>CM076717.1:22572258-23172258 GCA_038501795.1 Pseudopleuronectes americanus | reverse complement strand
CCTTTTGCCATGTTTCCAACCCATCCATCCTCCAGTCCATCATGTTTTTGAGAGACATTGTTAAGCCCCCCCACTCCAACCACCTCTGGAAATATCTACATAAAATATGTTAATGAAATTAAACACGGAAGTGTGAGCGTGGATGCTGCCCGGCTCTAAATCTCTAACGACTCCCTGCTGTCCCTGGAAAAAAGCCTGATTAATTTCGGAATGTCGGCTGCAGTGGAGAGTGATTAATTCCTCTAGGATTCAACCATTTAAACGAACAAGGCAGAGGGGAGAGAGGAAAACAGGGAGCCCAAAATATGGACTCATAATTAATACATTTGGATCATTTAATTAGCCACCCAAACAGAGGGAGAGCACGGCTACAATGTGTCACTGCTTTTGTTCGTGTAATAGGCCACACTTAGTTCTCTCTCGCAGACAGGCAGATATAATGAGCCCCCCTGTCGATAAGGGGGATATTGGACCATCTCTCAGGCTACTACATACGAGGAGACAGTTTGAACAAAGGCTTACTTGTTTCTTTGATGTCTCGTCAAAGAAACAAGTAAGCATCTCTGACGAAGCAGAGATCGAGGGGGAAACAAGTTTTTTTTTGTCTAATGACACTCTGAACGCAAACCTCCACTCTGAAAATACTTTTTATAAAACAAATGTCTCTCTTTTTCTCTTTCAGAATGATGTGAAAATCACTGACGGAGAACACTGCACCTCAGCTCATCTTCTCCAGCGTAATCCTGCTCCTCGCTGCCACAAGATTCCCAGGAGGTTTTGTGTGAGCTCTGTTTGTTTGGGAATGGGGACGTGCCTGGATAAAGGATGGACTTACTGCGGCCCCACTAAAGGTCAAGGCCCTCCAAAGGTCATGTTGTGGCCCCTGGCACTGTGGCTATTGACTCTGATCTCAGTAAATCAAAAGACGACGCTTGGACAGACTCTGAATACCTTCCAGTCAGAGAGGAGGGAATGGCCGCTGAACCACCTGACTGTGCATCAGTCCACTGGGGCTCTGTACATCGGAGCCGTAAACCGAATCTACAAGCTGTCGTCTAATCTCACCCTCCTGGTGTCCCACGACACGGGGCCGGAGTACGACAACAAAGCATGTTATCCTCCTCTGATTGTGCAGCCCTGCTCGGAACCTTTGGCCTCCACGGACAACGTGAACAAGCTGCTGCTCATCGACTACTCCCACAACCGACTGCTGGCTTGTGGCAGCCTCTACCAGGGCGTGTGCAAGCTGATGAGGCTGGACGACTTGTTCATCCTCGTGGAGCCCACACATAAGAAGGAACACTACCTGTCCAGTGACAACCAGACGGGGACGATGTACGGGGTGGTCGTGCCCTCGCAGGGTCAGGACGCCACCCTGTACATCGGCACGGCTGTCGGAGGCAAACAGGACTACTTCCCGACCATCTCCAGCCGCAAGCTCCCTCGTGACCCGGAGTCCTCGGCCATGCTGGACTACGAGCTCCACACTGACTTTGTTTCATCTCTCATAAAAATCCCCTCGGACACACTGGCACTCGTCCCCCACTTTGATATTTACTACATCTATGGCTTCGCTAGCGGCGGCTTCGTCTACTTCATGACCGTCCAGCCGGAGACCCCGGAGAACGGGATGCCTGCGGGCAGCTCCCCAGGCGACCTGTTTTACACCTCTCGCATCATCCGCCTCTGCAAAGGTGACAAGAGGTTCCACTCCTACGTGTCACTTCCTGTGGGGTGCGTACACAGAGGCGAGGAGTACCGCCTGCTTCAGGCCGCGTACCTGACCAAGCCCGGCAGGGTCCTGGCAAGGTCGCTCAACATCAGTGTTCAGGAGGACGTGCTCTTTGCGGTGTTCTCCAAGGGACAGAAGCAGTACCACGACCCTCCGGATGACTCAGCCCTCTGCGTCTTCACCATCCAAGACATCAACACTCGCATCAAGGAGCGGCTGCAGTCCTGCTACCAGGGAGAAGGAAACCTAGAGCTGCACTGGCTGCTGGGCAAGGACGTGCAGTGCACCAAGGCGGTAGGTCGAGAGAAACACAGACAGAGAGCGACGCTCATAGCATCATGTTGTGTACCCTCTAATTCTGGTCACAGAGTTGTAGACATTCACATCCACACATGTTTAGACTAACTAACAAACCCACATTGTGGTGAGCGGCTCTGGAACAGGCTCTTTGAGTCTCCTCCTCTGTGAAACGCACTGGAGCCTAAAAAGCTGATAGGCAGAGCGCCATCGCTGTGCTGATGTCACCATTCAGGTTCTCAGGATCCCACGAGAGCAGAAGCGCTGGAGGAGATTAATTCCACAATGCTAATCAGAAAAGTGTGGAGCTTTGATTCCATTCAGGGGTTTGGGCACTGACCCCTCCTCCACCATTTCTCCCCATCTCCTTCCTTGTGCTCTCGAGGGCTGTCAGCAGTATTCCAGCCCTCGGAGACCTGTTCTTGATCCTGGGAAAAAGGGCTTTCTTCTAAATGTCCAAGTCGGCAGCCTTTGTGAAAGCTATAATTCTGCATAATGAGCGGCTTTCATGGCAACGAGTTGAAAGCGAACCACGAAAACAATGATATTCATCACATCCACCGCTTTGGTGGTTCCCAACATGTACGCTCGTTCCAGCATGTTGGAAGATGTAATTTTATTCATGATGGCAACTGAGGGAGGAGAGATATACATGATAATTCAATAATTAACACTCGCAGCGGAGTTAACAGAACAGTTTTATATCTAAAATGAAAAAATGATAAGCTATGGCTCGGTTTTGTTAAGATGAGAACCTTTAACCTAAATACTAATGCTCACAATGACAATGCAAACATGCTGATGTGGAGCAGATATCAAGACACAACACAAAAATCACTTAAGTAATCTTTCCAGTTGGACAGCTTCTTCTTCGTCTTACGTGTATGGCTGCTCTTTCATTCTGGGATATTAGTATTGATTTTTTTTTCCGTATCAAATTTCATGATGCTGTGGAAACATTTCACAAAAGACCAAACATCAACCTGATAGTGACACAAGAGCAACAGTCAGGGTATCACTAGGGTCACAAGGGATTAATCCACTGGAGACTACGACTGAAAGATATAAGGCAGTTGTTGAGAAATGGTCGGAACAAACTGACCGACGAACCCACACGGCCTCCCCTAGATTAAAACTGATATTATTCCAGCACTGAAATGTAGGGAAACAGTTTCTGATGCACCTTTCCAGGGGTTATCTTAAATGTGACGTGAAAAAACCCAACAACAGATATCACGGATGTTTTTCTTCTAACAAGACTGGAGGTCAGGCACAGGAGAAAGAGCAGGGCACTGGTGAGATACAAGGTTTGTTTACGCTGAGATCACTTCACCGAACACATCCAGTGAAGCTCAGGGGCGTCAATTGATAGCAGGAAAAGCACCGTGAGGCAAAATATGTGCATGGGAAGTGAAACGAGAGAAATTAGCTGCCCTGAAAAAGGCAGATCTACACACTGAGTGACTGACAATTAGCAAAGGTTTGAGGTGCATTTCGGCAGATGTAAGAGGACTGCTTAGCACGCGGCTCCCTTTGATGCTTAATCAAAACCTGACATCTCTTGTGCTGCCTGTTTGTATGATGTCGGATCAAGCGATCTGAAAAATACAAAAAAAATCACAGAAACGGCCGCAAAACACACACACACACAGCGTCTCTCGTGTTTGCCATCAGCAATTAGTCGGCTCCGCGAGATGCGAGCGCTGCGAGGCTTGTTGATAAACGCAGCGGCCCGAACCCTTCTGAGGTAACCGTTTCCTACCCCTGAAGATTGTGCACTTAATGCATGTTAGGCTTAGCAGAAGTCAGTTTGAATTCTCCTCTTGTATTTGCATGTGTCTACAGTGATCGCAGTCATTTTTTTTATCCGGCTCCTGCTTATGTTCCTCCCTCCCCCTCTCCTCCCCTCCCCCGTTACCCTCCTCTCCTCATCTCTCTCATCATCACTGCTTCTTTCCTTTCACTCTCTCACCTTTTCTATCCCTCCTGGTTTTCTCCTATTCTCCTGATTTCCTTTCCCACATTTGTCTCTTAAAACAATCTGACTTCATACTCCTGACACTCTCTTCATCTTCACCCCCCCCCCTCCTCCCCCCTTCTCTCTCTCTCTCTCTCTCTCTCTCTCTCTCTCTCTCTCTCTCCATGCAGCCTGTTCCCATCGATGATCACTTCTGTGGCCTGGATATAAACCAGCCCCTGGGGGGTTCTCAGCTGGTGTCGGGTCAGACGGTCTTCACCGAGAGCAGGGACAGGCTGACCTCCGTCACCTCCTACAACTACAATGGACACAGTGTGGTCTTCCTGGGCACCAGAAGTGGACGACTGAAGAAGGTGAGGACAGGGCACCGACACCTCACGCGCTTCAACCTGTTTTCATAATAATACACTCACGGATTCTCTGGTTGTTTTTTTGGTGAGTTGATAACTCTCAGATGCAGCCAGGCTCTTTGATGACAAATTGGCGGTTGTGGCTCATGAGGTAGAGCGGGTCACCCACTATACTGAAATGGTTTGATGGGTCGATTCCCAGCTCCTTGAATCTGCCTGTGTAAATGTCGTAGGGATAGAGATCTAACCCCACATTGCTTCTAAAGGTTGTACCAGTAGTGAGTGTGTGAATTAATGTACATAATTCACACACTCACATACAGTATATACAGTATATATATATATATATATAGTTGCAATTTCTTCCTTCTTTGTTCTTACTGAAGACAATAAGCTTTAAAAACAGGCCAAAGTTTATTTATATATGGATCAAGGTGTTTCTGAAAACAGCTGAGCCCTGAATATTTGTTGTGGCCTATTTCCAGCTGCAGATTCTGTGTTGTCCTGTTTAAACCTAGAGTGAGGCAGCAGAACAAGGGGCATATGGGACTGACTCAAAATAAACTACAGGACCCATGTTCGTTGTAATGAAGGGATGTGTCACCCTGTGCAACAGTGGGTTATTGATGTGTTTTTAATAGACTTTGGACGTGTGTGGCACAGAGGAACAAACTGCATCGGGCACTGGCAGCAGAAGCAATTTGAATAGTATAAATGCATTAGTGGGTTATAGTCTTTTAATTGGATTTGTTGAAATTGAAAATGTGGAATATCTCCAGGTAGGAAAACTAAGGGTAGACTCAAGACTCTTAAATGTATAACATGTAACTTTGGCCACTAGGGGTCCCTCAATCAAGACAATAACAAAAGACCTAGTTTGATGACATCATGAAGAAGCATGGGATCATGGGAGTTGTCATTAAGATGGACAAAGCCACTGTGACCAAAATGAAACATTAAACACGTTGCCTTGATCAAATTGTGGAAAATTCTCTGGGTGTTGACATTGTAACGTGGGTCTGGTCGTTTGAAGGCATTTTAATGAAGAATTACATTATATCTTTAAGTTCAACTTAAGAGCTGTATGTCTTATGAGAACCAGGAAAAAGAAATTCACTAAACATCAGAAAGAATCCGAAAAATAACTTCAGAATTGAATAGTCTGTGAAACGAGGGAAACACAAGTTAGATCTGTGAGACGAGTAAATTATAATTACAGTCTTTGTGTTTTCTTGTGCGTCATGAGGATACACTAGATACACGTGAATCAACATACTGGATACAAAAAGGAAACCACAAGTTTGCATAAACATGTAAAAATTCACCTCAAGTCCTCCGCCATGACGTTTCGGAATCAGAGAAGAGGCCATTTAAGTGCTTCTGTAATGCTGAAAGCCACTCGAATGGAAATCCAGCAGGAGGACTTTAGAGGCAGTGGAGCTGCATAATGTCGTGTTTCTTTCAACCAATACATCGGAGCTGAAGGGACATGACAAGTGCTTCAGTTTTGGCTCAAGTAGCCACGGATGGACATTTACATCGTTTTAATTTTTTTCCCCGCCTGAGAGCCCAGTGCACCTTTGTTCCGCTGCATAATGTCGCGCCACAGCCATCGTGATATATTATACTTAACCAGTTATGCTAATTGGGTCGCTAATTGAGCAGATTATGGCGTTAATTAGTGTTAATGGATTAAAGACACACAAAAAATTGCTTCGGATGATAGATCTCTGTGGTGTATTCCTCCTGGACAGATGGTGCATTTACGTGACATGGAGTTTAGGAGTGTTATTTAAAGTTCAGGTTCAGTATAGTTCAGAATACATCAAGCTGATTCAGGACTCACGTTGTGTCGTCTGGAGTTTGTTTGGTTTAACTCATTCAACCAGACATAGTGTTAGTGGGTGGGTGTGGATTGCTGGTTTGTTTGTCATCAGGATTACGCAAAAATCTACTGAACAGATTTTTCGGCAGTCTTGTCAGAAGAATGGGCCAAGACAGAACCCATTAATTTATACCACGGATTCAGATAAAGGAGGGAAGATCCAGGAGGTTTTTTTTTATCACTCGTTTCTCATCGATATCTCAGGCAATCATTTGTGGATCTTGATTAAATACATCAGACATATTTAAGGGGCTGATTTCTATGAGTGTTGAGCTTGATTAAATGTCAGGGGACTGTTGGTCCTTGGCTGGACTGAGTGCCTTTCTCCTTAATCTCTGTTCCTAAACTGACGTGCAGGAAACAGGCATCTGTTGGCTCCTTCTACACAAGACCCTCAGAAATATCATGACCTCCATATGCGAGAGGTTCATGAAGTGGATTCAGCTCATTGTCTGTCGTGCTTCCTCACGACAAAGTACTGTAGCGATACATTATATTCACCGTCCTATAAGGGTCAGTGTTTGATCGCACTGGACTGACTCGGTAGCACCGAGGGCTCTTTTATACTGCACAGTCATACAGCGTGAAGCTGACTGTTGTGACATTAGCCTGCGGGCGTAAGTCTTATGAGGAGCATGCTGTCTGACACTTAACACACAAACACACAAACACAAACACACACACATCCGGTTTGGGAGAGGTGATAGCATCAGTGCAGCTCTTTCATCGGATGAGCCAACGGGGGGAAAATGACAAGATAGCCTGACAGAAAGAGAAACAGTGTGAGAGAAAGACAGAAGATTGACCGAGGGGAGAAAATAGCAGAACAACAGATACTCGGGGTCGAGCGACAGAGACACTAAACAAGACAAACAAAGAGAGACAGTATAAGAAAAGGTGGATCGAGAAAACCAAGGAGGAATATAATGTGTTGTTTATGTGCTCAGGAAAGTGAGCAGAGTGAGGTATCCGTCATAACCGTGTTAAGTGCTGAGTGTCTTAAGGCCAGAGTTTGTCATTACACTGAGTGAACATGCGAAGGTGACTCAGACTCCCAGGAGCCTCGGCGGAGCACAGGGTCACCACTCCAATCCTATTCCATCACCCCCAAATGGACAGCGGAGTGGGAATGGGGCATGACAATAAATGCCATCAATGGATCATTCCAGCAGCAGGGCCATTGCAAAGGTCAAGCCTGCCACAGGAATGGTGTAGCCGGGGTGAAAGGTCACGAGGGATAACCGACGGCCCCGCCGACGAGGCTCCATATGGAAGTGTCCATCAACGTCCCTTGATTAGGCGCCTCGTGTTTCTGATACGCTTCCATCACCGTCTGTGGTAGTTCTCCTGCTGTAGGTGGTTGATTTGAGCGTAGTAATGTGACCCTGTGGGCAACTCTGAATACAAAAGGGGCTTCTGCACGTTGCATGATGCACGCTAATGAGGTGAATCCAGGTAAAAGTGATTATCTCTCACTGATCCTTATTCAAATCTATTCCCAGTCTCAAGGCTGGAAGGCGCCGACACGTACAACTTCCAGGGGCACCGATGGCACAGTTCCAATTTGTTAGCAAAAAAAATACTACAATTCTAGTGGGAGCCGCCGAGGGCAGGATTAGCATTTCAGTGAGCGCAGTCACGTCAGGGATCTTCAGTGGAGTTTCATGCTATGTGGTTCAGCTCACGTGTCCCTGAGCTCAAGAAGCCACTGAGCCCAGCCTGAGATACACAGCATGCATTTTTCATGTTGGTCTATTCTCCACAAACACAACATGTTAAATATACATGACGGGGGTATCATTGAAAAAATAATCAAAATGTCGTAGAAGGTCAATAAATCCTCCTTCAGTATTAAAGATATTCATCTTTAATACTGAATTCTCAACATGGACTGAATAAACTGAATCATCAACCGCCAATCAAATCAAATCAGAATTATTCTCACGCATCTCTCAGCCTCATCATACAACCTGCAGAGAGGTGGTTGCTGAGCTACTACTTTTTAACATTATCCCACACGGTAATAATAATAAGAACAACCAGATGGTCACTATCAAATAATCTCAGATGGTGCCCAGGGTCATAGGGAGTCAGGAAACCTTTGATATACTTCACGCTTCATGGTCCTTAATTAAATCTCAAAATCAACATGAAAATCTGACTGTAAATCACTATTGTACCTGAATTTGATTATTATCTGTTGATCAATACATTTTCCTGAGCCAATTCCAAAAAGAACAGATAAGAAAACATCATCACTGCATCTTTTATGTCCCATTCCTCTTCAAGGACACATATATACGATTCTATATCTCTGTTCTACTATAACAGGTAAATGTGCAGCAATCACAGTGTGAAATGACATCATACATTTGCTTAGCCTGTGGCGACGTTAAACACATCACAGGTGTTGAGTGGAATGGATTTTCTGAGGGAAATGTGTCTGCAGAGCTCAGTGATGCTGGAAAAAGAAAAAGGGACGTCAGAGAAACATGAAGCTTCTCTGACATCGTGAGTATATTTAGAAGATGGTGCAACTCTAAACCAAGACGCTCCTGCATGTTCTGTTTCCTGTGTTTCTCGATTCAGACGGGAAAAAAAATCAATGATGTCATAGCTGCCAGAGAGAAGCCACGGCGCTATTTTAATGTGTGATTAATCTTTTAATCGGTGCCAGAGGACTTCACCTGAGGCACACGATGCTCCAGACAGACGGGAAAGCAAAGAGAGCAGACTGTGCTTTAAATGAAGCATCGCACATTCGAGCTGCCTCAACACTGCTCTTCTAGAAAAAGCCTCCGATTCCTGTACTTTTGTGCAATAACTCTCTCGATGCTGGTAAATATAATACGCTGGATGCTTATAAAGACGGATGCAGTTTTGAATGAGATACTCAGCCACCCTCACATTGCCTCGGTGGCTGCTGTGACTCAGGAGCCGTGTTCCTCGGGAAGTGGTCGAAAATGCTGGCAAATAAAGCCTTTGGTCAAATACTCTCATGTGCAAATAGTGGATTCATTATGGCTTATTGGGAGCCGGCCGGGCGGGGAGATTCTCCAGCGCATGGCTTAATGACTCGGGCGGTTTCTAAGGGGGAGATTCTGTGATTGAAATCATTAGAAAAGACTTTCAGAGGAGGGGAGGGGCCCTGGCTGAATAGGTGTGTTTGAAAGGCTTAATTGAAAGGATTTTCAAAACTGCATGAAGGGAGCCGGACCTGAGGGGGAATGGTCCTCCGAGCAGATCACTATTAGATGTCTTAGTGCAGCTGAAAGAGGGGATGGTGTTAAGAAAGGCTGTTTTGTGATAACGCGTAAAAGGTGTCAAACTTCCTTGATTTTCCCGACGAGACTTTTGTTTAGCGGCTCCATCTTCTTTCTTCTCTCGAAGGGGAAAAGCCCCCGTGGCTGCGCTGCACTCAAGGAAATGAAGACCATACGGGTGCCATGAATTGTTCCACTGTCCCCCTTCCCACTCATTTGGTTGGTGGGCCATGGGAACGTGGTAAACAATGGGAATGTTTGCAGGGAACGGGGGCTCGCACGGAGGAGGACAGGAAACAGAAAGCAGGAAACCATGTCCTCGAGGAGAGAGAGAAGGAGTCAACAGGCAGAGACTCCGAGGAGACTGTGGTCAGGTTGGAGAAGTTGCGGTATGTGGACTTGGAGGCCGGCCACGCAGCTGAAGGCTGGAGCGAGCTGAACATTTAGCTGCCTCCGATCTGAGAGGCTTTTAACCCCCGACGACACACATGCACGCACGCGAACACGCCATGACCTCTTTTCCGGCTCAGTTGGTAATCACGTTTAGATTCGGGCACTTGCCAACACACAGCGTACTTAGTGGCCGTGATCAATTCGCCTCTCTTTGTGGCTGCGGTTAATGCGACGGCTGAGTGATTAGCCGGTGTCCTGTGATACACATCACCACCTCGGTGACCCCCCCCACACCGCTCTGCGTTTTCATTACTGTTCTCTCCTCAGCTTTGTCTCATTAGAATTCACAGAGCCATGATGAATCTATGGGATAATCAATGCCCCGCTCTCCACGGCTGTCGGCCATGATCGGACCATATGCACGGCCACTCAACCTTAAAGGCGGCCAGTTGTCTGGCCCTTCTGTCGCTGCGTGCCCCCCTGTGTCAATATTGAGTCAAGCCTGGGAGCATCCTCCGTGAATTCTGTGCCAAGATCGCTCTTGCGTACAGTGTGTGTACATGTAGTTCAGGTCTGGTGTGGCGTGTGTTTTCATTCTGTGCCCGGTTACGGTGTAATGGAAGAATTTAATTGTGGTTTCCTGTACAATTGTAAATGTTTTAAATTTTGGTGGCTTGTAATGTAACGGTGAGTGAATTCTGAGGGTCTCAACATGGGACTGGAGATAAACTTTAAACGGTGTCAAAAGTCAGACATCTCATAGTGTGTCTGATCCTTATGTCTATCAACCAGACAATAATAAAGCAGTATGTTCCGAATTTTACTAGGATCACGCCCCCCTGCGCCACAAAACTTCATGGAAATGTGTTCGGTAGCTTTTTGTATAATCCTCTCTGACTAACAAACCAAATACAACATAAACTCCTTGTCAGAGTTAATGGCACCTTGTTCCTTTGCCACAACCAGGTCAACATTTTCCTCCTCGCCAATCTTTGGATTTTTTTCCTTGCACACAAACACCACTACTGCAAGAGCTCCATTCTTGCTTGGCTTCATTGTTTACTATTGTAGTTGTCCTGATGGATGAGGGACGCTCATCATGTTTCCTTCTGGGGATCGATGGATTCCTTTAAGATGGATGTATGTTGTGTATTGACCTACATCATAGCCTTCGATTCCCTCTGTGTTATCGTCATGCATCAAACTAGATGTTGTACCCGAGTTTATTCGATCCACGTCGCACAGATGCTGAAATTTCACAGTCTGTAGACGTCTCACATCAAATGACAAATTCATTTTGATCAAAAAGTCGTGTTGTGACTGAAGAGGTCGATGTAGGAGAAGTGAAATAACCTTCTTGTGTCTGGTTTAAATTTTTTTTTAGGGACAGATGAAACCCATCAGAGTGGCAGATTGGGAATGGCTGGTTGACCGGAGTTCACCGTGCCTACTGGGTCTTCATCCATATGTTTATGTTAGTCGGGTGAATCTGAAGGGGCACAGAGCGTCTGGCCACATATGGACACACTTCTTTTAAAGATCGGATGGCCATTACCGCATAAACATGGCAATCATCTGCTTACAAGGTTTTTCCCAATCTGCGGTGGAAAAACATAGGTTCAGGGCTGTTTCCGTGTATACTTCCTCTCAGCATGAATAAAACCATCACCCGACATGAATCACAGAATCAATCCCACATGTAAATGCTCACGGGAGAATCGGTTTGGTGGGGGTGTGCTGCTCATGCAGGCTCTGGCAGCTTTACGACGGAGCCAACCCCGGCTCAGGCCCAGTGACATCTTAGAAGTCTGGGGGTTTTTTGTTGTGTTTGCTTTGGCTCGCGACAGGATGAGAGTGCAGCCGAGCAGCCGGGATGAAACCCCCGGCCGTGAGACAGGGAGGCTGTTTTCCTTAAGCGCACACGGGCTCAGGTTGCAGATCTATGTGCGGAAGCCACTCCGAGCCCCGAGTTGTTTATATCCATCGCAGGTTCTGTCAGGGAGTTTCAGCAGCGCGGAGGATATTGTTGTTGCCTTAAATATTATTCATGGGGGTTTAATATATATCATCATCAGACAGTCTGGGGAGGGAACGAAACAAGACGCCAGCTGAGGTCATATAAACATGTGGTATTAATGGCAAATCAGTTCGGTTACATGACGTGGACCACACAGAGATCTGCATGAGTTTATAAAAAGGAACAGTTTACTGAGGAAGTATTGTTACCCTTGTTACTGACCTCAAAGAGATGATGCCTAAACTTCTTCTATGAGAACCCATTTCCACTTCGTTCATCCTGGGCAGGATCAGATGTCTGAGAGCTGTGAAGCACTGGAGGTGAATCTAGGTCTGATTGCCGTATTTGCAGATGTTGAAGTGCAACTACACAAGTGTGGAAAGTGGAATTACCCATGAAGTGACACCAAAAGACTCAAATGATCTGTTTTTCTAAAATGACAGGAAAAGCGATTGTACAGAAAGCGCCCTGACCCTTTGTGACATATATCTGATTCCTGATCAGCCCAATCACTGAATTCTCCAGGGAGAAAAAGGAAGATTCCTATCTTTTAATGAATAGTTTACAAAGTAAACTTTCGTTGTAACTAAGCTACTTACCTGCAGAAGTTCTTGGCAGTCGGCAGCCTCTGAACTGAACGAGGACCAACCCCGATCAGCGTTTCAGCATTCACGGTGCATCTGGAGTCTCCAATTAAACTAATCTGCGTGTCTTTGAAATGGGGGAAGGAAGCCAGAGTACCTGCAGGAAATCCATTTAGATACTGGGAGAAAATTTAAAACAAGCAAGACCCCGGCCGAACTGGGATTCAAACCGAAAACCTCCTCGCTATGCTGTATAATGCGAATAATAGAAAAATACCTATGTGGCAAAATGCACATCACAAGTGATCGTGGACTCAACAACAGATTAAATGAGAGCAAACAACAAAATAGTGGGTGCTCAGTGTGTTTCTATGCACGTGTACACTCAGTATTTGGATCAACAAATGCATCCAACACATAGGTCACTTTGTGTTGAACATCTGTATCGCAACATACAAAGAGGTGTTTCTCACTCCCTCATTTATTGGAATGTTTGGGCAAAATAATAGGAACACCACAACGAGTGCCACAAATCACAGCCTCTAAAAATGATCAAAGTTTTGAATCAACAGGATTTAGCCAAGATTTCTGTTCGTTCTTTAGCCACATGTTCCTAATAAACTCACAACTGAGTGTGTCTCCGTGTGTGTGTGTGTGTGTGTCTTTGTTTTGCCCGAGTGCCTAGGTGAGTGTGTTCGTGTGTGTGTGTGTGTGTGCAGCTTTTGTGTGTCCTTTACAAGCAGGCTCATTATAAAACCAATTAAACCTGCCTTACTCTCATTATGGAGCTGTGGGGCTTAAGGCGAGATTGAGGACCTGTTGTGCCCCCGTGGGGATTCTGCCCGGTCAGCCCGGTTTTAAATGATAAGACCAACCTTAAAGCTACTGAAATCAAACACCGCGCATCGGTCATGATGGTTCAGTGTTTGTCTGAGTTCACCTCCCCCCTCCCTCAGCCCTTAGTCCTCCTCATCATACCCGTATTTAAAGAGGAAAACCTCCACAAACCACATGTACAACTTGGGAACACCACAATCTGGTTTCTATCTGGGCTATTTATGATATTAGGAGTGTGGGAAAAATAAATGTATACTGTGATTCAAATAGGACCGTGGAGCAGTTGGATAATTCGTGTGAGGAGGAGAAACAGAGACGTCGAGGACAAGGGAAGGAAAACAGACAATGAGCGAGCTTAACTCCGAGATAAATCCGTCTGTGAAATCACTGTTTAATGGGATTGTGCTCGGACTGTCTGCTGAGAGACAAACTTTCCCTCTATGATCTGGAATCCACATCACATGTCCCCATTGTTCTCGTGACTTTTGTGTTTTTTTTGTTATGCAGCGGATGACGCCCAACCTTCCTCATAACTGCAAAGTATCTTCCCCTCCCTCCCTCCCTCCCTCCCTCCCTCCCTCCCACAACAAGAACAACAACACACACCCTTGCGTTCGAACAGATTTCTTCTCCCCTCCCTCCTTCGCTCTCGCTCGGCGGCGCTGACGCTCTGGGAGGCGCAGCTGCCTGGAAGGTGGGAGGGCGTGATTGATTGATGAAGTTTAGGGTTTGCCCACTGGATCCAATCATGTAATCAGTTTGTATTGAACGACCGTCCCCGCTGAGCGACTGCCGATGCTCTGCCACCACGTGTGTGGAAGCTAGACCTGGCGCTCGTTCAAAATCTTCTGCAGTCGAATTTGATTTACCGGGCGCCACGTGGCCGGACGCACGCAGGGACGACTGGTGTCGACGCCCAGCAGACGCTTCCCAACACTTCCACGATTCTCCGCTCCAATTCCTCATTATTGCACATTTATGTTAATTATTATGATTGAGGAATTAATTCAGCTTCTCTGTAATTGAATCACATGGTTAATGATCCAATCTCCGTGGAATTTAAATAGGGCTTCAACCTGGGTTTGCATTGCTAATAAGGACTTTTCCTTTTTTTTCCTCCAGCTACCCATGCTTTATTCATTTCACACTTCTGACTTAGATTTCAAGTGTCAACCCGTCATTACTGTGTGATGCAATGCACATGGTTCCTGCACCAATGGTTAGAGATGAGTTTTAAAAGTTCACATAAAGGTATTTTTATGAAATAGAAAAAGGAAATGTAGGCGCATTGCCTGTTTTCTGGTGCTGCAAAGGACTTTGGGTAATAATAATGAAACGTAAAGTTAAAACACTTTCATTATGCAGAGAGTACAATGAGCAGGTAGTTTATATCGGCAATAATAAAGGGTTCTAAGCTTTAAAAGTATTTCCACATCTTCACAGAGCTTCTTTTCCACAGCTCCAGAGTCACCACGCCAACGACAACAAAGACAGACCTGCTTATTTGTCTGCGTCGAGAATTGAAAAGTCTTCACCGGTGGGGCATCTGTTCTCCATGCTTGCATTTAATGAGCCCCAAAAGACGACTCGCCTGAAAGTCACTCCAAAGTCAAATTAAGGCTGAACTCACTGAACATGTTTTTAAAACTCTGCTGCATCATGGCAGGAGCCTCGGGGGGGGATTTAGGTCCCTCGCACCGGCCGACTGGACAAGTGAGTGAGAAGCAGCAGCTCAGACTTTCTTTCCTCTTCTCAGCCTCGGATTCACAATGAATTCAGTCTCTTGGTGGTAGAAGACAAAGCATAGACACACACACACACACACACACACACACACACACACACACCACTAAAACACACACATACCCTGGTTCTTGTGAGCTTCATGCAGACCTTAATCAGAGTGTTTGAATGCAGCGTAGAGATAACTACATAGAATATATATTATATATTTTTCCTCAGGCGAGGGTTAAGAAGAGAGAACAGATTGTCAAGCTCTATGAGGCAAATTGTGATTCATGAATTGGATGTATATTTAACAATGGATTTCATGGATTTGAGCAAACTACAGGAACCTGTTGCGTCCATAGAGCTCAACCAATACGTCAGTGTGTCGATCTTAACGCCCGATGTGATAACAATACATTCTAGGTAAAGAACCCTTTTGTGCAGCAAATAACAAGGTTGAACCAGACACATGCATCAATGTTTACATTTAATGAAATAAAAACATTCATTTTATTCATTGAAACTCTTTATATTTGTGTTTTTCTCTTTTTAATAGTTATTTAAAGTAAAGTTTACTGTACTACAACATTTAAAACCCTTGTTACATTAATTTGTCATGAGTAATTTACAACGACATCTTTTGGAATCCACATCTGTTCATTACTTACAGGCTGATATTTCTATATGATATAAGTTTTACTCTCTAACGTCAGCACTGCCGTCGGCCCCTAAAAGTCGTTCTGCCTTCTTCAAGACTTTGTGCTAAGTTGGCGAAACAGTTTCTCTCATCCTGCTTTTCATCATACCTCCATTCAGTTGTGTTTCTCGTAGGAAGCGAAGCAGCTTCAGTGATGTACTTCCAAGTCCCTCTCTTTCATATACAAACAAACAGGCTGTTTATTTATTTACTGGAGGCCGCGTCTCTGTTAATGAGCTAATGTTCTAATTGATTGCCGGCCTGCAGAGAGTTTGTCTACAGCTGATAAGTCGTTATCAGATAAGTCTCTTTGTCAGCATAGAATAAAACGTATAGGACGTGATGCAGCGTTGTAAAATCTGGAGAAACGGTCTGACTAATGTGGAGAGAGACTTCTAAAAGGTTTTTCCCAGAGTGGGGAAATCAGCAGGAATACGATCCACCACACAAAAGAATTTATAGATTTGTATTTGAAGTGGGAAAATACTTCAGGAGATAATAGTAAAATGCATATGGTGGAACTCCAACTGAAACAAAGCTCTTTGGGTGATATCTTGTAACATTGAAAGAATCCCTCCTCATAACATAAAGGAAGGGTACAATGCAAACAGAGGGATACAGTAGAGGAGTGATTTCACCTGACACATGTACAGTAACCGCTCCTTCCCTGTGTCCTGCAGCTCGTCTCTCACCGTCTCTGTGTTTTTTCTTTGTGTCTCTGCAGATCAGGGTGGGCGGTCCTCTGGAGGGAGGAGTGCAGTACGAGACAGTGAGCGTGATGAAGGACAGCGGCGCCATCCTCCGGGACATGGCCTTCTCCCTGGACAGGAACTATCTCTACGTGATGTCTGACAATCAGGTGAGGAAACGCCCTCGCTCCACCGCCACCACCAGGGGAAACAGTCAGGAGCTCGTGGGTTCAAGACCCAGAGAAATGTCCTTGAGTGAGACACTGTGTGTGAGGCAGAGTTTAACTTTAACATGAGAGGGTGTAGTGTGGAAACAACAGATAACCATCGTCACGATACGAAAACAAGCTCCTTGCCTAACCACTGTTCTTTGAGGAAGAAATGAGGAGCTCGGACAATCATGTGAGGATGTTTTTGATCATAGCATAAAAATAGCATAAAAATGAAAATGCTGCTGTGGAAAAGGAAAGCAATTGTGGGAACGCCATTTTCTCCCTTTCTTTCTGAAAAGATGGTTCAGTGTTTCCTATGCTGAAGGTGATAGGAGAGGAAGCATCGCAGCTCCTTTCCTCGTCATGTAGAGAATTCAAACAGCCGTGAAATATTTCTTGGTATTGGACTATTTAAATGTATCATCTGTCTTATAGTTTTATAGTTTTCATTCATATCTGTTTGATTGTTGGTTGATATGTTGGTGGAAGGATGTGGGTCGGGGGAGAACCAGTCACATTTTGATGCAGACCCAGATCAGGGGGCAGATCCAGGATTTCTTTTCCTTACATTTTCTCCATTTTCCAGGGAATAATTTATGGATTTTGCTGAAAAATATCAGGCACATTTAGGATAAATCTCTGATTAGTGCAGCCTGATTGGCTTTAAGGTGGCCATTGGCCCTTATTGACGGAGGCATGCGCTCTGCTGAGTCCCTTCTGGCTTCTTAAGTTTTTAATTTGAATCTAATTTATTGGGGATGCTGCAAAAAAGTCACGTTCGGCTTTGGTGCGCACAGATAACAGCATTACTGTTAGCATTAGCCTCGTTGTGTAGAGGCTGGGAATTAGCAGTCAAACTGCTTTAAATCAGAAAACATTAATTCATGATAAACGCTAAATTAATTCCCCTTATTTGGAATCCGACCAAATGATTATGACTTATCCCACCGAAAACCCCGATGTGGCAAATCTCTAACATTCACACAGCGTACAGGACGTCCACAGTGGGGATTGTTAAATATGCAGGCTGCGCGTAAGGGGATGGACCGCTGCTCTAATTACTTATCCATGCGAATCGACTTACAGTGCATGCATCTTTTGTACACACGCACACACACACAAACACACACCATAGAAAACCATTAGCAGCTTCTTTCTCTGTGTGGCTGTATCCCCCCCTCATCTGCTCCTCACTTGGCCCGGCTTCACAGCGGCGAGCAGTTGTTGTTGTTGTTGTTGGACGATATTCCTGCACTCATTGGCGATAAGAGCGAAACAGTGGTAATCACTCTCAACTCCCCATCAAGTGATTATTCTGGCGTGGCTGCGTGGCATTGTGAAATGGGATTAGAGTTTTAGTTTTGGCCGAAAAAGAAAAAGAAAAAACCTATCACTGCTCTCAGTTGTCTGCCAGACTGCTGGAATGTATCGAGCCGGAGTCGGGGCCGAGGCAAAGGCCACTGTGACGACCGCCGCGGCTCCAAAGTCTATTTTTTTTGTGGACCTTGAAAAAAGTGTCTGAAAATCCATAAAAACACAAAGTTTAAGAGAACAAGCGATGTCATCTGAGGGAAGCGAGGTGGGGGGGGAATAGAGACGGTATTGTGTTGGGTTGCTGTCTCCTAAAACAAATCAAGGCCGCTCTTCCTTCTGTGTGATGGACTGGAAGAGACAGGGCATCACTTATTGATGAGCTCTGGTCGTTTAAAGGAGAAGACACATGCTTCCTTCCAGAGGAAAGGCCGGCTACTCTCTTCACTCCACCGCCGGTGACACGTTCTGTAACGACCGAGCCAAACCCGAACCCAGCTCGGCCGGGAGCACTTTCTCTCAATATTAGAACAGCTCTGGCTTTGTAGCCGTCAAGAGTAAAGCCTTCCTCTCTCCGTCTCCCTCTTCATCTTTGCTCAGCTTTCCCTCCAGACTCTCCCTGCACTTGGGGGTAAGGAACCCCCCCCCCTGGGGAGCGGGCTTCACTCGTAGATTTCATGAGTGGATCCCGGAGATGAGAGATTTTTTTCGGATTCCGTGGAGCCAAACAATACAGGAATGATGTGGAATGAGGAGCGAGGCACAGACAGACTTGGCTGAGATCAGCCGACCCTTGTGGAATAACAATGAGCCTCTCTGTCTCCTGCCGAGTGAAACACGCAGGGTTAGCATGATGATGAAGAGTGAGGAGAGGAAAGAGGGAATCCGGGAAGACATGCTTTTTTTGTGTGTCTGTCTCTCTCTCTCTGTCCACAACAAAACATCATTTTGGAACCATTATTGATATGAAAGAAAAAAAGTCCTCACAGCATTTAATCTGTTTTCTCCCCATGTGCCTTTAGTTTGATCATTTCTAAGAATAGGAAAAGGCTCAGTATCCAAACACACAACAACCTCAGTGAATGTCACCCGTCTGTCTGTGAAGTGACGGCTAAAGGCTTTTAAACGTTAGAGTGGACTGCTGCAGGGTTTTTTCCAGGGCAATCTCTCAAAGTGCCACTCTGAAAAATTTAGAATCACTGCTTGAAATCCCACCCATCCACTTCTTTGTCTGTCTCTCCTGCTTCACCTGGATGTGATTATGCTGTACAGCAGTGTTCCCCTGCCTCTTTTGTAACAACGCAGATTCATCACGTGATTAAACACCGGCCCATCAGTTTCCAAACAAGGCTGGATTACTAATCGAGCCAAAAGGGTTATCAGGTTTACTCCAGATCATTTGTTATCGGTCATTTGGAGTATTTTGTCTTTTAATAATCACAGATTCGCAAAAAGCTAAAAACATGAATACAATGTCACATGTAGATATTTTAAGTATTTTAAGGAATTCAAAATAGACACCAATCTGTTCACAAGTTCAAGTCATCTCAATTTTATTTTCTATTCTTTAATATCTATCAATTCAAATGTGTGTAATGGTTTAAAATTTTAAAACTTCACTACTTTCACAGCCTGCACTATAAAATTAGTTATTAAAACAAAACACGAATAATAATCATGCAATACAACAGTTTATAATTAAATCCTGATATTACATGACCTGATGAGTCCTCAACACTAAATCCTGGACATGACCCGATACATCCCTCTAACAGTCGTGTGACTGGTTGGTTGGATTTTCCATGAGCCAGACTGAGGATATGTGATGACAGCAGTGCAGCGATCTAAAAGCCTGCATGCTCATCATCTGACAGCATTGGTAAAGTTACAGTAAATCCGGATGAGTGTTTAAGTGATAGAGCGAACTGGTAAGACGACAGGATCGAGCACTAAAGCAGGGGGGGGGGCTTCCCAGATGTTGTGAAAATATTTTGTAATTCCCAAAGCCGGAGAAGTGGACACGATGATCGTCAATCCGATTCCTGCGACAGCGGAAAAACTGTTCAAAACCAGGAAGAGTGAGATGTGGCCTCTCCAGGGAAACGGAGAATTCCCTTTGTTTGCTCTAAATGATCAGTTTCTGTTGAAGGAAATTATCCCAGAGAAGACAAAGCAAACAAAAAGCCTGATGAGAAAAGTACAGCATCTGGTCATGAATGATTCATGAGGCCTCGACAGCATATTGAACACGAGCTGAGGACGGAGGCTGGATTCAGCCGGTCCGACAGGAAGCCACAGCAGAAGTGTTGTTCTGTAGCGTGTGGTCAGTCATCACTAGAATATGAACTTTCACTATTTTAACACAACCATTATCTCTGCAAAACGTGGATGATTGCACGGCCCTTCCATTTGGGTTTGACCAATTACATTTGCATAATGGGGACGTTTCATTGGGCTGGACACAATTACAGGAACACCTGCTCTATTGTACCATTCAGAACGGAGCTGAAGTCCCAGCACCACCTCCGAGTTGTGTTTCTACCTCCGCCAACGATGTTGTGTTGATTTCATCACCGTTTGTTGCTTTGTTTGATATTTGAAGGCTTGCTAAAAAAAAACGGATTTCCATTGAATTTTGTGGAGGAAGGACCGAATCTAACATTGCCATTTGCAGCCACTGTGGAAAAATATATATTTTGCAAAAGTCTGTTGTAATATTTCTCTCAGTGCTCTTTTCTGCTTTGTCATTAATGATATAACAAAGATGCTTTGAACAGAAAGAGGAGATTCTTTAACTACGTTGTTGAAAAGAGCAGATGTTTCTCCAGACAGAAGGAAGCTGAATCTGTCTTTGTCGATGCATTCAGATGTAGATGTTGCAAATGCAGAGGATATGCATCGGCCACCCGGAGTTTTTCCATTTGTCATTGTGTTATATGTACAACATAACAGTAACCAGAGAATCCGGGTAGCCAGTGATTTAGACACAAACCATAATCATAGTAATTGTGTGATTGCAGTCGTGGATCCTTGTTGCAGCATCGTGCCTTCCTCTCTCTCCCTCTGCCTGTGTGTACTGTCTGTATCCAAACTGTTGGTTTGCAGCTAAGGGGGAAAATTCAAGAAAAAAGATCAGGGGACAAAACAAGAACACCAATCGACAGAGAGGGAGTGTGATCATCTAATCCACATGCTGAGCTGCTATCGTAATTACCATCCTGTGGACATAACAACCTGAGGATATTTTATTTGAATTCAGCGTGGGGCGCTCCAGCTCGGGTCAGATCCACTAAACAAATCAACTCTGATGTGCAGCAAGAGCTTCACATTTGATTTTCAGCCGTGCAGCAGAAAGCAGAAGATCCATAGCTCTCCCCTTGGCAAAGGTCACGCCGCCTAACGGCCACGGACCAACTTTGTTAGTTTAGACGAGCTCCAGCCCACAAACAATTCATGGATTATTCCTACTGCGTCAGATATGGACTTTAAGCCCCTCGGCCCCACCCGCACTTCAAAATCATTTTGCTAATGGAATGCACCAAATGGGTTCTGAACTGCTGGGGGGAAAGAAAAAGAAAAAAAAAGAGAAAGTTATTTTGTGGGGAGCTGCAGATAATCCATTTTGCCAACACAGACCTGAGAGAGCACCCACTTATGCTATCAAGAGCAACCGGAGACACTCTAATCCATAATCCACTCTTCATTTGTGATTGCTTACATCAGGAAATTGCTTGCATCATACGTCCAAACCCAGAATAATAACAAAGTATGAAATAGCCGGGCTCAGGCTGCGGCTGCAACCTGGTTTTGTATGCAGGGGTGGTGCTGGCTGCGCGACAGCTGATGGAGAGCTTATGCTTTGCCAGACGTGCACACACGGATGTGGCAGCAGCAGCAGTAGTAGAGTGTGTGGTTGTCTGTCAGTTTGTCTGTGTGTCTCTCTGCTGGCATGAGTTCCAGTGTGTGGGGGGGGGGAAATAGCAACACAAACCTACACTGTGTCCTCACAGAGTAATTACCATTGCGCGAGTCCACAAATGCGTTAGTGCTGCCAGGTCCTTTTATCAAACGCTAGAAAGAGAAGTTAAATAAACACTCTGCTGCCGAAATATGCTTTTCAAATAGCTGTGGTGTCATTTCATGAGCTTTCTACCATCTGCAGGGAGAGAAAGAAATCTGATAAATCCTAATGTGGGCACAACTACAATACTGCATGTTGCAAATTTGTGTCAGCGGCGAGAAGTAGAAAAAAAATCAGGGTTGTTTTCCTCGGGGATATTTTACAGTGTGCACAGCGATGAGGCTTCCATATATTGCAAAATAGACAACATGATGAAACTGGCTTTGGTCTCTCCTCATCAGAAGTGCTTATTATTTCATCAGAGTGTTTTGGTTTGCACGCCTCCGGTGACCTTATTTCCAATCCGTGGCAGTCATTTTTAACTTTAGTCACACAACGAGTTGGAAAAACTTTAATCAAAAGAGTGACTTTTACACACAATTAGTGAGGAGGCGTGGAAGTGCAAATTCAGTTCCCTTTGGATCGGAGGTGTTTGTTTTGGCTGAACTTTACATAGACGCCATCATTTCAAAGGTAGCTTAGCCTTCTATGACTTTGAGTTTAGAATCAAAATTTGCCGGATTCTTTCTTGGCTCATGTTCCATCTTTCCACCGAGTTTCATGAGAATGTGTTCAGTAGTTTTTCAGTAATCCAGCTCATAATCAAACCAATCAACCAACCATTGAGGGGAGATATAAGCTCCTTGGCGGAGTGTGTGGAACTTGTGATAATTAGATTATAACATTAATTTGGTTTTCTCATTATTTGCCAGCAAATTAGCAAAATGCCAAATGTTATCATATTCCTTTAAAACTGTATTGATCTTCTTGTTGGGCTGCTGGTTTGTCTTACGTCTGTTTGTCTCTGGTTAAACTCTGAGCATTTCTGCCTCCCCTGTGTTTCTGGTCTACACATTCGACGATGGAGTGAAAAGCCGACAAGATGTTTTGAATTTAAAATCTATGATATGGATCAAAACGACAGAATCTGGCTTCACTTTCTTGTAAATTTCCCCAGCGGGATTGTCAAATAACTAAAGACAGCTGCAACCATCAGCCAACTTTGCACTTAATGTCTGTGATAGTTCAAGTCTTTCTTTAACCTCCCTGTCTCTCCTCTGCTTCAGGTGGCTCAGGTCCCAGTGGAGGCCTGTGAGCAGTACAGCACATGCGGCGAGTGCCTGAGCTCCGGAGATCCTCACTGTGGCTGGTGTGTCCTGTACAACATGTGAGTCTGCTCCCGTTATCTCCCCACATACACATGTCCCCGCCGAGGGATTAAAACCAACCACATTGCTGTTTGCTCAACAGTTCATCAAAATA
Organism: Pseudopleuronectes americanus; assembly: GCA_038501795.1. Taxonomy (NCBI): domain Eukaryota; kingdom Metazoa; phylum Chordata; class Actinopteri; order Pleuronectiformes; family Pleuronectidae; genus Pseudopleuronectes; species Pseudopleuronectes americanus. The sequence goes on along the minus strand of CM076717.1, from coordinate 23,148,902 downwards.
AAGCCATAAATAGAGCTGAGCACATGGTCGTATGATTTGTGCGGTTAAGTACGGCAGACTCCCTGGAGTTCAGCCCCAGTACAGCTGGTGGGACAAACGTAAAAACAAAAAAAGGGAAGTAGTTGTTGGACAGTGTGATCCCTCTTAAATAGCACTACTTAGGACAGCACAGACTGCGGGCCCCCCAGATTTGATGGTCTGTCAGGCGGGAGAACGATGGAGGAGGGAGGGATTAGCCTGGCAGACCCAGCAGGTGTCCAAACTGGACCTCGAGATACCCAGGGAACGTTTTGGACCTGACGGAGCAAGCTTATCTCCTCCATCTTAATTATCCGACCCCAGGGTTAGCTTGCGTAATACCTTGATATGGACCAAAGGGGATTCGGGAGATTAAAAACCTCCTGGTTTGAAGCTGACCTCATCCGGGGGATTTTCCCCCCGTTTCATCATATGACGTCTGCATTTCAGCGAGCGGGGCGCTATCTTGATGACAATCAGCATTATTTAAATTGGGGCCTTCAGTGTGTTACCAAACTGCTATTGTAGTGAGAAGAGAAAAATATATAATGTTTTGTTTTAATCTAAATTACCTCATTAAAAAGTTTCCCCTCTCCTTTTTTCCTGAGTGCTGACTTTGTCCGCAAGTCCCATTACACTGTTTATTTAAATTACCGCCTTACACTTATCAGCGGGCAGATAGGCTGTTGTTCCCCCGAGTTACCCAAAGTGAATCATGATCCCCTCACACGGCGGAATGAGGCTACTTTATTTCTCTGTCTATTAAATCCAGATTGAAGTCTGTTTTTGTGTCTCGCCTCTGAATAATCTCGCTGAGTGTCAGGGACATCGCTTTGAGTACCTCACTACCCCCCCTCGCACGCTGCACCAAGCCACCTATCTGACAGAGTGTGTGTAAAAAAAGAGCCGAAAGGAAAAAGGGAACAAATGGCTCCATCAGACAAAACACGCTGAATAAAAGACGCCAAATAAAAGGCAATGAAAGAGAGCCGGGGATGAAAGACAAGTTTTTTTTTCCGAGGCACTTCAGCTGATGAGCGGTCAGAAGGTGACTGTCTGTACTCCCCTGGCTCCGGTCCGCCTCAAGGAGCCGAGCCACAGCTACAGCTGTCACCGCGTTTCCATTCCGCCTTTATATTGCATTGTAATTACAGCAGAGGCCTCGGTGCTCTTTGAGCTCTCCCAGGAGGTGCCACCCCCTCAGCAGCATCTGAGAGTGTATTAAGCGCAGCCTCTCCTCTCTGCATTACACATTAAAGAGAACGAGATGACGGGGAACAGTTAGTAGCCTGCATGCGGAGAACTCCAACGCTGCCGCTTTCAAAGAAATCAGTATCAATAGAACTACATTTAAAAAAAGTAAAACATCCACAAGAGCCTGTCAGTTCTAAAACTGGACAAATTGATCTTTGCAAATTTGATATAACTTTAAATGTACTTTTCCTTTTCACTCTTCTCCCTCTTGAAAGATCACAAAGGTCAAACTTTGCAGCCAAACCGTTCACTTCTGTCTTCTAATTGCCTGTTGGGGTCGGGGAGTGGAAACTTATTCTACTTCTACATTCTGCAAAGAAATTCACTCCACGGGAGGGAATGCAAGAGGCAGGACATAAGGGTTAAGGTTAGGGTTAGCTTTGGAAATCAAGCGTTTTTATTTATAGCAAATCAATACCCTTGTTGGATTTTATCACTACAAACTCTGAAATCTTTGTCTGCGTCTTCTTTCATGTATGGAGCCTAATCTAACATCATCAATACGCTCACTCGCTCACATGAGCTCACTCACACATTTTACTCGGGGGCTGGTTAGAAAAGTTCTTACTCAGACCTTTGTGTTCTCAGATAGAAGCACTCTGGAAAATGTCCGGTCTTCAGTGCTTGTCTGAAAGAAGCACTGGTAATGCCATCGGCTAATTAGTCCTGATGGAATCAAGACACTGTCAGTTTTAAAGTTGAGGTCATGAACTTCTGTGCAAAAGAAAAAGAAAAGAAGAGCAATGCATCCAGCCTGACAAAAAAATCTGTTCGTACTTCATAACTGAGATTGATGCACTTTGTTGTTTTCACATCCTGATTCTGTGTCTTGTTGCCTCCCAGGTGCTCGAGGAAGGACCGGTGTCAGAGGGCCGAGGAGAGCTTCCGCTTCGCCACTGACATTGACCGCTGTGTGAAAGTTATCGCTCATCCGGACAGCATTGCTGTGTCAGCACATAGTGTCCCTGTGAGTCCCTGCATCATTTCACAGCTGCTGTCAGTCCACTCGCGTTGTTTATGAGTGATCCCTGTGAGTAGCCTTGTACGGCCACATGAGCAGTAAGTCTGAGAGGAAGCTGTGAGAGCTGAAGGGAAGATCAGCATCGGTTTATTTTGGTGTAAACATCTGTAATGAGAGACAATGTTGGAATTTGTTTTTGTAGAAATGAGCAACTCTGTCTTCATCTCTTATCTGTTGACTAAAAGTTTGATTCAATTCCCTGAAGGCTTAATTCCACTGTGTTTCTACAGTTGCCACTTGAAGAGAGGAGTGAGGTACAGTAGGGGCCGAGGAACATTATCACCAGAGAACAGTTTAACATTTTGAGAAAAACACTTAATTTGATTTAAATGTTAAATATGAAAGCTGGAGCCGGGAGATGATTATCTGAGCAGAAAGACTGGAAGTGGAAGGGAAACAGCTTGCTAGCATGAATCTCTCCAAACGCAGCAGCTTCTGATGACCCACACCACGGGAGCACACTTTGTTTTCAGAGAGCTCAAATGTACAATTACTTTTCATGGAAAGGAGATTAATTTTTTTGACTATTTGTGGTTTTATACTTCAGATTTTGTGTAGATTAAAGGTTCAGTGTGTTGAATTTAGTGACATCTAGTGGTGACTTTGCATGCTGCAGCTGAATACCCTTCACCTTATCATCTTCTTCCAAACATGGAGGGGAACCTGTGGTAGCCTTCAGTTGTCATTTAACTCAAAAGGTGATTAGTTCGTCAAGTCGGGGCTACTGTAAAAAACATGTCGGCCTCCATAGAGAGGAGCCTCTCCCAATGTACATATAGTGTATTTAAATATAATATAAAGTACCCATTATTTTTTTCTACAAAGTTTGGTTTTAATTAGTTATTTGATGCTATAAAGTTAGGGTTGGATGAACGCTTGTTATTCCAGGACCTAGACACTGTGGCTCCACACCACAATCTCACTGTCTCCAAGTGCAAGATTGCATCATCCATAGGTTAACCAGGATGTCTTGGCTTCATTATTCTCAATTGGGACAAATTGGAAACGTGACGTCCATCTTTATTAAACATGGGACCAATGTACCAGACCAGTCTCACCAGTTTGACCCCTGAAATCTTCTCCTTCTTTCTTTTAGCTTCTGCTGGAGGTGAATAACGTTCCAGACCTTTCTGCCGGAGTCACCTGTTCCTTTGGCCAGCAGGCCCAAGTGGAGGGCCACGTCAAGGGGAACCGGGTCATGTGTCTGTCCCCGGCCGGGAAGGAGGTCCCACAGATACCAGAGGGACAAGGTGAGTTCAGACTTCCATCAGGGTTCAAAAAGAAAACTTAAAAAGTCCACAACGACAGCTGAGAAGCTTAAAATGTCAACACTCCAGAAACACAAACAAAAAGCAGCTTTCTCTCTTCCCAGTGACCACACTGCGTTTTTTAAATTTTTTTTTAGTTTATCCCGAGAGTTTGATAAGTAGCACGAAGCTGTAGAATTTTCCCTCTGAGCAAATACAGTAATCCTTCAATTGAAGTTTTCTGACTGAAGGTTTTTCTCAAGACAACAGCAATGTGCCCTTGCAGCGACGCAAACACCAGGTGGCTCTTTACAGGAGGGAGATAAAGGCATTAACATTTTTTCTCATTTTGACCTCCTCTTTTTTGCTCATTGTTTTCGCTCACCCGCCTTTTTTTGCCTCTCTCCCACTCACCTTTTTTTTTCATCCTGTTATCCCCCTCGCATATTTTTTCATTCCCTCGTTTCGTCTGTTCACTCATTCGCCGCCCCTCTCTCTCTCTCGCTCACTCTCTCTTTCAGACTGGGCTGGCGTAGAACTTCGTCTAAACTCAAAGGAGACGGGTCAAATGGTCGCCAGCACGGAGGTGAAGTTCTACAACTGCAGCACGCATCAAACGTAAGTCTGTCAGGTTTCATTTGAGTCAACATGATGCACTCGCCGCGGTCTGTTTGTTTCCAGTTTGCTTAAACTGGCAGCCTGTGATCTCACTGCTTACAGTTTCAATCTCTGCTAATCGGAGCGCTACAGTTTTTTATTTTGGCAATTAAATCTAAAAGAGAAAAACAGCCCCCATGACCATTACTTTTTATTAATAGTATTATTTGTTTTATGTACTTATTTACACCTGAAAGCTTTCCATTAGAACAAAATGTGTGTAACTGGGCATGCTTCACTGTGTACAACCAGTCCCCGAGGACCCTGATAGAGATAACCATTAGACTCACACACTTTACTGAGCCCCATGGGGCCCTGCCAGGGTTGGGTTTGTTGTCAGACTTTAGACTCTTTATATTGTTTTGCCTTGCTGTGGAGCCTGGAGGGCAAATAAGATAATGTAAATGAAAGAGGAATTCATTTAAATGCTCATATGTTCTACCCTGCCAAAAATAAGCTTTGGTAACTGAGCTGGGAAGCTGCTTTAGACTTTGATCCATTATGCTAGTGTCAAGTGTACTTACCGCAACAGTAGACCAGGGTAAGAATGTGTCTATCTGAATAACAATAACCAACGCTGCTACAAAGGTGGATCTTATTAGGACGAATGCCAATTAGCAGCATTTGTCAGCTTCGAAGAAAGTCTTGCACATCAGCAACTTTGTGAGTTTTCACGGCTTTGCAAGAGGATGAAATAAATCTCAACAAACAAGTCAAATCCCACAGTGTTGAATATTCACTTCAAAAGCGTTTGTCACGAATTATCTACTTTTTTATCCAGCTGCTTTGAGACATGCACTGAAGTCCAGGTACTTTCTAGATGGGGGCTGTAGGTGAGAATGAAAATGTCAGAGTCAGTTGCTCAGGACCTTTTCTCTAATATCTAGAAAATAGAGAGCCTATGTCAGAATGCAGAGTTCAAAGTGAGCATGTGGGCGTGATGTTGGCGTTTCTCTGACATTACTCAGGATGAAAAAGAGGTCCCAGACATGTCGAGGATAAAGAAACTTGATCAAACGGGATTCAAAAGCTTTTAGCTTTAAGAGTAGATGCCTGTGTCAATGTGGAATTTATACATTTGGTCCTGCCTCTTCAGCGCCGCCCCCTGCCTGGAATTTTCTGGATATTTTCCTGATGTTGTGAATGTGTCTGACACAGGCAATATCTTATTGTGTTCTTCATATGAGAATTTTAGAAAATGTCCAGATCCAATTTTCCTGAGTTCATGTCTGAAATCAGTTTGAGAGTGGTCGACGGGTTAACAGATGAAAGTAGGAATGATTATTTTCTTCTCGAGGTGTTATTGGGATTTGAGGTTACACTCGCTGACTTCCACTGTGCCGTGAGCAGCTTGATCGAGGGCATCGACAATAAGTTCACTCTGGGAGGGACAATTTGACTGATGATCATATTCAAGGCCAAACCCAGGAAATTAGCCAACAGTGGACACACATGACATCTATTGAAATTACCCTTTGACTGCAGCACGAATGAGCAAATACAGCCGTGTTAAGCCATTAGAGAAAAACTGTTGGAGCCTCATCAGAGCCGCCCCACAACAATATGTCCTCCATTAGCTGTGAGGTGACCACATGAACCCGTGTGATTAATATTTCAGACCGAGCTCACTCCTCGCCCATCACCTCTCCCTCCACCTCTCCCTCCACCTCCATCACCTCAGCATCACATAACCCCCTGTAATTAATTATCCAGAGTTTGCAGCACCCTGCCACTTACTTCTATTTATAGCCAACCGCCCAAATTTCTTTCTCTCACACACAAATACACACAAGCACACAATCCTACATCCATACTGGCTCTGGGCAGCTTATTGAGATCAACATGTAAGTGGTTTTTTTTCACATTTCTCAAGGTTTCATCTTATTGCACGGGCATGTTCAGGAGAAAAGACTGGGCTAGTGCATGGATCTGTTTTCTTCCTGTGCAGTGGTACATCTCTATTATACACAGCAGAGTCCATACTGCCCCCACTGGGAAATAGCACATGATCAATTTTCAGCTCTCCAATTGCTCTGTGTGGTGCATCAACAGCTGCAGATCGCTCTATTCTCCATTCTCCCGTCTACTGACCTCTCATTTCTACTCCCTGAGCTGAATCAGCACCACTTCCATGTGTTGTCGACTAAAATGTGATTAAATCCAGTCCCACCGGGTTGTTTCAGCCCAACTTTAATCCACATCTGACCGCTGGCTGCATCCGAGGCAGGGACGCTGCACAATTCGACCCATCAAATCTGCGTTTGGCACTTTCATTCCAAAGTTTGTCATAATCCAGAATTCCATGGGTGACTGCACAGGGAAAACTGAAGAGACTATAAAACACTGCTGTACATCTGACAAGGACGATCTGTCTGTGATAGATATAAGCTTTCAAACGCTTTGATATAGTACGACACTGTTACCAGTGTTTAAAATGGATTCTAGGGACCGTAAAACCTGTCAATACCTCATCGTCAAGGGCGTTAATTGTCATGCACAACAAAAAGAGCCATACATGGTTTCTGCTCAGAAACTGAGGGCATCGGTCCTTCTCTTTTCAATCCTCTCCACACAGGAGAAGAAGATGTACAGTTGATTATAGGCAGAAAGGGAGGAAGGATTCATTTTCAATAAATCCCTTTAAAAAGGAACGTATCATACAAGCAGATCAATGAAAATGTTGCGTGCTCGGTGTGTGGTGCTTACTAATGCTTTAATTTCCTCCTGCAGGTGTCTGTCCTGTGTAAACAGCACTTTCCGCTGCCACTGGTGTAAATACCGCAACCTGTGCACCCACGACCCGAGCAGCTGTTCGTTCCAGGAGGGAAGAGTCAACGCCTCGGAGGTGCATTAACACAGAGACACTGCAGAGTCACCGTTTCATTAGCTAATTAAATTGTTGCTTTCAAGAAACACAGTCTATCTTTTCCAATGTGACACTTTTACCTCGAGGACACAATCTACAATTCAAATTTTAAAACACACTATAGCGCCACTACAAAGACATACACCAGAGTACTTGTGTCTTCATTTAAATGCTAATACCAGCATGTTAAAAATATACGCCATAGCAATTAACAAGCTGATGCTATATAGACATAAATTCAGGATATTATAAATCATTAGGATCCGTCTGCAAAAATAAAATTGTCTGTCTCAGATTTAATGTCACTAGATTTTGAGATGTTTTATTGGGAAACTTGACCTCACATGAGAAAAGACGCTCAATGATTTTACTAGAAACTTGTTCTTTGGTAACCATGGATACATGTTCCAGATTTAATAGCAAGTCATTATATTATTGAGATGATATTTTAGTCTGTAACCAAGACACTGTCATCCCATAAAGCAATGCTGGATAACATTACTGACTGGGCCATTTAAAGCATTTAATTATACTTATCAATAACAAAATACTATCAAATTACCTAAGATGATATAAATACTTTGATAAACTGTTTAAAAATAAATCGCCCTTGAGAATCTAATACAGTGTATTTCCACAACAGACCACAGCCTTACATGCAGTTTACTGTAGTGGAAAGTAACATGTAGCAGATGAATGCAAATTACTTTGGGATTAACAATTTATTTGCCCCTTTAATCCCTGTGCTACATTAGTCCTTCATGTTTTTTCATAACGCAGATTAGATACAACATGCAGACACCAGTGTAGACATGGAGTTATAGTTTATAAATAGACAGTTATATCGAGGCTGTAGATATCCAGAGTTGTATAAGTGCTATTTACAGTAGGTATGATAGAGCAGAAATATTAAGCACAGATTGGCTAATATGCAAAGTTTAATGAGCTACTACTGTGAACTGAACAATTATTTTGTTTGTGTTTGTGTTTTTGTAGGACTGCCCTCAGCTCCTTCACTCTGGGGAGATTCTCATCCCGGCCGGCGAAGTCAGACCCATCACCCTGAAGGCCCGGAACCTTCCCCAGCCGCAGTCGGGCCAGCGGGGCTACGAGTGCGTGGTGCACCTGCAGGGCGTCAGCCACCGAGTCACGGCGCTGCGCTTCAACAGCACCAGCGTGCAGTGCCAGAACAGCTCGGTATGACCTCAAACAGTCCCAGTGGGAGTCTTACAGCTGTCAAATGAGGCAGACATCTTGGATGCTGCGTAGGCAAGGCACATAGGGTACATGAGTGAAAACCGCCTGAGGTGTTGAGCATACAGGGGAGAAGTTAGGGGAAAGGGAAAGTGACAAGGAAAAGAGCAAAGCACACGAGAGACAGAAAGAGTAAGGAACAGAAAGTGGCTAAATGGTTGGAGAGCGTGACCTCAGTGCGACCTTGTGTGATAAGTTGGGCATGGTGGTGCAGTGGAGGTTCCAGTTTGTGGAGTTTGCATGTGTCTGGTTTTCTCCTGCTTCCTCCCACTGCCCAGACACGTGCAGATGGGGGTTAGGTTGACTGAAGACTAACCGTCTGTCTCCGTATGTTGTCCCAGCAATACATTACCAGCCTGGCCGGGGGTGCACCCTTGGCTCCAGCTCCACCTTCGACAACCGATTTAGTTACTGGATGGATGGACAGACATCTAGGCGTTCACATAAGGTCACATGGTTTGGGGTGAATTCAGGAGAATTCTAAGCGGAGTTTGTTGCACAGTGCAAACGACAGGAAGAATTTCAAATGCAGCACGTATACCTTGTTCCTCCGCGACAATGGGCAAAAAGGGCCATTTTCTTCAGATGTGGATGATTGGCCACCGCAGTCAGGGTTTGTGTCCCCACATGTCAAGAGAGGAGAGGAGCAGACAACCATGGCAGAAATGACAGATGGTTAAAAGCTTCGTCTCCCGTCTGCACTTTCATCCTCTCACCACCACCACCCTTCTGTCTTTCTCGATCTTTTTTCCCCTCTCTTTATCTCTTGTATCTCTGACTTTCTCTCTTCCTGTGCACACTGCCTCACTCTGCGTATCTGCTTTTCCAGTACGTGTACGAGGGTGGGAAGATCAGTGACCTGGCAGTGGACCTCTCCATCGTATGGAACGGCAATTTCATCATCGACAATCCCGAGAAGATTAAAGGTAAGTCTGCAATCCATCACTGCCAGACCAGAGGAGTGTAAAGCACTCAATCCTCAGGGGAAAGGTGGGCCACAGAGAACACTTCAAGGCTCTCAAATGGCCTCGAGAGAAAGTTCACAAAAGCGAGGTGTTATATCAAAAAGCACCCAATCACTCGTGCTCCGGGAGGGGGCGAAGATGGAATCGTCATATTTGCTCAGTTCGGCTCTTACGGCTGCTCCCGGTCACGTCTTCATCAGCGGGCGTGTTTGACAGTCGTCATTACGGGTTTTAGTCAATGATTTACACAGCGGTGGCCATCAATTTTAACAGGCCACCGTCATTATTTCTTTATTTTTATATGGGCATAAATAAAGGCGGCTAACATGAGAGAGAGTGTAAGAGAGGGACTTCAAAGACAGGTTTATTGGATTACTTTGAAATCTGGTTGGAAGCGGAATTATGCATTTATTTAATTCACAAGGCAATACTCTGTGGGTTGAAGTCAGTTATTGGAGATATATCTAAATACTGCAAAAATATGAGTACTGATTGTTTTAGATCAGAGTTCATGTGTTGTATTTTTGTGAGCTTCATTTACTTTTATAGTTTTTTAATAGGAGCGATTCATCTTTAGACAACATCAGAACCGATTCCTATTGTCACGTGAAACGACTTAAAATCATAACGACTGACCAGATGTCCTCTGCGTTTCGCCACAGTGCATCTCTACAAGTGCAGCGCCCAGCGGGACAGCTGTGGCATGTGTCTGCGGGCGGAGAGGAAGTTCCAGTGCGGCTGGTGCAGCGGCGAGGGCAGATGCACCATGAAGCAGCATTGTCCTCCCATCTCCCCCTACGCGAGCCGCTGGCTGGACCTCTCTGCCAGGAACGTCAAGTGCACCAACCCACGCATCACCGAGGTTTGTTGATTTGTTTGGACTGTCGCCCAGTCCCCCAGTCAGTCCACCAGTAAGTCCACCAGTCAGTCCACCAGTAAGTCCACCAGTCAGTCCACCAGTCAGTCCACCAGTCAGTCCAACAGTCAGTCCACCAGTCAATCCAACAGTAAGTCCACCAGTCGGTAACTTTGCACCACCAAGGACAAACATACAGTACGTTTAAATTATACACGAGATCGTTATTCAACTGGTTAGTTAAGAATTTAGTTTTGTGTAGATTTAGTATAGGAGACGTCTGCCAAGGCCAAACAGTCCCAATTAAATTCAATCGAGCACACACTCACATATATCAGTTTCCCTATATAAGCTGGTATAGGTCAGAGAAGAACTTATTCAATTTTTGTGCGGATCCAGATCAGAGGATGGATCAAGGAATATTTTTCACATTTGGAAACAGCTGCTCATTAAGTTCCAGCAGCAATTCAGATTTTTCAACTTTTCATCTCTCTCTTGGTAAAAAAACTTATATTTACAACAAACACTAATTCTACTTTGCAGTTTCCTGTCCAATTATCTGTTTACCTGAGACCATCGTGCACTTCATTGTACAGCGGCTGAATGCGTGAAGTGCCCGGTAGCTAAACGAATTCGGTCTGTGTAGAGCGGCGATGGATCTTTTATGTCTCAAGCTCCTGTTCGTTCTCCTGAATGAGGCCCAGTGGGTCAGGAGCAGAGATGCAGGGCTCTCCCACTTCAAAGGGCCGCGAGACTTTGATGTCGCTGTCACATTATTAGCGTTTCTGAAGGAGCCTCAGCGCAGTGAATCAACTATGAAGTGCTGCTCGGGAGCGGAGAGAGAGAGGTCCGGGGCCAAGCTCTTGTTCAGCTCTGCAGGTCCAGAGGTTTCCTGCTGGGATGGTGAACTTTACACTGGAAAGGACAGTGAATAGGTTTCTCCCAAGGCTTTGTTATTCACTCTGGATCTCAAGGACTCTTCAATACATTCACCACTCTCTTTAAGATGAGCTCAATGTGGGCCTTTGAAGGCTTCGTCCACCATCAACACTGGAGTGCTCTCCTGCAACTAAGCAACGAGCTGCAGACTAGAGTGCATCCTGTTAACATTGACACATACATGACCAGTGTGTGTGTGAATAGTCATGTGATGTGTTCTGAAGCGTGTTAGAAGGGAGGGACATTGTTTCTGATATGGAGCTTAAACACTTTTTTGGATGCAGATGTTTCAAACTGTGTTTCTAAGATGTGCTATGATGGATAAGAAGCTAAAGGAATCAAGAATCTAAATCAAGCCCATTCCATGATGCACTTTTTAAGGTTTAACCAGTGTACATTTTAAGCTCCAGTATTTGAACTGGTCGAACCGCAGTTGATATTTTGTGAGAGCACTCTAAATCATCAGTGTCGTATTTTTAAACCAAGAAAAAGTGTCAGGATTTATCTTGGGTTGTAAATTCATGCGACTCCAGTAAAACTGTAACAATTGACATTCTACTGGAGTTAAACTCTTTTCTAGGGCACATTATTCTCCAACATGGGAAACTGTGGATATTATTTCTTCTGACTAAAAATAATCTCTCTATGAAAAAATTAACATAAAATTAAAAATAAAATGTGAGGGCAAAAGACAATTACAGTCTTTGAAATTCTAATTAAAGTAAGCCCCTAAAAGCCTATGGACTGACAAAACACTGTACAATAAAATGACTTCCTCTTATTATTGTTTTGCTTTTCTTTCCAATGTAGGTGAGCCCTGTGGCGGGGCCTCTGGAGGGGGGCACCCTGGTGACCATCCAGGGCCTGAACCTGGGTCTGTCCTTCTCCGAGCTGGAGGGTAACGTGGAGGTGGCAGGAGTGCAGTGCACGCCGCAGGAGGACGGATACATCACAGCAGAACAGTAAGAGACCCCTTCCCCCCCGCCTCTACTCACACACACACACATGGATTCATACTGTACATAGACAACACACACTGCACAAACATGCAAAAACACACATGAAATCTCTCTCTCTCTTTCACACAATTTTGATCACAGACTCAAGCTCAATTTGTGAATAAGCCGGAGCTCATTGATGCCTCAACAGGTTACAGTATCATGGGGCTTTGCATTGCTCTGGTGCAGGCAGAGCCAATGGAAGAGACAGTCTTTGTGTCACTGTCGTCATGAGGCTGCCGGCACAGCTGTAATTGAAATGCGCTGCGTGTTGCTGACTGGAGGGACAATCGGTTTAACCATGTGTTTCTCTCACAGCCGAGTAATGCGATTGGGCTCAGGCGGCACGGGGACTTTGTTTATATCCTTGTAGAAGAAGAAGAGAAAGGAACATGCCAGCAGAAAATTGGAAAAGTCTCGTGATGTATGAATGAACAGATTTGGGGCATTAATGTCTGTAACATGGCATTACAGCTGTTACAGACATTAATTTCAACGTGGGGTCAGTTGCTATAATGACTTATTCATGGCACACTCTGTCTTATTGACCTGACAGGCAATACTGATTCATTGAAGAGAAACCCCTGTGTTGTCATGGCAACCGGAGGTAATGGTGGGTGGCAATCTTGCTGGAGATGGGGAGGGGTGCAGTTTATCATTTGAGTTATATTGCTGTTATAGGTTTCCCATTAGGAAGAAAGATGGCCCTCGGTATTGACCCACAACTTCTATGAAAGTCTGCCTCAATCACACTCGCCAGCAGAGGCCATATCCCCTCCAGTGCAGTTCATAACAAATGTGATACACTGCAGCGATTCTGCTCCGTGTGTGTGTGTGTGTGTGTGTGTGTGTGTCCCTGGCTGGTGTGATTACTCGTATGCATGATGATGTGTTGCCTGGCTGTGTGTTCATGTATTTGCATGTTTTTGTCTCGACAGGATTGTGTGTGAGATGGCCATGGCTCCCAGAGGAAGTGCACCAGGTCCAGTTAGGCTGTGTGTCGGGGAATGCAGACCAGAGCTCCGGGCCCAGTCCTCCCAGCTCTACTCCTTTGTGGTAATGTTTGACACTGAAACGGATTTAGCTTGAAACAAACAGAATAGAGTACAGCTGAAGGCGCGATAGCAGCTGAAAGCTAACAACCAGATAGATCTGTTCATACCTCAGCAAACATTAACTGTAGAGAAAGACAGAATCCGACACTTGATTTAATTTCTCGAGTGTAACCAGGGGATCTGCACAGCTTTAAGTTCAAATAATGACTTTTAAGACCTTTTTTAAGAATTTGTAAAAAGAAAAAATAGGCTGTTATTGCACCAAAAGAAAGAGACAAACTAGACTAGTGTATACTGTAAGTAGAAAGTGGGCCCTGGAGGCTTCGCTACATAGTCGGTGTAACAACTAAACAAGCAGTATAAGCACTAAATGCCTCTGTGGACATCGTGCTTCTTCCAGAGCCGGCAGAGTGCTGCTGCTTTTCAGAGCTTATGTGCAAATCCAGTGTTTTACAGCTTATTCTCCCAAAACATTTTTGAGACAAAGTTGGCCTCTCGCCTCAATGGAAAACGCTGGATTTTGTCAATCCTCTAAACATTTCTCGTTAAAATAACATCGATCCATTGCTGAGTCTGCTCCATAGACAGTGGGCTACATGATGCTGGGGTTGACTTCAATTATAACTTTTTAGTTGATTTTAAACACATTTTTGAGGTATATTAATCCAACGTTTAGGAGGAAAGGAGCCTTTCATAATCAGCAACTAACTGAGACTAATTGTATTCTCTGTGTGTGACCTGAGTTGAATGAATTCTGGTTCTCCACAGACCCCCTCCATGTTGGCGCTGACCCCCGGCAGAGGACCTGAATCCGGGGGCACCAAAGTCACCATCGTCGGGGAGAACCTGGGAGCCGGCAGCTCGGTGACTGTGTACTTCGGTAATCAGACCTGTGAGCTGTACAGGTGAGACTGAAGATAATACAACCATAATAGAACCTCTTTTCAGCTGCACTGTCCTAAAGGCTCAACAGAGACTAGAGTGAGACTGTCTTCACGCCGTATTAAAGATTTAGCTCCCTCTCATATCCATGAAACACAGTCAGATATTGTTCTATTTAAAGAAGCACATTTAAGACACAATTAAGTATCTGTTAAATGAAAAGACTTAATGATGAGGATGCTGTAACCCACAGCGATAGGTATTGTTCACTGTGTATTTATAGATATCTCTTTAAAGTTCAAAATGCCTCTCTTGGTAGGAGTCAGGCAGCTGAGGCGAGGAGACCATTAGTTCGAGAGCCCTCTGCTAATTACAGTGTTCCTCTCCTAATGTGTCTGTAACAAGGAGGAGATGGGACAGGCTGTAATGAATCCTCCCTCCTCAGGGTAATGTGCGTGGCTCTGATCTGCCTTAAATCAGGGATTTGCCACTGCGGGAGAGAAGTTCAAAGGCAGGAATAAATCCCCCTGTCTTGATTCTGCCACCAGGAGGACCGCGTCGGAGATCGTGTGCTTCTCTGCGCCCTCGGTGACGGGGGCGGGGCCGGTGCCGGTCAGCTTGAGAGTGGACCGGGCCAGAGTTCCTGGAAGTCTGGCCTTTGAGTACATAGAGGATCCGACGGTGCAGCGCATCGAGCCCCTGTGGAGCATAACCAGGTAACACTGAGCCGTAAAGTCCTGCTTATATCCAAATACACAACAATGGTGGGGAAATCATGATGTTGTGTCACGATTCCCCAGAAGCAGACTTTGGGCTTGTTAACCTTGTCAGAACCTTTAATGGTTTTGTTGGGATCTTGCTCCCTTTACAAAATCCACAGACATAAAAACTTATCTCATAAAACCTGTGACCAGCGCTTTACACTGAGATCACAAATTGTTGTTAGGTGCAAATTGCTGATAAGTTTGTGAGTTCCTGCAGGTCTCACACACTCACACATGGGTGACAGGCATAGTGTTAATTTGGGGGTTTTGAGTTTGAATGGGACATAATTAATAGGCGAGAAAATGATCTCATGTTGTCAACAACGGTTTAAATGGTGCAAATTCAGAATAATGGTATTAAAAAAAGTATTGATGGGAGCTTGAACTGTTCTTCACATGGTCTTTCTGATACTTATAAGACAAAGTCATGTGAATAGTCTTAATGCTGTCATATCCCAATCATTCCACAAGCAAAAGGTACAAATCTTTATATCTATGAAGTATAACATCATACTTTACACATATCATAGTATACAATGCATAATAATTTTGCTGTGAACAATCTAATGGTTCTTAAATGTGGCCGCCTGGTGCAGATTAATATGAGAGCAGACCAGCTGTGGATTAGTTTGCGTGTCGGGGTCACATGGAAAGCGTTACACTAAGGTGTTGTCAATTAGATTAGATATCATTATTTAACAACCTTGCACTGTGATCACAAGAGGATGACTCGTGTACACAAATAGAACTCATGTTCCACTTAATTGAAACTCTCTTGAAACAGCCGCCGGTATCACACGGTGACGGCGAAGTTGCCGAAAAATAAAACGTCTCCATCGCAGCTGAGCGGTGTGCTACCTGCACTCCACTGAATTAATGATGGCACTTCATTTGGGCTCGGGCGGCCGGCACCGCGTCCCTGCAGATTAGACTTCAGAGAGAGACACCCTGGCCCTCCGCCTGGTGACAGGAGCGGCTTTGTGGAGCGGGCAATCAAGAGGCTTCATCGTGAATGTGCCGTCCCTCTATGTGGCCCTACAAGCTTAGGTAGCCTTTGAAGTATGAGAGGAGAAGGACTGGCGCTCTGTCAGGCTCGTGGGCCGGACATTTTCTATTCCGTTTTTTTTTGTAATGAAACCCTCTTTTTAGTTCCTCTTGTATTTTTCTCCTCTTCCTCTTTCCCCCCCTCGCCTGAGCTCAGGTTATGCAAAAGATTAGAGAGGGTTGTTTATTTTAATCACATCTAGCGCGGGTATGTAAACAAGCAGCACCTGTATTCATGCTACGCCAGCCTCACGGGCATGGATGAATATAAAATAGCAGCCAGCTGGTTTCGCCGTTTGATCTGGCTCTGCTGCCCAATAACAAAGAGCGAGCTACCCACCCCCCACCCCCCCCAAGCTAGGTCTCCTGGAGCCCACATCGGTGCAGCTTGTGTGGAAAATGTAGGGTGTGCGAGATTGCAAGGTTGATCTCTCGGCCGTCATCGCTTCAATGAAAACCTCTTTGCATTCCTGCACATGGCTACGTGGAGTGTGATGTGTTCCACCGGTAACTGGTTCTAAACATTTATTTTTCCTCCCACCAGTGGACACACCACCCTGACGGTGACCGGGACCAACCTGGACGTGGTTCAGGAGCCGCGAGTCCGAGTCAAATACGCCGGCCACGAATCCGTCAATGTGAGTGTGACGATTTACCGCACTTACTGCTTTATCGATGTTGTTAACTCAAGCTGATAGAAGACAGATCTTTATTGATAGTTTGCTTGGTGGGTAACGAGGTAGATTTGGCATTGAGGTCAGTTTACTGCTTTTTTATTTGCACATGGCTGAATGTCGCAGAGAGCATTTACAAACTCCTGATGAGGTGACAGGTTGGTTTTTGAGCGCTTGGTTTTGGTTTATCACAGATCTGCCAACGTCATAAAAACACACAGGACGAACAGCAAATTAACCAACTGGATTGAAATACAACCACACAGTTTAATAGTCGTAAAAATGAAACCATACATAATGGCACTGAGCAGTAGCAGTCCCATCAGTCTCCTTAGATTCAATCAAGCGGCACCAAATTGCACAGACTCACTAAATGCCAGAATTGCACTACTCATTGGGAAATTTGGAACAATGTTAAAAATCTCTGAATGTTAAAGAAAGTGATTTTTCTTTTGTTTAGAGCCCATTTTCCCATCTTTCCACCAATTTTCATAGAAATCCGTTTAGTTGTTTTTGCTCTATGCTACCAACAAACCAAAGTTACTGATCCACCAACACAACCAACCTGCCAAACACCCGACCACCCACCCACACACCCGACCAACAAACAGTACAGGGGTGGAAACATAACTTCTTTAGGGTTGAGGTTAGAAAGAGGGAACATATAAGATCGTTCTTTGGAAATATGATTTATGGAGCTGATTTAACTTCCCTGAGCTCCTCGGGCAGATCACTTCAGAGTGATTGATGGTTACAAACTGTTGGGACCCTGATGGCAACGGTGGTCTCACCTTTAGCCCCAGGTTTTCCACCTTGGACCAGTGTGAGAATGTGAGGGTGTGGGATTTACAAACAAAGAAATCAATTCTAAACAGGTAGCAAGTGAAGAGATGCCAAACAAATAAAAATGATGCATTTCTTTGTCTGTATACTTCCATCAAATAGAGATTTTAAAGTCACTTTTTATCGATGTTAGAATAGAGACGGAACACAAGGTGAATATGATATGAAAGAGTTTACGGCCTCTTCTGGGCCAGTAAATTATATTTACATCAGTTTGTGAAACACTATCAGCTTCTGAGCCTGACCTCAACTTCCCTGCCCTCCATTTGTGCCTCGAAGGATTTGAGTGGCTACAGCTGAATTGTTGGCAGAGCAGAGAAAATAAATGTTGTAGGTACAGATAATAAGGAGCAAGTGGAAGTTTGTCAAAGGAAAATAAGATGAGGAAACTTCAAATGTTTTGAAGAAGAGGAGTGTTTCATGCAGACAATGCTGTGTGTGAGAGTGGCGCCCCAAGCCAATTAAACAGTGTGTTAATGACGCCAGCCAGAACCGAGCCGGTCAATTAAAGCTGCTTGTTCCTCAGTGTTACTGGAAGAACTGAGATTTAAAGGGATTAAAGCTGAACTTTCACCCAAATCAGCAGCGTAAAGAGGGTCACTGGTAAATTTAATGAGGGCACTCTCTTTATCGTGCTCATCTCCGAAACATGACTGGATCTCCTTCAAAATGTTTGGAAGACACAAAAGCAGTTAATTGACTTGAAACAAGTTTCTTTAAAACCTCAGATAAAAGCTTAGAAAATGTGCCTGGAAATTGGTGGAGGTTCAGGGAGCAGCTCGACGACGAGGAGCTCGAGGAACTGCAGAAAAAAAAAGAGTAACAAAGAAAAGTTACTGGTTATTGATATGGTTCCTGTGAA
Source organism: Pseudopleuronectes americanus (assembly GCA_038501795.1). Lineage (NCBI taxonomy): Eukaryota > Metazoa > Chordata > Actinopteri > Pleuronectiformes > Pleuronectidae > Pseudopleuronectes > Pseudopleuronectes americanus. The sequence continues at coordinate 23,130,703 of CM076717.1, read as the reverse complement.
TAATAACAGAGACAGGGCTGTTTTATGTGTTTGGTTATGAGTCAGATCAAGGGAGTGATTGGTTTTGTGGGAGATGCAGTAGATATTTGCAGAAGTTGTTTCAAAACAGATAAAAAACTTTCCCCTTTTTACATGAGACCATAAATCAGACCCATAGATTTACAGGCAGGTGAAGATGTGAGAACACACATGAACATATGGATTCATTATGTAGATTACCAACACACAGACCCTCTAATTTACTATTGTAATGTTAACATCTGTCCTGATAGCTTCGATCACAAGTGGTAAGTGTAAGGTAGAGATGTGAACATATGAAGGAGGCTGGAAATGTCCCAGTGCTCCCAATATGCAGTCCGCCACTGGCCCTGGCATTATGATTTCTATTTTTTAAATGGGTATAATCCTATTCCATATTAGACCTACTACTTACAAAAAGATTAACTAAGACCATTCCTCCTCTCTGTCTTTATCTCTGGCTAACACACACACACACACACACACACACACACACACACACACACACACACACACACACACACACACACACACACACACACACATCAACAACGAAACGCTATAAATTCAGACTAAGGAGGAATGAAACTATTTGGTCTTTTGCAAATAGGAATGACCTACGTGTTTATTTGCATCTAAAGTGGAGGTGAGATCCGATAAGGAGTGATCACAGGAGACACATTCAGGACACATCCCGGGGCCAGGTGTGAACAGACGACTTAACACTGTCAACATGTGATCTGATCTCTCAGGACAGATGTTCCCGGGTCGGAAAAGATCCTACATGGCTGTATAGATTAATATTGTTTATTATATGTATGTGTGTTACTTAAAAAGTACAAGGGGACATTCATTTATGCCTCATTTTAAAACTGATATTCACATGAGGAGAAATAACATTTTCCAGAAGATTAACATGTTTTTGAAATCAGGATAATTGTTAACAAAAGTTTTCTAAGGGTAAAATAATGATGCTGGGGAAAAATCTCCACTGGGGGTTGACATTTTTATAATTAACCTATATAAGGATTAATCTATGTCTTTAAATAATTTATGCAAACAATCCTGTGAGTCATTAAATGTGTGTATAGTCTGTATTCCGCTCGTTCATTGGATCTGACTCTTCTCTCCAGGTTTGCAAAGTGCTGAACACCACCACCATCAGCTGCTTCGCTCCCTCCCTGAAGGCCGAGCTCACCGCCGACCAGGAGTCCATCAAGCGCGTGGACGAGTTCGGCTTCGTCTTCAACAACGTCCAAGCTCTGCTCATCTACAACAACACCAGCTTCGTCTACTACCCCAACCCGTACCTGGAGCCCCTCAGCCTGTCGGGGGTACTGGAGCAGAAACCCGGAGCTCCCATCATCCTCAAAGTGAGTTGGAGGAGATCTGACCCTCCGCATTTGTATTACCTCTCAGTACACAGAGGGAATACCATCAGGCCAATAAGTATTTGGCTTCAACAACATGGATGTTGGATGTTCAATGTGCAAAATAGGACATAAAGTATTCATCATCCTTGTTTAATGTCACCTTCACCGTGTCCTCGTTTCTATAATCTCCCACTGCTCCCTCAATAATCAGTCCAGTCCTCACTGGTCAGATTCTCCTCAACATCCTTACAGCATGATAGAATAATTATTAATAAGTGCACATGTATTTAAGGAGGCAGCCTTTGTGGTTCAGCATAGACCGCGAAGGCCGAAACTGAAAATGAGAACTACCAGTTTCACCAGCTTGTCCTGCCCTTACTGTTGTCGCCTAGCAACAGAGATGCAACTGAACCCAATGACAAAGTGTTCATGCCCCTTTGGTTTTTAAACCCGTGGGCCGTGAGCTAGAAGTTTTTGTTTTGTCGCTGGCTGTTTGTTACCAAAGTTGGATCCTTCGTTGCTCGGGGGGGGAGAAAGGATGCATATGTCCCGTCCCCCCCCCGCACCTGAAGGAGACTTGGAAATGGAACAGCGTGGTCGTGCCGCTGAGACACAGTCGGTCTTTAATTGTAGCCTCCTAAGAAAGCAGCCCCCTGAAATGGAACAGAGCTGCTGTGTTTTCCTCATGACATTCCCCCATGATGTCTTGTACTTGCTCTCAGTCGGACCACATGGCTTCTTTCTGTAGTTTCTGAACGACACAGCAAGAACCATAATCTGTAGCTCTGTTTGCCGTGGAGGACGAGCACATGGGTTAATGTCTTGTATCTAGAAGCATTCTGCATTTCTTTGGTAAAATAATTAAGCAGATTCCCTAGAAAATATGATTCAGTAACTCATAGTAGCGTGCACGGCGGGAAGTGGCTGCGAGTCATTACAGTCATTATACTAATGACTCAAAAAACTGCATGGTAATAATTCAATCGAGGTTAAACTGTTATTAATATGATCAGCAAGACTCCAACACAGATTTGCTGGGGAACCCACAGAAAAAGTCCCAAAGGGGTAAAAGAACTAAGACGTCCCGGGGAGCAGACTGGATTTGTAGTTTTGGTTTCATATGAAGCCTCAGACCAGAACTTGCTAGTTTGGATTTTGCTCTTAAATGTATTTTGGGTGCGATATTTTCTTTGTTTTCTGCATTCAAGCATCTTGTTTCTCTCTCTCTCCTGTTTCAGGGACGTAACCTGGTGCCTTCTGCGTCTGGTGGAGCCCGGCTGAACTACACGGTGCTGATCGGGGACACGCCCTGCTCCCTCACTGTGTCCGACACTCAGCTGCTCTGTGAACCACCGAACCTCACCGGGCAGCACAAAGTCCTGGTCAGTCCGATGCCTTCTCTTCTGTTCTGTTTTCGGCTTTTGTCTCCGTCTGTCTGCATCTGATTCGCTGTGTGCGTGGATGTGGGTCAGTGTTTGTCTGTACGTCACTGTGTTTGTGGGTCATTGACAGACTTTCACTTAGTCACTGTCTCTCTGCCTTTGTCTGTCACTCACGGTCTGGTAGGTTCCCAATTACAGCACGTCGCCCCACAGATTTATTCACAGCCGCTCTTGCAAATAATGAGAAGAGAGCTTGAAAAATGAAACCAAGCTGGTGTGCTGGGGACTTGTTTTATTCAAAGGCAGTTGCCTCGGAAAATCATCCACTCCTCCTCGGAGGATCGGACGATTTAATTCATCATCAACGATGTTTTGATGTTTTTTGGAGCATTCTCAACAGTGTCTTCAAGTCCTGTGGTTGTTTCCTTCAATAATCCCCCAGGTCCAAGTAGGAGGACTCCACATCTCACCCGGAGAAGTTCACATCCGCTCCGACAGCCTGCTCACGCTCCCCGCCATCTTCAGCATCACGGCTGGAGGAGGCCTGCTCCTCATCATCGTGGTCATCGTCCTCCTGGCCTACAGACGCAAGTCCCACGAGAACGACCTGACTTTGAAACGGCTGCAGATGCAGATGGACAACCTGGAGTCCAGGGTGGCTCTCGAGTGCAAGGAGGGTGAGTGAGGGAGGGAGGCTGCTTATGAATCCCATTGATTAAAACTCCAAAAGAGCATCGGATTCGTAATCACATTACTGCCCCATCTGCTGAGGACTAATGTTTTGACTGATGACTGTGGAGCCTTTTGTTTGTGAAGTGATTTAGTTTAATAAAGATTTGATTTGCCAGCATGGATCAGACGGGGGAGTAATTGAAAGACTAGTTGAATGGTCATTAATGATAGAAACCTCTGGGGAAGCCTGTTCCTTTCTTTTTATAACGTTTGTAAAGATTGTATTTACAGTAAGTTATTTTAAGTTTAATTAAGTAATAATACAAAAAAGCCTGTCGCACCACTTCAGCCCGACTGATATGAATCATTGGGAGATGATGCTGATATTAGGGAGAAAGATATTTTCGAAATACTGATATTTACGCCGATATTTATATTTAGAAAACGGCAATGCTTCCTGAGAGGTTTTTATTGGCCTTTATGACAAATAATGTATGTACCTGAGGCTTGCTATAACCATAAACTTTAGTATAGATAAAAAGAAAACACAAATACAACCAAATATATAGAGCTTAAGTGTAGAAAATAAACATAATTGGCCAATATTAAACTAAAAAAATTGGTTGGGGTCTACGCAGCCAAACTGTTTTTTATCTATTACATCAAACACTTTGAGATTTGTTTAAGAAATGTGTCGTTCCAAAAATCTTAGGCTCCACTCTTAGATGGCTTTTAAATCTTTCAGAATGAATATTGAAAAACCTCTGTAGCAGAAAAAATGATGAGCCTTTAAAAAAAAACGATGTTGAAATGTGTTTGGTGAAATATTTATCCCTCTCCTCCATCATCCACAGCGTTTGCAGAACTACAGACGGACATCAACGAGTTAACCAGCGATCTGGACAGAGCTGGCATCCCGTACCTGGACTATCGAACTTATGCCATGAGGGTTCTCTTCCCCGGCATCGATGATCACCCTGTGCTCAGAGAGCTGGAGGTGAGAGGCCCCTCTGGAGCACGGCTGCAGCTCCTTGAAATCCAGCTTCAACTATTTTTCTGACGTCTTGACCTTCGGGCTCCAGCATACTCCAAAGCTAGATTGATTTTGGCTCGTTGTTCGAGTGCTGTCAAAGCTGCTGTCGAAAGTGAGCTGGTGTGAGCAAATGTCAGTCTGCTCGCTCCAGCTCCAGCTCCAGGTCTGTTTGTGTAGCCGGGTTCACACCAGATGAGGTTTGTGAGGAGATTTGGCTGCTTCTCTCTGCGCCTTAGTGACGCACCTGTTCTGAGTTTTGACTCTTTGCAAAAGTACATCCTAAACATTTCCACGATTTCCAACACATGATAGTTCCCACACTAGATCCCACTCGCTCAATAGAGAACATAGAGAACATTGAATGCGTTTAAATTGTTTTAAGTCAACAGCTTCTTCAGATATAAAACAATAGACATAAAGATAGACGGCAAAACAACTCCCCAAAAGAAGCTAAGTCATCTTGATCACCCCCTGGTGGCTGGCTGCAGTATAGGTCATAAATCCCACCTCAACCATGTTAGTAAATGGGACTGGAACCAAACTAAATAGTACAACAGTCATTTACAGTACTTCTTATCAAACTGCTGTTTGTTCAAGTGTTGATTTTTCCAGAAAAGTTTGATTTTAATGAGTAATATGATGTTATGAAAGGATTGGTCGAGCATGTGGATTGTTGGTTCCTCGATACCAAAGCTCCACATCCCGATTTATACGTCACAGGCTCTAGCTCCAAATGACGTCCTTGCAGGTTCAAGGTATCTCTATTATCCACGAGGGACAATTAGTTGTACAGCCGGCAGTACCCAGATACGATCAAACCACAAAGTAACAATAAAAACATCAACAAATACAAATCTCAATCAGTCGTTTAAATGAAACATGGCAGAAGGGGACACTTTACTTTCTAGATTTTATTAGTTCTGCATCTTGAAGGATTGAGTCTATGGCGAGAAGCAACACACACTCACTCCCACTGGCTGGTGGGAGGAGGTGGAGACGGGTCGTCCATCGTTATATGGATTCAGACCTTCACCGTCCTCACTCTACAACTTTCTCTGTGGAAAGTTCGGTAGAGGAAATCAGTCTGTTTTTTATTTACTTGAAAATGTTTTGTTCTGTATTGATCTCGCTCTGATTCACATCTAAATCCCTAGAGGACCTTGTCTCGTCTCAAGAGAGAGAGAGAACTTTACTTTGATTTGTTAATACTTTGATTGTTCTATTATTGTCCTGATCTTAACGATTCCAAATTTCGAAGGAACTGACAAACCTCTTGCTTTGTCATTGTTTGTGGAACATCTATTCATGTACTCAAGGTCAAGTTAATCTGCCTGTAATGGTTGGTTTATTATGGTCACAGTGATTTTAAAAGATATCTGTTGAAAAGAGCCTTTTGAGTGAAGTTTAATCATTTGTGACTTCCTTTCTGCACGTCACTGCTGCTGACGTCTGTAGCCACAGCAGTGGCTGTTTTTGGGGGCAGCGTCTATGATCAGCTTTGTTTCATCGTGCCTTAATGCTCCTCCATCTACGTTGTGACTTTTTATGTATTTGTCTAATGAGCGTGTGCGTCTTTGTTTGTATGTGTGTAGGTGCCGGGGAGCGGACAGGCCAACGTGGAAAAGGCCTTGAAGCAGTTCGCTCAGCTGGTGAACAACAAGCTCTTCCTGCTGACGTTCATCCGCACTCTGGAGCTGCAGCGCTCGTTCTCCATGCGCGACCGCGGCTACGTGGCCTCGCTCATCATGACCGCGCTGCAGGGACGGCTGGAGTACGCCACCGACATCCTGAAGCAGCTGCTCTCAGACCTGATAGAGCGCAACCTGGAGAGCAAGAACCACCCCAAGCTGCTTCTCCGCAGGTAAACCAAGGCATTCACTGTCACAGAGAGATTCAGTATAAAAAGACAGTTATACACCAAAAAGAAAATATATCTCAATATACATCTTTTTTGTCTAAGTTCTTTACAAATCGTGATCATGTTTGTCATTCTGGTGTAGTGCATGTCATGTTGTATAGCTAAATATCTCACTTTTGATTGAAACGTATTACAACTATATAAATGTGAGGTGAAATATTGACAAAATAAGGAAGAGCATCAATAAAATACATATTAAAATGGTCCTGTAAAACCAGTCTGGTGGTTTAAATTGAGAAATTTAGGGTTTTAGGTAATATGTGCAGCTTAAGGACCCAAGGACCAGTGTTGAAATTCAGGCAATAAGGACATGTTATACGTTCAATATTAATAAACTTTGTATAAACACGTGACCTCTTGAAAACAATGCGTGTATTTCATGGTAAAGTACAGGTACAGTAGATTCTCCAGGTTCGGAGTTCCACTTACTGAACATTGAATTAAAGGATTGAACAGCTCTTTGTGCAGCAACAGCCCGCTCCAAACAGGCAGGTCCCTAAAATTCTGATATTTTGAAAGGGTCATGAAAAGTTTTGCCTATAGGTTTCAAAACTCATAGTTCGAACACTGCCTTGTGACTTGTTGTATCCAAAACTGGACACATTGTCTACTGTGGTCAGAAGTTTTAAACGAGTGGCTCCTCTGTCACAGACCTGACGGGTTCTGATCGGCTCCACTTATCCTTTGGCTTCGATGATTCCTCCGTGCATTGTGCTCTCCGGCCTGGTTTGCGGCCTCTCCTGATGGATGAATAAGTAGGGCCAGTGTAGGAAAAGCCCACCTCTGTTTCAGTTTTTGTTTTGTGCAGCGGCGTGAAACAGCCGTTGCGAGTGTGAGAACCAGGAGCCAGGGCAGACAGGTGAAAGACAGGAGCAGTAAAAAAGTGACAGAGAGTGGGAGAGACTACCAGAGGAAGAGAACCTAATGGGGACGAGTGAGTGCAGCAGCGGCAGAGCTGTTGTCAGTCTGACTTATCTTCCGTGTGCCACTCATGAAACATTCAGCTGTAGCTCACGTTTCCCCCCCCCCGTCACCTCTCATCTCCTCCCTCCTCTCGCCTCTCTCCTCCACCTCTGCTTATCTGCTGATTGTTTTCCCAGCGCTGAGACTGGCCTATTGAATGTTTCATGAGGGTTTTTTCTTATACAAGAGGGCTCTCTCAATCTGAAGCATACTCATTAAATATAAGGATGCATTCACAGGGGAGCCGGTGCAACAAGACGTTGTTAGCCCAAACACACACCTCGTGCGGAAACGCTCTAAAATTTAATGGGCGTCTGTCAACAGTGGAGTCAGAACACGTTGAGGTTGAAGCGAAGGTAAAGATGGAGAAGGAGCGACAGAGAGACAGCAGGTTTGGGAGGAGAGAGAGAGAGAGAGAGAGAGAGAGAGAGGGCGAGTGGCTGTAACGCTGCAGGCTTTCTATCAGACTCAGATTAAAAGGGGCTTATATTCCGCTTCAAAGGTACCGTTACATGATTTTGAGGGATTTGCTCCAGTAAATCGTGAAAAATCTTCCCATCTGGACCCAAACGCCAACGTCACTAAGTGCAGGAGAGAAGAAGCAGAAGCAGGAGTGGACCTCTGAGTTCTGACGAAATTCATGTCATGACCCAAATATGTTGTGCAGCAGCAGCACTTAACAACAGTAGATATCAGAGCGCTCGTCCTCCGGGACCGAGCAATTCTCTGTAAACTCTCCATGTCCTGTTGTTTTTGGGGCCTCCGACAATATCAGGCTCGTCTACGTCTTTAAATTATATAAAAGAATAATCAGAGCACTCGGGCTCTCTGTGCTGTGGGACGCCCCTCGCTCACAAATGACTGTTCCTTCCTCTTGTCTTGCAGAACGGAGTCGGTGGCAGAGAAGATGCTGACAAATTGGTTCGCCTTCCTGCTCCACAAATTTCTCAAGGTAAAAATATAAGCTTTCCTTATCGCTACAGGTGTCAACGTGATATACACACAGGCAGGGTGTGAAACAGACTGCTGTGATCGTAATGCTCTAAAACCGATGTGTATTATGGACACTGTGGAGGGATAATGGCTTCCCGTGGGGCCATGTCTATCTCCAAGCTGTGCAATTCAAAAGCAGAGAAATCGCCATTTTTATTAGGTTTGATGTGTCACGCTCCAGCTGCCGAGTCTCATATACAGATCACGTTCCATTCCCTTCACTTCTTTTTCTGTGTCTCGTTTTGCTTTCTCTCCCACCTTCCCTCTCTAATCCCTGGGTTTCCTTCCCCAAAACAAAGGAGTGTGCCGGCGAGCCTCTCTTCATGCTGTTCTGTGCCATCAAACAGCAAATGGAGAAGGGACCCATCGACTCCATCACCGGAGAGGCGCGCTATTCCCTCAGCGAGGACAAGCTCATCCGACAGCAGATCGAATACAAGACGCTGGTGAGTCATAAAGGCATCAATAAGAAACAAGAAGCAAAAGTTCAAATTTCCTCTGCATTCACTTTTTGTTCATTTCTGAGAAAGAGCAGTTTAATAGAAATGTGGCATGTGTGGTTGTAGATTTACAAATTCCTTTGAGTACTATAAGAACAGCGAGGACATAGTCTTGCATACCTGGATTGGTGTGGACACGAGTATATAACTCTAGATCCCTTTTCGCTGCCTATACAACCATGTGTCTTCTCCTAGTTTACATAGGAGGCTCGTGCTATCACCTCAGGATGATCTATGCACAAACTTCCCAAATAAGAGACAGGGATATGATCCTTCACTGGCTCTCCATTACAACTATGATCACTTTGGCTGTTGACACATTTTTGTACATATACACCAGAAGGAATATGAGGTTTAGAGTCTTATCTCTAACATTATCTCGACATTTCAAAGGAAATTCAAAGAAAAACTCTGAATATCCAGAGCAGGTGATCAGGACATTTGCGTTCACACAAACATCCCCTCCGCATAATTTCAGTAACTTTCAGTTTAAACACCTAAACACCCAAGATTCATAAATATTGATGGATACATATAATCAAAAGTAATGAGGCTTTTAAACTCTGAGTGGAGAGCACTGTAGAGTTTGAAATGCGTCTCATGGTAGGGACTCCTACCCCAGCCCATCAGGATAACACCCCACAGGCCTCCGCTCTGAAAGCAGAGCCAGCCACCGGCAGCACGACACCTCTCTGATCACCATGTCAGAATCTCCGAGAGCCCGTGTCTCATTACTCGTTTAATGCCCCTGCCAGAGCTGCACAGCCGCCACATCCTGGAGAGGTGAAATTGCATTTGTGGGCCGAGCTCCCTCTCCACCAGGACAGTTTGGTGAGGTGTAAGTAATGAAAGGGTTTTTCCTATAGTTCCTCTCTTCCTCTGACTCTCACCTGCCTCCCCCCCCCCTGTCTCTCTCTCTCTCTCTCTCTCTCTCTCTGGATCCCCAGACGCTGAGCTGTGTGAACCCGGACAATGAGAACAGCCCCGAAATCCCTGTCAAGGTGCTCAACTGTGACACCATTACCCAGGTGAAGGAGAAGATCCTGGATGCGGTGTACAAGAACATGCCCTACTCACAGCGGCCGCTAGCCTCGGACATGGATCTGGGTGAGTCCTCGCCGAGTGGACCCATACAAACTACTTTTTCTATTCCGCTTGCACAATGTGAGATAAAACACATACAGGGGGAAATTTGCCTTGGCACATGATCTGTTGGAATAACGACAGGAGGGGGGGGGGATATGTACACTTGAGAGCGGGCTTGTGAGATGTTTCATTGAAGACGTGTTGACATCAACAAAAGGGCTCAACATCAATTTCTGGGAAACAACCCTCTTCCCTGAACCTGTTTACAGCCGGAATCACATCAACACTCTGCAGCACTGACACTAAACCGCACCGACAAGGCACCTACACACAGGCTTACACCCACAACATGTCATCCGGTGCCCAATGACTCGGCACAGGTTGACATGCACCTTCAAACCGGGGGGCGGGGGGGAGTAAGATCCCTTTAAGTAGTGGATGATGCTGCTTCAGGTTTTGCAGTGTTATCCCTCGAGGGACCTTTAAAGGTTAAGGATTTGGAGAGGATGAGTTTCTCCTGGGTTGCTTTTGGACGTTTTGAATCCGCGTGCGAAGACACTGCGACGCTTGTGGTTTGTTCGCAGAATCACAAACACTTTAATTGTCGAGCAGGAATGCGCAGAGCGGTGTGTTCGGTGACATTTTGGCCGCTACCTTTGACATTCCGCCGCGTTTCAAAGATCAAGCTGACACCGCCGCAAAACGATAACATGACCTCATCCGCAGCAGGAGAAAAGGGGACAATGCAAGAAGAACAATGGACATTAGACAACGTGTAGCTGTCAGACACTTGGCATACACACATTCTCCCCCCCCGAAATGCCATATGTCACAAAATTCAGTATTAATGTTGTTCTTTTTCCTGCAGAGTGGCGGCAGGGCAGAACAGCTCGTGTGGTCCTGCAGGACGAGGACATCACCACCAAGATAGAGAGCGACTGGAAGAGGCTCAACACACTCATGCACTACCAGGTCTGTAAAACCTGCTCATACCTCGGCTACAGCTTTAACTGTTGTTTAATCTGCTGGTTTGTTGGCTTGAGTTGTTGATCAAATATTTAACATGTCACAAAACTGAAAAGAACAAAAGAAATCCCATCATATAGTCATATTTAAATTGATGGTGTTGTCTAAAGATGTTCAGTTTACAATGATACTAAACCGATTGGGGTCTGATGCAGATATTAGGGAATAAAAAAAGTCTGATAATGTATTATTGGCTGTTATATATTGGCAATGATTCCCAAGATATCATTATAAAACCTGTTTGACTAAGAAATAAAATTGAGTGTTGATATTTAACTGTTAAATAGAAAGAAACAGAAAATAAAATCAAATATAGAGCTTTTATTCATTTAAACAAACATCGTTTTACATAGAATTTAAATGCACATCTTTTCTTCATTTCTAATGCTATGAAATAAAAGATTCATATCGGCAAACATAAAAGCAAATCCCAAAATGTCTATGAAAGGCTTATATCGTATTAAACGATAAAGGTTCTTACATTTAAGAAGTTGGTACCAGCTCATGTTTGGCACTAACAACTAAATATCAGCAGGAGCGTATCCCGGGTGAGTCTGCCAGTCGTTGCAGCTCTACTAAAAACCTGAGTGTCAAACGCTGCTGCTCCCTCACACCCGCAAAACCCTAAATCTTTCTCCACCTATTTGAAAAAACTGCGCTCATCCAGTTGCTCAAGGGCGTCACAGCAGATACTGTGGATGAAGGACGGAGCGTTGTTCATTCATATTCACATCACTCACCTCACCCCTGCCTGCGTTCCTTTCTTCTAACTCCCAGTCACAAACGGAACATGCTCCTGTGTCTTCTCCAGCATCTTCTCTCCGCCTGCTCATTAATACGACTACACAGGTCACGGACCTCGCATGAGTCACGCTGTTCCTCTGTCAGACATGTTTGTCTCCACAGAAACAGCAGCGCAGGAAACTTGTACAAACAAAGAAGGGTTTGGAAACTGTGTTTTCTGCACTGAAATCAGGTTTTGACAAGAGAGGGATTGTACAACCTCATGTCTGTCAAGGAGTTGTTTGCTCTCTCATGGCCAGGTGTGGAAATGTGTGTTTGGTTTTTACACTGGCTCGTAAAAAGAAAATATATAAAAGAATAGAAAATATTGCATCGTCTGCGTAGAAGTAGACCAAGAGTTTAAAGGATCTATCTGCTCCAGCCACAGGGGCAAAATGTAGGACCAAGCTGCAATAGGCTGGTCGGTCTCTGTAACCCTGAACCATTCAGTTGTCGGTGAACTACACACGAGAAACACATTCTCATTTTAATACAATACAATAAGTATTGTTAATAAGACAATGTGGAGTTTCAGCAGGCTAATGCACGCTTCAGGGGTTTAATCTGCACTGAGAAGGAAGTATGAATTCATTTAGTTTCTCTGAAATTGTCTCTGTCAGTAACAAGCCGCTGAATCCTTAATGGGGGGGAAGGGGTTGCCGAGCTCTGTGGTAAAAAACCTAGATTTCATTCCTACACTCCGACTGCATGAGGCATTAGTCATCCAGCTGAATTACACTGAAGCAAGGAGGATTTCTGCCTTTACCACTGACACAATCTCATTAGGTTTGGTCCTATAATGTAGTTGAAGCTGTTGTGATCCATGTTCTACTGTCAGGATTCATTTTTACACAACGTTTTTTACTTGAACTCGATCCTCAATAACTTTATCGTGAAGTCTTTAGACTCAGCTGCCCACGGCGGGCATTCATAACCTCTGAATCATAATATGGGGTCCTTGGATTTGAATCTACAGCCATATTTTTGTAATTCCAGCCATGATTAATTTTGCCTATGACCCCTCAAGCTAGGAATTTATAAGAAAATGAATCATAGAGCGGCTTTACCTTTGTCTCCTCAGGTGTCGGAGCGCTGCGTGGTGGCCTTGGTGCCCAAACAGATGTCTTCTTTCAACATTCCCTGCTCAGCCAGCTTCCCACGCAGCATCAGCCGATACGGTCAGTTCTGTTTAAGAAAATACAAATGTTTAATATTCATCCGACACACGGGAGAGCTGCACCATCTGCCTGCTGCCACTCATCAGTCGGCTGTAAAGCACATTATCACAGAGTCGCACGTTAAAACAAAGAGATGCAACACCAAAACGGTGCAAATTCCTTCAAAGCCTTCACCTTCCTTCAAAACATATTGCTATCTGAAATATTTCCCTCTGAAGTGTGTGTTTATGTTCTGTAAGGGACATTCAATACAGTCTCATCCCTTTGGCTTCACATACATTTCATCCCCCCCGGCTGGTTCGGTGTGTAATTTAAACCACGCCTATGAAACTGCAGCTCACATGAGGTTCAGGTGATTGATGACCCAAGTGGAACATGACACATTTTATATCGCACAGGAGGAGCAGGAAAAAAGACACACGGTGACATTACTATGACAACGAGTGAAATAGTGAACACACACATACCCAACCTGCACATCTTTAGGTTTACTGAGACAGTTTCTCTCTGTCTGAGCAAGTCCTCATTCTGTTTCTTTGATATCTCATATTTGACCATCCAGGTGTGGACGTGCCCTTCCGCTCCACCCCGACCAGCCCCGACAGCCCCCACTCCCGCGTGCCCATGCTGACCCCCGACATGGAGAGCGGCGTCAAAGTGTGGCACTTGGTCAAGAACCACGACCACGGTGACCAGAAGGAGGGCGAGCGCGGCAGCAAGATGGTTTCTGAGATCTACCTGACGAGGCTGCTCGCGACAAAGGTACAAATATGGAATAAGTGTGGAAAAAAAAATCGTGCAAATCGTTCATTTGGGGATTTTTTAACTGTGATATTTGCAATAATTTTTAGTTTTCTGACCGTCACAGCTGCAGGAAGTTCATGGAAAGAGCCGAAGAACTACGAGTCCTTACGTCTGTTGCTGTTTCTTTCCTACAGGGCACTCTGCAGAAGTTTGTGGACGACCTGTTCGAGACGCTGTTCAGCACGGTGTGTCGAGGCACCGCCCTGCCTCTCGCCATCAAATACATGTTTGACTTTCTGGATGAGCAGGCTGACCGACACGGCATCCACGACATGGATGTTCGCCACACGTGGAAGAGCAACTGGTGAGACGGATTCCTCAAAGCGCTGCTGCTCATTTCTCTGTTGAGAATACGAGGCAGCTTCTCTTTTTGAGTTTTTTGCAATAGGAGTTTATTTTGTGCAGAATTTGATCTGATATGCGTCTTCCTCTAAAAACCTCTTCTTAAATATCAACTTACTGGATTCCTCTTCATGATATTTCATAATGAAAATTATCTTATCATTCATTTTTATTATTTTACAGAACATTTTATTTGATCTTATTCTCTGGCTTCATGTTATTTCAGCTCATCTTTGCCGCTCTAGATTTTAAAGCGCTAAATTAAATCTTTTCAAAGCCATCCACAGCTCCTTCTCATACCTGAGTGAATGAAATAAACGAACTAATGAAACAATTTCCTCTTGCAATGTCTAAGATATTTCTCTCTGCCTTTTTTCCTCTCTATATCATGCTGCAGCCTGCCACTTCGGTTCTGGGTGAACGTGATCAAGAATCCTCAGTTTGTGTTTGACATCCACAAAAACAGCATCACGGACGCCTGTCTCTCTGTGGTGGCTCAAACCTTTATGGACTCGTGCTCAACGTCCGAACACCGACTGGGGAAAGACTCCCCGTCCACCAAGCTACTCTACGCCAAGGACATACCGCATTACAAGAGCTGGGTGGAAAGGTGTGTTTATGTGTGTGTGTGTGTGTGTGTGTGTGTGTTTGTGTGTGTGTTACATGGAAACTATCTCTGTAATCAAGTTGTGACTATTAGAGGTTGTCAGGCTCGCTGTTGCACTGTAGAGTATTTTGTCACCTTGATAGTTTCATCTCTGAGGTCTTATTCAATTCAAGAGCTACTCCAGAAAAGACTTGTTGTTTACTGTCACCTTCCATCACAATAGTTTCACTTTGATTCATGTTGTTCTTTTGGTTTGATCATTTGCGTTGCCGTGGTTCTTTTGTGTTTCGCACAATTGTCATTTAGTGCAATGGAGCTGCTTCAGCTTATGAGTGCTTGGTTTGGTGCAACATATCTTCCAGTTAATGTAATTTGTTTAACTATTGTTATGAATCCAAGTCATGATTGGATTTAATGGAAGTAATCGTGAACAAATTAGGGTTAGAACAAAGTAAAGCTGCTTTCAGACGTGCAGTGAAGTGGATGCTGGACGTGAGAAGGAGTCAGAGTGAGTCGCTGTAGACGTTTCTCTGAGAGCAACTGTGAAAACACAGCAGGAGATTCTTCCGAGGCTTCACCTTGAGCGAGTGGGCGTGTTGATGATGTTTCGAACACGCGACAGATGCAAAATGAAAAAAGCTACAAATATCTCAGGATGAAAAAGGAGAATTTGGAAAGACATTGATATTCGACAGCTTTTGGGGATAAGAACCGACGCGTCTTACTGTCTTACTGAGAAACTAAATCCAGAAAGTCTGGACCCTGTTGTGCAGAGATGTGCAGAGTTCATATCTTAAAATGGCTTAATACGTCATAAAAATGCTCTTGTAATATGTGTGTGTGTGTTGGTCTGTAGAAATAATTGTGCCTCAGATTTACAGACGCCTTTAACGCTGGATGATCTCTGACTTTTCACAAGAGTGGACAGAATCCGAGTGAAGAGAAAAGCTCTGGCATGCACGACTGTGTCCTTGACACTGACTGTGTGTGTGTGTGTGTGTGTGTGTGTCCGCTCAGGTACTACGCTGACATCAACCGCCTGCCTGCCATCAGTGATCAGGATATGAATGCCTATCTGGCTGAGCAGGCTCGCCTTCACTCCAGTGAGTTCAACGTGCTCAGTGCCCTCCACGAGATCTACGTCTACGTCAGCAAGTACAGCCAAGAGGTGAGCGCCCGAGTCAACACACTGTATCATGGCAATGTGCTGCAGAGGGGGTTCTGCTGCGGTGACTGCAGTCTGCCTCTTTTCATTTCAAAGCAGCTATCATCAATATTTCTATATCAACCATTATTCATGTGACTGTAAAGTAAGTGTAATGTAAACGTGTCCCTTGTCGTGGTGAAGCCCCTGAGAGCCGTCACTCAGCTCGGCAGCTCCCCACAGCTCGGTGCATTTTAATCTTTGCTCTGGTTGCTTTGGGTTCACAGCTCACAGCTTCACCGCCCTGGTTCACGCTCAGAGTATCAGAGTTAGCGTCATGGTGTCATCCGTCCACAGCCGGCAGCTGGTTTCAGGGAAAAGCTCGGGAAAGTCCTCCACCGTATAGTATAAGAGACAGATATTTGTTAGCTGGTGGAGGTCGAGCTTAAAGTGTATTTTACTTAAATTGTGCGTTGGATGGATAGGTAGGCAACTGTCTGTTAGAAAGTTCACCACAACAACTATAAATCATTATTTAGTTATTATCAGCTTGTTACACTGAGCAAGAGAGTATCAATAAGAGCAGGTTTAAAGATTGGACTGAAACTAATTACAACTCTCAATGTTAATCAATGTGTAGACTGATCGATGATTAATGGTTTTTGATAATTAAAATGTCAGAAAATGCCCTTCACAAAACCTGACGTGCTCAGACAGATACTGTTTGTGTTTTTAGATTACATATTTCAACTTCTCATCGACCAGATGAGTGAAGATTGTTGTGGTGTCTGGAAAAAAATCTGAAAAGTCGATTCATGTAATTTAACAATCAGCCGCAAATAATAGCTTCTAATGTGAAGTTTTTCTAATATTACTTTTGTGTCTTGCAAACTGTTCCTCCGCCTCTCGAACCCAAACACCTCTCCAACGAATACAGACTTGAGAAGGTGCCTGCAGTTTACATTATGGATGTTCCCCTCACACCTGATCCTTCCCTCTGCTCTTCGTTACTACGCTGAGGTCAGGGAAAAGGTGTTAAAGCGTTAGAACACATGAATACAACACATTTGGTTCACGGCATCCCAACAATGACTCCACAACTCGAGAAAGAGAGAATATGAATGCCCAGTTAATTTAGCAAAGATCATTTTCAATCTAAATTTGATCTGACGCAGTAAAAATGCATTTCCTCCAAAAAATTAATAACGAGTGGAAGCTGTGGGTTTTGTACATCAGTTTGATTTATAATCTATATGTGAGTACTTATATATGATTCCTATAGCTGACCAATTATACGCCTCGTCATAATTGTGCTCATGTGTGTGTTTCTCTGTTTTGTGTGTGTGCGTTTGTGTGTTTTAGATCATTGAGGCACTGGAGCTAGATGAACAGGCCCAGAAGCAAAAGTTGGCGTATAAACTGGAGCAGATCATCTCAGCCATGTCTGCAGAGAGCTGAGACCCATACACACACACACACACACAATCATATACCCTATGTACACACTACACACACACGGTAACAGAGGAGTTATAAACCAATCACCAACACATGTGGACATTATGCACACACACACAAACACACACTGATGTATACTACTATGGACCTACTGCATAACCAAATGCTTCATACACATTAAAACACACACACACACATGCAACTGTACATACACAAACCCCAGCACACATCAAACAGCAGATTGTCCCAAAGCACGACATTCGCGTCCAGTGTCATCGTTTTTTTCAGAAGACAAAACTCCAGCAGGCAAACGTTCAGCTTCTAAAAAATACACAAAAACAATGCTCCTCTACACAGAGGAAGAGGAGGAGAGAGAGGATTCCGGCCGTCGTTGTTGCTCAATCATCTGCCAATCCTTTTCCCCGCTGGACAACGCTTTGTCTTTGTAGTCGGTGCTTATACTAAATGTCATAAAAACAGCACTTAATAAAGAAAGACTCAACTTGAGCAGTCACTGGAGGGTGCTCAGCAGAGACAGGAGCCTGTTTAATGGGACGAGACACCAGAGTACTTTTTATACGTGGAAGATGAAGGACGCTCGCTCGAGGTACATATCACAGACCTGGAGCGACCTCGCCTACGGGAGCCAATGGGAGCAGAGATGTGTAACTTTGTGTTGTTAAGCCTTTTTCCTGTTGCCTTGTAAAGGCTTGAAAAACTAAAGACCGTGGCGTCATGGATTCCTCGTTCACCTACTTGAAACTCACTGTTTTATTTTGTTGTATGTTTGTTTTTTGTGCGAGGGTCAGAACAGTAAATACAAAGTTTAAATCCAACGCCAAATATTGTTGTGTATAAATTTGAAATATACAGGCAGTATGTAGATATATTTCCAAATCCACTTCCCGGCTTTTTGTGCCAAATACTTCTCATGTTTCATTCATGTTAAATTCTCCCGTAGTACGGAAAAAAGATCCCATTTAAGATAGGGATTTTTGTACAGTGGTGATCTAGAGCCCACTAATTCAGCCATTCAAAGATAAGTGGAGACCAAATCGAACTGTAGCAGCGAGCATGATTAATGATGCTCTTGAGCCTGATCCAGAATCAGATTAGCCCAGACCCGGGCCGCCGGCGCCCTCCGCGTTTCATCAGTCATTGTTTACATTGAGCATGATACTTGAAATGCACCGAGTGTAGGAGATATGGTGAACACCTGCTGCTCCTGTGGAGTAATCTGCTCACATTAAGGCAGATGAAGACTTTGATGCCTCCTTGATTTCCCTGATAAATCCACTTTGAACGGAACCTGGAATTTAATCACGAAGGAGGAGACATCTCTAAACCCTAGAGATCTTGAAATGTCTTAAAGCAGGTGTTCCTTATATTCTGTACACAGAGTGGATACGTGATTAATGATGTATGTGTGTGGATCAGCAGCTGGTCTTTGTAAAGTGTATTCATGAAATGTCCGATGCCTCCCCGTGATGTCTTCGCTTTACAAACCCGACTATTTCCACGTGTCATACGAGTCACACGTTTTTTCCATTTGGCATTCTGTGTAGATGTGACCTGACTGCCTGTCGTCTCCTTGCTGCTGTATTTATAGAGTGCCATATCTAACCTTTCAAAAGAATTATCATGAGGGAAAAAAGTCTGTCCGAGTCTAACTGTCCCATAAAGAGTCACCGCGATCGTCTGTCACAAGAATTCTGAAGAGCTTCTTTTTTTTTGTACCATTTCAGTATCAGTGGGGTGAACCCTAACCCCACAGGACCTTGATTCATGTTCGTCTAAAAGAGAAAATATAAAATAGATAATAAATACATTTCCCTGTTAAGTGTTGAAATATGTGACAGAGAACTCGTCTGTTTCATGTGTGGTTCGATAATAATGATAATTTATAACTGTGTCGTGCAATAAACTGTAATGTTTTTTTTAAGCTATATATTATTGTATAAATACTGTACATAAAAAAACAACTACTATTTTGCAAGCAAAAACTTCACTTTGTACTGTTGTTATACATTAAATGCGCAGCTGATGAAAATGATTTCTGTGTGGTGTCGTTTCTTCTGGATTTATCGTTGTAATTGTAATAAATCGTAACTTTAAGCCCTGTTAGATTAAATATTGTGTCAAAAAAATGCTTTATTCATATTGAAAGTACATTTATACATGATATCCTGTGTTAACATCCCTGAATTCATACGTTTTATATTGCTGCATTTTATACCACAACATAAACACACCTTCATGTCCAGAGAATCAATAAACGATTCATTATATATGAGCTCTAAGTTCCTGTTTTATATTTTGCAGACAAACAGCTGCTGCCATTAGAGGTCACGTTGATTTGCAGCCGATCTGAACTCTGCCACACGTAACTGGATAATCCATCGTAATTATGTTAGAGGACCACTTGCATGGTAATTTAATTGTTAAACTGTTATTGAGTTTCCATGAGAGAAAAAAAAGCACTAAAAGCAAGATAATGTCAGACATGAAATCCCAGGGACACGTTGCATTGTTCAGCTTGTGCACTTAGAAACTAACACAACATGTGTCCTCCCGCACAAATGCATGTGTGCATTACGATTATTAATCATTATTGTAGATACAGATGTAAACGAAGTTCTCCATTCAGTAGTTTTTGCATAATCCTGCTAACTAGTAGACAGACAAGAGACAAACAAAGACTTAAAACAAAATCTCCCTGGCAGATGTAGTAAGTGTCACGTCCTCCTCACAGGAAGACAGGGAACATGTATTTCTTGCCATCATATTATCGAAAACAGATTTTTACAATTGCACAACAAACCAAAATCACACGTTGTCTAGGGAAACACAAAGCATATGAAAGTGCAGAGAAACATCCCGGGAGAAAAAAGGACTAAACGCTTTTGAATTTCATACAAAACCAAACAAAACACACAACCCCATGTGGCGAGTAGCCCCTCAGAGCGGAGAGCGGGGGGGGGCTCTGCCGTCATACTGTGACAGCATTCGGTTTGGCATGTGAGCAGCATATAGGGGCTCCTGAGCACTTGCCATAAGGAGCAAGAATATATTATTCATGTTTACCCCTCGGGGGCTCTGGGCAGGCAGAGCAGAGGGGAGGAGGGGTGAGGACGGAGGGCTGCAGGAACACAGCCCGGCCTCCGAACCCATACCTGTCGGATCCAGGTGGGGGTGCCATCAGGGTATCGAGGGGTCCTCTGTGCACCTGCCAGACTTTCACCCCTCGTCTTCACTCGCTCCTCTCTTTGCTTGTCAGAGTGAACCACTCAGCAGTCGGCAATTCACCCTCACTTACTTCTCTCTCTCTCACACACACACACACACACACACACACACTCACTCTGACTCACACTGACTCACACTGAAGATGACCATTAGGACTCAACCCTCCTCCACTGACAGCCGAGCGAGCCTCAGGATATCTTCTGGATAGACTGTGTGGTTGGTCGGTACCGGACAGGTTTATGGATCTGCTACACCCATTAGAAACCCATTATTCTTCTATCATTCCCTGACAGTCGTCATCATATTTCACTCTGCTCCGACCTATTATTGATGTAACTACATTATGTATGTGGCGTGTGCGGTAGGAATAAAAGGGCAACACTTAATTTCTGAGAAATCACTGAAGGGCGAGCGCTGCCAGGTATAACAGAGCCTCGGCCCGGCCAGAATATTTGATTCAGAAACTGACCAGACTGCAGATCTGGAGGAATAATTCAAAGTGTAGCTCTGACTGTGGAATGGAGGACAACTGGGAAAGGCTTTCGATTTTCTGTGCAGCTCGGACAAACCAGCAGAATTTGTGTTTATAGTCAATGGACAGAGCTCTGCTGCACTGTAGCTCCGATCAGTGGGTGTGGCATTACATGATTTAAATCATATCGATGCATGGATTAAATAAAGATTATTATAAGTTTATTATACATTAATAATCATGTATTATGGGGTGGGAAATCCTATTTTCACCAACAATTGTAGCTTAAATATGTCTGGACTCAATATGGTTTCATTCATCATCTACTCAAATACTAGAAATATCTCATCATCCAGTGACAGCTGCCCAAAAAAAATAACTAACAAAACCCTGGATGGCCACAGCTCAGTCTCTAACAGCATCTTTCACAATCCATCGAATGAACTCCTCCATGATGGTGTTTTATATCATTAATTAACTGCAGTGATTTGTCCACTAGAATCGACATGGTCACTGATTTTAATTCCAACCGAATGAGCAGCATAAATCAAAAACATTATGGTTTTCATGATCTACTGGAGAAGCAAGTGTCCAGTAGGTCGATCTGGAAAAGCACCAAAGTCTAGCAGTGCCATCTTGTGGTTGAAGGTAGGATCACAGGCTGATGGACAGAGACAGAGCGACTATTATTCAATCACTCATTAATAAGCTGTTTACACCAGATTGAGCAAAGTCTGAGACGAGGGGCAGAAGATCATGAGAGGCTGCGAAAATGTGACGAGGGCAAAGGGTAGAGCCTGTGTCGGAGACAAGAAGTGTCTGTTTCAGCTCCATGGCCTGAGGGGCTGTGTGTGCCTGTGTGTGTGTGTCTGTGTGTAACATCTGCAGCAATCCAAGGGGTCACGACACCACCACTACATCCTGACACACCGTGAAGACGACCCACACAGGGACACGCCACTGATGCACATTTTGTTTTAGGAACAAGTGACTTCATTCGTCCAGCACTTCCATACTTCCCGCCTAAAGGCACAGACCTTGCTCGGCCCGGCCCACTAACGGTCACCAGTTGCTGCAGTTTGAAATGAGATCTCCTCCTCCCGCCTCCCCTCCTCCCCCACCTCCCTTCCCTCCCCTCCTCCCCCACCTCCCCTCCCCTCTCTCCTTTCTCCTGTACCCCTGAATTCATTTTTGAACCACGCTCCTTCCCACAGAGCCAATCTGTGAACTTTGTGGGAAATTACGCCTTCCATTTCCAAAAAAAAGCTCCATAAACTGCACATTAGGAGCACGTCAGTGTTTATGCGACTGTGTGTGTCCAAATGCGTTTGTTCAAATAAATTAACCACAATGAAATTAGGGAACCGCAATTAATTGAAAAACACTGTTAATTTAACAGAGAGAATTGGTTGCGTGTTTCTTTTCTCAGAAGCATGAACCTCTGAAGCTATGTTGTCAATTAGAAAAAAAAAGTGTGGCAAAAGAAATTCTCTGTTCCCACAAAGGAGCGTCACATTGGAGAGGCACCGTTTTACAACTTCCTGTTCCCAACTCGTCCTGGGGGCTCTTACAAATAATCCTCTGCCTGTGAAATCTTTCTCTCAGAGAAGATGAACACTGCTGCTGCTGCAACATATATGAAAATGTGACGTTTTTTTTTATAAACTCACTTTTAACTGGTGATACTATAGAAACATTTATATATATGTAACTTAATACACAGAGAATAAAAATAAATCTGAATAAACACATTACAATGTAAGCGGAGGGGTTCAGGGCCATATGGAGCAAATTTTGATTTATTACAAATGTGGGGAAATCTAATATTAAAAAGGCTGTTACCTAATTGTTGAGCGGTTTCAAGGGCGTTGAGGTACTTGAGTCATTTTCAAACTACATCTACCCACCTGCTTATTAATTCTGAAGACTTTCTCAAAGGCAGTTGAGAAATCCAAATTAAAAGATTTCCACTCTAACAATAATCTACTGACCAAACATAATTACCTTGAGGCATAGGGAGGTTGCTTGGAGGACGTATAGACCTAGTGCGTAGAGAATATCTTGGCCTACAATCTTATATTTTCATGAATAGTGAAATGACTTTTTGAATTTAAAGAAACCCATTAAGAAAAGCCACTGTGCTCCACAAGATACCGAACTCATTACTTTATAAACTTTAAGTTGTATCTTTGAAACCTACTTAAAAAGGATAAATCTTCAAATAACACTCTTCCTCCACGCACCCTGGAAGTAGGTGAAGTTTTTACCACAAACCTCTACTCTGCTTCAAGAATATCATCCCTGACACATTCTGCTAATAAGCTCTCTGAGAACATTCTGCAATTTAAAGCAGCCAGTGATTCATCAGCCAAACCTCAGTGATCCTGGGGAGTCCAATTAACTGCTTAGAGTCCTATTACTGCAAAATAAGACTTATTGGATAAAGCGCCAGTGACCCAAAACACATCCAAGAAGGGAAATTTATAGGCAGATTCCAGCCAGGCTGCAGGAAGCTCCTTCATCAGCACAGTTTGGAAAGTTATACTCCACAACTTTATTATCAATACACATTGACGTCTCTTGGCCTGAGAGCTCAAGGTTGTAGATCCATATGAATTTCCACTTTGATCGATTTGTTTCTACAGATCTAGTCTCTAAAAGAAGATGGCAGTGTTGGACTTCTGTATCTTCACTTAACAGCTGGTTTTTCATATTCAATAAATGGAGATCAGGCCAATCAAAGGAGAAATATGTAGGAAAACTGACTCGCATGCCGAATTCTTCACTTCACTTCCTTTCAGACACGCAGTGAACTCTGGATGTTTTCCTGAAACTCTCTTGAAGGGTCTGCGTTGTGAGATGTCCAAGTCAGTGGATCCAGCCATTTTCCACAACTCCTCCTGCCATCCCTCCTTCTCCAGGTAGCATTCACATCAAAGTAAGTACAAATGCATCAAAAAAAATTATAAAAGAGGGCGGGGCTGAGCTTGTCCAGCCAATGCCTCTGGGAGCGTTCACACATTTCAAAATGTGATCTGAGAAGAGACCAATCAGATGGAACACATTCTCATCTGCACCTATTTTTAAACTGGTGGAAATGCAAGCTGAGTAATAAATTAATAAATCTTTCAGAATTGTTCCTTCAGGGAGAATACAGTGGGAGTCGTGTTTGTCCTTGAAATGGAATAAGGTCAATAAGCTTTTGTGAGTTTCCTGAGATCAGACCCAGGTGAACATGTGTGGATGGATTTGGTGCTTTTACAAAAAGTATTTGTCACACAGAAAAGAAAAACAAATACAGAAGAAAAAGAGAAGAGACAAAGAATATGTGCATTCACACACATAAATTGCATGTTCACAAAATGTTTGGCAACAGCTCTGGATTGTTGTGGTCTTTAAAACACAGGGTAAATCTAAAGGGGAAAGCACAAACAGCACATAGTGTCTCTTTTGATATTGACCCCAGTTGCCTATAGATTTCTGGGACTCTCCATCATACAGTTTAGAAAGCAGAGTAACACACATGGCCCCGAGGTGTAGATGCACAATGCGTGGAAATAAAAAAAGCACAACCGTCACATCTGGTTAAAACACACATGCAAGTTAAACCAAAACACACCCGGCTGTCACAGATAATCTATGGCAGCAGCAGATATATGGTAAATGCAATGTACTGTTACTGAAGAAACACCGCAGCAGCTAAAGGGGGAGGAGGGGCTTGGCTTTTTCAAACGCCATAAGTCACAACAGATGTGCTGAACAGTGGATGTACTATAAACAAATAAAGCTGTATGAAGCAACGACTGTATGGGATCTGCATCTCAGGACGCTGGGGGTGGAAATGCTTCTCAGATATGCTTTTTGTGTAAAGTCTTCAGAGAAATGCACTGGTTGTGTTGCGTTGGTTTCCCACTGTGTGACCACAACATGCCGCCCTGCGACACTCTCTGAGCCACAGTCACGCAGAAGACAAATGGTAGATGCATGGGGTGTCCAATGATTGAGGGTGAGGGAGGGGGGAGGAATGTGACTGGCAAACACAAATGGATCCATCACCGTTTGAATACAGTTGAACCGAAGAGCAGAGCAGAGTTTAATGGACACAGAGATTCTTACATGTCATCTTGCGGACACTTTTATCTAAAGCGACTCACAATCAGTGCATTCAACATCTATAAGAGGCCATTTAGGGGTTCAGCATCTTGCCCAAGGACACGTCGGCATGCAGGTGGGGAAGACCGAGGATTGAACCCCTGACCTTTCATCCTTAAAAATCAGGATCTCTCCGCCTCTAATTGATAAATCGGTCTAATGTGATTTAACCAGGTTTGGTCTAGACCTTTGGACTTTTCAATCAAAGCCAAGTATCGGTACATGCAGCCCACCCAGGTGATGACCACAGGATGTTTGAACGCCCTTTATTACAATGAAAAACCAAATTTATCTTGATGGATGTTGTTTCATGATCCAAGATTCTTTATTGTCGTTGTCCTGCGGCAGACAACAACACAACAAAATTGCGGATCAATGAAACCCTTTTCTATGAATTCAATGTATGTACACAAATGTGGAAATGAAAGATTACAGATCTGTGCCAGGAGGAAACAGTTCATGAAAAGTCACGGGGAGGAAAAAGGAAGAGAGGTCTATTCTGACAGGAAGCTGTGATTCATTGGGACTCGAGTAACAGAAATACTTAACTAGCTAACGGCCTAATGAATGTTTTACTGGAGTGACATGGCGGCTGCTGTCCAGCTGTGCCCGCGCTGTAACGGGCACACTGCTGCTCTTTCTCTTGGGGTTTGCAGCAAAGCTCATCTCGAGTCACAGTCAGGGGCCAATTGCCCACCTCCCCCCCGCTGTTTGAGTTCAGTGTTTGATAGGGGTCCGGCAAGCAGGAACGAACTGGGAGGAAATGGAGTGATTGGGGGGGGAAGGACTGGGACTGGGACGGGGGGGGGACTACAGGCACAAGTGGTATCAAATTACAGGAGCGTTTTTTCAAAGATTTGCGAGATGTAGCCGTGGTTCAGGTTTACTTCTCTCCTGCTCGCTGTTGTTCCTATTGTCTGAGAGGGTGGGGCTTTTATTTTTTAACAAGTCATTTAGCATACCTTCTCCAGTGGTTCCAGATGTGTGATCTGCACAGGGCATGAGAACCACGAGCCAAAGGGGCCAACAGCGAGCTAACAGAGGTGAAGGCAAAGAATCCTCGTGGTTGCAGGGGGTTGTTGGGTAGTGTGTGTGTGTGTGTGTGTGGTTGCTGGCTGCTTATAGGACTCTGCCGAGGTGTGAACAGTTTTTAAGCCGATCCTGTGGTGTCTTCACTCCTGGGACGGTGGTCGATGATTGATGGCCCTGGCAGAGAAGTTGGGGGGTTACTGGATTAAAACCATTAACATAACAGTGGGCCGCATCTTTGTTTTCTAGGGTTCGATTATTCGGCTCCGTGGTCTATCTCCGTAAGCCTATTAGGGAGCCCGGTGTCACAGCCCATTGTCAGATATCACCTTTCATTGTGAGGTGGATTACTGCCTCTGTCCAGACAGGGTTCACAGTTCAGGCAGACATAGCGGAGCAATAAGCAATGATCGCTTTCTGCAGCATTTTAACACACACACACACATACTTCAGTGTAGGATTGGAACATGGGAACTGCATATTTAATGTGAGTATAAACATGGAGAGGTATTTGAGGAACGCTGCACAAAGTTTTTCTCTTTTAAATATCCCAACAAGACTCCATTCTCCTCCCTCCCTCCCTCCCTGTGCCCTCTTCTTCTGGAGTGGTGGGGGCACAGAGGAATGGTTAAAGAAACCAGTGGAGGACTGGTTGTTGGGCTGGGCCTCAGTAAAGGGAGAAGGGCTGCAGGGAGGGGTCTTGTGTGATGGGGGGGGCTGCTATATAAAAAACTGACAGAACACAAGTGGTGCTTTATCCACCCTGTCCCGCTCTGTGAAAGAGGAAACCCTAAACTGCTCAGGCTCAACCAGCCCCAGCCCTGTTTCTTTCTTTCCCTCTCTTTTCACTCGCACCCATCGGACGCGTGCACGCTCGGGAGGAGAATGGCAGCATCATGTGCAAAGAGAAGCGAGGAGCCCCGCACGATGTTGGTAGCGTTGGCGTTGCTGCTCGTCGCCTCACTCCTAAACGGTGAGTAATGAAAAAAGTTAAATAGTAAAATAGTTTAAGAAAGAGTAGTAAGTAAGGCCATCTGCAGGGAGAGAGAGAGGGAGGGAGGGAGGGACAGGAGGGGTGGGGTTGGAGGAGTGTTTGTTTGAATGGTCTTTGAGTTTTAACCCTACAACCCTTTTACTCTCTGGAATGCTTTCCTACACCATCACTACAATGAGAGCAGATCTATAACATATGAATCGTTTTAGGTCTTGAAAAGGGTTTGACAAAGATGTTTTTTATTTCCCATAGAGAACAAAAAAAAGCCATGACTTTGCAGGATACTTTGGCAAACAAAGAAATCGGTTTGCCTCCCACATTGTGGAGGCACCGGGGCGTTTTAAATGGGGATTTGAAGTAATGATTCCTATTCTGAAGCATTTTTGGCCGTTTACTGTTCAGTTTTAGAACGTTTACGAGCTGCACCCAGCTGCTATGCCTGCTATTCCATTGACCTGATTCCCATGATCATCGAGGGCTTTGAGAAATGCGCGTGTTTATATTTAGCTGGTTGCAATGCGAGGCCAGAGAGTGCGTGAGAGGAGTTTGGTTGTTGATTGGAATCTGAAAATGTGGTCGTGCTGATGTAAGAAGGTGCTTCAAGCATCGAGGATGATTGATGTTTAACTGTGCGTAAAGTTATTTAACATCTAGAAGTAAAAGCCCTTTGTAGTATTTTAAGATTAACAAATTAAAGTTTAGGTTTCTACTGGTATGATTAACTTTTCAATTGATTTGTATCGAGGAGCATTTGTATATGTTTTTTAAAAATAATATTCCGGTTAAATACAATTCAGATGTGTGGTTGCACAGAGCTCCAGTTTAGCTCATAAATTCTCTGCAGTGGGAGGGATCAAGTGTATAGATCATGTGGAGAAAGAAAAGTATCTGCGACACTGCTGTTGTCGTCTCATCCTTCAATAAGTCGTATTCTGATCCAATAAGCACAGCACATGTCCAGCATGGAGCAGAGAATGAACTCGAGCTGTGCCATCATTCCCAATGCCCCTCTCTTGTGGCTGGAAATGAATGACACAACTAATTTGCCTAATTCAAACCTCCTGTCCCCTTTGTGGGATTCAGCTCATGGGAATGAGATCATCTTCAGTGAGAAGCAGCTACGTCTGCTTCTTCGCAAAAAGAAAAACTGCTGTGACTTAATTTCACACTGTCGATTTCAAAAAACAAAACTTTTGAGAGATTGGAGCTGAGTTATGTAAGTACAGGAAAGATGAACAACTTTACTACGACGGGGTCAGAGCAGATTCGCAGATGGAGATGATCAGAAAGGCTGACGACCCCTGTAGAGACCATTTAGCAGACGTGAGCTGAAGCAGCGCACTTAACTGAAGTATGCTCAGATTTCCTTTTTGTTGTCAGTGACACGATTGGAATGTCCTGCACTCGGAATGTCCCGGGTTACATTTCGGAAAAGCTCTACACTTAGGAACACTTTTGGTAGTAGGGTTAAAGCTGTGCCCGTGCGGTGAAGTGTTTTTTCCGAGGCTCTCTAGTTAAGCACGGAAACCTGCCCAACCTCGCTGCCAACCCCAGAGCATGTCATTATGTAAATCGCTGTTTGTTTTGCACCCATTGAAGTACCAGCCGCTGAGGAAGAATTACAGGAGCAACAGAGAGCTTGGTTCTCTGGTGAGAACAAGTGGCACCGACGGAGCCAAGTCAGGACCCAGAGTCAAGTGAGGCAGCGGTGGAAAGACATCTGGAAGAAAACACACTAACACACATTAACACACATCTAAGATTCAATATCCTTTCATCCATGATAAGAAAAATATGCTTTTCCCTTGGTGTCTTAGTAACTTTTAGATCAATAATAGCAGGTATACACAGGATTTCTTTGTATACTTGAGTAAAAAAGGCGATTTTCTCCTTTCTCATTGCGAGTCAACACCACTAGTCTGCCGGAAATTGAGAAGCTCTCTCACCTTGCTGTCTGGCCGTTGTTGCATTTGCATGACACAAAGAGAAATAATGCTGTTCCTGAGATGTAAAAAACATAAAATCACAGAAACGCCTATAAGTTTAATGTGAGCTCATCAGCCTGAAGTCTGCCGAAACACGGAAGAAGATGAAATTAGCATGTTCGCCCAGGTCTTATGTTTCAGTTCCAATCGGAGCTGGTGCACATTAAAACCTGTGTCTTCTGCAGAGTCATTTGACCTGGGAGTGAAAGCCGATTGCATCTATTCCCAATTGCAGACCAAAGCCAGATGTTAGTGGGTTTTGACAAGAGGAAAAGGGTCTTTACGTTTTCTTTGAGTCTATTTGCTCTGATTGCATTGTTCATGTACAGTAAGTGCTGTGACTCCCATGAGTATGAATCAGTCAGAGGATGCTGGAATTGGCCCTGATCTTTAACCTGGACACATGGATGGGAACAGGAAGTGAAAGATGAAGTATCACATGGCAACAAGAAAAAACCTAAATTAAAGCAAATGGTGTTTTAAAGCAGAGAGCGAATCTTTGCACGTCGACTAAGTGCATTTCAGCTCACAGCCTTAATGGCCTATTATGGCTGTTTTTCAAATACCACCCCTGGATATGTGTGCAAGCAATTACTCTGGTAGATTTTTTGGAGAGATATTGCGCTTCTCAAATTCTCTCTGGACAAAATCAATGTTGAGCCTCGGAGCTATTGATGTCCAGATATGACTCACTCTGCAACAGGATCCTCTCACGCTCTACCTGCACACACTCAGAGCAGACAGGCTCATTCCAGGTAATGCATCGCAACTGCAGTGGTCAATTGTGAGTGTGTGTGTGTGTGTGTGTGTGTGCGTGTGTGGCGTGTGTGTGTGTTGAGGCTGGGGGAGGGCTGTGGGTGGGAGGTGATATAATGCTGCCAAATGAAAGCAGATGTCATGTTTCCTGAATGTGGTCCCTGGTAACAGGCAGCCAGCTCTCGATAAGAAGCCGCCGAGGCCTCGGGGGTGGGGTTGGGTGAGCGGGCGCAGCTGGGCGGTGGAGGTGGAGCCTTGATTGAAACCATGAGAGCGAGTTGATTTTCTGCCAAGAGAGGAGAATGGCCAAGGTTCTGCTATTAATCGCCGTGACAGGAACCAGAGGAGTGGGGTGTGTGTGTGTGTGTGTGTGGGGTCACCATAGTAGGGTCAGCGGTCTGTTGTTTCAAAGAGGGTAGAGTTGCAGAGCATGTTTAACCCTAAGGGACGGGGGTTCCTATGTCACATTCCTCTGCACATGCTTTACTCTTAAAAAACATTCAGATTCTTCAAGGGCAGCAGCAGGATATTGAATAATGAAGATGGACTTATTAAGGGAATAACAGCGGATGAAGGATGTTTTCATTCATGCAAAATACTGTTTTAAAAATCAGAATCAGAATTCTGAATCAGAATCAGAATCAGAATCAGAATCAGAATTCTTTTTATTGCCATGTATATTTGCACATACAGGAAATTGACTTGGTGTCAAACAAGAGGTCAATGCTTATTAAGCTGAGTAACAAAAAACATGTTTATTTTATTAATATAAACACGTGACTAACATTTGAGAGGTAAATCTGAAAGAGAGTGAATCCAATCTTCCAATAAATTATCATTAGTTACTCCATGTTCTTATAGTACTCAGCTCTCAGTTCAG
Source organism: Pseudopleuronectes americanus (assembly GCA_038501795.1). NCBI lineage: Eukaryota > Metazoa > Chordata > Actinopteri > Pleuronectiformes > Pleuronectidae > Pseudopleuronectes > Pseudopleuronectes americanus. The sequence continues at coordinate 23,099,909 of CM076717.1, read as the reverse complement.
ATCCTGGCCAAGGTTAGTAAACCTTCAATGAAAAGATATCACTATGTCTCCGCCCGCTATTCAACTTTCAGATCCAAGTTGGGGTTGAGCGGGTGAGGGAAGGGTGGGGTGGAGCGGGCTTGTGCTCTTGAATCATATTTCTATCCAGCTGATGCCAGAGTGATGTCAGGTCACGGATACTTTGAATATCTGTATCCGAGTTTGGCCGGAGAATAAAGACAAATCCTCAGAATGGCAGTAAAATGAGGCATTTCCCTAATTTCCCTGCAGTTTAACATTGTTCACAAACCCTACATTAAGTGTATGTATTGTGTTACACTATGTAGTTGACACATCCCAAGTTTAACAGTTACATTCTGGTCAGTAAGGACTCTGGAATGCATTTATATATATATATATATATATATCCTGTAGATTAAAGTGCAAGGAATATTTCCAGGAATATGTATGTACTTTTAAACCCTGATAGAAAAGGGGAGGGTGAAGTGTCTGGAGTGTTTATAGAAGCTGTCTTGGCTGAACAGACTCTCACACACTCAGTCAGAGCAGTTAAGACGTCTTAGAAAAAAATGAGTTGTGGCACCGACCGGTCAGAGCTGCCGACTCAATTTGTGACGTTCTAAGATAAACGAGTGTCTCGGTCCTAAGAAAACAATATATTATATGGTAACTGGCGAGGAGGGTGTTAGCAGGAACTCAGGCGTTGGGAGTTCGTCATGGTGGTCCTCAAACTTTTGCAGACCATTATCACCTCTTCATGCCTTATTACACGGTGCAGGGTTTCTCTCAACAGAAGCGGAGACAGTCCAGGGGCTTTGGGGACACAGGAGTTCTCTGGAGGCCAAACCAAAGGAGTGTCCATACCTACTAAAAACATAATTTCCCCACACATAGCAGCATCCCAACATGCACTATACCCTACAACAACTTTGCAAATGTGAGAGTCAGTTGCTCTGGACTTTTTCAAGAACTATTCCTGTTAGTCCACAGGCAAAATATCCAGAAAACGCCTGAGTGAGTCCACGTGAGAGCGCAGTAAAAAAGAAGATTACAAAAATACCAGGATTTAAAATCTGTGACGTACATGTAGAAGATGAAGAAGTCAACTTGGAAAGACAATGAGATATGAGAGCTTTTTACGAGTCGGGCTGACGTCAGTGTCAATGTGCTGTAAACAAACATGTTTTCCATTGCGGGATTCATACATCATGTCCTGCCTGCTGAACGCTCTTCCCAGGACACCACCCTTCATATGAGACATCCAGACATGTTTCTGTTGTTGTGAATCCATATAAACCAGAGAAATCTCCTGCTGCTTTCCTCATAAGTCAATGACAAAATCCAGAAAAGGCCTGGAACTTATTTTCTAGCTACACAGACAAAAAGGTGCATTGGCTGCATTTAGATGTGGGTGAATTTTAAACTGTCAAGATTTTATATGAAACTATTCCCGTCTATTTGAGAAACTGGAACAAATTCTTACTCAGTGAGGACTTTTTAGGAATAAAGTCATTGAGAGAGGCCCAAGAAGAACAAATGCAGATACGACACGTGCCTTCACGTGGAACTTATGTATATTAAGCCTCTAGATATACAAGCCTGAGGGACTGGAGAGCGACAAAGCTCTCTTGAGCCGGTGGAGAGATATTAGCTGTTACAAATTTACCCATGGCATGTTGTTTTATATCCCACTACATGGTGTGGGATGTGCGAGGGTCCCCGTCTCACCTCGAGAGATGCCTGGGATTAGCTGTGCGTGACTTGGAGAGGGCGAGCACACAGAGAGCTGTTGCAGGGAGGAGCCTTGCCACATTCCTCCATCCGGAGTCCCAAGAGATGAAGGGGGGTGCAGGGTGGAGCCTATCCAGACCACGGCTGTCACTCAGAGCAATCTGGTGGGAAAATCTTCACCAGAGCAATGGAGTCAAGTCCCATGCTGCAGAACACATGGACTCAGGGCCGATGAGGATGACTGGGTTGGTTGTGTTTAGGGCAATAATAGAAAGACACGGGACCGATGAGTAATATCTTAGACTCTTTTTTAAACATGACGCAAAAGGAAGTCTGGTTGGATTGTTGTATATGATGTGGGGCTAAAGGGGTTGTGGACGTCTCAGACCTTTCTAAGTCATGTACAGTGCAAGAGTTCAGTAAAATGAGGGATAATTGTTCGCTTTGACCCCTTTTGAGGGATTGAGTTCAGAGCAGAGGGCAACAAGGCAGAGACGGGTTCAGAGGTCAAACTGTGGGGAAGTGTGCTGACCTCACGCACGGAGCAGGGCTGGAGACAAAAGTATTAATTACAGCTAGACCACCGTCGACTCCCCATTGAATGTTGACTTTTTAATGCAATCAAAACAACGCAAGGAAACATTCATACTTCTACATTTTGGCTTTAAAACCCTTCACTATTGCCATGTCTACAAAAGACTGAGGTTACATTTTAGTCCAGATGAGCAGAAAATAAGAGGAAGCAGTCACCCAGATTTGTTTCCTTGGAAAATAAATAAATAAAGGCATATAGACACTTCCACCTCCTCATTTGTCCAAGCTCTTACTTTTCACTATTGGATTTGGTTCAGTATTTTCTGCAGGTAAACAACCTGCTGCAGAGAAGAGAATCTGCCTCCTGATTACACACATGCTCTGTGTTTGTGAATGGTCACGTGATATGCGTTGCCAGGTGTGTTGGTATAGGGGGGAGAGGGGATTATTACTGGAAAAAAAACTTGTGATTTTAGTTTTAACAACGAAAACGTTTAATGCCGTCTCTGGTGTTGGTCCTAAGAGGCAGCTAAATGCAGAGATTTCCCTTCCATCTGGAATCTGGTTTGTCGGGACACTGATGTCAGGTCAGATGTCTGGATAGACTTCACTGGCTGTGTTGAAGCTGGTGAAGCTCAACAAGCAGGTGGACATGTAGCAAGCAACTTTTCTAAGAATGCTTGAGGTGCTATGACATCATTAGCAAAAGATATTTAAACTTACTTGCCTTTTTTAACAGTGTGGATTCAAAATCCATAATTATCCCTCAAACTGACAGAGCTACTCTGGCTGTGAAGGAAATTAGCTTCCAGTAAATCACCACAACATCCTTCCAAGACTTCACCAGAGACCGACCCACACTCCAAACTAAACACACTCATCAGCTTCAGCAGGAGAACACCACCGACAGGTTTTACCTCCCAGTCGGCTGCAACTCACCCGATGACAGAAAGTGAGCGCAGAGCTGAAACGACACATTTTAGCCTCTGCACTCTGGCACTCCTGTGCGTCACATTTGTATGAGGAACCCTGATTTATGCCTGAGAGTCTCACCCATTCTGTACCTCATCCTTTTCCCGGTAAAGTAAGCAAACAGGCCACCCCAGAGATGGTGGAGGGCTGGCAGCTGGAGGCAGGGGAAGGAGTCGAACATACAGGACTTACAAGGTTAGGCAGCCCTTGACCTACTGCTGCTCTACGCCCACACTAATGCTTCTCACAGTAAACTACAGACACCAGGCATACCGAGATAAGGCTCTAAATTTGGCTTCATCCTGGCTCCGTGGTGAAACTTGAGCATGTGAGCTTTCATAATAGATTCGACATGGCGGCAGAAATCGCAAAAACAGCCCAGAGGTCAGTGACTGTGATCTTCCTCCTTCAATTTAAACCTCCACAGGGTGCAGAAGGTACTGGTTGACGGACAGCTGCGAGGCACAGTTGCTAAACACGCTAGAAGACCTCCTTGGAGATTACAGCCTCCATCTGCCAGCAAACACACACACAAACACACAAACGCACACACACACACACACACACACACACACACACACACACACGCACACACACACACACGTAGCGTTTATTCAACACTTGTGGCACTTGTCTGTAACAATGATTTATCTGAGGAAGTCTCTGGAATAGTGTCACAGTGCCACCATTGTGTGAACATACAGGCCTCATGTGTGGAAACATCAAGTATTGGCGGGAAATCGGTGAGACCACATGGAGACGAGAGTGAAGCAGAGGAGTAGAAGAATTCATTCTGTCATTTTAACCAAAATCATTCAAATGGATTTTGACTGAATCACATGAAAGAATTAGACCCTTAGAAAAACAAGGTTATTGATCCAGGAGCAGGTCACCTCTGGTTGACGCTGATTTCAGACCAGATCTATGGTCTGTGAATAATGAAGCAGTCGTATCAGGAGCAGACATCTTCTAGGATTTTTCCTCCACAAATTCTATTAAAATATACAGACACAACAACAATGTATAGGAGTGAAAAACAGAATGAGATTGAAAGAATAACACAAAGGGGACTGAAGCATATCTTTCCCTTCTTATACTTGAATGTTTAACCTGTTATTATTACAGTTTTCAGATTTTGTAACATATCAAAGAGGCCCGATAATAATTTTAGAACATAGGAAAAGATGGTGAATTTCCTTTGTGTGTTTGAATGTCTGTTTTCCAACCGCTAGTAGATGTTAGCGACCACAAGTGAATGTAAAGGTATATAAATGTCTTCATAAAGTTATTCTAATGCACAGAAATCAAAAGTTCAATACTAAGGTCATGTTTAAAAGTCACAAACTCCAAACTTTAAGTCTACAGCTAAAGTAAAGATCTACGTAAACAAAATCAATAGCAGAACTGTGCAATTTCAAACCTAAAATCAATCACAAACTCTATCTGGGCGTCCGGTGAGGAATTTGAAAGTGAGAGAGGGAGAAGTAATGAGATCTGCAGAGGTAAGGCAGTATGGAAATGTTTTGACTATGAGGTAATGCAGTTGTTAGAGTCGGGGAGATCCGGGTGAACAGAATGAATTCCAGGTATTCAGGGTTGACTCTGGATGCCACGCTTGCAATTTGACCTCATTCGCTCAGGGCCTGCAGGGCGTGGTGGCATATTTTTTCAATTAGCACAAAGACATCAGACGTACCCTCAAAGTTATTCCAACATTTTACAGCTCACTACAAATATCTAATCAACATTTTGATTTAGCGTCGGAATTCCTCAAGGACTCCAAGGAGTCACTAAGCTCCCTGAAAATGGAATAATGGACTTTTGCATAAATCAAAAAATTTGGAAAATGTGATGTTTTAAATGGCATCGTCACCTGAGACCTCTCAGTTGCACATTGAGAGGATAAATCAGATATCATGCCACTGACACATATTTCAGAAACGTTTTTTTACGGCCCAGCGAACGTGAGTAACTACCCACACAATCTTTTTACAGACCTCGGGAGTCGGGCAAGATTTAATTTCAAAGTAAATTATTTCATGACGTGATGCATGAATCTGAGAGCATCTGTTATCTCCTGCAATAGGATCTATTTAAGATGTATTACCCTCCACTGCAGCGGGGGCCTCTGGGGACACAAATATATATTACAGTGAACACTCAGGAGACTCTACCGCTATATGAGTTCATGCATTAGGGTGATAACTGACGTTAGGAAAGCACCGTGGTGAAGAGTTCACACTATCTGAGCTATGAGCTACAACCTCACATTACAGATATGTCGCGCCTGTGGAGGAATAATGAGTTGATGTGGAGGAAGACGTCACGCTGCACTTAAGAATTTGGTTCTGACGACTGGTCGTTTGTCTTTGCTGAGATGCCACAGATCCCATGAGAATTTGGTGCGGCGTACAAACCCTTATTTGCCTCAGAGAGGTGATGATTTAAAACTAAAGCTAAACACCAAATGGAAAACTTTCCTCTCAATCGTCGGCAGATAATCGCTCAATCGAGAGAAAGACAGACATTTATCTTTTCTTTGTCACAGATTATCCACTTTGGTAAATGTGAACTTGTTGAATGCAGTTTGCTAACGTCACTCAATAAAATAAATCCCTGTCTTGTTCTGTATTGGTTTTGTACTGTGTTAATTAAGTCAAAAACAGTGGAAGCCAAACAGGGTGTTTTTGATACCAGTAAGGTTAATGGGTTATGGCACGGAAAAAGTAAAATCATAGCTACGGAAAAAATGACAAAGCCTTTAAAAACCAAACAGAACCCATTTTGCTTTGATTGACAGTGAACCAGTCTATCAGGTTTAAACTGCACCACTCGGGTCCAGAGCTGGTTTTCAGAATAAGAAAAACTTTGGCACACGTCCATGATGGAGCTCACAGCGTGTTTGTCATGAGCCAACTGGTTTCCCTGAGAGACTCATAGCAATCATCCCAGTGGGAGTGAGCAGGAGGTCAGAGCTTTGGACTGGTTTCAGAACTTGAATTAAGGGATTGATTTATCTGCTCAGAGTGTGCAGAGAGACTCATTCCAGCAACGTGTGATACATTATTCACAGTTCCGCAAAAGTTGTGACTCAATGATTTAAGGACGGATTGTGACAGTTGTTGAAACGTCTTACTGGAAAACACAAATTCATTTTGAAGGATCGTTTGAGCAGAGATAATAAAATTGCAATTCGATAATTTATCCGTTTTTTTTTCAAACAAAGTGACATTGGGCTTTATTCTGATTTTACAGGAGGAGTCTTGGCACAGAATGAGGACATCGTTGCGGTAACAGCCCCATCTCTGGAGGCACCGGTACGAGGAGATATGATTCCACAGACAACTCCAGGTAAGAAACACAAACCAGCACAACCATTCAGCCAATCATCAACACTACTGCACTGCGTAAGCATGTTCCAGAATATCAACTTTTAGATTCCAAAAATTCCAAAGGCCGTGGGTTGCATGAATGTTCGGTGCCAACTCAAAGGCGTGTGTGGGATTTAGGGGAGTCTATTGGCACGAATATCCCAGAACTGTCAAACCAAACATTGGCTCCGAAGAGTTTGTTTTACTTTACCTGAAGGTCACTGTAGTTCCTCCAAGTTGCTTGATACCCTGAAAACACGGCCCACCCATGTGCCTGTATCACCTTTGAAACCAAACTTCCAAGTACAGAAAGAAAAACTCATGAAGGATAACGCCGTCTTCTTTTTTTTCAGAGCCAGAAGATCCACAGGTCATGGTTTTCCCTACCCCGGGACCTCTCCAGCCGACTGAAAAGACCACAGCCGCTACAGATGAGGCAGGAAACGCTGTGAACAGCAGCCCGGCGGCTCCAGGGGAGGCGGCTGGTGAGGGAACTCAGACCACTGCTGAGACACAGACCGACAAACCGAAAGCAGAGGTCGCAGATACCCCAGCACCTATGCCCTCTAGAGGCGATGGCCCCGGAAACGTTCCAGGGGTAAGATACAAATTACTTTCAGATCAATCTGCCTGCAGACGTGTATTGAACTGCGGATATTATCCTAAACTTTTTCCAGAAGGGTTGAATGTGAGATCACAAATGTCCAATTCAGTTGCTGCCAACAATCTCCTGAACTGAGAATATTGACTGATTTTAAAAGTAAAGCTCAGATTAAAAAACAAAAACAATGAAATGCATGTAATATTATATCATTTATATTTAATATTCAATACCATTTATTACACCAGTTATGTATGTTGGGATTCATCCTTTTGTGCATCGTGACTTGATACAATTTGCAAATGATTGTTCTTCAAGTAGAATCGAGGCTGCATTGTTTTGCAAAAGGACATTAATGATTCATTTTCATACGATTCAGAAACGTTTCTTTATTCTTGTTTACAAATGTGCCTTCAGCTGAAGTTGGACATACATTTGCATTGTATGAATAATTGAATAAATGAGCTTTCTGACTTTGTTTAGTTTCTCTGAGATGGTCAGAGGAGTTCTTTGTTAATCTGCATGTGCTGTGCTGCAGGCGAACATTTAGGTTTCCTCTTTGATGGTTTTGAATCAAATTAAAACTTCCAAATCAAATAAAATGTGGAAGAAGTTAGGTAATGGGATTCACATTTCCACCGAATGGCATTATAGTTTCTACAACTCAGTCAGTGGTGTAGTGCAGCCATGAGCTGAATTGACGAGGCGTAATGGGATAATTACAGTTTTTGTTTCTCTCTGCAGCCGGCGCCAAATGATGATGTTGTGTGTGTCACCAAAGAGGCGGTGCAGAACAAAAACGCTGTCAGTCTGAAACTCAAGGCCTCCTCCAACTGCGTAAGTGTAAATAAACATCCCCTACTGTCTGTTACATACAGTATATCTGCTTATGTGTGTCTTTACTGTAGAATGGGATGTTTGCTTAGCATGTAGCCGCAGTAAATAAAGACTGGAGCTGCTTCACTGCTAATGCACAAAGAGCTGCTCACCTAATTCATGGTTTAGTGAAGCTCCACTCATTACGTAGAACTCTATATAAGATTTATATATGATCCTGCAAGAGGTCCAAATATTGATGCAGATACATAAAAACCCATAAATTATTCTGGAAGTGGAACAGCCTTTGTTTCGATGCCCCTCGTCCATCCTTGTTAATGTCTCCCTCTTACATGAGAAGGAAAGTCCAACAGAATCCCTGTATCGTGCATCTAAGCCACAGTCTGAGCTGCGAGGGCAGAAGAAGGGCGTGATGGGTGGGCCCACTGCTGCTGTGAGAATGTGTAATGTATAGAGGCCTGGAGCAGAAGCGTGGGTGTGTGGGTGGGTGAGCGTGATTGTGTTTAGAAATATAAATTCCTCAGTTTCCCAGGATAAAAGCTTTGAGGTCTGCAGACATCACAGCCTCTGCTTGGAGGCCTGAACCCACAAGATGTGATTTTCAACTGCTCATAACCTGAGAATCAAATCCATTATTCAACATTTAAACAATGCATAAACAGCTACAAGCAGCGGAATGTGCATCAGGGGGTTGTGTACTCATCAACTGACTACAACAAGCCCAGAAGTATCTCACAATTCACCTTATGTTTCCTAAAGACCTCACAGGCTCTATCCAATCCAATATTAAGCCCTTTTAATACCTTTTGGCAAACTATTTAAATATTTCTTACAAACACTATGATGCAAGGTCACATTGTTTAATGAGGAGGACACTGAGAAGGGGTAGATCAGATTTCAGACATGAACGCCAAGAAAATGCTGAATGAGGGCTGACAAATAAAAAAGATCAAATGTCACTTTAGCTGAAAAAGCTCTTTATGGGATCTGTGCTTTTCTAAGACAAATACTTCCAGATAGAGGTAACACAGAGTCCTGCCCATAGCTGAACTCCTGAGTCCTCATTGTGGCAGATTGGATCAGATTACATCCGGGAAAAGGTTGTGCTCACGACTGTGATATCCCTTACCGGATTTGAATTGAAGAAATAGAGGGATAGAAGGGATTAGAGGACGAGTGGAAGATTCAAGACAACGTTGAAGATTAACGGTGGAGTCAGTGAATCTGGGCAGCGAGTGCTGACATTTGAAAACAAATACACCCCTCCCTTCACTGCTCCTTCAGAGGCTCCACCTAGCCTACATTCACTCACGCAGTTTGCCAGGGTGCATCAAAAAGTTGGAATAAGCCAACCCATAAACATTATCCTTATCTGTAGACAAAACACACCGTCTGTATTTGCACAAACTACATGTTTAACGACCAGAATAAGCTGCGAAAGTGAGTGTGTGCCCTTGAACACAGAACGTAGAGCTCGCGAAGCAATGAGGAGACAGAGATGAGAAGAATTCAACAAAGACTGTATTGAATTAAAATGTCTTAGCCCACTTTATTTTGATAGGGAGCTGTTGATCAGGGGTTATCAATGAATGTCACCTTGTGCGATGTGCAATAAAGAATATGAAAAATGAAACCATTCATATTTTGAAAGGAAAATGCTTCAATACTCAGTATCTCAAATTTTATTCCCCTTGCAGAACGACACCAAACAGAAGATTGAAAGTGTTGTGATGGAGCTGTGTGGAGAGGACTGTAAGCTGGAGCTCTACCAGGAGGACAACTCCGATGAAATCCTTGTGTCTGGAAAATATGTGGAAGGTCAGTAACACGCTTTCGTTAAATCAAGTGATTTCAAAAACACAACTGACAAAACATACTGCAACGTTGTGTTTAGCTTCATATGAATTCTACTGTAAGCTAATGAACTACAAACTTTAAACTCTCCAATTCCCCTTGCTGGGAGTTATGGTGGAACTACAGGTACAGAAGTAATTGTTCCACCACGTCATCGGGGCCAAGAAAAGAAATCCATTGTCTTTCTTTTCACCATTAAGTTCCCTGTCCAAAAGTATTTTATGTAACTAAGCGACCAACTGCACATTGGATACTCTTCAGGCAATTGCTTGGTGCCTGGTGAATGGTCACGTAATATTCATTTTCAGGTTCATTATGGACGGGGATTAATACTGATAAGGCCCTTGAAACTTAAAACACCATTTAAATAGATGGCATGAGATAAGCAGCATGAACATCTGCACTCCTCTGAATAAAGACAATGTAATATAACAGGATTTCTTTTGTTTTTGTATTTGCAGACGACACCGCAGGCATGGCCAACAAGTTCAACAATGACAACATCAAAGATAAGGTAAAGTGTCATATCTTAATGTAGAAATGCTCAACATGTATATTCATTATGTCCCTTAGTTTTTAGTTTTTAATGAGTGTTTTTTTGTAGGATTTGTACCTTAAAAACTTTAGCTGGAAACTACATGTTTGTGATTGTAGTAAATTCATCTTTACTATGGTTACAGTTAAAACATGAACCAAGCTGTTACCACTCACTCACACAAACAGACAACATGTTAAACCATTAAACCACTAAGCATAATGAGGGTCCAATAAAAAAAGGAAGACTACGGCAGCAAATAATATTCTCTATAAAACCGACTCACAACCGAGGTGGAGGAGAAAATGCACCAGGCAGAACAACAACAATCCAAAGGCTTCCAGCTGCCAGGCACAGTTTAGTGTGACAAACAAAAAACGCCCACAAACAATCCATCTGTCAGCTGCAAAACAATTCTTCAGTACCAAGGGAATAATCTGGGGTTATGGGTGTGCCTGGTCGCACCCGCCTTTCTTCTTCTGAGTTGCGTCTCTCTACTTAACTCAGCACACACTGACCTTATTAGCAAGTTAAGGGTGTTTCATGCAATCCTTCTTTATTACACAGTCTGCTCACTGGATTCTTGTTTTTGTTTTTCTACTGCTTTAAAGTAAAAACGAAACACCTTCAATTATCTGGGTAAATCTCATTCTCCACCAACATAGGATGTGGGTGGGGGGGGTTGTTTTTATTCTCACAGTTCTGATAGATAAGACAATTTAATTTCACATCTTCATGTGTGTCACGTTCACGTTGTCCATTGTCTTCACTTGGTTGAGACACACAAAAATGGGATCAGTCCTGTGAATTTGTTGTCGTTGTTTTGGTTGCAGGTTAACGTGGAGGAAGCTCATCCTCACTTGGGGAAGAAGTCTAAGCTGGTCCTGGTCTCCCTGCTGCTGACTGGTCTGCTGCTGGCTGCTGCGCTGATGGCTGGTTATTACTTCAAGATCCACCGCAAGAGCTCCAAGGGAGTCCGACTGGTGAGTGGGCTAGAGGAGGTGTGGGACGCTGTTAATGCCACACTTGCCAAAAAATCCGGGGTACTGAAAATGTCAGGGAACGGGAAAGTGAGGTTTCAACACCATTGAAACCGTTTTTACCAGCTCGAGGTTACCTTCCCCGTTGTATGGTGGCCGAGGCGATGGAGGTAAAGCGGGTCATCCTCTAATCGGAGGGTCAGTTTGATTCGAGGCTCCTCAAGTCTCAATGTTGAAGTGCCCTTGGGCAAGACGCTAAACCCCAAGTTGTGCCAGCAGTATGTGAATGGGATGGGTGAGTTAGAGAAAGCGCTGTATAGACAGCATTGTATGAATAAAAGTGATCTGGAATGTAAAGCACACTGTATTTATCCCATTTGCCCTGAAGGCCAACATTTTCTTTTCCTCCAGTATTTCCCCCTTTACTGCCCCTCTGTGAGTAGAGTAAAGCATTAATGGTGATTAAGGTGCGATCACAAGTGAACAGCTCTGAGTGCATGCCTGTTGTTCAGATATAAAACACGAATAGGAATATGAAAGTAGGGACGGAGCGTAAGATGATGGTTCACTGAAGAAACAAAACACATATGGACTTGAGGTTAAATGTTTTGTGATCCTCGGTCTATCCCTGGCTCAGGGGAGGATGTGTTTGACTCCCCATGTCCCACAATTCAAAGCAACATTAAATTCCTTGAAGCTGTTTACACTTCATCCCTCTGCCAGGGGTCTACAGATGGTTTGGGTTTTATTTGCAAAGCTTATGTCGTCAGTGAAAGTGTTAACATATGGGGCCACACCCATTTTAATGAAGCAGCCGATAAGGGTTTGTCACGAGCATTAAATATGATCCACAAAGGCCTGGCATGACCGAGCACCTCACCAAACATGTACCAAGCCACTTCTAAATAATGAACAGCTTGCTCACATGTTGTTGACCTCTCAACAGTTGAATAATTACCAACACTCATCTGAATGTGCACACAGCTGACACCCATAAACCTCACTGATGAAAAATGCATTCATTTACTTTTAGAAACTAACCACAAAAACAAATCCAGTGTCACGCGTTTGAACATCAGGTTTAACTTCTCCTAATGCATTTCAACTGTGATCTCACGTGAAGTCTCTGTTCTCTCCTTAGGCCGAGTCTTTCCAGGTGGATGAGGAGAACCAGGCCAACACCCTGGTGTCCGTGGCCCCGCTGCCCCAGGAGCCCCTCGACAAGCCCACTCCCAACGGAGAGGCTGCACCTGAAAACGGAACCAGTCAGACCCCCACCACCAACGGACACTCCCAGACCCCAGTGGCCGACACGGAGATGTGAATCACACGACACCAACAAGCCCTCCCTCAATGTCCTGTCCTACCAGTCACACACTGGGACACACAACCCACAAGCCCCTGTGCTGCCTCAGAGACTGTCCACACACTGGGACAAATCCAACATGAACCCACCCCCACCCCCCTCCCCACTAGATCCAGACAACTCCACCCCCCACCCGCCCTCAACCTGTACCTCCCAGACGACGCTGAAAACATCGACGATTAAAAGACAATGCCTGTAATGTGAAAAACACTGGCCCCTGCTGGTGTCAAGAGGAACCAACAGATGCTGTTTGGGACTGGGACTGATCCACAGGGCGCTGACTGGAACCAGTCTGCCGCCCTGACATCAGTCTGGAAGTAAACATTGTAGAATCAGTCAAGTCATGTCAAATACATGATGCTGAACCCTGATGAAGAAAGAAGCAGAACACGCTCAACTAGTTCAATACACAACTGTGTTGCAATGAAACCAATGAAGGCCAGGCATAGGACAGAAGACCAGTGTCTGTACTGTTGTAAAAATGACTGACGCTCACTGCTTCATTGTTCTTTTTCTGTCTGTGTAATTCAGGAAATGTAGCCTCACTTTTTGCCTTAACTTTGCGGGGCCAAGAAAATGTCAAACCAATAAGAGACCGCAAAGTTTAAAATTGATTGAAAGTTATCGATATTTTCTCACAGATAGTGAAACTTGAAGCAACATGTACCATTATTAAGATTCTTCATGGAAACCAAAGACCAGCTGACACAGTATTAGCAATGTAGGAAGTAGTTGAGATAGCAAGCAGAAAGCATCATCTTTGGTTTTACAGGGGAATTAAATAATGCGACTAAAGCTTCTCGTGATGTGGAAATGTGTCAGTGCTTCACTGACTAAATTAAAAATAAAAATAAACCGTGGTATTAATACTTCAAAGTTTAATTAGGGATAATTTGCAAAGTACATTTCTATTTTTGTGTGGTTGCATAGTGCTTTTTCACGATGCCATAAGTGTACAGTTTTGTTTTTGTTTTTTAAACAATGTTAAATTCTTCCTTTTTGTACCACTGCCTTTGTGAATGGTGAAACCCTGCCAGACTTTTTTTTATTATTCTGAGACAAGTTCTTTTCAAGAGGTTTTCAAGGTGCTCGACTGGTAAACAAAATCACTACCATGGAATTCCTACACAGCATGCAGCAGGTTCATCATTCCAAAGACTGTCTCCTTGTTGATATAAAATGAAAACACATCAGTGGTACACATTTTTACACTTTTTTTTTAGCTTCTCTTTAGAACAACTGGTTGCTTTCATAATGTACTGCATGTGTAAATACGCCTGTTTTGTAGCCTGTAACTCCGCCTGATTCATAAACTGTGATTGTTGACAAAATACTTTGTGGCCTGTCTGCAGTGTACGTCTGTTTTAGCTCATGTGGTTCAAGAACTGACGCATTTTAAACATTTGTGATACACAGAAATCTCTAAACCAGTTGAACGGAGAGATTTGTTTAATTAAATGTTATAAAATGCATAGCTGGGATCAGGGAAGCAATCAGTAGCTTACACATACAACTCAAAACAAGGAACAGACAGATGTGAAAGAAACTGTGTGTGTGTGTGTGTGTGTGTGTGTGTGTGTGTGTGTTCAGGAGATACACAAGATGTCGCCAGTGAGCAAAAAAAATCCCTGCTCTTGAGTGATGTGATCATATCATCACTCACTTGCTCCAAACACGATGGCACTTCAGATTTGCCCCTAGTCCATGTCTGTCTATATTTGTAGAATTCTGACCACATGGTTTTCAGGAACACATTTTTCCTATTTCTGGCACCTTCTATGTTTCTAGACGGAAATTACTCTGGTAGCACTATTCTCAACAAAGGCCTGAGGACATCCACCAAGAATTTATGATGATTGCACCAATTGTTTTTGAACCAATCTCATTTCTAATATAAATATGTATCTCAGTCCCTCAAGGCTTCACACCTTGATCTTTGATGGATTTGAAAGACAATCACCACTGCAGATCCTGACCCTACCTATCTCCCAAATTAAATTATGGCTATCAGTTTGATAGACAGACGACAAACAGGCAGGTAGCACCGATTACAATACTCCCGTCTTCAAAACAGACATTTTAACTTGATAATCAGTCTCAAAATTCTGAATAAACATCCGCAGCAGCCGTTTAATAGTGAAATAAGAAAATTCTCTGTCATGGTTTGTATTGAAACGCAAATAGTTATTTTGACTAAGGCTGGGTTGGGCCACAGCCAACATAGTAAAGGGCTGTAGTTTGAATGAACATAGGGAAAAAAGCAAATTTTCTATTCAAAACATAGCATTAGTGATGTGCTTCAGTGAGGTCAGGGCAGTAATGATTCCTGGGTTGTATATACAGTAAAGGGAGGAGACAACTTTGTTACCTGCTACATACCATTGGACCCATCTGTAGAGTCAGACCGGCTGAAAACATCCTTTGGTCTCTGCACATGGTCATGATGTTCATTTGCACATGCAGCCGGCGAAATGAGATCCCATCATAAAGCGTCTCTTGAGTGGGGGAGATGTTTGGAAGTTGTCCTAATAGAAACAAGTTTAAGACATCCTTCCTGTTCAGCCTGATTTGCAAACATTTGAATGCCCTCATCATTACGCCTGCATGTGCCGGTCTGTGTATTTTCATATTAGTCTAGGATGCCCTGTGATTGGGTAATGCTGCTCCTTTAAAAAGGTCTTAGAGACCCTGGACAGGAGGACATCATTTCAAAAGAAGGGAGCCGCAGCGTCACGCTAACATGACGAAGAGGGCTTTCACGTTTCTGATTCTCACAGGTCTCATCCACGGGGCCGTCTGTGCCCTCTTTGGGGAAAATGTGCCTGTCTCCATAAAAATGTCTTGGGCTGAAGCCAGAGACTATTGCAGAGAGCATCACACCGATCTGTCTTCAGTCGACAGCTCAGATGAAGATGAGGAACTCCACACAATCGTACACAAGAAAGGGCCTTCTTATGTCTGGATAGGTCTCCACAAAGATGCCAGAGGTACTTGGAAGTGGTCTGGAGGGGGAGCTGCATCGTTCTTCAACTGGTCAACAGACACAGGGGGAGAAGACGGCAGTTGTGCTGTACACAGTAAGAAAGGCTGGGACACCAAAAAATGTGAGAGCAAATTGGCGTTCTACTGTTTTCAGAGCAGCCTGGTTTTGGTGGAGGAAAAGAAAACATGGGAGGAGGCAATGGAGCACTGTCGCCACCAGATGAGAGACCTGGTCAGCCTGACCACTTCCACTGCTCTGATTAAAACCCTGCAGACCAGCAGAAATGCCACCACAGGCCACGTGTGGACCGGCCTGCGCTATCTGGCTGGCAGCTGGCTGTGGGTGAACGGGAGTGGCATAGAGAACCAGGCCTGGAGCCAAGGGGAGTTGCCGCAGTGCCCCAAAAGGAGTTACCACTGTGGGGCACTCTCACTGGAGACACAGCGCTGGGTCGGTCGGGACTGTGGGGAAAAAATCAACTTTGTCTGCTATTAAAATACTCATAACTTAGATACGCATATGTATAACAGACCATATTTGAACAAGGTATATGTGAGTTGTTGTTTGTACTTTTTCTTTCAAGATAATAGATCATGTTTTTGTATATTAACTTCATGCTTGTACTTGCCACTTGATATAGAAAGTAATCGATGCAGTATGAGGTAAATGTAAGAAAGTATAGGATATTAATAAAACACTAAATTTACAATTGCTTTTGCTATAATATAAACCTGACCTAGTACTCGATAATACTAGTCAATGTCTTTACAAATACATTACGAACTGATAATATTGTGATGGTGGTGGTTTTGATTCAATTGCTAATTTAATAGTATGCATGTTATTGGGGAATTATTTTAATAAAAATGCTTTAATTAAACAGTTTGATTCTGGGCCACTGCCTGTTTATCACTCATGTGATGTACATTTTTATCCAAAGACATTAATTGTATAACTCTATTAATCATTAGTGCAAATAAATCTTAAAAATACATCAAAGCCTACTTGTGTGTTTGTATTAAGATACAGTGAGTAATGGGGAATATAAAAACTCAAATCACAGGTTGAATGACTGATCTGTGAGCAGATATCAAAAAAAATGCAGAGATCTTTATGAAAAATACATATATGATCTATGAACAGGTGGAATTTGGTGCAGATCTGCATATTGATACAGATTTTGTAAGTCAGTCAATGTATTTTTAGGAATGTGTTACTTTGCGGTATCAAATACTCCAAATGTGTGTGTACATGTTTTATGTATCATATCTCAATAAATGAATATGGAATATGATGATTAAGCATCCAATCAGGCTTGATGGAGATATACGAGCTCCTTCTTGTGTCAAAACAGAAATGTGTTGTTGCAAAAACGATGTCTAAACAACAAAGTGGCACCACAGAGAGCAGTTGTTGATACTCTTGCTGACAGTAATGGTCCCCATTGTCAAAGAGGCAGTGACCTAGGGGCTCCTGATGGCCGTGAAGAATCAGTCACACAGCGCACGTTCAGAAGGTCACCTGTCATCCTGCCTGTGGATAATCTTGGAGAGGGGGTATGCGTGTGAATAGCATGACACTGTGAGCATGTGTGTGTGTGTGTGCTCGTCTGACCTTCTTCCACCCTTGTTGTTAAGAATCTGACAGCCCATACATGCCTGGTGTAACGGTTCACTCACCAGGCCCGGTGGAATAGAGGCTGCCAGTGTCTGTGCAGCTGCCTTAAAGCCGAGCGGGAGCAAAGGTCAGCATGTCGTTTGCTGATAGCAGCTCGGCAATGACTCCGGACAAGACGGTAATTCCTGCAACAACAAGTGTATGAAATGTCGGTGCTTTTACTGTGCATCCATGTTACATCTCTCATTTGTGGGAAAAAAAACCATCAGGGCTACAGTTAATACTCTACGTGTCTCAGTGATTCTACATTTTCGGTTCAGTGTCTTGCTCGAGGATATTTCCACATGTGGTCAGGAGGAGGCAGCATTTCTACCACCAGTGATCCCCTCCACCCCTCAGAGCAACAGCCACCAAACAAAACATCTCCATTAGATGGAAATGATCCACTGCTTCTCCCAGTAAATCCCATGGCTGTTGCTTTCAAACACATGTATGGTTGTATGTAGTAGTAGGGGGGTAAAAGTACTAAAGCTCATGACTACAAAGTACTAAGATAAGATACGTGCTGCTCATTGAGATAACTGCTGGGTTTCTCAATAATATTGCAGGGTCTCAACCTTCCTGTGTAAAGTGCCTTGAGATAATGTTTGTTTGTGATTTGGTGCAATGCAAATTAAATTAAATTGAAAAAAAAGATAAGATAATCATGAATTAATCCTTTTACAGGTAAAGTGGGCGTGTCATAGCAGCAAAAGGAAAATAAAATAAGTAATAAACAAGTAAACATGCAATACAAACAGAATATATACAATGTTGACCAAACATACAGTGTAAGTAGGATTATATTTAGAAAGTGTGTACTGCATAATTGAAATAAAACGTATTTAAAAATGAGTTGGGTAGATATAATATAAATAGTACAAGGTAGCATATATATAAATATATATAAATACAGAAAACAACCTGTGGTGAATCAGATTTAGTTTGGAGTAGTTAGAGCCACGTGACACATGTGCAAATTGTAAACAGCAAAACACAATCGTTAACACTGTGTCTCCACCTAAAACGTGATGACGCGACGTAGCGGGCCGTTTACCGTAAGGGACCGTGAAGCGGAGCAGTGAGTCACGTCGCTTACCGTAAATAACAGTTAACGAGTGACTTGCAGACGGTAAAGTGGATCAACGACGCGATTTATGGTTTTGAATGTTCCAGAATTTACAGCTGAGGTCTGTAGAAAAAAGAACACAGCATCACGTGTTTCAGGTTCTGTCTTTTTACTTGTCTTTCTGTGTTTTGTTTTTAGTTTGTCAGATGTTGAGTCAGAAGATGAGTCAGCAACACATCACATCCCCTGCCTCCTCAGAGGTGGTCGTGAATGTCTGGTCATCACAGAAACAGAAAAAGAAAGAGCCTATCCTAACCTATATCAAATCCAAGTTTATAAAATATATATAACTTCAGACACATCAGTATTTACCCAATAGGAATATGTCAAAAGGGGTCAAAATCAAAGCATATTCAAATTCAATCTACTCAAATCGTTTTAAACTGCCACCTGTTTTAGTATAAAGTTAACTCATATTTATTTGTAATGGTCCTTGTCAAAATGTTTATTCATTTCATTAATGTTCTACTACGACTCATCTTAACTTATCACAGGCAGTATAAACTGATCACAGTGTAAAAATCAACACAACTACATGCAGCCAAGAATGTGTGGATACAAGGTTAGATCAAAGTGACAAGTGAACACATTTTTACAGGTAAAGTAAACAACAATGCAATATGCAAACAGGCAAGTATCAGATGTGCAAAAACATGTTTGGACATGGATTGAATTACAAGTTCAGAAGCCTGATGGCCTGTCGGTGTCATTTTTGACCTAATTAAAACTCAACAGCTACTCAAAAGGAAAGTGGTTCCAGAAATGTTTGGCTTTTGACCTACTTAAAAGGAAGTTATAAATTAAGCTACGTCAGACTCTTAGACAAATATCAGTGCATATATATATATATATATATATATATACATAAACAAGTGACATTCATCATAAAAATATAAAAATAAAACCAACAGACTTTAAAAGTCCACAGGGATTAAAAACACATTAAGAAATTTGTTACAGTGTTTCCAAAAACAAGATGAGTGTTGTCCCAGGATTTTAGGATTTTAAGTCAGTTTAAAAAAATGATATAATGATGCATTGATTATTTGCAACCGTAGCAACTAACTGGGATTTTAACTTCTGGAAATGGACACATTTCTAATATTTATGAAGAAATGCACATGTGAAAGTATATCCAGAATAAGAAACATTTTAAATATGAATGTTCTTTATCAGATATTCTTAGTTATTCCTTTTAATCCTTGTGGCCTGAAGGAACAATAAAGTGACACAGCAGTTCCTTCTCTCTATACCATTATAAATGACGTCTAACAGACCTGCTGTGATCATTGCTCTGATATAGGTGATATATACGTCGTATAGAAACGTATATGCCATATTTTTAATAATGCTGGAAACTTGTATTGATATGATAATTATTAGTAACTAAATGTGATGTTTACTACTGGAAATTGACACATTTGTAGTATTTTTGAAGGAATGAATATGTGGAAGTATATTAAGAATAAGAAAAATGACAAATATACATGGTCTTTATCAGATAATCTATTTAATCCTTGTGGCCTGATATAACAATGAAGTGACACAGCAGTTTCTTCTCTCTGTATCATTATAAAGGACGTTTAACATCCCTGGTGTTATACATTACTCTGACCTAGGTGATATACGTCGTAATGAATAGAAATGTTTATGTCATACTTTCGTAACGGGAGATAAAAACAGAGCAATAACCTCTCGACACGACATCTGCTCGTTACGTCAAGGGGAGGTACTTTACGGTAAAAACGCTCCATTACCATGTGATTTCGCCGATGTTTGTAAACATGCGTCAGCCACATGTGATTCTGGCGATGAGGAAAGACTCTCCAGCCGCGCGACCAATCAGCGGCCGGGGGAGTGTCGGTGGGCGGGGTGTCCGTGTTGCGCTATGGAAAATCGTTAGTGGGACAAACTGTGTCCAACGTTACGCACCGACAGCGGCGGCGGGGCTGAAACCGGAGCCCGGTGGACCGGACACACGCAGCGGGGACCGGGGACAGGGGGTGGGGGGGAGCCGACTGACAGGCACCGGTCGCGGGACCCGGGACGAGCCTCCTTCCGCCTGAGCTCCCGGGGAAAACACGTAAGTTATCCGCGTGCGTATGGAGCAAAGCGCGAGCCGAATGCTGCGTATGTGGCGTATGTGAATACCACTTTGCGATTCACAACCAGGCTGTGAGTGCTGGGTGGGAATAGAACAGAGGAAAAACACCACAAGCGCAAAGTGGAAAGAAGCTGAGAGGGAATATAAAGTGTGTGTGTTCGCCATCCCGACGCGCGCGAGGGGGGGGAATTCACGACGGGGGGAAAAACGTCGTATGCACTCTTTCGGGGGGGAGAGTGAAGGAGGAAGGAGGAAGGAGCTCGGAATAGGATGCTGCGCAAGAGATGGGTAGTGCGTAATCCTTGTTGTGGGAGAGGACGCGGTGTTACGCAGTTGGTATTGGCACGGCCGCTTAACACCTCATGGCCTCGTGCTCTCTCTTTTATTTTTTTTATGGCGTTATCGAATGTCACCGCCTGATTTATCTACAAACACAATAACAGCAGGCAGAAGAAGAAGAAGAGGGGGGCTGCTGCTGCTGCTGTGGCGTTTGCGTAATTCCCTGACAGGAAACTTGACGCGTCACAAGCGGAGCGGCACAACGGTGACGCAGCTTGTTTGGTTTGCTCCATGTGTTCCAAACAACAGTGGCTGCGTCACAGAGAAACCCGGGAGGATCATTCATAGTAATCTGGCTCCTCTTCGTGCGCACTTGAGACGATGAAAAACAAGCCGTGCTGCCCCGGACGGCAGGGGGCGCTGCCGAGCAACAACACAAATCCCTTTTGGCGTCACCTATCTCCCGAGGGACGTTGACGTACAGGTATTTCTCATCTCTACCTGAAAACAGCTTCTGTCACTTTTCTCTTTTTTTCTTTATCGCCGGGGTTCTGTTTTTGTAATCATAACATTGGCACAAACTGTGATTATATAACTCAAAAAGTAAATTGTAATTGTAGAATTTCCATAACTTGGCTGCATTTGTTTGTTCCTCAGAGTTGTGTGTGTGTTCTTTTGTCATTTAGCTGATTTGCCTCCACCTGCGTCGGAGCCTGCAATGGACGCCAGCCAGCGCGCAGCAGGACACGGACACGCCTGATGTGATGACACAAGTTGCTGTTGACTCAGAGGCCTCTTGCACCTTCCTAATGACCCCCGTGAAGAGAGAGAGAAAGGGCGTGGTGCCCTCCTACCTCCGCTCACCTGCCAGAGGGACAGGAGATGAAGTGCTTTACTCGAACCCTCGGAGAGCTTCTGAGGTGAAAATTAGACACACACACACACAGGAGAAAAACTCCCTTCATGACAAGTGGATTTGTTCGTTCAATGGGTGAATCAGCAGTCGACCTCATGAGCTGCTAAACTGCTGGCAAGGAAGTAGTAAGCGAGAGAGAGAGAGGGAGAGAAGGGAGAGAAGGGGAGGGGAAGGAAGGAGAGCTTTAGAACTTTAATTATGTGTACTGAATAGAAACTTGACTCCCGAGGGAATGTCATTAGTAGTGTTGAAACAAACAGGTAAAGGTCATGGGAGGAAGTAGAGGCCGATCACTGATAGAGAGTGAGGGATGGCCTTATAGCAGAAATCCTCCTCTTCTTACTTACCTTGTTCTGAAAACACGAGTCAGTTTTTTATTACGCAGACTGAGAGTATCATGTCCTCTGCAGTCGTGGTGTTTACCCTGTCTTCCCGGGGCTGACCATTAGAACAAGTGACCCACTTTCACCGACAAGGAAACGTGACCTCGATAGTTATTTTGCTATTCTTTTTGCAGGGAGGGAGGGGCGCCGCCTCTCGAGTCAAACAAACAGCAGAGCACAGCAGCACAAGAGGCCCCGAATGAGCTGCTTTCAACTCACTTTCATTCAGAGTTCCTCGGAGGAATGTCTCAATAATGAGGCAGCCAAATGCAATTCCGCCGAGGATGTTCGGCCAAAAGCCAGATGCAGCCGGAGATCACTTCTAAAAGACAGGAGAGAGGCGATGTGGATGTTTCTGCGGCATCACCTGTAGACCTCTTGAACCATCCGAGGGAAACTGTCTGAACGACCCACTGCCTTTTAAAACAGATCCCTCCTACGCACAGATTATAGGAAAGGAGGTGGCCCCGAGCTGAGAGATGACAGTGCTAAAATTAAACTCGGAGCGCCACTGGCCTCGCTAGATGATGATGTATTATTAGACAAGTGTGAGGCAGCACTCATTCGCAGGTATCATTAGCAACCAGGAAACTAATGGGCTGCAAAATAAGGGGAGGGGGGGTACTGTAAGCTACTTTGCTGAAACACCTCTTGCTGCCATGATTAATCACCTCAATTTGACTTCTGTAAAGATTTCTGGAACATGGACAAATCCTAAGGAGGAGGATGAAATAGTGACGCAGCCGGTGTTTCTTTGCCACGTTTGCTGATAATCATTTGGGGATGCCGGCCAGATTTCCTCCCTCTCTTCCTGAAGACCAGATATGTTTTCACAAAGACACCCAGTAGCCCCGTAGCCATTTCAAACGGGAATCTGTCCTTTTATCTGTGGCCATTCAGCTCATAGAGTCGCTCCTGTTATCAGCAGCTCCTCTGATATTTCCCAACAACACGAGTCGGAGCCAGAACAGAGTGACAAAGTGTAATTCGCCTCTTCTATTTTCATCCACCGTGCAGCAGACAGAACAAACAAAGTGTCGGGCTCCCTCTGAAAGTGTTAACGATCCGAATATTTACCAGTTTTCTGCACGGAGGAGAGCAGATGCAGCTTGGAAGGAGTTATCTAACCTTTTAAATGATCCACAGAGTTTGTGTGTGGTTGAGCAAATTAAGCAGGAAATCAGGCTCATGCCACATTTGGCTTTGATTCGTTCTGAAAAGTATCATGTGATCCCTGTAAACATGTAATAGTGACACATTAATAGCAACTGTGATAAATCCAAGTTTAACTGTGGTTTTATTTTACAAAGCCACATTTATAAACATCTGAGTTTGTTCTTTATATGTATTAATATAGTAATGATAATAAACTTTTATTTATATAGCACTCTTTTTAACAATGTTAAAAAGTGCTCAGCAACAAGAAGAGAACTGATTAAATACAACTAATCAAACAATCCAAAATATAAATCAAATAAATAAAAATATTATCAATTAAAGTAAATCAAACATTGAAAGAACTAAATCAAAACAAATAAAACTGATTAAACACAATATTATCAAACATTCCAAAAACAACAATAAAACAAATACAATCTTATCAAACATTCCAAAAACAACAATAAAACAAATACAATCTTATCAAACATTCCAAAAACAACAATAAAACAAATACAAACTATATAAATATAATAAAACCAAACATTACAAAAACTATAAAAGAAATAAAAACAGATTAAATACAAGCTAATCAAACAATACAAAACAAAGCAAACAAAAGCTAATCAAACATACAAAAACCACAACAAATCAAATTAAACATTACAAATGTCATAAATAAAAGCTTATTAAACTTTTCACAAAGCTTCAGATGTGCATACAATAGAGAACTGTGAGTTTATATAACCTGTGCTCGTTTTCCTTTATTGTTCAAATGGAGAGCGGAGGTTTAAGAACACAGTACCTCAACAAGTTTGCCTCCTGATAAATTAGGACCTCTAATCTGTAAGAGGATTAACCACCTACACTGTTTACACGTGCACACATGCACACAACCCCACCCCCTACTGTCACGCTCGCACAATGTCACAAACATACAGGAATTCAGTGTTTACGTCACCCGGCTCTGATGTTGAGACCCAGCCCACTATGACTCCCTCCCTGTGACACACAGTTTGTCCTGGGGGATTTGCTACTATAGTGGAGATATATCATGTTGCCATTTTTCTGTATTTGTTTCTGATTGAAGAATTATTTCCTATTTTTATATCTAACGACCTTTGTCACAATTTGTTCCTGCCATCTGCTCCTCGAGCTGGACAGCACATAGTTTGATATCCGGGCTGCAAAATTAAAACGAGCGTTTCGCAATTTGCTCTTGTTTTTCAAAAAGGGGCCGATGCGCCTTTAACAAGCAGTAGGATGGTCAGCTGACTTGGCTGGAAAATAAAACTGGCTCTGGTGCAGACGAGCAGTCGCTGGAACACACAATAGACGTCGAGCAGAGTTTGTAGTAAAAAAAAAGAGCAAAAAGCAGAGCAACAGAGCCAGGGAGAGGTAGATAGAGAGTTCACAAATAGCACTGTTGCATGGGAGGAGTCAGCAGAGCAGGAACTAGGAGAAGACAGATGAGAACAGTCCCTCAGACTTCCCTGTGACTCTGTGTTTGTGTAGACACTGGGAGTGCTCGTCCAATTCCGAGGTATTTTGAGCGTTGGCCTGGTTCAAAGTCCAACTACACAAAACGATATCAGCCATCATATATGCCCGTATTTTATTATCAGCGCTGATAATGGTGAATTTAATAATACAGCAAGGGCTTGTGTTTTTTAAGCCAAGACACTAAACTGCCAGTGAAGAGGATTAGGCAGTGACAGACAGGGAAATTGTCCCAGAAAGACACATGAGGGTTTTCGGATTAGTTGCTGCACGTCACCTTTTCCCACCGACAGGGACAACATCGTCTGAGACACTGACAGGACAGGATAATGCCAGCCTCCCAGTGCCAGTCCTCCAAATAGAAGCCAGTGATTTTTCCACATGAATTATCTCGGTATTGTGTTGTCACTCCAAAAGAGAGACGGTGACGGAGACAGTCTCGAAAACGTGCTCCCATAATGCAGTGCGTGCTCAGGGCCAACGCTGGTTTCACTTTAATGAATCCTTACCTAGTTCAGGACCAGAGGGTCTGGATGCCAGAGGCTGACGCGGGGCACAGGATCCTATTGTGCTTTACAAAGAAGTCTACGGGGAGCTGCGGAGATTTATTTTCTCCTGGTTTTTGTTGGGGTTCATCTCTGGTGCCAGTCTGCCGCTGAGCCCTTTCTTACGCTGAGATCCTGGTTATCTGATGCACTTGATACTGCTGTGTCATTCTCTGACGTGCCAACCATGACTCAGTGGTGCCTCTCATTGGTCTCGGAGCCGGCAGACACCTCTCTGTCCTCTTTTAGCATTTTCTTTGAGTTCAGGGTTGTTTTTGTGTCTCTATGTTTTGAATAGCTTGAACATGGTTGGACCCAGCTGAAATCTGATTTACCCCTGAAATGCCCCATCCGGTCGGCAGTCTTTAAAAAGAGTCACCTATTAGGATTTCTACAAGTACCTGATGTGGAGCTTTGCACACAGCTAAGCTAACAGTAAACAACAAATTACATAATGTGCACTTTAGTGAATCAGGAATTGTGGACGGATGCTGGACGTGTAATTGGCCCCTCAGATCCACCGCTTGGCTTGAACTACTTGTTGTTAGGCAACAGCAGCATCAACTGTTTTCAGGGGAATATCTGAAATTTAGCATTGTTAAGATAAACCAAGATATCCCATGTTTCCATCCTGTATTAGACTGAAATGCTGCTCATCCAGAGATTCCACAGTGCATGTGATAAAACAATGGGGTTTTCAGTTTCACGTTAAATAACAAAAAGTTGAGATGATGGTTATCATTATATTTTCTGTGTAGTGTCAGCACGACACCTCAAATTAAAGAGGCCTTTAGTTGAAACCTTTAGTTTACACAGGCCAAGGAGTTTTTCATATCGTGTGACTAAGACATCATATTTGTTTTTGTGAAATCGCCATGACAGGAACAGATGCGCGCCCTAAAGTGTTGGAACTTGTTTTCCTTTGTCAGAACAAATAGCAAACTGCGTGCGTAGTTTTGTCGGGAGCCATTACTGCCTCTTTCCAATCTTCATTGAAACGTATTTTGGCAAGAAGATGGATCTGTGGGGACGGCACCAATAAGCAGCTCTGCAGTTTGGGGTTCGGAAAAGAGCATTTTCTCAGCAGGAAAAATAAATTAGTATCAATTCAATTAGATTTCTTTACACAAATCAAACGCACCCACTGATAGACTGAGCCACTTTTGTTGATTGTGTTTCAATGATTTACTCAGTAAAATGCATTCAAAACGATGATTCGTCTCATTGGCTAATCTGATATTGGCAGACTCAAATCAATCAGAATTATGTTCAAGTGGTTATACTAATGTTGTTTTGTCTGTCCCCTCATTTCAGGCGGGGAAGTGGCCTCCAGATATTAATTCTCGGAGGCATCCTCCCCAGGGAACTGGTTTCAGATGGTGTTTTAGAGAATTAAATTCCATCTAGCACCATTTGAAATCGGTGTTCTTGAGCGGGAACAGACTCCAGGATCTCCGACCGCGTGGATTATAGTTTGCATCGATACCTGTATAAACTCTTCCAGGTTTATGATACATTCAGTAAGTTGAGCAGTAGTTCTCGACCGGTTCTCCGTGCGGCTCCAAACCTTTGCACTGATCTCCAGAGACAGCTGTCAGAGTTCAGTCTTCTGACCGCCGGACCCCCCCCTCCCCACCCAGGCTGACCGTTTTCCTATGGTGTTTTGAGTTTCCATCATGTCTAGCACCATTAGAAATCGGTTATAATGCGGAGGGAATATCTTCAAGGCCCTTTACCTCAGCAGCTGCACAATGGAGTTCCTTTTAAGCACCAGGAGAGGGCGGCATTGAGCTGCAGTTCTCGCTATCGTCCAAGTCCACTGAGTCGAGTTGGAAACCTTGAGGCCAGTAATGATGACCCTGGTTACATGTGAGTGAAACATGTTAGTGTGTCAGTTTTTTCCTTGTATTCAAATATTTAAAAAGTTTCATGCTATATCTTTAATAAAGTTGACATGTTGTCCACTTGTACACTGGTTTCGGTTTTGATAGTTATTTGATTTCTTTTTTTACAGAAGTGACAATTAAATGAAAGTAAATTTTTTTCATTCTTAGATCGTTAACATCATGTCCTCAATTCAGTTTATAAGGACAGGAGGAGGTAGGTTGTGTGAACAAACACTGATTTCAACCGGTCACTCGTTAGACTAAGAGTGGAGGCTTCTGATAGCAAATATAAAAAATTAAGCCGGTAACTGTTCACCCGTAACCCTCCACATGTCGTATGGTTGGCAAACACATTAATACAGCATCTTTTTCACTACACAATTAAGCTAAAATGTATAAAAGATCATGAACTCACATTATCGTGGTTAGAATAAAATTAAAGTTCTAATACAAAAAGATTCATTTTCACATCTATTAGTATAAAAAGCATTATGTGACACTAAAATAATGCAAGGTGTTTTGTTTTCATGAAATGGACTTCAAAATTCAGTTTGACTCAAAGAGGAACTCTGGTGGTCAGAGTCATACACACGTCAGTTTTTTTTTACCTCATGAACGTCATATTTTAACTCTGCCTTAAGGGAATTTCCTCAAACTTTGATCAATTGCCATGGTGACAGTGACCTCATATGTATAACAACGTTATGTATCCTCTTTCTCAGCTACATTGGGTTCCTCTGTTAATGTTAATCCGCCCAAATATACACAAGGACATGTTCATTCAATGTCCTCCCACTTCGGAGTGAAAATGAATCATAGGGAGTGTCTCGGTGAACGAGTGATAACATCATTATGAGCATCATCAATGTTTGAATCCGCTCAGCCCTGTTCCGACTTGCTGTGCCTGCCTCACTGGGATGTGGTGAGAGTGACTGGTGTGTCTGGTTGCACAGTCAGTTTCCCAACTCCCTCAGCAGATGACGGAGGCAGACGCACGATTTCAATGACATATTGGTCACATCAGAAATAAAGATAGACACACAGTAAGGAGGAGTTAATAGTGTTGCTCTTTAAAGACAGACTTCTGTATCTGAGAAATAATGTTTCCCGCTTCTTGAAAATAAAAAGTACAGGCTGACCCGGTCTGGTTTGACCAGAAGTTTATATCGACTAAAGTTTACAAACTTACGATAGACTTTAGTGGGTGCGATGGTAGTTTCAGATTAATAAGACGCAAAGTCAACGCTTGTCGTCATCTGCAGGTGGACTAACAACACATTCAGATACATGAGATGAGAGGACGAGCACAAGGGAAAGTGAATATAGCTGTTTTTTAATGTATACCTTCTGGTGAGGTCACATTATCACACGGATCCCAAACACTCACTCAGCTACGAGCTGTCTTCAACTTGAGATGTCTCGTGTTGTCTATCCTTGGAAGCACGGGGAATGTTTGCGTTCTTACGTCTCACCCGAAGAAGTGTCGGATACGGGTTTGACCAGTAATTCAGCAGAAAACAAAGGACCTATACTTTTCTACTGTGGAAATCATTCCAGCACAAAGACACCATCGTCGGCCCTTATCACCAAAAGCTCTTTATTCTCATTATATAAATTCTCATTTGAAGTTCACATCTTCGCCGGCGTCCTCTATGTGCATGGGTCCTCTTTTTCATCCTGGCATATTTGTATTTCTTTTGTTTCTTTCAGTTTTGCATCTGTCTGTAAGAAACGTCATCAAGTTTTTACTTCAGGGCTGTCAGGAAAAATGTATCGCTTCTCTGCTACGATCAAGGTTGGGGTAAACTTCTCATTTCTGTGGCATGTGGTTCAACCACATAGGAGATAAGAAGTGTTTATGTTTGTTCTGAACAGCCACACCTGAAAACAAGCAGGTGAGAAGACAGGACAGGTTCACTGTGTAAATACTACCACAATGGTGCATAAATAAGTATTATGTTAATAAATGGTAAATTCCTGAGAAGTCGGTGAAGAGACAGGACGACGATTCCTCATCTACAGGAAAGAGGGAGTCAACAAATGGTTCAACGATCCTGGAATCAACATCAGTCCCATTCTACGGCCTTCACATCGAATAGATCTCAACCCGGCTGACACAGGACGAGAGGTTTTGGACAGACATCCAAATGGGAAATGATGTTTTTGAAGACTGGTGTAGAATCACTGCCAAGGTGCATTGAAGAAGTTCTGGCAGCATGAGGAGGCCCAACGCCTGATGAAGACTCCATGTTGTTCATCTACAGTTCATGGTCCTTCTTTACTTTCTCGGCCTCCTCACACTGGGTTACAATTCTGATGCTGGATAAGTATGAGTTGGGGGGAAGTGCAAGACGCTGTTAACCAATCTATAACAAGCTCTTCTGCTCACGTACATCTTTATTAGTTACTCTGGGATCATGACTCATGGCCTAAGGAGCCACTGCTTAGCACAACATCGGCATCGGCTAGCTTTTAAATTACACTTGTGGTGGAGTTCATGAAAATCACAACCAGCTGCAAAAGGAAAATCTGAGTGCAGAGTTGTGTGACTTTAAAGGGCCCTAATGTACAGATGGCTGCTTCAAGGTGGAGTGAGTAAGACTTTAATGAATCTGCCAACTGAAACACTGAAGCATGTACCGCCAAATGTAATATGTGCAGGAGAGAAGCCAAAGAGCCAGTTGTATGGTTTGGTTTAGAGTTAGGTTTGGGGGGTTAGGGAGTATTAAGTTATCGTGATGACTCTCTCCACCAATGACGTGGTTTGGTCGACACAGCTCCTGAAGAAACATGATGGTACAACAGGGTGAACACTCTCATTCTAAGGTTATGAAATCACAATCATCCTTAGTTTCAGGGGATTCTACTCTTAAATTTATATAATTTTTTAACTTCATTTTCTCTCTTTTCTACATATTCTTATTCTTATCAATATTGTATGTAAAGCCCTTGAAAGGTGTTATACAAATAATGTTTATCATTCTTCTTCTTCTTCTTCTTAATAATAATAGTGGTCAGAGTTCATATCTCCGCCAAAGCCCAACCATGAATAATTGAAATAAAGGAAAAAGTCGGAAACAAACTGATTGCAATCCAGCCTCTGGTCCTGAGCCACACCAAAATGTAATGGGGGGTTTCCTCGGAACAAAAAAAATTATGGAAAATGGCAGCTCAAACTATACCCTCCTTGTAATTATGACTATTATTTTCCATTCCTGTCAACAAATCCCCTAAATCCTTCACACTGGACCTTTCTGTGAATCGTATCCATGAGGCTGAAGGTGCTCTCACAAAGAGCAGCTCCACTAAAACAATGATGTAAACACTGAGATGCGTCTCACGAAGTGTTATGTGTGTTATTCACGTTAAACATCTGTTTCTGGTCCAGCGCTGAGGCCACAGTGGGAACCATTTATGTCTTGTTTGTCTTCGGCTCTGAGGATCTTCAACCCGCCCTGCTCATGAGAACAACTTTAAAGAGGAACTTCAAGACCAAGGACTTTTTTTCCTTTTCAACATAGTCTGTTGTGCCATAACAACTGGAACCACTGGAACCACTGGAACCACTGGCACCCATGCTGGAACCACAGGAGCCTCAGTACGAAGGTGGCACAGAGCATGAGTCACGGCCTTTGCTCCATTCGGGGCATGTGTATTCCACAGAAACATGACGTGTGGTGTTTGTGTGGTGTAACTACTTGTTTACCTCTTCTGTAAAACTGCTTCACTTCCTCTGAGCTGAGGTGAGGTGAGGTGTGACGACAGCAGGAAAACACTGACGGCCTCACGCAGGCCTGATGATCTGACCTCTTCCTGTCTGCGTGCTGACACGTTTTCAAAGAGCGAACACAGGATCACGACCCAGACCAGTGGATGTGATGGGAGTCGGCTCTCAGTCCAGCTGGGATGCATTTTGTTGTTCACTTTAAAACTTCCTGAAAGAGATTGATGAATTCGTATCGCTGTTAACTTTGAGTAGCCAATAAATAAATAGCCCTGGAACTGGACTCTCCAGTATCAAGTTAGCTTCCAGGATTAAAAATAAACTATAGAGAAGAGAGACTACCAGAGAGAAACTTATATTTTATACTTATAGGGTGTTTTGTTTTTCTCAGGAAATTATGTATCTATTCATTTCTAGAGGACTGATGTGTGTTTATGTGTAATTCGATGCAGCTTGATTGAATTGAAGGGGCTGTTGGGCGGAGGTTTGTTTGAATAAACTACCAGACGCTGTGTTATACTAATACATGACATAGAAATGTTTTATGTAAAGAGCTGCAGCTGTTTTTAAAAGGAGGGGTGGAATTTGCTTCTACCCTGATCTGCTTTTACAATAACATTATAGTTTTTATTTATATTGCACGTCACTGAGATTAATGTTCGAAAAGCCTTACGTGTTAGATAAGACTCTCAAGAGTCCAACATTAATGAAAAATATATATAAAGAATCAACACAAAGTAAACCCCAAAGAGAATAGACACGAGAAAACCTCACAAGAAAAATATACTTGTGAGACGATTTAAAATCTTTACTGTATTTTGTGAGTGTTTGAAAATCTGATATTTAGAAGATCAAGTGTTTCAAGGTCCAGTGGCAGTTATGATCCAGTGAGTCAGGACTGGTATGGTTCTACAGGTGTGGGATGGGTTACTCTTCATGGTTGAATTTTTCTCTAAAGCCACCATGAAGTTTGGTTCTGTTGTTATCTCTGCTTCCAACCTGCGGAAAGGATCGGACATGGGCCAATTAAGAACTCATTAGAATTAGCAGAGGATTCGGACAAAGGGGCGGAAACAGGAAATGTTTCTTCACATTTCTTTCAACATTGTGAGATAGGAGTTATTTTATATCTTCACTGATTTCCCAGCGAATAATTTGTGGATGTTGATGAAAAAAAAATACACATTCAGGGGACTGATATCTACAATAAATATGGACATATAGCAGATTGTTATAGTCAAGATTTGTGCTCCATTGTGGTTTCATAAAGGTTGGACCTGTTGGGCCTTGGCTGATGTTTGTGCTCCATTGTGCCTCTTTATTGTGTTTTGAATGAAAAACCTCAACCACCTCTGGATGGATTGATATAACATTTGTTAGAGACACAATAATCCAGCTGTTCTTATTTTGGGTTAAAATGCTGCACTAAGATAAGTTGGCATTTAGCTCAAAGCAACATAAGTACTGTACAACAGAGCAGTTGGCGTATCTCATCAAAATAACACTATAAAACTTTTTTCTTCTGGGGGAGCTGGAGGATGAATTAATGGGCGAGTACTTCCTGTCGATACCACCACTGAGTTGTCTCTGTCTTCTGGTAATAAACTGTCCGTCCACATCACCATGATGAATGACTGGAGTTATGAATGAATATCCTGTTTGTGGTCAAGTCTTGCTCTTCCTGGGAAGTTCTACAAATTTCCGTCCAGATAAAGTTTATTTCATAGCTGTTGACAGAAGCTGTAAAATCTGACCGCGATGTTTTTAATGAAAGCCGAGGGCAACCGCAGAAAGTTTTATCCTTTGATGATCCAAGGCCACAGTGGGAGCGTCTGGCCCAGCAGCGACTCGGGCACAAAGAACCAGTGAGAGCAGGATTTATTACAACTCTCCTCTGTACACTGCTCTCCCCTGCCAGGACAAAGACTGGCCCCCTCACTGCTGCCATGGCTGCCGATGCTTCAAAGCTTTCTCTTTTTTCAATAGAGTCTTTCACCCCCTTCATGCAATATGTGGCAGAACAGTTTTGTGAGATGTTTCTGACCTGCTCAACATTTGCACGAAAATAAACAGCCTTCAAATATCAGATGAATGGTTTTACAAACTTTTACTTGATTCTACTTCACTGGCTCGATTAGTTTTATTCCCCATTCAAGGTCTGAAACGATGGGCTCACTCTCCTCCTCAGTTAATATCGTGCTGAGGTCAGGGCAGCTCCATTGGTATCGGTCGAAAAACTTTCTCATGAAACAAGGTTTCCCTTTATTTTAGCACAGCTCGGTAAAAAGGAGCCACAGAACAATACACAATGATGGAAAGAAAGTCAGGAGGCGAAGAATGCCGCAGATTGTATCTTTATCGGTCGCCCCTGCACTCGACAAATTGAATTAAGCACATTGTGCGACTCTTGAATCACCTTGTTCAAGAGGCGCTGCTCTGACAAAGCAACACATTAATAACAGAAACCCACAAACTCAAGCTTCCACAAACAAGTCCAAAACAAAATATATATTTTTTAAATACAAAGACAAAGTTTACTCCAGTTTTCTTTTTACATAAATAAAGTACAAAATAGTAGTGGCAAAACATATTTACATTTTTGTGTTAAAATTAATGTGTAAATCGAAAATATACATAATTTAAAAAAAGCAGATGGCAGAGCTGATACTCTGAAGTGCAATAATATGAACAGTTTTTCCCTTTCGACTCAGAGAGGCGCAGTCTGCTGGCACGTCCCCCCCCCCAGGTCACAGATGTTCCTCATCAGATAGGGACGGTTCCATTGAAGGAGCTGGTGTTGACGAGACAAGACATTTGTGGTTATTCATGCTTTTCATAGCTTCACTTGTAGGCTAATTATTAAGGTTTCTATTTGAGCACTTTTAAAACAGAAAATCAACACGTAAACAATGTTTTAAAAGGTATTTTGGACAGGTACCTGGGTGAGAAGGGCAATCTAAAGATTTTGGAACTGTAATAACTCCGGATTCAGGTCTTCTCTGGTGTCATATGAGCTATGGTGTCACCAAATAAGGAATTTGAGTCAGAATTGTTGATTTAAATTATTGTTATGTTAAAATGTCAATAGTTAAAATGTATTTTATTTTTTGTTGCATTCTTGATTAGTGTCCCACTGTGTTAGGGTTAGTCACTGTAGCTTTGAGAGCATTCTTATCTTCAAATTTAGTTTAACCATGGTTTAATAAGGTGAGGAGCTTGCATATGAGTGTATAAGTAAAGAAAGGCATGATTAATGTATAAGGGAAAGTTGATCTGGTTTAGAAATATAGAATATCAAGCTGTTATTTTACTGTTAAAAGTTTCTGTCAAATGCAGGTTCCATGGAAGTCAAACAAAAGGTTTTCACATAAAAGCCAATTTCTATATTGTTAATATGACGAGAGTTGGAAAGTAACAATGTACATTTACCTCATTATTGTGCTTAGGTACATTTTTCATGTATCTGTAGGCACGCAGTTTCATTTTCTAGTATTTCTCACGTTTACTCCACAACATATCTTATATATTTTAGTTTCTGCATTGGAGGAAATAACTATGCTGAACCGAGTTCCTACGTAACAGCTGGTTATTATGGATTAAAGGATTTCCTGTTGACTTCCCTCATTCCTCAGCACAAGTCCGGAAACACAGACATCTAGATTTCCTTTAATGGGTCAAAAGCTAAAAAGCTGTGGAAAACTGGAAAAAGCTGAACCTGCTGCAGAGTTCCCTTGTGTTAACTCACTGCACGTTTGCTCACTCAGAGAAATACATTCTCATATTGAACTGTATGCAGAAAATATCAAAAGATGAAAGGAGTAGAAAAAACAAGAAGAAGGGTAAATAGAAAATAGTGTGACCCATGCACGATGGAGGTAAGAACAAATGATTAAATCTCACCCTTTTTTCCTCTGAAGAAACTTATGTAAACCGAACACAAGTATAGTTGCAACTGTTGAAAAAAAAGAAAATATTTAATGTATATTGTATTTCAAGTGCAATGTGAAATCCAACCAGAAAAATAACACATTACCTAGTGCAACGCATACGACAGAGACGACAACTGGAATATGTCCTGAAAGACACAATCATAGTTAGACGCAGATTATCACCCACATCTCTTTACGACCGAAACTCAATAACTTACCAGTATCTGTGTAAGTGTTCACAGCCCCGCCGTGTTTGTCTGCAAATATAAAATCATATTATTACTATGGACAATATTTAGTGCCATAAACAACAGGACAGTTTCAAGTTACATCAAACACACCATTGACACACAATAAGGTCTACCTTTATAAGTAATATATAACATATTTGAATTATTTAGACAGTACATTTTTGTATTTAGTAAGTAGGGGAAAAAAATCTGAGTTTCAACCCATTTATCTCAGTTTGTCAGTGTTTGATCGTTGAGGAGAAATATATGATGATATTAAATAGGTGAAGGAATGAAGAACTAATAATAAAATATCACTAGAAATCACAAGATACAATTTAGACTGTTATGGGAATAGTTTGACATGTTTGGGAATTACGCTTGTTCGCGTCCTGGTGGAAGAAAACAGACGCAAGGCTAAGTCCAGCAGATGGGTAGCTTAGCTTAGCATAAAGACTGGAAACAGAGGGAAACAGCTAGCCTGACAAAAAGGTCTTTGCCAGGAACTCACCAATTTCCCTGTGTCTCATCTCTAAACTGTGCAAAACTCCAAATATAGAAACACACTGAGCCATTTCATGATGGCAGGAAACAGTCTGACATTTAACCTGCTGTTCCACTGCAGCTACTTTTACTATCTCACTTCTGCCAGAACACAAATAGGCACAATTCCCAAATTAGCAAATCCTTATTTTTAGAGTCATGACATTAATTAGTTCAGTTAATTATGGACATGTCTTAAAAAGTGGAGGGAATAATTGTCCCCAGGTGTTGAGTCAGCAGTTTTCCCCGATATTAATTTTCGTAAATGTGACTCACTAAGTTTGTATGTAACACTATACATATCATACTCTGTCTCTACCTCTAAATGATGTCGTTGTTGTAGAAGCTCTGGTTGTAGAAGCTTCCTCTGCCAAAGCGCCTCTGCCACCTGAGAACAGAAGCATCATAAGGATTCTTAGTTGTGCTCCAGTTTGGATCTCAAGTTTCCCCCCAAGAAGCCATTTGTGAACCGTGTGCATATAATGCAGGGGGCTGGTTGGGAGACATGTTCCTGTACCTTGTGCTTTAGGTGAGACTGTTGCCGTCGCCCTGGTTGTTATACTTTTATCTCTGTGAGCTGTGGATATTGTCGATGAATCTGTGGAAGTGGACACTGACGTGAGATGGAGAAACGTTTTTTTTATTTCTCATAGTAAAGAAGGGATTAAAGGGAGCGTATAACTAGTTTAACATAGAAATGAGTTTCAGTTTGAGTGATCCTCAGTGTGTAGAACATTTCTCTACCTTGTGCTGTAGGCGCAGGACTTGGTGTTATTCTATCTCCTGTGGTCGCACCTATGAACGAGAAGACTGCTGGATTTAATTGGTTTTACAATAAGTATCATATATCATAATTTATGAAGCTGCTGGGGGAGGATGCATGGGCAACGCATTTCATTTTACATGTGTGTCACCAGTGTGTATGGCAGTGTTAGGTGAAGGACAGGTTTTGACGAATGACCAATATAGACTGGAAATGAAGAAGGACGACATGTCTCCGCTTTCTCCCAGGAGCCACAGGATAGAGGTCCCGCCAATACACACATGCTCGACCAATCATGAGTCAGTTTCCGCTGTCAATCATTAAATTTCAACCCTTTTTTTACCGCATCAAATTACTAATTAAACCAAACGCAATGGAATTTGAGCAATCGAAGATAAATCAGTGTGATAAGAACCACCTCAAATATTTTTCACTGGTACTTTATCCGTCTTTATGAACAGTCCAAGCCTCTGGGGAGAGCTGATGCATGACAGGTGAAACGATAACATGTGTAAATATGTGATACTGCTTCAGAGTGTGCACTTTTAATTACTAACAATATGTTACGGATAAAAACAAGCTGCTTCATACTTTTAGACACTCAAAGCTACACTGTAAAGTTGGTGGATATTGCTGATGTTGCAAGTCTTAGTTTGTTTCTACAGAGAATGGAAACATGTCAAACCACATATCTGTGGTTTGACATGTTTCAGCTCAGCAGTAAGTACATGAACGTGTTTAAAGCTTAATAGAAGTTTTGTGACTGTTGCATTTTAACTGCAGCACGAAACCTGCAGAACCCTGAATTATTATCATATTGTTCACAGTCTTTATATCTTGTGTGTTTTTTTCTTGTGTGTAAATTAACAAACACTATCAGTGTGTGGCATATTGGGGCATTTACAAGAATTGATTGACACATGTAACTTGTTTCTTTCACACATACTTTCTCCTGATACCCATGTTAGGTTGTACACTGTCATCCCTGTTCAGCTGCAGCAAAAAGATTGATGCCCAGTAAAAAATATCTCAGTATTATACCATAAGGGAGGAAACAGACAAGGAGTCTATATGCACTAAGTCATGTCACGGTTTTCATTATCTTGGTGAGAGCTCGTCTTATCTCCAAGCAGAGACAGGATGTCAACTCCTGACCCTAAACATAAAGCATCTTTATCTAAAACTATTCCCCTAGGCCTCTCCACCATCTGTCAACACTGAATCGACACTAGGCACATTTAAAATAGCAGCTTCTCAAGGAGTTTGATGGCTCCCTGACTCGGAATAGAGATAATCTTTCCTCTCTCATTCCCACTCCTCGTCCTAAACGTCCGGTCCTACTCTGTGCAGCTTTGGTGAGTGGGTACGATCATCTGTATGCGAAGTAAATAACTGACTGGAAGTCACAGTTTCAATTGTCAGAATCCTGGTTGAGCAAGTTCAGGAGTAAAACTGAACTTCAGATCATTTAATAAGACCTAGAAGTTGTTAAAACCAGCGTAAATCTCCAATATTCAGCCAATTCTGAACACAGTTTGTTGGATTTGTTATTGACGCAGCTTTTCTGGCCTAGAAAGCCGGGAATCTTGGGTAATATCCACTGTTTGGTTGTGTTACAATTCAGTTAGGGGGGGGCGACACAGTCACAGCTCCATCTTTGCTTTGTCTCGGCATGAACACCACTACATGCATGGCTCCTCTCGTTCAACCTGAGACATCTATTTTCATCCAGTTGGTGTCGGTTGCGTTTTAGGTATCGTGTTATAATTGCCACAAATTCCCCCATGGTGATAAAAAATGATGGTGACACCTGTTTAATGAACTGGTTCCTGTCTAATGTGGAGTGATTGTCCATGGTCGGCAGTGTTTATCAGTTAAGTGTTAAAACATGCAAAACCACCTCATTAAAGAGCTCCACTCTACAGTGCAAAGGACAAACTGTAATCTTTGGATTAATAAACACATGAAAGCAGTTTGGACTGACCTCTGCATTCAGGAGGCTCAGGAGAGTATCTTCCATCATCACTGCACACGATGCTCTTGCTTCCCACGAGGGTGAATCCTTCATTACAGGTGAAATCTACGATTTGTCCATATTTGGGTTCGTCTTGAGACGCCCACAGGCTTGTGCCATTGGCCACTGCAGCAGGGAGCTCACACGTTGCAACTGAGAAATAAACACATTCATATCACAATAGAGAAAGAAACTTAGAATTAACATGGGCTGTCGTATAAACTGTGCTCAAAAGAACAAAGAGTTCTACCAGGGAGTTCCCATACAGCAAATATCATTTGGCCCAGATGTGACCCAGAACCTTCATGAGTTCAAATCCACAAAACGGGCTTGGGTAGGTGTCCTTGCCCAGGCCTGACCCAGCCCTTGAGCAGGGGTTTTCCAGTCAGGAGCTGGCCCAGATAAAAGGAATCGGTCCACACCAGTATTGGCCCGTTGTGCTAAAGGACACCAGGCCAAGTCCGTTTAAAACTTCTGTCTGGGTCACATCCGTAGCTAACTGTTTGCCATTTGGCTCCAATATGGATTTGTACAAATATTCAATATTAGTTTTGAATACTTTTCAAGAATTTCAAAGATTCTAAATATAACTTATTTATTGTTTCAAAAAACAAGACACATACTTTCACACCTGGCACTTCCCCTCCAGCCTATAGTGTAGCACGTTTTGAAGCTCGATCCACTGATCTGGAATCTGAGGACAGACCAAGGAACACAAAGCAGACCTGTTTATTTGATGAGAAAGTTGATACTCTAGAGCCTTGATTTACTTATTCACCTGAAAGTTAATTCCAAGTCTGACACTAAATTCCTTCAGTGTTGAGTCAAGTGTTTATATCAACAACCCTCTGAGAGCCAAGTTTCAAATCACAGAAACTATGAAGTAAGACTTTCTGGCAAAGCCTCTATTTGTCTTTCACGACTTTTTTTCATTTCTTAAGAGAATCCAGCTCGACTTCATGTGTCTGTTTGCCAGCAGCGTGAGGAGGTAGACGACTCCTCGAACATGAAAATCTACTTATGCTGCTTTCAGACACGCTCAGACACATAGAGAATGAAAACTCCCAGAGAGCAAATGATGATTGACAAAGAACTGGGTGAAAAAGAGGAGCCGGTGATGGTTCTGGTTTTTGTTTTGACAGCTAACTGTACGATCCACCAGTGTGGGTGCTTCCCACAGCAGGAGTGACCCATCACGCCCTGCGTCCTGCCCGCTCCAGGTGCCAGCCCACATGTTCCAGACATGTTCCTGTTGTTTTGATCTTGTCTGACCCAGTTAATCTCCTGCTGTGTCCTTCATATATGAAAAGGTTCATGTCTGAAACCAGCTGTGTTGTCACTGGAGCTTCTGGCTGTTTACCACCTTTACATTTAATATATGATGATTTAATATCACATGTAAGTGAGACACTAAATACCTCTCACATTTCTACTCACCCTTTCTCACATCTGACTTCAATTTCAGCCCCAAACAGAGTTCCTTCACTGAGGTCGAAAATCAAGTGAGGCTGAGGTTTAGGGGTACCGCAGTCCTTCTCTGTAAGAGAATAACACAAATATTACTAATGTATTTTGCCACACAACAACAGAGCAGAGCTGCTTTGTTTGTAGATGAAGTTATAAATACAGTTAAAGACGGGACTCACTTTTACACCTGAGATCAAGTTCAGTCCATTTCCCACCGGTGCAGCTCATGACCCTGGAGCCAGTGTCGATAACGTATCCGTGAACACACTCCACGGTGGCAGTCGAGCCTTCTGGGAACTCATTCATGAGAAGTGCCTCATTGGTCAAAACTATGGGAATATCTACCTGAGGTTTGGGACAGTTAGCTGGAGGGAAATTCGAGAAAAGAGAAATGGAGAATATTAAAAAATCAGGTGTGACGATCCACCTTTGGTTAATCAAACAGAAATCATGATGATCATTGAATAAGTTCATAAATAAATGATCATTTGGAGGTGATGCAGGATTCATCTGATAATCTGATTTCCCTGTGCTTGATTTTGTGAATAAATACTTTGAAAATGAAAATGCATTTCTATTTCTCAAGTTTAAAGTTTAATTATGTCATTCCAGTCGCATCTGTAAAACACAAAGTGGAACACACGTGTGTTTCTCAGCGCCCTGTGTGCACATGCAAACATTTAAAAGCAGCTGTTTTTAAGACAAGGGCCATAATTATAAAGCACATTTAAGTGCATTTAAAAAAATCATATGCATAATAAGAAAAAAGGAATTTAAAACCAAACCTAGTCTTTAGCAGAATGAACACTTAGATAATCCCCCTTTATAAACAGTGATAAAACATGAATATGGATATAAGCTCATAAGAAAAACCCTTTGATTTAAATGTCTCAATCCAGTAATGAAAAGTTTCTCACTTTCAAATGAGGACTTTATGTACATTTTGAAGTGAAGCTGATATTAATTGCAGTACAAGTTTTTATTCTCAGTGTAAAGTCGACGGGAGAGTTTTAGACACGTGACCTGGTTGCTTGATAAAGACTATCTCACTGCTCCAGATGTTTCACTGACCTGCTGCCTTCAACACTAACAGCTGCATCATCACCACCAGCAGCAGACACCTCCGCCGTCCACAGGTGTCCAGCCGGAAGTCCATGTCCTGCTGCGGAGGGAGACGAACAACAACCCAGTGATTCTAGTCCCTTCGGTCCTAGTTACTCCGTGTGAGAGACGCGACGGTGAGTTTCTCCAATGAATGAGCAGCGGGGCAGGTTCACTTTAATAGTCAGAAGGAGAGGAAGTGAAACTGTCTCTTCACAATAATAGCACACACACGCCACACCCTTAAAGGGATGGTCCACTGTGATCCGCCTCCTAGTTACTGTTGTCTAGGATATCTATCTATTTATTATAACATTGTTTACCCCTGAAACTCCAAAAGTGTCTTATGGACTCAAATACTTCACCCCCCCCTCCAACAGCTTAGTGGTAGGTAGATAAACAGTGTTTTTTCCTTTTTTGGTGAACTATCCCTTTAAAACAGGTGTACTAATACTTTCCGGGCAGCGTATTTTTTCCACTATTTCTCTATATAAAGATATGATATTATATAAGTAATTTGTCGGGTAGTAACACATCAACGTATCTGTGATGTCTGATCCGAGTTATTTCTCCCGATTGCAGGCACATGTATGGTAGAAAAATCATTTAAAAATGTCATTTATTTATATGTTTTTATTTATTTATTTTTACTTTAGCTTTATACAAGGGCCCTGTAATACACAGGCGACCCCAAGCAAACCCAAAACAATAAGCATGTTTTATAATTGGCTGCCACAGATGCTATACAAAAATATCCATCCATCATCATCATAATCAAGTTTTATTTTGAAAACGCAAAAGAGGAAGTTCTCTTTTTAAACCTCAGCCACCTTGACACCGCAGTGTTAAAGAACAGAACCGAACTTTACAGTGAATAAAACTCACAGTTTTTGTGTTTACACATCGACATCAACGGTAAAAGTTAAAGATAAAAACATGTCAGTGTTGTTTTAACTTTGTTTTAACAAACAGACTCAGTTAGTTCACTGGTTTCTGCAGCTCAGCAGATTTCACCTCCTGGAACAGGAGATATTTTCACTACAGTAAAGTGGAAACTGTGATGGGTGTGTCCTGGAAAAAAGGGGTTTAAACTCTGTGACTCCTTCAAAGGGGAATCCCTCATTATACTGCATTCTGTTCTATTATATAATTTTCTTTTTTATTCTCTTCTATTTTATTCTATTCATATAAAGACACATTTATACACCAGGAGATAGGTTAACAAGTAGAAGAAGAAGGAGAAGAAGAAGAAGAAGAAGAAGAAGAAGAA
The DNA here is from genome assembly GCA_038501795.1 of Pseudopleuronectes americanus. Taxonomy (NCBI): domain Eukaryota; kingdom Metazoa; phylum Chordata; class Actinopteri; order Pleuronectiformes; family Pleuronectidae; genus Pseudopleuronectes; species Pseudopleuronectes americanus. Next base: position 23,057,548 of record CM076717.1, on the reverse strand, counting down.
GAAGAAGAAGAAGAAGAAGAAGAAGAAGAAGAAGAAGAAGAAAAGAAGAATACTTCTTATTATATAATTATATGAACAAGCAGAAGAGGAAGATGAAGAAGAAAAGCAAGAATTATAATAAGTAGAAGCTGAAGATGGCTATGATGACAGCGAAGCAAAAATAATAATAAGAATGAGATTACGAAGAATAAAAAAAGGATAAACAATAACAAAAAACAACAACAACCATGTGTCAGATAGTGAGGGTTCCCCTCTTCTCCAGCGCAGTTGACATTCTGTGGTTTGGGTTGTTGTCATGGATACATGGGGTTTGTTTCCCCTCTCGACGAGGGGCTGAGCTTCATTACCACAGAACATTCCAAGGAGTCCCCCCCGCCACCACCGCCCTATTTCAACCACGCAAGTTTGTTGACAGGAGACGTCTGTGTCCTCCACCCAGAGCCGCCAGAGAAACCCTCACTTTCTAAACAGTGACGAAATACTTACATCACTAAAGAATTTAAAGTTAAAAAAAGTTTTTCTACTCACTTGTTTGGGAGTTAAGTGAGTATGAACCCCCCCAACCCCCCTTCTCCTGGCACATGAAAGTACTGAGGTAAAGCCAATAAAGCGAGGCCTGTAAAAACATTGTAGTGCCCCTCGTGTCCTTTTAAGGCTTTTAAAAAAAACTAGTAGGTAACTAATGCTATTTTGTTCAAGCTCTTCATCCCAGTCTGAGAGTCGTGGCTTAAGGCCTGTGCGTCTTATCTGTCCAGCACCTTGTCCAAGAGAACTGTGGAAACAACTCCCTCCTCAGCAACCGGCGGAGAAGAATGCATCTGCTTCTCTTCACGTCTGATAATGAGGAGGAAAGAGGTTCCACCCAAAACATCAGTACGTGTCCGATTCTGCTTTGTTCACCTGCCTTTTCTTTTTGGGTCACGCAAACCGAGGATGATGCAACACGAGAGTTATGACTTTGAATCTAAACCCAATGGAATATTGTCCATGAGATGAGGAGAAGGAGATTTTACTCCCTCACATTTGTAAAAACTGTAAAGGTCAAAAGACTTGCTATGACTCATGAGTTCTTATTTCCTGCTGTCACAATCTCTAGTTTTCACAAGAATCATCTGTGCGTCCTCTGTGGACTTTGTTCTGACACTTACCCTCAAACAGGAAACTACACTCAACAAGACCAAAGTCATTTATTTGACTGGATGATAATTATTATTTATCCAAGTATCATAAATTGATGGATCGCCCCCCCCCCTTCCTCAAAACACTTCATTGTAGGTCAGTGACATCTTGTGGTGAAAAACGTGAATTGCATCAATGTGCAAAATGACTGATGAGGGGCGTAATATGTATGATTATAAAAATTATATTAATGCAACGACATACTGAATTATACAAACAGTATATTTTAGTTTTTTTTATATTTATATATTATATTTAAATGTCACTAAACACACACACACACGCCCCCTTCTTTATTTATTGTTTATGTTTCTTAAAAAGTCTTTGTCATATTCATAACATTGAAATTTCAAACTGGAATTAAGCTCTATATTTTGTTTTTTTTCTAGTTTGTCAAAAATGTGAACAAAGCATTGTAAAAAAAAATAAGGCTGATTGTGATTTTCTGAAATTGAGATTAAACAAAGGTAAAAAATTATCTTTATTAATATGCTTATATTCTGAGGAGCATTAGGGGTCAAATCCTTCGTGATTCCAGAGGAATTTCCATGACTGGCATCAAAACCTGAGCAGCGACCACAGCACCATCTAGCGGACGTGATGCAACATGAGCCAACGGTATCACCAGGAAGAAGCAGCACGAGAGAACAACTGGTGCTGATGTGGAACCTCGGTATCCAAAGCCGTCCCTGGCACTGGGAGGTGTGGGTGTGAGGGAGAAGGTCAAAGTTAAATATCTCTTTCCTCCACTTTGTGACAGTGAAACTACAAACGGTTCCACACGTCATTTAACCCTCACACCTGAAAGAGAACACGCATCACATCATACTGACGCATTACAGCCATTTTAAAGCAGTTAAGTCAGTTATCACACCGCTAGCAATTACCAGTGTCTCTGTGTGTGTGTGAGCGGCCGATCGAGCTCTGGACGACTGAGCCTGTCTCACTTCAACTCAGGGTCAGTCAGGCTCCTGCAGCTGCTCAGTGATCCACTGGAGAGCCGGAGAGTCTCTGATGGAAAACACTGCAGACGGATACCTCATCGTAAAAACCCTTTAAAAAGGTCCAGTGTGTAACATTCAGGTGAAGGGATCCATGGGCAGAAATTTTATGTAAAAGAATCCTAGTGACGTTTTCACTAGTGTGTCTCCCTGTGAAACCTACAGTAAAAAGCACACAGCTTATGTAACCATCATATTTTATACCTCTCATGTGTCTGGAGATAAATCACAGAGGCGTTTTTCCAGCTTCCGTCCTCGTTCCAAACACACGATTCTCATCTGCTTCTGAAATATGGATATTTAATGGGCATGAGGCACGTGTAGCATCAGATGCCTCCGTGCTCTGGTAATTGAAAAGGCCTTGGCTTTGTGCTGCCGGGAAAAAAAGCAGTCGGCTGCCATGACAACTGGAAATCTGCCATAGTAACAGCGGGTGTCGGACGGTAGTGTGCAACAAATTAATCTACATGACAACTAAATGATTAAACAACAACATTTTCAGTCTTCGACACAAGAAATCCCGAGTGTGTTTTCAGCAAAACTTTATTTTTCAGTGCATGAACGAAACACCATGTCAAGCTGGTATAGCCTGTCCTCTTTCAATCCATTTTTAAATATTTTCTCAGGTTTTTTTTACATAAAAAAATAATGGAGCGATATAATATACCTCTATTCTTTTTTTTCTCTCTCCCCGAAAGAGCACTCAAGCGAGTATTTATAAAGGTGCTGTACAATGTACAAACATTTACATCTACCGTCTACCTACAGAATGTAGAAGAGACCACAAGGATTTATTTTTTTCTAATGAGGCAATGCAAGGCCACAGTATGATACAGAGATGAGATACAAAAACGATTGAAAGCAAACGTGGAGGAGGAGGAGGAGGAGGAGGAGGAGGAGGAGGAGGAGGAGGAGGAGGAGGAGGAGGACCTCGTCTGATTCTGTACCAGAGTGAAACCGCCTGTACCCGACTCTCACGGCTGGATTCACTCATTCAAGCCACCGAACTATTGCACAGAAAACCTGCCACTGATTGGCTCACAGCTCATCCTCGTGTGATTCTTAACCTGAAAACTCCCTCGTCCAATCACAGACTCTCACCACAGACCTTTATCCACCGTCTGTCTGCCACTGATATTGACTTTTATCACACATGTGCGTGACACTTAGTTCCCTGAGCTCATCTGAATACGTCTAAATCTCATAAATATGCCAGTGTATTTACTTTTTTTAACAGCAGATGCTCGATAAAGATCCCACTTTAAGAACCGCAGACTGTAAATAAAGATGGACGACAACGTTTCACTTCCTCCCATGATCCAAAAGTGAAGCCAAAGTATGCCCGATACATTTGGGCATTTGGAGCCTCGGTGGTGAGGTCCGTCTTTAAAGCTTGAATAAACTTCTATAAGCAAATTCTGTCTGGGAACAAGGGACAAGACCTGGGGGGGCGGAAGCTTCTGGTTCCTGTGTCTAGTTTGACCAATCACGATCGAGTTGGTCGCCCACAAGTCAGAGCACACAGACTGAAATGCATCAGCTATTGTCTTTTTAATGTAAAGATGCTTTGGCTTCACTTTTGGGAGGAGTTATGTCGTCCATCTTTATGTGATGTTCTGTGTCTAGAACCAATTGTTTATTTTTAAATACAGAATTTAAGAATCTCTGTATTCCTGCTCTGTGAATCAGCAACATACTTAATATCTCAGTAAACCAGCACATCATTCTAAACTCTGTCCTTCACGCTACCCTGTCACATAATCACACTGCAGGACCGACAAACACATACATATACATCTTAATTTGTCTTTTCTTGATAGGATAAAGTAAAACGACTGGGGGGGGGGCATGACTGAAAACTTGCACAGAATTATATGAATTGAAAATTTGGCCTTTAACAGTGAACATTTTAGAAAAAAACGAAACATCTTTATAAAGCAATAGTAATTATAATAAAAATTCAAAAAATGGAATTGAATTGGTAGCAAGTCAACATCACAAATTAAATACAACTCCTGGTCATTCTGTTTCTGTTATGCTACAAGGGCAGATGCAGTGCAATGGAATTCAATAGATATCTTTAAAGTTAGAATCTGCAAATATGACACATTCAAATATATATATATATATATATTTATATATAATATTTCACAATGAGACACGTTTTGAGCGACTGCAAACATTTGGTAAGGTGGTTTGCATGTTACCTAAACAGTTCATGAACTACAAAGACCCATGGTAACTCCTACCACTGAAGTACATTGGAAATAGGGTGAGAGCTCAAATAACATGGGACAAATCTTTGAAGTCTATATCAAAATGTGGAATGGCTTGGTACGGCTACATATACATATATTCATCTATTATCTCAATAAATTACACACTGGTTGGTTATCGTACACAATGGTAAACAAGATCTCAAACCACAAGTTTCTGGTCTTTTGAACGATACTGTTATTTTTTTTTGTTTGTTTTAAATGGAGGAGAGTCGCGTCTACAACCATAGAACAGTCTAGAGTCCCCCGGTAAAGTGAATGCTTGCTGGGGTTGCATTTGAAAACCGGAGAGTGGGAGTTATAAACAAGGTAAAAAGGATCATCGTCAGTGATGTGCAGAACACGTGCAGTAAAACAAACAGAAGGACCGACTGCATGCAGCTGAGATTTAAAAATAACTTTTAAGAAAAAGAAGACAGAGTCAAAACATTTCCCACGATGATTCCGAGAGAGAGCAAAATGAAATCCTGGATGACAGTCACAGTTGGTGTTTACTACAGGCGAGAGGCGAGGGGGGCCTTTCTCCCTTTCTTTGCATATGGGGTCGTTGCATTGTAATGGAGGGGAAAAGCGCTTGTTGGTAGTTCCACAGGAGACTCCCAGGATTGGCACATATCTGTATTTTCACATTTTCAAAGTGTCCTGACTGACAAAAGGCCCCCGAGCACGCCGCGGTCCCACGTCAAAGAGGCCGAGGCAGCGGGCGAGGCAAGGGGCGAGCTGCTACATGTGATGTCACAGGACTCCCCAAAAGGAAAAGGAACAAAAGCAACTGGTCCTGGTCATAGTTTTCAGTATTTTATGGAAGAACTCAGAGAAAACAATCCACTATCCAATATATGTTTTTCCATCATAACGGCTCCCGGAGAACCTCGGCCTGGGAGAGGATCCTGGCTGAGCTGGGCACTTTCCAGGGGCCGGGGCTGATCGGTCCCCCCGGGCCCTGCGGGGTCCCTGCTGGGACACTGTCTACAGAGACCACAGAGTCCTCCTTGCTGCCGGCGTCTCTGCAGCGAGGAGACGCATCCTGTCGTCCTTTGGCCTCTCTGGGCGAAACCACAGAAACCTTTCTACCCTGCGCGTCTTTGAAAGACAGCAGGGTTTCTCTCTTGCCGTTTGTCGTCTCTCTATCTCTGCTCCTCTCTCCCGGAGGTTTGCTCTTGTCCGGAGCGTCTCTCCGCCCTGAGTCTTTCCCTGTTCTCTTCTCCGTGTCCCTGGCTGCAGGAGGCGAGGATCTGATCTGGCGAGGTGTTTCTCCCGCCACTCTCCTTTTGAAACTGACTTGCTCAGGCCTCAACTTCTCCTCTTTCCCTTCCTTTTCTTTTCCTAGTGAGTATCGCCTCGTCTCGAGTCCCCCCCCGTTGCCGTTTTTCCTCTCGTGATTCAAGCTCTCTCTGCTGGAGGAGTCTTTCCCTGTTCCCTTCTCGCTGTCCCTGGCTGCATGAGGCGATGATCTGAGGCGCTGAGTTTCTCCCGCTACTCTCCTTTTGAAACTGACCTGCTCATGCTTCAAACTCTCCTGTCTGCCTTCCATCTCTTTTCCCAGTGAGTATCGCCTCGTCTCGAGACCCCCGCCATTGCCGTTTTTCTTCTCGTGATTCAAGCTCTCTCTGCTGGAGGAGTCTTTGAGTCTCATCTGAGGGCCTCGCTGCTGCAGAGTCGAAGCCGGCGGCTGTCCCGCCTGAGAAGGCCTCCTCATGATCGTGGATTCAACTTTTGTTTGTGTGTGAGACGTCCTGTTCCCGCTCGGCCCTTCGTCCCGTGCCCGACTCTCCATCTTGGTGGGACTGTGAAGTTGCTCTTTGGCTTTAGGAAATGTCTCCCCTGTTTTCTTTGGGCTGCTTAGCTCTCTGGAGTCTTTTGGTGGCCTGGTCCTCTTATAGAACTTCACATGCTCGGGGGAGGGGGGGGAAAGCCTTCGGACCTCCTCGTCGGCCCCCTCATCACTCTCCTCCACGGAGCTTAAACCCCGGCTGCCGCTGCCACTGCTGCTGCGGGGCTTGAGGCCCTGTGGGGACAGGGTGCTCCAGCTGGAGGAACGTCTCAGTTTGCTGGAGAAGGACGGGGACACGAAGACGGGAGCCCCGGCGGAGGATGGAGAGGTCATAGGGGATGTGTCAGAGAAAAACACCTCGCTGGAGCAGCTTGTGGATGAAATGCATTTTTGATCGCGTTGACCTGCAAGAAAATAACAAGTTTTTAAACGTGTAGACTCCTCGTGCAGACAAATCAGACGCACCACACAGAAGACTGAGAGAAGATTGAAAACTTTATCATTTAGAGGTTAAAAGAGGTGAAAACAAGTGAGAAACCAATTACCAAGGTAAAAGAGAAGAGGCCAGTAAAAGCAGTGAAGATGTTAGTGTTGGTGCTCAGTGTAGTAGCACACAGTGGAGGAAGCTGTACTACCTGCATCGGGGGGGGCAAAGAGAAGAAGAGCCAAAAGGAAGCAGATGGTTAGAGGGTTAATGAACACGTTAAAGAAACAATTAACTCAGCCAAGAAAGCTCAATTAAATCAAAGAAGGATGGTTGGGGCTATGACACTGTCTCCGTCAATTAACAAACAGATGAAGTCTTTACCATTAGCTAAACATTAGCAGGATTTAAGGATTCAGCATTTATTTAACTCTGGTAAGCAGCATCTGTGAATATGAACATCTGGCCTGGTTTAGCTTAGCTTAGCTTAAAGATATGAAAGTATTAAGGGGAAAGAATGATGTGAAAAATCGTCCTACAAACTGTATCTGGTTTGTGTATGAAAAACTGTGAAACTACTGCACTGTGGTTTCACTCCTCCGCCAACCAGTGCAGTGTCAGTCTTAACACATTTCTTTCCCAGACTTATATGAGGTCACTGTGACCTTTGACCCAAATCTAATCAGCTCATGTTTGAGTCCAAGTGAAAATTTGTTCCAAATTTGAAGATATTCCCTTTCGGCGATCTCAAGATAAAACTGTTCACAACAACTGAAAAGGAACGGCCCTGGTGCAGAGGCATTAAAGTGACACGTTGTGGGTTTTTATAGGAATGAATGTGGTTCAAATGAAGTCCAAACCACATTAAATATAAAAAAGTGAGCTAAATTCTTGCCGTTCTCCTTATTGCACAGTAAATCTCTCATTGCATAACCGGGTTGAATCCAGCACTTACTTCCATCTTGAGCCAGGCCTGCTCCGGGACGCAGCAGCAGCGCCACTTTGTTTCCCCCGGCCTGGATCAGCTCAATAGCCCGTGTATGAGAGATGCCACGAGCCGGCTCCCCATTAATCTCCACTATCTCATCTCCAACCTGTCAGTGGAGCGGGGAAACGCAGTTATTACACAGAGACACACCTTTCCAGGCTCAGCTCCACTCTGCTGAGCACACAATCTCACACATGCAGAAGCCGTGTGCGGACAAACAAGCATACATAATCAAAGAATCTAAATGACACACACACACACACACACGCACGCAGACACACACAGCCCTGTAATCCCCTGGAGGTAGCCTCTATTATTGGAGATGACAGAATAACTCAGGATAAAGCGTGTAAACATGTCAGTCTGTTAGACTCTGATCAGTGTTGACGTCCCTCACCACCCTGGGATAGGCAGAGTCATGCCCAGAGATCATAGTCTGGAAAAGCTTAGATTGATTCCAGCTTGGAGCCTCCACTCTGTCCCTGCACTGAACCCCGTCTCCTCCCAATAACAACACTGTGACCATTTCACCTCCATTTGGAAATTATGATTCTGCAGAACCTCCTCCGCAGAGAGACAGAGAGCGGTCAGGGTCGGACTCAAGGACACTTGAGTGAAAGAGGGATGTTTGAGAACATGGAGGCTTGAACCCCGGACGGATGGATATAAAGAAACAAAACTAACCAGAAGGGCACTCAGCCTCGGCCCAGCGGTCACCTTATGAAACCACATTCATTAGATACAGAATTTAATTTGAATTGCACACACATAAATATCAGTCCCTTACACAAGGTACTAGAAACTTCTTTCATCAGGATGCATTAATAAATTATTCTCAGAAATCAACTAAAATGTTCAAGACAGAATGAAAACCCTGATCGAGATCTACACCGAAACAGCATCCTTCCACAAAGTTTTATGAAAATACATCCTGTAGCTTTTGCTTAATCTTACCATGTAACAGATAACAATAAAAATATAACTTACAAGGCCCAACAGTTTCCTTTTAATTGAATAACGCTGCCCCATATTGTAAACTCACAGATATTAGTCCTTAAATATGCCTGAATTTCTTGAAAATCTAGATCCATTAAAATTTGTAAAAATGTAGAATAAAAGGCCCATATTGCATATTAAGCATCCTTTCACCATGGTGATCCATCCTGTAGCTATTGTGTAATCCCACTAACCAGCAGACATGAAAACACAACCTTCTTGGCGGAGGTGAAGAGACTCTAAAGGATGGAGGGTAGTAACAGTTGTCAAAGAAAACATAACAGAAATCTTTCTCTTATACATAAACGTGAGGAGAAAAATCCCCCCCCCAAATAATAAATTGAATAAACCTCAAATCACTTTGCTAATTCAAAAACTGCCGACACATCATAGCTGGAGGCCTCGGCGGCATCACACCCTCTCCTCACTGTAACTGGCAGATACTGAAACACAATTAATTAGTTTAATCTCCGGTGCGTTCAGCCAACAGAAATCACATTTTCTCTGATTTACCCCCTCTCTCTCTCCGCTATAAACTACTAAACGTGCAGAATTAGATCTCAGCAGTGTGATGTCTTTGCATTACAGCACATCGCACTGTGTCTAACGAGGTTTGTGTAAAACTACGAGATGAGACCAGGAATGAACTGACTGTTATCTGAGCCAGTAACATCACGTATAGAGTTGTTTTCTAGGTGATTCTTGTTTGTTCCGGTGACACCAGTTCCAGTCTGTCTCCAGTTTCTGGTCCAGACTGAGAGATGCTAACAATTACTGGCTAACTCTCCACTGACTTGACAAATCCCTGAACTCTCCTGTCTACTCACCATCAGCTCAAAAGTCCTACAAAAGTGCTTTTCTTGTAGAAATGAACAATAGTTCTAATAAACAATAAATATACACAACAGAAGACAATCATGAAAGAAGAGAAATACATAAAGGACGGGTGGCGTCAAACACTTCTATGCACTAGATTAGTCTAGGGCCAGTTAATATAAATGTGTTTTCATATTGTTGGAGCCACATCGTTATAATAATCAATTTTTCTGCTCAAACTGCATTTTCAGCTCTCCATCCAACACTGGGGGCCTCCCCTGTTCATCTCAATTTACATGTGTGCTCTACGATCCCATTGACAATCAACAACTGAGCCAAAGAAAACTTAGTTGGGTGTTTGACTTAACTTCAGAATAAAAACAAATTTGAAATAATTGTTAATGTGCAAGCAGCGTTCAATCCTGGTGGTGCATGAACTCAAATCAGAACCGGTTAAAAACTGAATATGAAAGTAAGAAGAGATTTAATAAATGAAGTTAATAAATAACAAATGAACAATATTAGCTCTATAAAACCAGCAGGTTTTTACATTAAAGTCTCTCAGATTGTCTCACATTTTTTTGAAATCCAGCATAAACAGTCTTCCCCTGTTCAGAGTTGAGTTGAAAACAGATTTACAGTTATAAACATCATTGCAGTATCATTGTAGTGATAAGTATTGTATTTACAGGAGCACTCACATGGATTCTTCCATCGATCTGAGCGGCTCCGTCCTCGGCGAGTCTCAGGATGTACAGGCCCATGTTGTACTCTGTTCCCCCCCGAAGGCTGAAGCCGAAGCCCCGAGGTCCCCGCTCCAGCTCCACCGTGAGACAGCCCTGAGCAGGCAGGAGGAAAACACTCAGAGTGTGCCTAGGTCTTGTTTCCCTTTGCTGAGTTATCATAAGGGGCATTGTGTATCATTCCTGCTCCTGATGAGGGGGGCCATTTTTTTGTGGTTATACTTTGGTCTATTAGTGGTTTTTAGGAAGACACAAGAGGCACTTGTGTATTCTGTTGTGTTGATTCTTTGTTGTCCCTAGAAGTTCAGATGCACTAGTCCAGTACTATTTGAGACTCAGCATCTGGGGTTCCAAATTTTCAAAATTATACATTATATGTATATTGTTGTTGTAATTTTTCAGTCAGTTGAAATGAAGAGAAAAATGTTGGGTTGTTTTGTGTCTGTATAGGCCCTACTATAAAAAGCACTTATAATTTTTAATTTTGGTACTTGTACTTTTACTTTTGATACTTAAGTACATTTCAACACCAGATACTTTTGAAGTCATTTTCTGACAGGGCGACTTTACACTTACACTTTCAGGTAAGATATCTGTACTTTTCCTCAAGTATGGCTTTCAAGTACTTTATACACCACTGTTAACAAAACACCTTCCTGTTTAAAAACTGCTCGTGTGCATTTAACAGAGAATTTCCAAGAGTTCAGTTGATGTATCATCAGATTCTTGAGAGTTTTCTATCGATTATGCCCTGAAGGATTCTCGCTCTTCTCAGAATAGTTTCATCCTTTTCACTGTATTCCTGTTTCCTCAAGTTGCATTATTTGAACCTTATAATAAACACAGTATGTATGTATCCGACGAACATGTGCACTTAAAGCTAAGAGCTCGAGAAAAAAGACGACACTGTGTTATAGAGTTTCATACAGAAGATCGCAACTTGTGTTCCTGCGACACACAAACTTTTGCCCCACGACGATAAGAGGATTACTGTTACCTGGTTGGGTCCCGTCACACACAGGGTCCCCTGCTCGCTGAGAGGAAGCGTTTTGTGGTCGGACCAGTTGAGTCCGTCCCTCTTCTCCTCCAGGTCGAGGTTATAACTGAAGCAAACAAACAGACACGTGTCTTTCCCTCAGTAACACACGCTGCAGGCCACGAAAATGAAAAAGCCATTATGCAAAACATCAAATCTAATTCAATGCTGGGTGTTAAATGGGAAGGGAGCTGCTTTTTTTTTAAAATTAATATATGGATATTTAATTCTGTGCTGCATATATTGTATACTGTACACATTATTGTTTTTTTTTATTGTTTATTACACTGGTGTGTTTGTTGAAAGCAATTTTCTCTTGTTGTTTGCTCGGAGGGCAACGCTCCCGCCTTCACTCTTTGTCGCGCCGAGTGCAATTACAGAGGATGTTTCGCTCGACTCTGACCGAGGAGGCAGCGACATCGCCGTGTTAATATCATCGTAAACACAACACAACGTTTGTGTTGCGTGCTCTGTCTGCTTGTGTTTGAACCTCCTCACATCACAAATGGGAGAGGGAGTGTTTTGTAAAAGTCCATGTTGATCCCTTTGGGTAAATGTTACACTTCTGAGTCCACACACTGCGAACAGAACACTAATGAACCTCTATGGTGGACAGAGCCCGACCCACATGGATTTTTCTGGGAGGCAGTGTTGTGAAACTTCTGATCTGGATGGATCGATATATGTATAAATTGGCAATGATTCCTAAAACCCATCAATCCATTGTCTTCTGCTCATCCTGGCTCCGGTCACAGGGGCAGCCGGACACTCCAGACGTCCTTCCCACGAGCCACAGCTTCCTGCTCCTCCTGGGGGATCCTGAGGCGTCCCCAGGCCAGATGAGGATATTTAATCCCTCCAGCGGGTTCTGGGTCGACCCTGCAGTCTTTTAATGGGAGTCCCTCTGGAGGCGTCCATGACTAGAAGCCCGGACCACCTCAACTATCCTCTTTTGACTTTAAGGAGTGTGAGGATGTGTGATTTCCTCACCCGATATCTCTCAGGCGGAGCCCGGACACCCGATAGAGGAAACTCATTTGTCCGCTTGTATTCACAATCTCCTTCTTTCAGTCACTATAAGTTCCTGACCATCACTGAAGGTTGGAACGTAGATCGACCAGACTAACCTTAAACCTATTTATCCATTAAATTAATTCATATTGGCTAATATTATCATATAAATATAAATAAATCAGTCAGGCTCTGGGGTTAAGGGCCAGTGAGAGGTGGAGTTAAAATCCATTGGACAGTTTCACAGACTCTTACTTCTTATGAGTGACAGCTTTATTTTTTGTCACTTTCATTTTGGATCCTTACCGCTCATCCTGAAGTGCTGACCTCGAACCCATGACCCTGTGCTGCAGAGCCGGACTCTGTTTGGCTGAACTCGCTCCAGACGGAGGGCCGTGGTATTCTGGAACACAAGTTCATATATCAGCAAATCAGTTTGAAGTGTTCAGATGGAGTCAATCCAAATCCTATTTCATACAAGTCTTATTATTATACTTGAAGTCATGATAGATACATTTTATCTTCATTTATCTTCATTCGCTCAATACCTCAATTTCGAATCATGATACTAAAATATTCAAAGCTTTCTTATCATCACTTTGCAGACAATAAGGGTTTAAGAATCAGATCTCAGACCTGCTCAGTATTGTGGTAAATGCAGATCTGGCGACGCCAGGAGCTGAACTCACCGTCCTCTGGAACGACAGTGAGAGTCACCACGTTGCCGGCCTCCTTGATGAGCTGCACAATGTCATTGTGAGAGAGCTCGATGATGGAGCGCCCGTTGACCGCCGAGATACGATCTCCCACGTGCAGCAGGCCGCAGCGGTCGGTGGGACTGCCTTCGATGATTCGGCCAATTTTGTGCGGGATGACTGAGAAAGGCAGATATCAGGAGGAAAGAGAGATGTATTTGAAATGTATTCATAAGCTCGACACAATAGGCCAGAGAACTGCTTTATTCTGGTTTTAAATAAATCACTTGCATATAAGTATTTCATCTGTGCCTCCATGAACAGGGTTGTACCATTAAATAAACAGCAGTACTGTGCTCAAATATTTCATGAGTACCTAGATTAAACAATGCTGCTGCATATTATAATGTATTGAATTGTTTCATAACATTTGCATCCTGTGCCCATTTAGTCGTCCTCCCGTTGACTATAATTTGTAGATAAGGAGCCTTTTAATATATTTTGCACCTTTAGAAAATGAGTTTGGATGTGGATTAGGATCTTAATGGTTAGATTTCATACTTGTATAATATCAGAACAAAGAAAACACTTATTTAAAAATCTAATTTCAGAAATATACTGCGTAAGACAAGAAATGCAGAGTCTTGGCTCTCACCTCCGAGCGGGGGTCTGCTCTTGGACGTGAGGATGACGAAGCCGAATCCCTCGATATCTTTGCGGTGCAGCGTGATGTCAAAGGACTCGTGGTCCAGAGCGCTGGGCATCGGCAGACGAGGTAGCTTGGGGGAACCGTTCACCAGCACTGGAGTCATTTCCAGAACCTCCTCATCGGTGGCATCTGACGTGAAGACAACACAGATGTTAGATAAATTCGAGATCCACAAATCGTCAAATCCATAACTGCAGCTCAAGATTACACTCGTAAACACTTTCTTTTTAATCTTACTGTCGTCTACTGGATCTGTGCTCAAGCTAACTACTGAGTTCCTCCTCTATTTTTACCACCCACATCTATTTTTAACAAACTGCTGTTGCTCCTGTCAGATATAAAATGCATCACTCCCTCGGTGTCTGTGAGAGTCTGGCCGCTCGGAGCAACACAGTTGATCTGGACGCACTGGGCTGTGTTGGTAGCTCCTCACCTCTGTAGATGACCTTTCTTCGCACGGTCAGCATCACTTGACCGTTCCGGGCGGCGTTGGTCATCAGATCCAACACCTGCTTGTGAGAACGACCTTTCACCATCACCCCGTCGATGCCGATGAGCTCGTCCCCTGCTCGCAGACGACCGTCTTTCTCGGCAGCTCCGTTGGCCACGATGGCCCCGATGTACACCTGGGGAAACACATTCTGGAGGAAATAGAAGTCATATGAATTATTAATGTAAAGAAAATCTTTTTTGAGCAAGGAGCTATCAAATTAATTTAGCATTTCATGTCAATAGCTTTATTTAAGTATTAAAGCTGAACCTTATGGGGTGCCACAAGGTTCTGTGCTAGGACCCAAATTGTTAGCTATTACTTTATTGTTTTGTACCTAATTCCTTGTGAGAATTGAATATAAGGGCCAAAATAAAGAGAATGAATGAAAATATAAAGCATACATGTTTTATATATATGTACTTACTGGTTGCTGTGGACCTTCTCCTCCCAGAACCCGGAAGCCAAAGCCTGTTTCAATGTCTCTCTTTAGAAAAACATCTATGTCTTTGGTGTGAGGCTCTGTGGAGGAGTAAGACTCAATCACTGATTTGTAAAGAGATCAACGTTTCAGGTTGAACAGGACATGAGGTTTTAAAAAACATCTTAGACGAAGCGTCTGCCCGCACTTACGTCTGCTGTCCAGCAGGGCTTTGGACTTCAGGTACATCTCGGTGGCTTCTCGTTTGGGGGAGTCGATGGAGCGCAGGGTGCTCGTGTTGGAGTGGTACGGCAAGGCCTGGGGCGCCGAGTCGCCGATACCGTCCAGGGTCTCTAGGCTGGCCGTCATTTCCTGTCTCTGGAAAAGAAACACAACATCAGATCACCCGTCCTCTGACATTCACCACATGTGTGTTGATCGTCTCTGTAGCTCTTCATCCCAGATAAATGGCAGCTAATGGTCGAGATTACCAAAAGCAATAAAGGTCAAGACACTGTCTCTACATTCACTGTTCTCACTTTACATCCCTCTTGTTGTATTGAAGTTGTTAAGAAATGGGGATTTTAATGTGATATATACAATCTACAGGAATAACTGAAGATGTCCCCTTGGCTGTGACGGGTCCATTCAGGCATAAAGGGCAAGATCTTTATCTAAAACTGTTTTATTAATAATACCGACCATATCTAAATGAGGCTCATCCATGCTTCATTACCACTGCAATCCCCTGACAAAAGCCCTAAGAATACAAAAAGTGAAAGGAAGTAATTAAGACCGTTTTTCAGTGCAAACAAAAGGAGGCGCCCCGAAACGTAATCAATATTCAAATTTATTGCTATCATTTAATTCGATGCAACAGAGGCTTAGTGGTTAAGCTGAAGGACAAAAAGCTCTGAAATTAACTTGAAGGATGAGTCCCACAGGGGGAAACAATAGCGAGGAAATGGGAGAAGATTGTTATTTATTTTTTACTCACAGGCTTGAGACTCTTCACAGGCGATGTTTGACCTATGGAGAGACACGGAGAGACGAGAGGAGAGTGGTGAGAATGCAGATGTGATTCAAAACAAGCTCCCATCACTGAGACCACCGGCCACCAGATGGCACTGTCTCTCTGACCGAGAGCGAGCAGAGCATTAAAAATAAAAATAAAACAGTGAGCTGCTTTAAACTCAGGAGCTGTTCTCACTAAAGAATGCTCCATTAGGGGAATATACAAGCACAGGCGATTAAAGATACATAGAGAATATTACGGTAGTACATGTGCTGGAGTGCTGGCTGCATGGTTCATGCCTGTGCAGGGTGAGAGCATTAAGAGATGCATGCATATAGTTCAATGACCGATTCCCTCTCTCTCTCTCCCTACATCACCCCCACACGTTCCATCTCAGGCGCTCAGATGGTTCCCTACAGATCATCTCTTACGCCGCCCTCCTTCCCTTCCCTCGACCTCCCCCCCCGTCAACTCCCTGCATTAACTGGATTAACAAACACAACTCTGGAGCCGGACCCACACTCGGCCTGACAAGGGGTTAATGGAGCCTGATGTAAAAGTGTTTGTTGGGGGGGGGAGATGCAGCAAAATTTTTCCGCTTCATTGTGAAATTCCCGATGCAGCATTAATAGCATTATCAAATCAGAGCTAATGAACACACCTGAAACACAAACACCCACCACAGCTCATCCTTTCTCCAGTACCACATATACACCAAAATTAGCAGGTACACACTCTTTTTTTTTAAAAACACGGTCAAACCCGCAAAAAAGGCGATTGACACTTTTTGCCAGTAGGAGTTTCCCTGTTGTTTTCTCTTGGTGACTCATGTTCCACGTCACTAACACGCCGGAGAATGAGAAGCTCTCTGACCTCCCTCACTGAGTCTCTATTCAGGGGCAGAGGAGCCCTGATCTACCCAGCCCATTAAGACCGCCTCCTTCGTGGGCCGTGTAGACCCCGTCCTGAGATCAAACCTGACTGAGACGGTCTGGTCGACAGCAGCTTTCCATGATCGGCTTCACCGGCTCGTCTCACCCTTATTGCTGTTGCCTAGCAACAGAGATGAAGTTGGACACGATGAGAAAGTTTAAATGTCCTTTGTTTTGTTTTCTTGTACCATTAGCTGTTTGGCTGAGTTGAAGCATGACACGCAAGCACTGGACGTCTCGTTGCTAGCCGGCGCAATGAATCCACCCATTGGATATTTTGTTTTCTTAGAGATAGAGGATGAATTTGTCGGTTGCATTTGAAGAACCTTGACTCGCCTAGTCACTGCGCTGTGATGCAATTGGTCTCTGAAAGCAGCCTTGGAAGGATGCAGCCCCTGAATTGAGACACAGCTGCTGCCTTGCCAGTGTCGCTTTCACAATACGAAGACAAAACAAACAAGCTGTTGCACGTTGTTCCAAAGATGTAAGAAAAGCGTTCATGGCTATTTATGTGCGTAAGTGTAATGTTCATCATAACAAGTCACGGAAAGAGTGAAGCATCAGCGCCCAGGCTGCCAAAATAAAGAAGAAGATATCAACACATTCACTCGGGTGGCATTTTTTCATTACTGCCGATCAGGGCTGTTAAAAACCTGGCTCTGCTGCAGAGTCATTTTTAAACTGGAGTGAATGCCCATTGTATCCATTCCCATTGCAGTCGGTTTGACCTGTGAGAGGGGCTTGAGAATCTGCTCTCCTTCTTTCAGTGATGCCCTCCACTCCCAACTCACTTTCAAAGTCAAAGACCTTTCGTCTAATGAGGCTTAAAAGTGGCTTGAACTCTTCATCTGTGAAAGCACAACTTTGCTCTGACTGTGAGGTCATGCAGTGCGTCAGTGGAGCAGGACGAAGTTGCGTTGCTGGCACAGCAAGTGAGGGTCAGCAGTGAGTGGAGAAGAGAGAGAGGAGGGCTGAGGCGTGGCTGTGGGGAGGAGGACCCCTGGGGACCTTCCCTCTGTAGCCATTTAGCCATGGATCTTTAAGGGGCCATGGGTATAGAGGCATGCAGAAAGCCCCCCCCTGCGCTCTGCTGATGATCAAAGCCAATCCGGAGCTCATCGACTGGTGCACTGAGTTCCCCCCCGGGCAGCTGGAGACGGATGTAGGAGACATTTGAAGGGTGCCCACCCTCCTCCCGCAGAATCCAGCACATCCCCACGCTTATGTAATGCCCGCTCACAGACTTGTAACAGCCTGCATCACGCCTCAGCGGGGGGGTCATCGTGAACAGAGGCAGGTCGGGTGGAGGCACAGGAGAAGAGAGCGCTCCAGATCTGCAAAGACTCCGGGAGATCGAGTCCGGCCCGTCATTTAAAGCAGCAGCTACACGTGTGTGCAGGTGGAGCAGCTATAAGAGAAAAAGGCAGCAGTCTCTAATGTGGTGACCTGACACAGGCCGCAGACACAGTGGCATCTACAGAGATACAGTGTTTGGTCAGGTCACGACCAGCCGCAGCACCCCCTCACCTCCTGTCAGTATCAGCACTCTGACCTCACCTCCCATGGTCACTGTTGAAGTTGCATTCACAGCAAATTACGTCACACACGCAAACACGGCATCAATGCATGAGTATAAGGGAATGGAAACAAATATGAGAGAGAGAGAGGTGATGTCCCAGACCTGGGGTTAACATCTGTCCAGAGGGATCTGAAGTGGTCAGCTCAACATAACATACATCTAGTTTTAAAATAAAAATAACCTGCAGCTGCCTAGAGCTAAGCGTAGATTCAGCAGATGTGATGGATTGGGTAAAGCTGTTAAAGAGTTAACTAGTACTTTAAAACAAGTATGGGGAACAGATAAAAGGCCTTGATCAGATGACCGGAGCGGCCGAGCCCCAGAGTCGGGGCTCAGCTGTGATCAGATCTCACTTCTCCTCTCTATACTCAAATAAATACGTTTGGGTTTTGACTGTTGGGGTTACAGACCTGAAGTGAGTGCTGACCACTCAGGATGTTTAAACCAGGTCTGAACGGGGTCAGAGACTTTAAGAATGAAACAACATGGATATAAAGCGGTCCAGGCTGACGAACACAAAGATACAGGTACAAAGACAGAATGAAAGACGGATGATGTAATGCTGTTTTCAGGGTCTCACCTCCTCTCAGCACGAGCACATCGACCTCGCTGCCCACAGGCAAGTCCTTCAGGATGTCCACCACCTGGGCATGACTCAGCGTTTGCACATTCTGCCTGTTGATGTCCTTGATGACGTCTCCTTTCTGCAGGCCACGGCACCACTGAGCATCCAGGATCATCTTCACCTTCTGGCCCAGCGGGCAGTCGGCGATGGCGAAGCCGAACCCCCCCGGCCCCTTCACCAGCGGCA
The DNA here is from genome assembly GCA_038501795.1 of Pseudopleuronectes americanus. Classification (NCBI taxonomy): domain Eukaryota; kingdom Metazoa; phylum Chordata; class Actinopteri; order Pleuronectiformes; family Pleuronectidae; genus Pseudopleuronectes; species Pseudopleuronectes americanus. The sequence goes on along the minus strand of CM076717.1, from coordinate 23,038,652 downwards.
CGCTCACCAGCTCCGGCTGCAGCATCCCCGCCAGCTCCCCCTGCCTGCCGTTGGGCATGGCCGCCACGACGGGCCGCCCGCTGGCGTCCGTGGTGACGTAGTGGAGCTCCTGGGAGGAGCCGTGCAGGACGTCGCCTTTCACCAGCAGCGGCTGGCCGTTGATGAGGGGCACGGCCGTCACCACCTCCCCCCCGTGCAGGGCCTGCTGGGGCTGGCTGGCCGACGGAGGAGGAGGAGGTGGCAGAGGGTCGTCGCTGCTCAGATCCACATCTGGGGGGGAGCGCGTATCCATGGCAGAGGACCATGTCCACGTACTGGTTGATGGGAATGGACTGGAACATCTGCACCACGTCTGGATGGGTCTTGCCGAGCACACAGAGCCCGTTGATCTCAACAATCACGTCACCTAAGGCAGAGGAGAGGAAAAACGTATTCAGTGAGTTTCTCCTCTTGTATCTAATGGAGACATCACATCTCTTCTGAGAGCTCCTACTCCTCTTTGTCAGATGAATCTTGCCTCTTAAGTTTCCCTTTGCTCTTCACTGCTCTCTCATATTCTAATTCTGGCAGCTCCTCTCATTCTCCACAGGCTACCATTCATTTCTAATTCATTCCCGTCCATCCTTCACTCGCTCCTTTGTTGAACAGACCTGAACAGCACTTTCTGCCACAACTACAATGACGGGTGTAGATTTCTGTCACATTGTCCTATTGTAGCCATCAAACACAGACACACACACACACACACACGCACAGACACACACACACACACAGAGCTCACAGCTGTTGGTTTATGTAGACAGCCGCGAGGCAATGGAAAGATCAGAAACTAAACTGTCTGCTGTAAAACGATGCCCTTGACAGAGTTGGCAGTGTTGTTGTTATTGCCTTGTCGAAACTCCAGGGATGGTGTCGGGCTGAGTGAACTCCACCGAGGTGACATTAACACCCCCAGGTGCAACTTAGTAGTGGCTGCGAAATACGTTTCTGTAATATCGCAGAAATTAGCAGGGACCGACTCATAGATCTTCCCGACAGCTCAACAAGATGCTAATGTTTATTTGAGCAGGAACAGACTTTCTTTCTCGTCCTTTCTGAAATAGTGAGAGTGCTTTCCGTGGATTTGCTGCTCACCAGATGACATCTTGTTGTCGTGGGCGGCCGGGCCGTCGCCGAGCACGTTCTTCACCTGCAGGAACTCGTCCGTGCGGTCGCCCCCGATGATGGTGAAGCCGAACCCCTGGGAGCTCTTCTTCAGCGCCGTGTGGTACAGCTCCCCCTTCAGCTGGTTGGGGTCCGGGGTGAAGACGGACGCGCCTCCCTTGCCTGTGCACAGAGTGTGTATGTGAGTGTGTATGTGTGTGTGTACAGTGTCTTGTCTACTGATGAGAGAAATCCTGAGTAAGTGACAACTCAAACTGAGCTCGACATCAAACGCAGCAACACTGATTAATGAATTCATATCCTCCTTGAAAGGCGGCAAAATCCAACCATGTCTGCATTTAAAGTCAATTATACGCATTATGTGCTGAGGATCAACACAGTGATTAGTCATTTCTAATTAACAGGCATGCTGCACATACCTAAACTAGATAAACCCCATCAACAGAAATCTGTTTGTACTGAGAGAGGAGCACAAACACAAAGATAAAACGATACGAAACATTAGCTTCACATGCCGATTTACGTTCTTCTTCCAAAAACAAAACTCTCATGATGGTGTCCTAATGACGCCACATTTAAATTCACTGGGTTCTGATCTTTTATCTGGATATGTACCAAATTGCTCATAAATATCAAATAAACATGCAAAACGTTTTTTTTCATCTAGATGCATTAATACTCTTTTGAGAAATCAATGAGAATGTTGAAAAAGAAGTGAAAAATAATTCCTGGATCCACACAGATTGTTACTTTTACATTTTATATTAAGTCAACAGCTATAGAAGATTTCAAATCAAAGCTTGAGACATATTTTTATCATACCTCATTCCCCAATTTGACCTAATTCTAGTTCTATTGGGAGGTTATGCTTACATTTATGTTATATGTTTATTGTTTTCATTCTTTTATCTATTATTTGTTATGTTAGTTTCTTTGTATTTTTTATTGTGTGTTTTATTTCCGAATAACTTTGTAACTTTGTTTTGAGAGCTGCTGAAGAAAAAAAAGATATAATATTATAATGACATGCAATAGACATATAAGATTAATTTACAACATATTAACTATATGGTCCCCACATAAGCTTCCTACAAAAAGATAAAGAGCAAGGATGATAATAATTAAAACAAATAAAATAAAATGAATAAAGTTAATGAGGCAACAGATCTTTCCCACTTCAAATATTAATATAATGAAATCAAAAATACAAACACAAACCAAAACATAACTATAGAGTAGAACAATGAGAGTGTCCATCTTAGTGAGACGTTCTCTCTTCTCCCCTCCCGCCTGCAGTCGGTGACTCGACAGAGTTGACTTTTTTTACAACTTGAGTAAGGAACAACTTAAGGTCAATGGCAGCATCGATATGGACCAGTGGCCTGGCCGTGGTATACGCGGTCCAGCAGATAACCAACAGTCGAGGTCACGCTGCATTAAACTGAGCAGATCCCCCTCTCTGCCGTTCCTGTGGTATCAGCACTTAGATCACGGACAAACCGTTCTCTCTCCCCTCGCTGCCTGATGGTCCCTGGCCTCAGCCGCCTTTTACCTTTGGATCAAAAACAGTAAAAGCGAAGCCAGACAGTGACAAATGGGGCCACTTTGCTGCAGCTCTGCAACGTATTGAGAAAATATGATGTGGCTCTTGGTTTCTTGGATGAGAGAAATAGCATTATGGTTAAAAGCGGTCCGTCTATCTAACATAACTTAACCACTTTGACCTTAAACACTATAACACCAGATTATCATATTGCCGTATACTGTTTTTATAGAAACCGGAGAGTGTCCTGAATAATATCTTAATATCTTATATCAATTTGCTCTCCCCAAATATTAATTGTTGCAGCCTGTTAATTAGCCTTAAACTCAATTATAACTTATTCAAAAAGTATTGTTCTTAGTCTTAAACACAAAACCTGGAAAACTCAAAAACAAGGACAATGCAGAATAAACAGCTTTAACCGCATCATTGACATTGTTTGGACTTATTATATATTTAATAGTCGTTCCACAGAATCCTTTTTATAAGACTTTTTGATTGTTTTTTGAATTTCTGTGACTGGATTTCACGCCATTGTGTGAAATGTCTTTGTTTATCCGATACTGCTGTTGCCAATTTGAAGGAAATTATTCCATCTGCACTTAATTCGAAATGCGATGACTTTGACATTGCAAAAAACTATTATTCCTTTACAAAAACATCAGCACCATGGTTTAACCCAAACTTGCAAATCAAACAAAGTATCACACGTGAGCAGATTGTGTCCTTCAGCTGTTACCTGTGGGCCGGAGACCCACCCTGCTATGGTGTGAGTCACTGGGGTGTGGATGGATGAGTGCTGTCTGGGGAGGGAACGTGGGACTGCATCGTAGGTGGCTGATAAACCAAGTGTTGTGAAATCAGGATGTGAAGTTAAACTGGAAGAATCCTGCTGCTTAGTCTGACAAGAGAGTCCTGGACCATTCAGGGAGACGCTCTCTATTACCAGAGCAGACTATTAATCATCATTAAGAGTCAAATAAAAAGTGCAGTGACAAGAACTGGAACAAGAGATAATACTCATTTGAAAAGCTTAAGTGAATTCCTGTAAAAACCTGAGGAGAATTTAAAATCACCCTCCCCACATATACAGCAGTGGAGATGGATGACCCCACAAGAACAATGCATTCCGAAGAAATGGTCTCTAGAGTCTCGGGATCTATAATGGGAAGTAGACCTTGTGTATTGAGTCTGAGAACCAGGAACCATCTCCATGATGAAGAGAGAGGCTTCTAACTTTCCTTCTTCGATAGAGCCTGGCTCGGACTGACCTCAAACCATCCACATGTGCACTGCAGATAAAAATCCTGGTCTTAGTATTCACCTGATAGAGACTGTACCGGCAAATTGAAATGCATAAATCCAGAATCTTTCCCATCTGGCTGAATGGTTTGGATTTCACCAGCACACTGACTGGCCGGCAGTGAAATACTCCCCCATGCTTGGAAGACAGCGTCCACTTCCTCATCTTTAGATAAATGTGAGGCCCAATATTTAATCTGGGGCCTGTGGCACCTCCACACAAATCTTCAGCTCCTTCTATTAAATTCAGAGGAAATCTTTTGGGGGAACTGCTGCAGGCAGCGACTGGAGTAAGTGGAAACTGGGGAAGTACATTCATTCTCCTTGTTTGAATTGGGTTTGACAAGTCCAGTGGCAACATGGTTCAACTGTCGCCTTTAATTACCCCAGAAACAGGAAGATAGTGTTAGGCTAATGGGCTGTTTTTTGGGGATCCCCAAAAATATATTTTCCAGGAGAAGAGTGCCAGGTGAAGTAAATCCTGCTTCCTAAATCATTATTTGGTTTAGAGATATGAGAAAGTATTTGGGAACCAGAAATTGAGCCATTTCCAAAACTACAGGGAGAGGGACCAGCAGTGTTTCCAAACTCCAAAACTAAAAGAAATAAAACATAGCCATACGGATGCAGCATAAATTAATAAATAAACTTTTCTTTGATTCGATATGCCAGAGTTAAATCCTCCTATATTCTCTCAGCTAGAGTTTCTTTAAATCTGAAATGAGAAAAATGGGCCACAGGTAATTGGCGTCACCCTCTCTCTACCTCTACAGGTCGAAATTATGTTCCCATTCGTTCTTATTCCTGCTGTGAAGGATAATTATATTGATGGAACACATTGTACTGAGCTTCTCACTGAAGCCGCATGGCTCTGGTACCTGGTAAAGATAACCCCCCAGACAACGGAATCCAAAGTCCCACCTCGAAAAATTCACAACTTTGATGTGACTATTGAAATGTGCCACTGAAACTGTGCTGCTCCAAAATGATGCCTCAGCTGCAAACTACTGCCGTGAGTATTCAAAACTAAACCTGCATATCTTTCCCCACTTTTTTCCCTCTTTATCTCTCTAGGGGCTGAACAGCGACTTCAAATCGCAACAAGTCCATTTTGCTGTATCTGTGTTTTTAAGATCACAAGAGCAACTTTTCTTGTTTGGCAGGAGAAACTAAAAAACTGCAAAATGTTCCCTCTCATTTCCCCTCAGTTCTCAAAACACTGGAACTTTTGTTAGGCGTGCAGGAGGGGTTTAAATGCAGTCGTGCTATAGAACGGTTCAATGGTCATAAACATGGCAGCACGGACTCATGATGTCCACAATGTTGCAAAGCTACTTTACATAATAACATCCAAATTGCTTGATAAAGTCAAAATGAATGATTTTTTCATTCTCTTTTCCCCCAGAGAGAGTTGGAGTAAGCACGTTTGTGTGTGTGTGTGTGTGTGTGTGTGTGTGTGTGTGTTTGTGTGTGTGAAGAAACCGACAGATGTAATGAAGGGAGCAGGCTAAAGAAAGCGAGGGAGGGAGGAAGTGAACGTGTGTGAGCCTGCACTTGTGTGGGAGAGTCCAAGGGAGGCCTCTGTGCCAACGTCTGTGGGCAGACGGACCCGAGGCGGAAGAAACCATCGGATCCACCGCATCAACAACAAGAACACAAACAGCCACGTTTTTTTTGGATTTCCTCATGTGTTTATACTCAGTTGTGTTGTGAATCTCCAGTGACATTATTCAGCAGAACTGGAAAGACATCTTCAGTGGAGCTGCAGCAAGCTCCTGCTTCCAAGAATCCACCTTGAACAGCAGAGATCAGAATCGACTGGCGATGTGAGGCCAGGAGTCGACTCGCAGGGGAGAGTACCAAGTGTACGAGGAGGACAGGACGAATTAGAACAAAGTAGGATTGAACACACACAGCCCCGAGTTTAGTCGCCTCTGCAGGTTCAACTGCAGCAACACCTCGGTGAACACACACCCAAGTTGAAAGAATCCTCTTGAGGCGTATTAGAGACGAGTTCAGGGACCTTTGTAGAAGGTCCCTGTGACCATGAACTTTGACCTTTGACAACAACAATCTATCTGGTTCATCTCAGTGATATCTTGGCAAAGTGTCAAAGTGGGAGGTGTTTGCCTGAGGTGTAACGGCCGCCCGATGATGCTCTGGTTTCATCACCGGGCGTCTGACAGCTCACTCGGTTGTGTAATCGGTAATCAGGGCCGAGGTGGTGGTTTCCTCGCTCCCCGCACACCTGAGCAGGGAGATGTCTGATTATGCGTGGCCCCTCTGACATGCTGTTCCAGCAGCTGTTGCCACAAGCGCCTCTAAAAGCCGCCCTCCTCCCCTGCCCTCCCTCTCTCTCTCCGAAACCCTCCGCCCTCCCTGCCGGCACGAGCCTGACCGTCTCCACGGCCGCGGAGCTGTGATCTATTATACATCCCTTTTAATGACAACATACTTAATTCATAATGTTTATTCCAGGAGAGAAATGGCTCGTCAAGGTTAAGAACAGACCGTTACAGGAGCGCTGATAAAAGAACCAGCACTACCCAAGCAGACCGGGAAGGAAAAGACTCATTCTGACGATGTATTACAGTTCGAGGCGAGTCGAGGTCTGACACGTTCAGCTGACCTCGCACGGACCTATTCCCAGAAAACATATTTATCACGACACACCAGCTGAGGTGAAAGGGTCGGCCTCTACACGGAGCAGGAGCCAAAGTAATTAAACTACAATTAAGTTTCAGACAGTTAGCTGATGTTCACGTCCGGAGTGATTTACAACGGGAAACAGAAATAGAATAAGCTCAGTGAATAAGTTGGTAGAGTCCAATGAAGACACAACTGCTCCTATCGTTGTGGGTCAGAGCGAAGTAACAGAAGCACAGGGTCAATTAATAAAAACACAATAAAGGAGAGAGAGTAGTAGAAATCGAGTCAAAGCAGGAACAAAGAGCTTGATTATATCAGATGTTTCACTCCTACTGGAGTTTCTTGTTTTTAACGAGGCCGACGGCTTCAGAGTGAGTCAGAGAGCTGGTGTGAGGTGATGACCTGAGAGCTGATTGGTTAGAAAACAAGTCTCCGGTTCAATGGCTGACGGAACCGTTTGCTAAATACCAATCCCGTTGCTCTTCATCTCTTTATTTCCTGTCTGTCTCTCCTTTATTCCTCCAAAGTTCCCCCCTCCCTCGAAACAGGAAAGCTGTTGGAAGTTATTATGGTTGTACATGTAGATACATGTCTTATAAACCTGAGGGAGACTTCAAAACCTGCTAAACAGGTTGTTCTTAAAAGTCACGTGTTTGTAAGAGATTGATGGTTTTCATGTGGGAGAAATCTAATTATATATGTCCTTCATTTAAAGGGTTTATAAATGTGTGTGTGTGCATGATGACATAAAAACTTCAGGAATCAGTCAAATGGATCGTCTCAACCTGCAGCTGTCAAGACAACACCAATAGCTTCCATGTTATGACATGGGGCAACATCACACATATCTCAATCCACGAGAAGTTGCAGGAAGACGGAGGAGGACACGTGAGAGTGGGGGTCCTGGTAGAGACGATGCTCAGGTTGATGGATACCAGAACTCCCCTTGTAGCTCCCCTGCAGTTTTGCCACAGTGGATGTTTCTTTCAAACCCTGACAATCCAAGTGAAGAGGAAGTTGAAGAGGGGGACAGGTTCTGTAAAGTGCTGTTCTCACCTTGGGAAGGTGCCGCTGCGGCTTGTTGGATCGCAGCCGTCTCCTGGCTCAGCTTCTTCTTCGCCTCCAGGACCGGGTTCTCAAACTGGGTTTTCTGGTTGATGTGGCTGCAAAGAAAAAACACACACTCAGGTTTTAAAAGAAGAAGACCTCACATACAATTTGAATTTCAGTTTTCACTTTGTCATCGTGGATTATTGAGAGGTGTAAAACTAGACTAGCACCCAGTGGAGCACATACCTCTGCCAAGGTCCAAAAGTCCTCAATTTAATATATAATGCTTCAAGTTGCACAAACTCAAGTTCCAAGAAATGTTTTCTGAGAAATTGAATAAAATGTCACAATTTTTAAGAAAGTAAAATTCCTGGATCCACACCAGAATATAACGGCTTATTCCCTCGGGTATTGACCCACCCCTAAACGAAATGTCACAAGGGTCAGTCGACAAGTTTTTTTGCGTAATCTTCCGCACAAACAAACCAACAAGCAAACGGACAGGAGGTGAAAACATAACCACCTGGTATTTAAGTGTACAACACGATAACATGTGCAGAGAGGGAAGGGGTCTGAATAATTCCTGAGGCCACTGTACACAAACACAAACACACACACACACACACACACACAGTCACACACACACACACCTCTGACTTATTGAGCCGACTCCACCATTATTTATGCGATTAATTATTTATGGACCTTTCCTATGAAGCAACATGGTTTTCTATTAGCGGCTTCATTATAAATACATAGGGTATTCATACAGTAAAGGCTGGCTGGCTGGCCTCCTCTTTATGTTATCTACAATGACTTGTATCCATTGAATACTGTAGCTAATCCACCTGCCTCTACAATATAAGGTTGTTCCTCTGGCATACAAACCACAGCCTGTATTCCACAGTGAGCTCGTTCCAGGTTCAACCCCCCGGCAGCTCAGTGGTCCATTTGCAAGCTGCTGCTTTTTCTATACAGTGCAAGTTTCTCTTCTCATGTCACATCCGCCCAGGAGGGATCTGTCTGCAGCCTGAGCAACAAAACAACGTGAGGGTCCCCATTTTCTCTTCATCACGACATATGGCCACCTTGGAGCCCCCCCCAAACACACACACACACTTTATTCCCTCCAGTGCGTGCCATTTGAAAATCTCAACACTTTTCTCTACACTGCTGTTACGTCGGCTGCGTGTCACTGACGCCCCACTGCGGTGGCCAGCACTAAAAACACTAAAAACACTTTTTAGCATGCCGACAAATACACAGACCGTATGCGAAAGTGTACACACACTCATATTCTACACACAAACTCGCTTAGTTACACAAACGCGGGCAACACACAGCGAGAGCCCAACCGAGTCTCATTTTGCCACCCACAGGTAAACAAAATGAAAAATCCTGATCAGGGTGTTCGACTGTTTTCCAGGTACATGCTTCCTCTCCTCACGTTACACAACCTGGAGCATCCTCACGCTGGAGGAACAACACGAGCCCTGTGCCAGATCCATTTGTTTATTTTTAGACTATTGATTCATACCAGTGCACTGCTAATGTACACTAAGCAGTGTAATATGCACCGGTGCCGCCGTCCCCATGGTGAAATGTGCTTGCGTGCATCGGTGGGGAACGAGTGTGATATTACAATTCACACCGTTTGCGAAGATGGCAAGCAGAGTGCTGGGAAATTACATGCAGCCATAAATCAATAGAACTTACTCCACGTAGTATGTGCCGTACTGCGGATCATCAATTTCCTCCCAGCCGTATGGCAGCTCTGCAAAAAAAAATGGTGTTACACAGTGTTGTGGATGGAAGGATGCAAATGGGGAGCACGCACATTAAGATAACAGGAGGGAAGAAAGACGAGGAAGAGAGAGCACAGTGGTTGATCTGGGAGTTGGAACCCATACGGCTGTGGTTACCAGTGCATTCTTCCCTCTGACTAAGATAATTAAACAGCTTTTCCTCTGGTCAAAAAACCCACTAACACCTGCTGACATCTTGGCCTTGTCTGATATGGGAATGGATAAGATCTGCATGACATGTTGTCGTCGCAATGTAAGCTAGTCAATAGCCGTGAAAGTTTGTGTACTTATTGTTTTTTGTACTTCTTGGAATAGTCGTGAAACAGCGATTTGTTGTTTCTTGATATTGTGTAAAACGGGAAACCGGGAAGACAGCGAAGTGAGAGAGATTCTGGATTCTTCCCCTTCCCCTAAATCCCCTTTGTATTAAAAATTGTTATGGTAAAAGAGGTACTAGTATAAGAAGCCATGAAAGTAGGCCGGAGTAATTTAGTGAACATTTCAACAGGCAGGCCGATGCACGTCATGCCCTGATGAACATATCATGCAGACTGGGGGGAGTGAAAGAAAAGAGCTCCTTATGCAAGACAGAGCTTTGGAGTTGCTTTTCAGAGGCAACAAACCAACTGGCTTTCTGTCCGCCTGTAAAAAAAATCCATTAAAAACCAGGCTGGAAGGGTCCCACTCTTTGAGCCGCGGCCACTCACTGTCTCTGCCTGCACTTAAGCCCACATTAGCATCCTGGGGATACAAAGGCAGGTCTGGAAATCCCTTAAAGCAGACCCCACGCACTGGATTTCAGGAAAAAGCCGCTTGACTCGACTGCGTACCCTCTAGGGTCACTCTCGGGTGACGTGTCATCGAGGAGCAGTTACGCTGTCGCCCCTTATCCTGAATGGTTGTTTGATTAACTGGGTGAAAAATGTGCTGAGTGATGGATCATGTAATGCACGGCAAATACACAGGAGAGGTATGCCCCCTGTGCAAATACATGTGCAGCAGTTAATGGAATCACTGCACGCTCGAGTAGAGGAGCTGAGTGCTGCGGTCTACATACCTCCATCCTCACACTTCTCGGGGGGCTTCGCCTTCTTCGCCAAGCGGGGGTCCAACCACGTGGTCGTCTTGGTGTTGTGACTGTGGAAAATAAAGAGCTGCTTGAAACCAAAGAATGCACAACAGCAGAAAAGAAAGAAAAGCAACCGTATATCATGCACGAGGGAAACTGGCTTCATTAACAAACATCTGATCCATCGGTTCATGTTCAGCTGTCACGTTATCGTGTTCATGGTGAGGTGGCCTGACTAAAAAATCATCCGAATGTGAAAATCGACAAACAGCTTTACCAACTGGGGTGTGTAATCAGCAGGAAAAATCACAATGGTCTCCTCCTATCTTCAGAGGCGAGTGTCTTTGAGTCGTATATGAGTAAAACACACAGGCTTGCTCGCCCACGCACGAACACGCATGTATTTTCACCGTCGCACAAACACCGGGGTCGCATTGAGGGAAAAGTGGTCTCAGACTTTGAGACCCCACTAGGCCTTGGAGTGCTTTGTTTACTTTGCTCTGAAAGCCGAGTATTGATTGGTTGAGAGCAAGAGCTTAACTTGTTCTTATGAAAAAAACTGAGAATTTAAAGCTGTGTTGTCTGGAAAGAAAATCCACTGTGGCAGTCAATGGGAATAATTTATACACTCCTGATTCTCGGAGCTTTATTTTTACACTAAAAGTGGGTCTCAGAAATATTTCAGCAGCGCATGAGTGTGTTTACTGTGCCCACTTCAATCTCTCCTTCCATTTTATGTGAATGTGTTGCTGTCGAGTATGTGTTTTTAACCCTATCTTTATTCAAGAGTTTGGTCTTTCAAGTTGAGTGCAGGACTTGTTGATTTCACCGTCAGATTGTGTTAAGCTTACACTCAAATAGCCCCTGCTTGTGCTTAGATTTGCTCTGCTTGTGCTCAAACTGTGCGCTTGCTCCCGGATATTTTCCTGCTTGGACGAATTTCCATCGCTCCAGCTTCAGCTCTTCTCCTTCTTTATGTGAAGCAAGTCTGTCAAAATTCCCCCAACTATAAAAGAAGTAAAGCTAACAAATCTGTAGCGCAGGAAATCTGTCCAGGCGGTTAAATACCCGAGTGCAAGCATACAATTTGAGAACAAACGGAGCAAATCTGAGCACAAGCAGGGGCCTATTAATAAATCAATATGTCCTGATCTCAAACTGAAAGACAACCCTCTTGAATAAACATAGGCAGATATACATAATTGAGCCGCTATATATGAACAGAAATCCCCTGCTGAGAAACAATGTGACTCGTAAATCACGAACCCTTCATTAAACACACGGGATCAAACCTAACCCGACTGTCTGGGCTGATTAGACGCTGATTGGACGCTGACAGAAACACTTAAGTGCGTTTCATTATGCACAAAGAAGATAAACACAGTAAACACAATGCTGTATGACACTAGACATACAAATGTCACTTTCATTTTTAATATCACGCCGTGCCGCGCACCCCCCACCGCAGCTGGGGAGATGCCACACTTAACATAAACAACTCTCAAGTCGTCAGTCGGCCTAATTTTCCATCCTCATCATCCAGAGCATAGACTGTGCTACACCTGCTGCCGCTCTAATCAAGATGAAGTCAACGCTCACGTCTGCAGCTTCCTCTCAATCACAGCTTCTGTTACAGGAGAGTTGAGCTGTGACTCCGGGCCCAGTGGTTCACGCTGCATGGCAGCAACACACTCACATTCAGAAAATTCTGTTTTTCTAACAGTAACAAACACAGTTTACTATTTGAATGGCTCATATTTGTACAAATGTGACCTTTCTTATTTCATCCAATCCGTTAAAATAAAGCAACTCAGTCTCAAAACTGCGTGTTTCGGCACATGACCCTCGGGTTGCACTTACTCTATGAAGTAGACCATGCCGGTCTCGGTGTAAGCCATCTCCCAGTTAAGGGGCAGCGGCTCCAGGCTGTCATCGCGGGGAAGCGAGCTCCATGTGCGGAAGTCCATGGAGCTGCTGGACTGGGTGTAGCTGGGCACCGCTTTCCTCCAGTCCGCCCTCTCTTTGAGCTCTGCGATAGGAGGAGAGAGGAAGAGCAGATTAGAGGTGGAGGGGAAGTTAGGCATGTGTGTGAGCACCTCTGCCCCTCGGTTCCCCCTGCAGGCGAGTGAGGTCTGATGACACTCACAGCATTTACATGTGTGTGATGGTGCGTGTGTGTGTTCGCCAAGAGGGATGTTTTTGCATTTTCATGTGCACACTGTGTTAATGCTTTGGCCTACGCGTATGTGTGAGCATTCCCTGCAGGCTACGATGATAAAGGCGGGGATTCATATTAGAAAGGGCCATTCGAGCCCCTGGGGCGGTTTCTTTATGATAATATTATACTGCTGCTTTTCACATACAATATATTCCGCTGCGTCTGTAGTCACTCCCCTTTAATGAGGAGCTGCGCTACGACGAACACGAAGCGCACAACAAAGGCCTCTAATTCACTTAGCACTTCATGCCTTCCCTCAGAAGATGGTTATAAAGGGATGAAACACGAGGGCTTTTCATCCCTTTTCTCTTTATGTGAAGCTAACCTCCTCACCACAGAGGACGAAGCCAGAAGATGTCATGCACGCCAGGGGGGGGTGGGGAAGAAGCATTTCTGGGGGATGCGTTTCCTAAACATCATTCCACCTGAATTTTTACATAGTGTATGAAATTGCTCAAAATGAAAGCACGCAGCCCCTCGGCAGAATTGGTTATTTGTCTTTAAAACTTATTTTTTCCTTAACTTTGCTTTTCTGATCAAAAAGCAGCGCTCTCCATATTTGAAGACACAAACACACAGAGGAAACGCACACAGTTCTGTTTGAAGACAGCGTGCGGCAGCCGTGTAAACACAAGGAGCAGCCGCCCGGGGGCATTGCCTTGAGGAGATCTGAGGTCTTCTGCAAAGTTCACGGCGGGGTGAGGGCCCACTCCACGTCAGACATGCGTGGGTTACAGAGCGACTGCGGGTGGAGGGTCGGAGGCTGGTGGGTTGGTGTGTGTGTATGTGTGTGTGTGTGTGTGTGTGTGTGTGTGTGTGTGTGTGTGTGTGTGGGGTGATAAGGACACTCTGAACGAAAGATGAGGAGCGCCGCAGTCCAGAGACTTGCAGCTCACATTTTCCATTAACCTCTATTTTCATTCGAGCGTAAACCCTGTCCATCTAGGGCCGGCCTGAGACTTCCCTGCCACAGCTGTGGGCTGTAGCCGAGTATTCATTTGTGACCGGCTTCCTTCCATAAAAATAACTCCTGGATGTCTGGGCATCACTGTTTTGTTTGATTTCAATATGACGGAGCAGTTGGGTAAACAGACTTCGGATTTTCCTGCGAATCCTTTGTGCAGCTGAGCAAGCAGCGTCTGAGCCGTTACTGTCAAAACACAGTTTCATTATGTAAAGAAAAAAGGGAAAAGAATCAGCCTTGAGTTGCCACCCCCGCTCTCTTTGTAAAGAAACCCAGATATGGTGCACAGTGCTCAGCCTATTCCTGCTGCACAGTCGTTCTCCCTGTGAGCATTAAGGATAGATTTGCTCCTCAGAGAGTCGGGTGGGGTTGTTCTGATTGATCACAGTCACTGCCTCCTGCTTCCTGGATCAGACTTTCTCAAGGTGATCTGTGCCGCTGTCTGTCGGCTGGTAACAGACACAGCATTCCAAGTGGGTTGCTCTTAACAGTGTAAATATCACGTTGGAAAATGTGAGTCAAAGCGGTCACCTAGGAGATAACAAGCGCTGCCCTGACACTAATATATTCTAGTTTCAGGATGAAAAGAATCTCGGGTGCAGATGAGATCAGAGGTTTTTCACCGTCCGTACTAACACGACTGAATATGCATATCAAATGACCAGTGGGCATGCCCGCTGAATACAGGAAGCAGGTTTATGCAGAAAATACTACAAATGAGGAGCAGCAACGGTGAAAAGTAAGACCAGGACGTTACTTTCTCGGATCAATGATGAAGTGCAACTGTTCACACCGAACGTCCACCACATGTATTCCGGTTAGCACTGGAAGGAACCCAATCAGGAGGTGACATGTCAGTGTGGAAGGTCTGACCACACGATCTGAAACAGGGTCAGCAGCCTTTCTAAAAGTCTCTGTTCTAGGTGATGGAAAACTCCATCACTCCAGAGTGTGTGGGTTCCAGATGTAAAGAGAGCAAGTATTTATTTTTTATATTATTATTTCGTTATTGCCAAATCTGCTCTTTATTGTCTTGACCAACCATAAAAGAAGTTGTGGAGCTATAACAAATATTTTGTCTGACTCACAGCAAATATTAAATGACATTTTTTCTTGACAAATTAATAAACAAGGCCCTGGGACCCAAATGATATTCAATTGGCTTCGGTCAGAGACAAAAATAGTTTGTTGGTAAACGTTTATTTTAGCAATTAAGATTGAGCTGGCCCTTTAAATAGAACTGCACGTCAAACCACTTCAGTCTCCTGTCAAATCTTAAGAACAAGAAGCAAATTAATTTCAACTGACTTTTAAAAAGCTTTCACCGAATGATAAATGTTCATAAGAAACAAATCAACCCTCTTCTGGCACATTATAAAGAATAATAGTGTATAAAAACATTTGATCTGGGTCTAGAAAGCAGCACAACCTTGACCGACACATAAATGATAAGTGGATGGTACAAGTGTTTAAGAGAGATCATCAATCTGCCCGGAGGGTCGAGGTGAAGCAATCTTTTAGTGCTCTTTTATGTTACGTGTGGAGATTTACCGAGTTCTAAAGGTGTCCTCAAACACATCAAACTGTGGACAGTCTTTATGTCTCACAAGGGAAACAGACAGTGACCTAGCGTAACGCCTAATGTCACAACCAAAGGACAAAGAGAGCCAGGAAGAAATCCGGTTATTCATGACATTTTGCCTTTTACTGACCGGGCAATCCATTGACTAGCGGCGGCCTGTCGTCATCGTCCTCTTCCTCGGGGACGGCGCTGTCCTTCCGGTCCATCTTGCTCACCGAGGTTGTGCGTTTCCTGGGAACGTCCCCGACGTAGTCTTCATCAAACAGAACCTGATCCACCAGGTCCGGCTGCACCAGGTTGGGCTCCGCCGGAGGTTTGGGCGTCCCGTAGAAGTTACCTTGGAGAGCAAAAGATGGAGAGAGGAAGAGAAGAATAGAAAGAATGAGAGACTCACTCGTTAAGTAATGTACACACTAATGGATTAGGAGGCACGGGAGAGAAATCTATCATGAAAGAACTAGAATAACCGTCCTGTGGTTGTATGCCTCCGCCGAACAGTGCAATTACAGACACATATGAGGTCACTGTAACCTTTGACCTTTGACCACTGAATCAATCAGTTCATGTTCGAGTCCAAGTGACAGCCGGTCAAAATCTGAAGAAATTCCCTAAAGGCAGATTTGAGATTCGTCATCAAGAGGCAGAAAACATGTTTTGTGAGGTTGATGACGACTTTGACCATTAACCACTCAAATCTATTCAAATAATTGTGACAACATTTGAAAGAATTCTCATGAGGCATTCTTAAAATAATATGTTCATGAGGCTAAAAGGGTTTGTAAGGAGAATGTGACCTTGCCACATCGAGACATCACATTCACGTGGCAAAACAAATGGGGTCTGTGAGGTCACAGCGACCTTGACCTTTGGAAGTTGACCACCTTGACTTCAACTGAACCTTTGAACCATATTTGAAAAAAATGCCCTCAATTCTCTAAATGACACACTGACACACACGGTTGACTCTTTACATGTTACAACGGTCTGCTTCCTCCACATGATTTCCATGTCTCCTAACCCCCCTGCTTTGTTTTTTATTGATAACCGCACCACAGGCCTGTCATGACTCATGTAACATTAAAATCCCTTCGTTTGGAATTAGCCGGCAACTAATTACACTGATCATTGAATACAGCAATTATCTATCTCTCTGCTTGCTTTCTTTTGCTCCTACAGACAGAAAAACCTTGTGCGATAGATAATAATTATTCTGTTAGATAACAGCGGAGAGAGAGAGAGAGAGAGAGAGAGGGAGGGAGAGAGGGGAGGGAGAGGAGGAGGGGAGGAAGAGGAGGAGGAGGGGTGTGGGTATAAGAGTCTGTTAAATGATTTGCTCATTTAGCTCACGGAGTGATTCATATATGGCTGGTGAGCAGTATGTGAAACTCAATTTAGTCACAGAATAAAACCCCCTATTAGGATTATATATAATATGCATGCTAATTTAGATCTGCAGCGTGCGTTACCATTGTTTGTTTGCTAAACGCCTCTCTGTCAGACGTGCTCAGGCAATAATATCAAATGAATGTTTTTCGCAATTAATTTCTAAGGTCAAATATTTACGAGGCTCCTACAATGTGCAGCTCAACAGATGGAGCGTGCTCGGCTAAATCGCGATTTTATAATTAGATTAATTAAAGAACAGGGAGAGGTGCCACTGGGAAATGGGGGATTTTCAGCAAATTAATTAGCCTCTCCGTAAACTTGATCCTATTTTTTTTCATTTTTGGACCCCAGCTGTCTGTGGGACCGTGGTATTACGAAAACCTTTTTGATGTGCTTAAGCGTGAAACATGCACACATCACAAATGCTCCGACTGTATAAGAGCAACATTTATCGGCTCAGATCTTTTTATAGCTCGGCACAAAGAGGGAGAACAGCTCGCGTGCCAGGAAGAACAGAGGGCTCCGAAGGAAACATCAGAGTCATTCCGGCAGCTTTACGGCACGATACAGTTACACCACAGCAGTGCATTTTTTTGGGGAAGAGAGAGAGAGATATGAGCCCATCCTGATGCCTGGCCTCATCTCCTCGGGGGCTTGACGACCACACAATGCACAGCTAACTGGGTTAATGCAGCTACGCTCATCTTCCTTAAAGCAGCGGAGAGGAGGAGGGAGGAGGAGGAGGAGGCCCGGATGAAAGCCTGCCCCCCCACCCCCCTGTCACTTGACTCGACTGTTTACGAAGCGACACTCATCCGCATGTGTCAGAGACGTCTTCATTAACACGGGGGGGCACGGCGATAGCACAGGGAGATTGGCTCTGCTGGCTAATCTATGCCTGTCTGCACGTTGACATTCATCAGCCAGACGCTATACCTCTGTGATGAATTACTTACATACACCCCTGATAGATGTGTGATGCCAATGTATAGGTGTGTGTGTGTGTGGAAGCAACGCATCGGCGGAGATGTGTATTTGCCGTTACAAATGGAGGGAAGCCTCGTGAGCTGATGAGCGAAGGAGCTTTTCAGAAATTACTTGCGATTCTTGTGTCACGGGGGTTGATGAGCCAAGGAAGAGCGAGCCTCCCTCTCTCAAAGTGCGCCCGAGCAATTTCATTCATGGCGGTTGAAATCAGCGAGCGGTAATGAAAGCTCTCCTGCTGTCAAGGACACTATGCATAAGCCGCTCAAGGTCACGAGCTCTCTTTCATCCCGACAAGATCGTGAGCAGACTGCCTCTGCTCAGTATCAACACATCACTGCTACTCTGTGAATCCTGTACGCTCCCAGTATGTAGTCACACCCAGTATTATCTCCAGGCCCAAACACACCAGGTTTGGAGTAGACTTCGATTTGGCAGAATTTTGTGACCCCGTGCAGTTTCCTGTTCCTGGCAGCTGCCCCTCCAGTCTCGCACTTCACTGCCCTGGACTCTCCAGTTCTTGTCCGGTTCTGAAAGACTGACCCAACCTGAACCCGGGAGGCGCCGAGACTGAGAAGGGACCTAGAGTCCAGAGAGAGTCGCTCTGAGCGTCCGGGCGGCAGATGGTTGATGTCTGCTTGGCCGGCAGCCTCGGACCCTCCGGACCACTGCGGTGCAGCCAGGATGTACCCGAGCAATCACAGAGCGGCCTGGAGCCACACACACAAACAGTCCTGCCTGGCTGGGTCTGTATGTGTTTGGGTGAAGGTGAGAGACTAACAGGGTCGTGACTGACAGGATCATTTAGTGAAGAGTCGTACAGAGAGTGTTTAAGTTGAATCTGTGTACGATGCATCCAATGACGCCCATAAGATATGTTATAAGGAGAGAAAAACTGTACATGAAGCATTAACATAATGAGCATTCAGGCAAGTCATTTGGGACTATTAGAGAGACCATTATGATTAGCTAAGAATCCCATTAGCTTGCTACCGTGAGCACATCTCACTTACTGTGCACTTATAAACTGAGGGGTAATTCATGAGCTCCACACAGATGGAACACGGGTCATGTGACCAGGACGGGAGGACGCCTGCCCTTGTTTATTCTCCTGTTGTTCAAAGACAAAAATAAAAAGGCTGCGTTTTGAAGCACAAGTCAATGGAGTTAATCCTGTTCCTCCATCCGATTGCTCACAGCTCCTCTCTGAGTTCAGTGTATTGCTGAGAGATCAACCCGCTGCCACAGTACAGCCGTGGAGCGCTGCAGTGCTGACTGGGTTTCTGAGGAAGTGGCGAGGAGGGGAGCTCTATCAGAATGCTTCAGCTCTTTCACAGGGACGGCCGACTGAAACCCTCCAACTTTTGAGAAACTAATCCACAAAACCCTGCCTCCACTGGAAAGGAGGTTTCCATTGGGAACCGAGGAGCTCAGCAAGCATCCATATCAACACTCTCTCTCTCTGTTATATGCTCTTCCTCGGTTTTCTCTCCATTTCTTCCTCTCTGCCCAAAGTCAACCTCTCTATAAAGGTGTAAATCCTGCCTGGCTGCAGCTCAGAGGAGCTTGTGGGCGACTTGGCAGCTCTTGAATCTTCTCGTTCTTAGATGAGCACCGAAGGACACAAGGAAGGGCAGGATTTAGTTTGTGTGTGTGTGTGCGTGCGGATGTACGGTTGTGTGTCCATACATGTTCCTGTGCACGTGTTGCATCGAGTGTCACCGGCACTGTGCAACAAAGAAGAGGGCAAGAGGACTGGCACCTTATCGCAGGGATCAGTGACTGTTGGGAGGAACCTGCCTCAACAGGCCCATCGCATTTCACGTCAAAATATGCACTTCATCACCCGTGAACACACACACACACACACACACACAACTTCCACGGATACACAACAGGCAGCAACACACTTGTGCACACCCAGAGCTGCTCTCAGCCTTAAGGCGCTTTCTCTCTGAATGAGGATTTGACTTTATCTTTTAATTCTCCATCATACAGGAAGCTGGAGATGCGGCTGAAAGGGAAACAGGGAGAGCGGCGCAGAGAAGGTCCATTCACATGACCAGAGCTCGCCCCTCAGACACTTAGAGAAATCCTCTCCCATTTCACAGCGGCTCGGATTTGCCGGGAGAAAGAATGAGCTTAAAGAGAGCCGTAAGTTTATCATATTATTGCCATAATCATGGAGCAAAGTGAGAGAAATCCTCCGACCAATCCCCATGTGACACAACTACACTGCGGCTGTCTGAGTTTCAGAGACCTCAGAATGCAGGGCAGAGGGCTCATGTTCCCCTCTGGCACAAGGTGTAAGAAATTGTAAACATGTGGCTGCTCCGTTGCTTCCCAAGCTGGAACATCCCTCATTATGTAAACTTCTTACAGGGGAGATATCTACTGCAGCTACTTGCTGACAAAAAAACTGTTTTCAAAGCAACACAAGGGTTTTTATGCCTTGGAATTAGAGCTGTCTTTTCCACTGCGCCCCCTGGATGCCTGAAACAGCACTAGATAACTCTTGTCAAACACCAACAACCAGAGCTAACAGCTATAAGAGACAGCTAGCCTGCCATCCTTAGCGTGGACGTCAAGGCAGATCCACCAAAGTGACCTGGAAAGGGGAAGAAGAAAAGAGTGAGAAACTAAACAAGAGTGAATTTTGTAGTATTTCAATCGTACGATAGAGCGAAAAGAGGGCCAAAGGATCCAGGAGATTGTTGTTAATGATCAAGTAAGCAATAGTTTAAGCTTGTTTCCTTTGTCTTGTTCTGTTCTGCTCGCTTGACGTTGGGATTTGTGAGTGAAGTTGTTGACTCTTTATCATTAGATGTCAGGTAAACCCAATTCAATAGATGATTAGCACGTGACTTCATTGCTCTGCTTAAACGTTTAATGCCAGACCCTAAAACCCTTGTGAAACGATGTGGTTCTTCAACCTCTGAAGTTGCCGGTTGCTCGTTTCTTCTACATCGACTTTTCCCAAAATGTCTGTGTGTACTCTTCGTATTTATAACAGTGAATTACACATCCCATCTGTAACGGGAGAGCGAATCTTGCATCGTCTCACTTTATGCAAGATAAGTGGGCTACTTCTGAGGGAAGGGGTTGGTTGTACTTTAAACTGCTTCTAAAAGTTCAAGTCTGGATCCTTGTTTGGAGCCGATTCTTAGCGGTTGTTGTGTCTGTGCGAGGAGCGAGGCAGAGGAAAAGGAGGAGGCTGGTTTGTACCATGAATAAAGCATGAGTCGAGAGTAAGAACACAAGTGGAACCTCCTGATGTGTGACTGTGCAGCCAGCCGGCGGGACCAGCAGGTTGACTGGTTTACATAAGGTCACCATCAGGTGCTACAGCTGCCTGCATGCTCACACAGTACGGTGTGAATACTTACTATGGGCTGTGCTCAAGAACGGACCAAGAGGTGCTGACACGGACTCAAGAAAACAAGTGTGAGTGTGTGAGTCGATGCAAACACATGCTTTACATTTGTTCATGTGTGTTGAATTCACACATACATTATTTACAATGGCTTTTCCTTAAGTGGGATTACAATGTCCATTTGTGTGTTGAATTTTAAAGTATTACTATCACTGCTACCAATATTTAGCATTTCTATTTATTGTTGTTATTGTCTTGGTCTCTACATATTCTTTACTCACTTTACTGGAGCCACTATAACAAAACCAAATTCCCTCCCGGGGGATCATTAAAGCATTTATTCAGGTATTCAGTGTTAACGTATAATTCATAAGTATATGTTTTAAAGTCCCACCAAAGTGATTACCTGAAAGACACACATTTTTGAATCGCCGTAGAAAACTTTAGACTTCATGACATTTGTATCCCAAAGGAATATGCGTATTAAAAATGATTACCACCTCGTCATTTAAACTCCACAATCCCCAAAACAACTAGAAGGATAGTCGTCACGTGCATATCGATAATAAAGCTGAAACTATATCTTGCATTGTTGATTAAAGTTCTGATTCCATCCATTTATCCGGATAATTCCAAAAATGGGTTCTTCCAACGGTCATGCCTTCACCCCTTCACAGAATAAAATGTAAATCTCCCAGCCGCCCATTCTACACACAGAGAGGAGAATCTGAACAGTGGAGTTTATCTCAAGCACAGCTGCTAATCGGACTGTGACTTCCAACAAGTCTCTAATCAGGTTTAACTGATCAATACATTTTGTCCCCCCCCCCTTGTCACATTTCATAAAGAGAGGCTGCCCGTCACGAGTACTGTGAATATCGAGCTTTCACTCCATTACACAGAGCTGTCAGGGTGAATCATGTGGTTAAGAGAGTGCAGCCACACACACTGGTTTCTAATAACATTAACACTGAGGTGATAGGTACCATCATAGGTGCCGCTCTCCAGGAGGAGTCCACTCTCCTCCAGGATCCGGAAGTCTCCCACGTCGATGAAGTTGTAGTCGATGCCGGGCACCTCCCCGTCTCGAGGAAGCCGTGTGGTGCCTGGACAAAAAGATAAAAAGAAAAGAAAATGAATCAACACACGTGTTCCACTAAGCAGCCTGAGTGCAAAGAGATGGAACAGGAGAGCAGACTTTAGAGAAACAGACTAATGACATTACATGGTGCAGGGCTTTTAGGGATTTTTGAGTTACAAACAGGTTCAAGGCTTTTCACATTTTTCACACCTCAGGTGGCAGCGCTCTGCCGCGACCCCGGCTGCCTCGTGCTGCTGCTCCAGTGCTTTATTTGTTTTATTACTTTTTAGATTGGATCTCATTTATTCATCTTTTATGATGCAGGTGGGTGGGCCCATTTGTATTATTTATGGCTGCAGCATGGGTGAAGAGCCCAAGACAAATTTACCTCTGTGGGACAATAAAGTTAATCCTAATCCCAAATCTTGGAATAAAAAACAAAAATACAACCATTAAACTCCAGTTCATGATATAACATATTATTCCTGTCTTACAATTTCGCAATGAGATGTTTGACATAACGAGTTCGACTGCTGAAGTTTGACTTCCCTAGTTTGAGTCAAATCTTTAAAAGTACAATATTCAACTTTGGCCACTAGGGGTCTCTCAAGCCGAACAATGACAAAAGAACTAGTTTGATGGTGTCGTGAAGCAGCAAAGGATCATGGGAACAGTGCCGATGTCCATGTTTATGAATGAGGTAACATATAAAGGTTTGATTCATGTTGCACATCAAACAATGATGCATAATCGTGATCCATTTCCAGGGACAAATACAAACAGACGAAGGAAAAAACAGCCGATTGGCTAGCAGAGTGTTTTTCTTCATCATCAAAAGCAGAGACGGACAAAGCTACAGGTAAAGTGGAATAAATGAAACCTCCCGTTTCCTTAAATAAAATTGGGGATTGTTCTGGGTGGTTGGAAACATTTTGGACAATGTAAGTACACAAGTCAACAAAACATATAACATGTTTTATATTAAGTATCAATCTTTAACATTTCTGTTAATATATATTTAAATCTGTATTGTTTTGATTTGTTTGTCTAACTATTGAAATCTATTTTATCGAATCTTATTGTCTGCATTTCTATCAGTTTTGTCTTAAGTGACTCATCGGTAAATTGTGAAGCACATTGAGCTGTGATAACTTACAAATAAAGTTTGGTTGACTGATGCACAGGATTCACTTTATAACAACGTTTTGATAATTTCTCTGTGCAAGACAGACTTGGTGGATTTTAAATCTTTGGGACAAAACCCCCAAAAAAGAACTTGGTGCCATCCTGTGAATCATGAATAATTGAAATCGGCTTGCGGAGTGGGGGGGGATAATTAATTTCATCCATACGAGTAACTGCATTAAAAAGTTATAATTGCGATGTTCTGGATGGCAACAGATCAAATGAAGAAAAACAGTTGAGGTAAATCCGGGTTATGAAGCACGATGAAAGCAGCGTGCTGTGCAGCCTCCTGGTGCGGATGATTTTCACTCAGGCCCGTGGAGCGGAGAGTCAATGCAAATGACACGAGGCTGATCTGAGTGCAGATTCTGCTCCTGCGGTGAAGCCACAGTCTATTTCAACACTGATGGGAGTTTCTCTTCCTCCCAGGATGGATATCCACCAGGCACAAATGGACACCAAATGATTGCATTAGCATGAGGATTATGTAAACCGTATTCCATGAATAAGTAAGTAGGGCCGTGACACGATTGCACTCAAGGCTAATTAGGTGGTGCGCCACCAAAGTTGTAAACTCCCTGGAAACAGCCGCAGCCGGACAGGAGGCACGACAGCGGCTGAACAAAGTCCACAGCGTGAACCAATCATCTGAGCCACATTCCACAGCAATCTCTGTCACCTAAATCTACTGTCACCAATGGTTATGGAGCAAATACATCCATTCACTCGGCCCGGTGCCTCGTTCTCAGGGTCATGGGGAGGACAGATGGGGGGGTCTTTGAAAGAACCCGGGCAGACCATCGGTCGATTGCAGCGGTCTCACGTAAATAGTAATTTATATTCAGAAAAACAGGCAATTTAAAATCTCAGATCAACCCTATTTCAATGTCAGAGGAAATCAGAGCAGGAGCTCGGCAGCAGCAGCAGCGGCATCACAGGAGGCAGCAGACACACACAGAACAAACCCCAAACTAACAACTGAGGGAGTCAGAAGCAAATCAGTGGATCAGGATCCGACTTCAATGATTAAATATTCAATCCCTCCTGCAGGCGATGAGATCCTCGATGTGCCTGAACAGCAGCAGCTTCATTCATCCATACGTCCATTTCTTATTTTGTGAATCCTGGAGCCGAACCCGACTGATAATGGGCGAGAGAAGGGAAACAGATCGTCAGTCCCTCACAGCAGGGAGGGATGTGGTAATGCTCAAAGTAGAACCTGTTATATTTAGGTGCGGATCCGGATCAGGGGTCAGATCCGGCAATAAGATAAAAATCATTTTTATTCTTTTGTTTTAAAGTTTGTTTGTTTTTTGTAAGCAAGAATACACAAAAACAACTCAAACTTGTTGGGAGGATGCAGAGGAAACCCATTTCATAATAATAATTTCAACTTTCTTTAACACTTTAAACCTTTTTTGACAGTTTTCCCAGCAAATAATTCACCAATCTTGATGAAGAAATATCTATCTTACATATCTATGAAAGTGTGCGATGTAGTGCAGCTTGACTGAATCTGAGGGGACTATTGAGAAATTATCATAAAGAGTGTGTGTCTGTGTGTGTGTGTGTGTGTGTGTGTGTGTGTGTGTGTGTGTGTGTGCCGTCTTCAACAGAAACCATTACAGACATCATCAGACGACCTTAAATGGTCAATTCCGGTACAACTATGACGGAATCTCCGGAAACTCGTTAATGCTTCTCCTCATCGGTTAGCCAATTAGCAGGGAAGCCGCTCTGTAGCCTGTGATAGCCCGGTGGCCTATTAAGTGACTTTATGTTGCCTTTCCCCTTTTGTTACTCCGCCGTTATGTTTTCTCCCTAATTGGCCTGTGACAGTGTCCCTGCATCCGAGCAGAGGAGGAAAAATCGGTTTAAAACAAAACTAAAAAAAAACATCAGAGCCTCCTTCCACAGAACGCCTTGATACCACAGTTTGTGTTACCAAAAGCGGTTCACACTGCATCATGTGTGAGAACCGCTGCTGCTTCTCATTACCGACCTGTCTGCCTGCCGGCGTTGGCTCTGGTCCATAAAAAAAGTGTCCCCCCTGTAGCCCAATTACTTGAGCCACAGTTATGTACCTGCCAAGTATCTCCCCGAGCCATCATCCTGGGTGTCACACCGATATATAAATATACCATAAGCCTCCGATTGTGGATCAGTCGCACACCATATAATGAGGGCTCGCCCAGCTTTCAGGGTGCAGCTGAGTGAGAGGGAGAAAATCCTTTAAAGCAGAACTTTGTAGCTTCTCCCTGTAATTTTCCTTTGCAGTGCAGACAATGACACGTTGGTTTTGCCTTCAGATGAACTGTCAGAGGCCGGCTCGTTTACACAAAACATGTTTATTGAGAGAGAGCAGTCGATCCACCGCAGTTAATTAAACCAGACGAGAGAGGAGTTTGTATATGGAGACGCTTTATCAAAGAAAACATTGATTTTCTGTCAGTGTACAAAGTTTTACACACCCAGGGTTGGTTAATCGTGCACGAGAGGCGGCGGTGCACGGTGTTTGGTGCAGCCACGTTATTATAGGAAAAACAGTTCGACATTTTTAAGGAAACACTTGCTCTCTCGCCCGGAGGCAGATTAGATTAGAGGATCAATACCAGTCTTATAGCCGAGCAGTAAATATGAAGCTTCAGCCAGCAGCCAGTTAGCTTGGCTTAGCGTACCGAGTGGAACAGCTTGTTGTCCTATACAGACCTGGAATCTGCCAAGAAGCCTCAATACCCACTAATGAACATGCCAGAACAGCACGAGGGCCATACAGAGTTTTCTTTGGTTTTCCAGACCTGAGACCAAAGAGTCTTTATCTTTAAATCAGAAACTGAACTGAACCTTCCACCTTGAAAACATTAAAAACTCAAAACCCAACTTTTCTGAACGGCTTTTAATGTTTGACTAAGACTATGACTTTGTGTGTAATATATTTGTGATGATGAATATTTTATATTTGTAGCTACTTGCTTTTATCGTTTTTTGCAATCATGTAAAATGTCTTGAGTATTGTTAAAAGCACTATACAAACATTATACATTATTATTATTATGTTTATTTTATGTTTAGTTTTTTTTCATTAATTATTTACAACAGGCAATAACAGGGGGGTTGCATCCCAGGTGCAATCTTTTAATAAACAGAAATAAAATAACAGTATTACATATATGATCTATAAAGTTATTCATGATTATTATGAATTATTAAGGCAACACATTACATAAATAGAAAACTGGTCACAAGTATGTTTCCTACAAAACGTTATCGTCTCTTCTTAACAATGTGAAGCTATTCGTTAAAATTAAAAAAGGTGTGTGTACTGAGGCTGAATCCACGTGCGTCCAGGAGCTCTGGTCTGAAACTAATGTGGACTCCAGCGTTGTGAGGTCTGAGGCCCTGTGCTCTGCTGAGACCTGCTTTCTGGAACCCCCTGGACTGAGAGAGGATGTCACGACAGAAACATCAGAGCTACTCAGTCAGAAAAGGGCAGGCCATGAATTTAACATTGTGAGTTTGTGCAAAGTTTTTATGTTGGTTAAAAACAAAATGAATAAAGATAGATCAGGGCTTTGCTGTTGAAATGGCGAGAAAGAAAAGAGGGGAATGTTTTTTGGCAAACGACAAAGGCGAGCTCTTACACCTGGGTGACTGTGTCCCAGCGTTCTGTATTAAGATTTAACAACAAATACTAAACAACTTATTTACAACCTTCTTCTCTTTATCCTAAAATACAGGAGCACGAGGAGCAAGAGGAGGAGGAGGAGGAGGAGGAGGAGGAGGAGGAGGAGGCTGCTGAAATGACAACAGAATCTGTCGGAGTAGAAAGGTCACAGATTGCGTCCCTGCATCACTGTGCATGTGTACCTGTGCCAGCAGAGTGTGTGTAGCGGAGAGATAGAGCGCCTGTGTGAGATCAAACTCTTTCGGCCCATCTCTGATCTCGGCGGGGAGTCCGGGGACTGCATGTGACCCTGGGCTCTCCGCCCTCTCAGAAAAATCCTCCTCCTCGTCCTCTCCGGGGCTCTCGGGAGCCTCCACAGTGTTTTTCAAAAGAAATCCAGAGATGAGATGGAGCCAATCCCCCAGAAACCCAGAGAGGGAGACTCAAGGATTTACCACCGCCCACCTGACCACAAAGACCTTGCTCCCCTCTGTCTCTGCTCTGTCCTTTCGTCTTTTAACATGAACTACCCAGGACTGACCTAAAAGTAGAAACTAATACTTTTCATTTTGGCCGGGATCAGCAGAATTGACCCTGAGGTGTTGCTGGGACACAGATCAGCAGCAGCAGTGTTGGCTGGTTGTTAACTAGAGTGGACGACTGGCACAGTGACACAAACCATCTCTGCTAATCCTCTCGCTGTTTGTGTGACTGTCAAACACATTTCGGGGATAAATTCCCCTTCAAATATGCTTATTTAACACCAATCTATGTTTTTATTTATCTTGTGGCTGCTCCCTCCTCCTGCCTTGGCTCCTTCTACCCGAGTATTGATTTCCTACCCTGAAAAAAATGTCCATTATTTGGTGCACAGCCCCCCTAAAAGATGAGGAGTGGAGCCTGAGCTGCGTGTTTAGAGGGCTGGAGCTGCCATCCAGCAAAATAAATGCAGTGAGAGGAGGGAGAGTGGATTTCGGGAGTTGTGAAAAAGAAAAGAAAAGCCCATTACTCAAAGAGCAGCTTGTCTGGTTGCTGCTCTGCACTGTGGTAAATGTCAGATCGGCCGGTTTTCTGCCTCGTGTGCTGCATTCAGGGAAGATGTTTGTATCTTTGCTCACACAACGAGTTGATCCTCCCAAATAAAGAATGCAGAAGTGAGCACTGTCAACCCTCCCAGTGAAAAGGTTGCCGGTTCGAATCCGGGCTCTTTCTGCGTGTTCTCCACGTGTTGCCGTAGATTTTCTCACGGGGTTCTTCCTCCCTCAGTCCAAGGACATGCAGAGACTCTGCATTAACAGGAGGTGTCAATGTGAGAGTCACTGGTTGTTTGTATGCTGGCCCTGAGATATACTGGTGACCCGTCCAGTAACTCGCCTCTTGCACAATGTCAGTGGGATTATGGGCAGCTCCCACTGCAGCCCTCAGAGGATGTAAAGATAATGGATTAATAGATGGATGGAAGGAGAGTTAATACTTTGAAGGAGAGCTATGTGCAGTTTATATTAATTTGCTTGATGCCAGGGCTCAATATGGGGTCAGGTGAATATATAAATAATAAATAGGAGCTTAAACAGGTATTTAGAATATTTTAGTATTTCAAACACAAGAACTCCAGGTTTAACCCTTGATTTGTTTTATCCCCTGCTTATGGATTTGTAAGGTTGGTGCATGAATGTTGATTACAAGTAAAAAGGAACACAATGCACTATGTCATACACTTAATACAACATAATATAGAGACAAATATCTAATATACTATATAAGGGGCCATAGTCAGCAGATTGCAAAGGTCCCATTTGTTATTGATATTATGATGTACACAACAGAGAAAGCTGCATTCACAAAGAAAAGCAGAGTGAAAAAAGGGCAGGGAAAGGTAATTGAAACAGAGAAAGAGCGAGAGTGGAACAGAGCGGGTGAACGATGGGAGAGTGACAGCGGGTGAGTGAATGATGGAGGTGCCGTCACCGTGCGAGTCCCGGTCTCCTGCTCATTAAGACGGTAATTCAAGCAGGGGATTAGAGAGCCAGGGTCCGGCAGCCAGCCCACTAGCTGCTGCTGGTGATGGATGGTGGCAAGAGGCCGTTAAAACCTCCAAGACTATTTCTACACGGAGAAGAAGAGAAAACCACAATCGAGGACGTTTGTGTGCAATGTGTGTGTGCATGGGAGGTGATCTCTGAATGTGTTGTTGTAGCTTTCGTAAAATCATCATCCACTGACACTGACCTGAGATAGTTAAAGTGCAACTGAGCTTCAAGTTGAAACAACAAACCATGCAACAGCAAAACTCACGATGTGACACACAAGTATATGATGAAAGAAAGAGGGAGAAAGCGAGAAGAGAAGAGAAAAGAAGAGAAGAGAAGAGAAGAGAAGAGAAGAGAAGAGAAGAGAAGAGAAGAGAAGAGAAGAGAAGAGAAGAGAAGAGAAGAGAAGAGAAGAGAAGAGAAAGGAAAATAAGAATATTCCCTCCCCTGCAGAGGGAAGTAAAAAAAGAGTGAAGAAATGAAATATACATGAAAGGTAAGCAGCTTATTTCCTGAAGAATTTCACACTTGTGCTTGCGAGTTCCCTCTGAACACGACAGAGCGACTCTCCCAGCTCCCGGGGGGGTGGGGGGGTGTGTGTGGAGAGCAGAGACGCTGCTTGTTTGTGACAGTGCTGTGCCTAGGAGTCTGTCATCGCCCCAGGAGCAGGCGCTCTACATATGACTTAAAACCTTGACTACACTCAAGTTAGGGGAGTCCGTCGGCAGCAGGACGTGGGAACGATTCAGGCCAACGTATAAATCATTGAAGTTTCAGAAGCTGCTGACAGACGCTGCGTCAGAGGCACGCCTTCTGTTGAGGTGATGTCATCTTCAACCCAAGTCACATAGCGTTTTTGAAAAATAACTTAGATTCAGCCCCTTATCTGAAACTCCACCTTTGATAAATCAATAATCAATACAAAAAAACTAGAAATGTCAGTGGAAGCAGACACAAGTCGTCTATTTGAAAAAAGTCTCCCAAAGAATATGCACTTCTAAATTTAGAGACATTTTCACCACTGCAGCAAATAATCTGCATTCCTGCAAACCCACGCACTCCTTCACCAGGATGTTGATCTGCACTTTAACTGCCCTAAAAGCCTTGATGCTCTAATTTAAGGTAATTTTCATGCTTTCATTTTTTTTTAAATGTACAATATTTCGGCTCATAAAGAAGCGTCAGAATAAGGTGGAGCGTCGGGCTCTCAGCTGCAGGGAGGTGACATCTTACAGTTTGCATGGTAACAGAGGTGGGGTGGAGAGGAGGAGCAAACACAGGGTTGTTTAAGGAGAGAATATGAGTTTGATCACGGTGCTGATACGGCACGCGAGCAGATGCGTCACACAGGGGTTAGAGAGATGTCCTTGGTTGGAATGCTCTGGTGCGTGTGTGTGTGCGTGTGTGTGCGTTTTGAGGAATGTGTGACAGACAGTTGTGAGAGCATGGGAATGTGTGTGTGTGTGTGTGTGTGGAAAGGAAACAGATTAATGCTGCTTCCAGTGGGATGGATTTCCTGCTGCGCTTTGCAAACACACAACATCCTGATTCTTTCCCATGTGTACAAATAAAAAAAACACATATGCACTGAAAGCAGGTTTTGCATTGCACCTTCCTGGCATGCTCGGTGCTTTCAGGGGGCATTTCTGAGTGCAGTGAATTAAGGAGTTGCTGATGCGGTCCTCCACGATGTACTTACAGGGGATGGTGCGTAGGTAGAGATTGTCCCGGATGATCTGTTGCAGCTTGTGGTCCAGCGAGCCCTTCTGAAACTGCAGGCTGAGGTAGTGGCGCAGGTCCGAGTTCAGCACTTTACCTGCAGAGACAACAGAGCAACAGGGTTAATACAAACATGCTGGTGCTCTCACTGAAGTGTCTGAAAGGAAATCCTTCTGAGTGACATGAAGCCTCACACAAGTGATCGATCACTTCCCCCCGAATGAGTCACACTGTTCTTCTACTTCACCAGACAGGTACCCCACTGCGGCGGGGAGGGGATATGTTATTGGCATTTTCACCGATATCGAGAGGTTAACATCATAAAGTGATGGTTTGCTCAAGGATATCGATCATAAATAAGTTCAGTTTAAGACAATTTTATCAGAGCCTATATCCACAATGGATTTTGGGAAAAAATGTAAAGGAATGTTTTACATTTAACTGTTATTTTTCACAAAACACAACCAAATTGAAGGAGAAACAACTTTTTTAGAAATGAACATAATTTCTTCAGTTTTTTTTAAATTCTTTAAAATAAATGTTAGCAGTGCTCATACACTGATCTGTATCAAACTCTACATTTAGTTTTTGCATTTATCTTCATTTTCTGGGGAGTGATTCATGGAAATTGATTTAAAAAAGTCCCACATATTCAGGGGATCTCTTATCTGAGTGTGTGAAATGTGTGTTGGGCCTTGGCAGAGTTTTTTGTTCTACTCTAGTTTGATCGTGTAGTTTCTTATAATCACATTTTAGATTGAAGTTAAAACCAAAGAATTGAAACTCTCTCCAAACTAGTCGAATAAACTCCTAGTGGTTTATATTATAACAAAACAATATAAATGCACTGTATCGTTGTTTGGGTAAAAAGGTTTCCAATGGAAGCTGCAGTATTACAAGCATCATATAAGCCTGTATATGTAGAGTACGTGTGAACACCTGTTTGTTCCAACTGAGAGATTAAACCCTGGTTGATTCCAGTTTGATCACTGAGGGGATTGAGGGGGAGGATGAAGGTTTAACAGATTTTGAAATTCGGATCTTTTCCGGGAAATCCACTTAATTAAGGGTAAATGGAGATTTAGGCTGTGAGAGAGGTAACACAGGGACATCGGACCGGGAAGCACTCACAGCAACGTGCTAGAAGCTTTTCTCACACTTATTCAAAAACAAGCTGGACTAAACTGAGCTAGATCCATTCGTCTGAAACAAACCGATCTGAAATCCAAACATTCAAGCTGACGAGTGTCTTAACAGCTTCAACCAAAAACCACAACGAGCCTCAGAAAACTTTCCGTCAAAGCTGCTTGTGCAATGCCACAACCTCAAAAGTCATGCGGCAGCCGCTCCCATAAGAAAGTCTGCAGAGATCTCGCCTCTGCTCTCGCCTCCCAGAAGCCTTTGTAGAAACAAAAGGAAGTTCATACAAAGTTTGAGGCAGAGGAGGAAGACTTCAGAGTCGTCACACGCGAGCAGAGGAGGAAGGAACACGATGAGGAAGTTTGGAAAACACGAGGAGATCTTCGGCGTCTCGGCTTCGTCTCTTCAGACACTTTGAAGCAGCTCGACTACAGAGACATAATCACTTCTTCTCCATTTCTCTCCCTATTGTCTCTGAGCTTCACGCACACAACAGACTCTGCTCAGCGGGAGGCCGCTCTGCATTGCTCTGCATTGCTCTGCATACCAAACAGCGGGTCTATACACCAGGGATGGGGGGGAAAAAATCGATTCAGTTACAAATCGCGATTCTTGTAAATGACGATTTTAAATCGCCATGCTACCTCCCAAATCGATTTTTTTAAACATATATTTATTGGTTTTATATGGGTGGAGGAGTAACCTCACCCCAGAGCATGTTGACAAGCTCTTGTTATTGTACAATAATCTAAACATACCCAAGCACTAGCTTTGCATAGCCTACATGCAAACAACAGTGAAGCATAGCCTACTTATGTTTATTTCAAGGTCTATATTTTATGTAAACTTTTATTCATTCTATTTAATTTACCTTTTATTTATTGTTTAAAAGTAGCCTAAGTGGTATACATGTCTTAATCTGTCAGTTCGCAGTTGACATGTTCAATACAATAATAGGGCACATTTTTATTTATATTCTCTATTGGCTGCCCGGCAGTCATTAAGTTAATGTTAATATTTGAAATAAAACTTGTAAAGCTTTAAGTGAATTTGACTGTGTTGTATTTGAAGATATGATTCAACTGTTTTTCCATGGTCCAGTATTTAAAAAAAAAGAAATAACAATAAGAAATCGCAATAAATCGTAATATCGAAATCGCAATACTTACAGAATCGCAATACACATCGTATCGCCACCTAAGTATGGGGATAGGGAGCTCCCTGCCGATTCCCGTCCCTACTAAACACCACATCCTAGATTTGGGGAGATTTGTTAACCAGGGGGAATAGATAAAGAATAATGATAAACTCTGGGAACATTTCAGCAGCCCGTCGAATCCTCTTCTCCTCCTCAACCTCTCGACAGAAACCAAAACAGTGACAGTGCATTCTTCCTAGTACTTTGTGTCCTAAACTCTCTCTCCAAGTTTCAGAGGCCGCCGCCGCTCGCTCGGCTCACATCAGAAATGCCCCTGGCCCCCGCCGGCCCCCGCTGCCATCTGACGGTGTTTTAGGAGCCGACCGTCCCAGCGGGCCTGGCTTTTCAGAATAAAAGGTTGCGTGCTCTCCGTCTGTCTCTCCAGGACGGGGTTGCGCTGCAGCTGGTGTGGCAGGCGAAGCAGAGCGAGACTTCGGGGAGCCGAGGCCCAATCTGGCAGTTTCATCTATCGTTTTGTTGTTTCGGATTCAGCTCACACACACACATGGGGGGATTTTTCGGGGACATAAGGCCGTTTCAACAAAGTACATGTGCTCCATATGTTCTTGAGGGACAGGGACATTCCGCGGCATCCAACGGAGGATTCGACAAAGTTGGCTTCAAAACAGTTCTGTTGACAACTTTCAAGGCAATAAAATCCACAGTGAATTTGTTTAGTTTGTCGGTTTTCCAGGGATGAAACTTAAATACCCAGAATGTCCAGTTGGGGACCCGGAGCCTTATGGACCCATTTAGGGAGCAATCTGGATTCTACTATCAGGGAGTGGAACATTTCGGATACTAAAATATTGACTATTGACTAAAATAAGGATTTAAGATCGAAACCTTAAGAAAAACAAATGTTGATAATCAACCATGAACTTAATTATTAATAACTATTCAAGAAATCTATAAACACAACCAAATACATAGATCTTGAATTAAGAAACAAGACATGCTGATTACGATATGTATCTTGCTGTCAATACAACAACAACAGTCTTGTGGAAATAGCAACAACAATCTTAATCTTGTGTTTGTCGTCCAGGTAGTTTAGTAAATACACAATGCACATTAATTATCCATAGTTATTTGTGATTACATAAGACAGATGGATATTAGCTAACGCAGCTGATTCTGTCTCATTTACAGTATTTAGTCTGTTGATTAATGAGCTTTGTCCCCTATCGAATAAATAAACAGATTAACAAACTGAATAGTTTTGCTTTCCCTCTTTCAGTTTCCCCCTCTTCAGTTCGAAGTGTCTTCCTTTTTGCTTTTCCTCCACAAGGGCTGGCACTTTCTTTTTTTCAGCTGTTTTTCCTTGAACTGGAGCTGGGT
The DNA here is from genome assembly GCA_038501795.1 of Pseudopleuronectes americanus. Taxonomy (NCBI): domain Eukaryota; kingdom Metazoa; phylum Chordata; class Actinopteri; order Pleuronectiformes; family Pleuronectidae; genus Pseudopleuronectes; species Pseudopleuronectes americanus. The sequence goes on along the minus strand of CM076717.1, from coordinate 23,004,205 downwards.
CACGAATCATTGATGTTGTGGGTCTGCCGGGCTCACTGAGGCCGAGCATGTGATACCAGGGCGCTACACATAAAGTTGACATGACTCGTTTTTTGATCTTTTCCTCTGCTGCTCAGAATCTCCCCGAGTATGAGCCAATCACATCAAATGGTACTGTGCACGTTGAACCCGTAATGGCCGACCGTACAACTTTGCATTCCAGATGATGAAATTCTCTGTTTGATGATGAAAGCCTGCTCACATCCCCTTACTGTGGTTCAGAGCGCTTTGTAACACACACACACAGACACGCACACACGGACACGCACACACACACACACACACACAACAGCAGAGATGTGTGTGGCTGTACCGTGGAGCCACCAGGTGTGAATGTGTCCGACTCTATAAGGCAGCAGAGAGAGGATGCTCAGTCACACCTCACTGGATAAATAAAAGAGAATAACAACCACACACACACACACACACAGACACACACACACACACACACACACACACACACACACTCTCTGATCTGTTCATCACGGGTACAGTGCCACAGTGTGCTCTTTGTGGCGTCCCGGGTCCTGTCAGAGACTGTTAGTGAGGCTGTCGCATCACAGAAGTCTCTCATTCCTCCTCCCTGCAGATAACACTGCTATTGTAGCAGGCCTCATTTTTCCTGCGTCGGGGGCTCAATGGGCTCCATTGTGCCTCATCAGCCATCCACTCACTTGGAGGATAGTTCTCCATAGCACAGCCAGAGGGATGCACATACCGTGCAGAATCTGTCCTCCGACAATAGGGATTCATCGAAGGCAGAGCCCCGGCCTCATCCATCACCTCTCGTTCCTTTGCAATTCTTCACATTGGCAGTTTGCTTGTTTGCAGATAGCACACGGAGCAGTGTTGCCAGATTGGAGGTGTCGGAGAAGAAAACGATAACCAAATATAAACGATGAATAAAGTGTTTTTGAATAAACTAACAAGTATTTGAAAAAAACACCAACGAATTGGAGCAGCATGGATTCAAACAAGGTTCAAGATCCACCTCGGAATCAGATCATGAGTCTCTGCCCCTCACTTTAATCAAAGTTGATCACATTGAACACATTGTGAGTCCTTTGAAGCTGAAGATTGGGGGGTATAGGAAACATAAAAACAGAGAGATATCTAGAATTATTGAACAGATATTTGCAGTCAATTTATTCTTCATCTACTTCCTGTGGATCCCTTTAATTTAAGCCGATGCTTTGCAGTGATCTGATCTGAAGCGTCTCCGCTCTCCTCAGCTCCCTTGTCATTTTTTACCACGAGGCGACGGCAGAGAGATGTGTCAGAAAAGAGCAGGAGCCACCGATGGGAATCCTTCGGCAGCGTGATGCCACCTCACCTGGCATCGGCAGTAAACTCCCCCCCCCCACATCACCGGAGGCTCATATCCGCAGTGAGAGAAGCAGTGGCTGGCTGGCACCCCCGGTGGAGCGGCAGATTGTTAGCATCCTCACTTAGAGCAACACCTCTCTCAGAAGCCACAGAAACAGATTAACACTCCAGACTCAAGACGTTCTGCAGCTCACACACACACACACACACACACACACACACCAACACACACACACACACACACACACAAACCATCACACACTCACACACGTCGTGCATCTATTTGAAGATGCTGTGAATCTTAAAAGCCGACGTGTTATTGTCAGAAAACGCAGCCTCACAGGGAGAGTGATTATGTAAGGCTGAGACACATCACGTCACTTCTCACCTTTTAATTAGATCAACACTTTTAAGATCTGACATCACTGTCAGCAAGAAAGAAAGGAATATAAACATCAGTAACTTTAGGTGTTTCATACATTTTTTGGGGGGGGCGGAGGAAGTGAACACACGTCAGTCATCTTTATCTACAATCTATGGAAGAGACAGAATACGTGTAAAAGTCTGAAATCTCTGTTTCTCACATCCGACAGTCTCTTGTATTATTTGCTTTCTAATATATACACTCTATATATATATAATGTAACATAGAGTGCCCTTGAATTCAAAGATCTTTACCGGAGAACCATGATTTATAGAAGTAATCTGATGCTGCTCTCACCAGAAACAACATAATATGTCACGACACTGATGAATTCGTCCAAAAAAACAACTTGGTCAGTGTTGGAGGACGTCGGTTACATAACCAGAATCATTCATGTTCCCTGAGAACAAGGAACCAGAGCAGCAGGGCTTTGTTTTCGGTCCAAGCATCCGCAACCTCCTGCGGATTCCTTGGCTCTGGATCAATGTCATACTATTTCTTTCTTCGCTTCTGACAGACAGAGAGTAATTTATGGCTACCAGGGGGCTTTGTCAGGTAAATGAAAAAACATGCCATTTGACGGTCTTTGAAAATTGTCCATACCTAAAATAATTTCATACAAAAATCGAGTGTATAACCCAAAGTTTTCAAATAAATAACTTTAATTATAGAAACGATATTAGTTAATATACTACATATGTATAAAAACGTATATGCATATGTATATTGCATATTTCCACTTGATAAATAGTGCAACTAAAAAGAATAATTCTTCGGTTTGAAACCCTCATCAGAGAAACATGTATTCTGATGCTGTGTTGTGGCCTTCAGTTGAATATTTCTCAGTAAATTACACCATCATGAGCAAAATTGTGAAATCAATGTGTTTGGCTAATTACTATTTTGCATGAATGTGACAAAGTACTTGTCAGGTATTTAATTTGCTGGAATAAATGAAAAGACATTCCTGTCTGCTTATTTCACGCATCGACAAATTGTCAATATCCTCGACAAAAATGTGTAGTAGAGTAGAGTCTCCCACAGACTATGATGAGGGTGTGTTTGTATATATGCAAATATGGCTGATGCAGGAATGTAAGATACGGACTGAAAACCATGAACAAAATATCACAACTACACTCCCAGTTTTTGTCCTGGTCATTTGTTATAAAAGGTTTCTGGTTTCCTGAGACTTTACCTGCAGGTGCTCTTTACACTCTGTGCTTTCAAGCCTCTCTCTCGACAGACTCTACTGTACAATAATCCTGGCCTCCTCCTCCTCTCTCCATCCATCACCTTCTGTTTGACAGGTCAACAACATCCTCTTCATCAGGATCTCTTCGTCCCCTGTGGCACTCAGTCAAGCACGGGGCACCGATACCTGCAAGACTTGTGGTTTGGCTGCTCTCATCACTCTCCTGTCACCACCACCCCCCCTCCTCCTCCTCCTCCTCCTCCACCACCACCTCCTCCTCCTTCTCTTCCACCACCGCCTCCACCCTCCCAGAAACGTCCTTCATCCTGTTCTAACCCCGCAGCTTTCTGTGGCCATTTTAGGGTGACAAAATCGCCGAGGGGCACCTTTGAGTGGCGAGTTTATAGCCGAGGCTGAGCTCAATTTTTTCCGACAGCTGTAGGTGAGACCGAGATCAGGGGGCATCTCGGTGACTCCGCTGAAGGAAGCAGAAAATGCAAGCCCCGGTTTATAATCTCACACCTCATGCAGCAGCGTCAGATGAGTTCTCTTCACTTTATATAACCGGCATGTGGAGTGTTACTACGGCTGGAAGGGTTCTGCATCAGAGGAGTGGAGCGGCGTGCCTGATGGCCACTGTGAAGCCATGTTTCCGGTCTGTCTGCTCGGCTGGCTGGCTGCACAGATATGCAAAGTTAAACAGGCAGTGGCCTCACACGCCCAAACCGCTCTCTGCTCACTTCATTCCACCTCATTTCAGCAGCGTGCCCGCACAGGGACAGGGGTCTGGCATAAGAGGATTAAAAGGATGGAGTAAATGAGGGAAGGGGAGAAAAGAACACAACAAGGAGAAATACAAATATGTAAAAAAAAATGTGCATGATTAGATTTGTGTGTTTGTGATGTTGGCACGACTTCCAACAATTTAAAGTGTTCCAGGGCGATGTTTAGTTGAGTGTGTGAGCCTGTCTGAATGTGGCTCACTTATCTGGAGAACTGTTCGTCTTATCTGCCACAACGATACGTTCAGTATAAATAAAATATGAATAAACGGGCGGAGAGCGCCTTGCAGTGAGTGGGGGCAGGACAGCAGACAGCGTTGTGTCTTCTTCTAGATCCTCAGATGACCGAGGTGAACGATCGGCAGCTGGAGGCTCAGTGAGATGAGATCTGTCCCAGTGGATAACTGTTACATCACCACATCGGACATAAAGTTATTCACAGGTGTCTGTGGAGCTGATCTTCATCATGGAAGCAACATTCAAAGAATCACTTTGTCTTTAGTATATTGTCTTTAAAGTTAAAGCACAACGTTTGTTTGGCTGCAGCATTGCTTTATATCGATATATATTACAGAGCTTTTGTTTTGAAAAAAATGTGAATTAATAGTCATTCCATCGTATACTGAAACCACACACATGAATTTTAAAGATTAACTTCATGAAAAACCTTGACTATAACATTTTCATTTGCAGATAAACCAGGTAGAATGAACACCAAGTTTTCTATCTTCACTCTGCCCCATAGATTGTTAATAAAAAGTTATGTCCTGCACACTGGCAATAAAAAAGTGAGAGTATATAGTGGGTGTGTTTGAGGACTCACAAACGACAACTAATGGTTAAGATGAACCTCCGGAGAATCGAGGCAGGACAAGAAAACTACTAATTCCAAACTGGCAGGTTTAAAACTTGCCCACCACTATATGAAATATTATAAAAACGGATATGAGGGTTTATTATCTTTTATCACATTAAATCGGAAAATGCTTACAATCCTTCCTGCCAACACAACGAGCCACATGTGCCCAGGTCAGCCGCTCGACAATAAAAGTTGACAAAGAAGACAACTATCCCCTCATAAAATCTGTGATATCACACACACATCTGCCTCTGCATCTAACTCAACTAGCCCCTCCTCTCCTCTCCTCTGCCCTTCACTCTCTCGCTTCTGCCCGTCACCACGAAGGAGAAGGAGGGATGACTTTCCTCCAGGACGTTAAAGGCGAGATCGGCCCAACTCAGCAGAACGGGAAGAGAGAGAGGAAGCAGCAATGCCCTGCAGGTGCTGAGTCATGTCGTTTCTGTTTTGCGCTGCCTCTGCCTCTGCATGCCTTTGTGTTTTCTCAAATCTTTATCTCCAGATCTTCTTTTTTTTGTTGTCTCACAGTCTGGCTCGTCCCCAGTTCACATTCCTCCCTCTACTCTGTCTTTAATGAGCCGTCTATGGCCCAGGCCTCTGTTCCATCATTAATGTGGTTCTGTGCAGAGCGAGGCAGCTGGAGAATGAACTCACACAGGCAAGGACACACAAACACACACACACACTCTGAAACCCATGCGCGTCCTCACTTAGCATCTGGCTCAGACAACATGTGCTCAAAACACTCATCATGAGACAGCATTTATCCATCCGACCAAAGTTTGTGCATCACGTTGACAGAACAATCTAAACTCGCCTTCTTCTTATGTTGTGTATCTGGATGTAGAAGTAACACACCGTACTGCAATGTTAAACAAACTTTATAATACTGCGAAGAGTCAAATAATATTATACAGAGTCGCAGATTTATCCCAAACATATATAAAGATGGACGACACGTCTCTGCTTCCTCCTTGTCGACCAAAATTTATATAAAAATGTAATAAAAACCTATGCAAGTTATCATGGTGTTGACTTTACATCTTAGTTTAGAATAGTAGCATGCTTATAAACAAATATCCTGGAAATCCATCCAGCAGCTGCTGAGACATTTCAGTTGCTAGGAAGAAAACATGAAGGAAGAAAAACCTTTTTAATATTTAAAATTTGACTGACGTGTTTGTTCGACAAACATCACCTGGGTTTTATTCCCTCTTTCAAAAAAACACATCCATCTTGTACTTTATATGGTGCTGTCCTTTCAGAATAAATCGTCTACACTGAATCTAGACGCATCAGAGAGCTCTAAGTCGTTTCCCTTTGGTCATGTGCATCCTCTGTGCCTCCCCTGTTGTTGCTGATGTGCACTCTCTCTCTCTTTCTCTCCACTTTCACCTGTTTCACAAGCAAAACTACATCGGGCACAGATGCATGCAAACACTGTTCCTGCTGCAGAGAAATTAGTTTTCAGGGTTGAATCTAAAAGCAGAAGTGTGACCCTGTTGTTCTCCGCTCGTGGGAGGTTCCCGTCTGATCCCAAACTTGTTGTCAAATCATGTCTCCATAAAAGTGAAGTCGTGTTTTTTTTTCGTGGAGCGAGAACTCTGCCAGACGTGTTCAATTATTGAGAGCGGAGGAAAAACCAGCAGGAGAAGCAACATGTTAGCCTCTGAAATGAGGTGGAAGCAACATGCTGGGGCGCTGCAGGAACACGGGAGTAGAACCCTTATCTCCAGCACTTACATCTCCCTCCGATCTAATGGAACTTTGTTTTTCCTCTTTAACATGTCACACCCAGGCACCGTGAACACAGCCACCTCACTGGAGAACACGGCAGCCGGCTCCCTGAGTGCTGCAGCAGGTTGAAGTGAAACAGGCTCAGGTAGAGGCCGCCTTAAAAAGTGTTTACTCAACCCTGCTTAGCTAAATTCTGTGCATCATCAGACGTCCCTATGATGTCTAATGAGTCTACGACGAGAAGGAAAAAGGGCTGAGTCATCCTTAACACAAGATGGCTGTCGAGTGCCGTAGTCTGCGGTTTCACCGTTAATCCTGCGAGCCGTCAGGGAGCCATGAGAGCAACGAGGGCTATCGCCGTCATCTTCCTCCACGGCGGCAGATAAGAGTCAAACTACAAAGTGCTCGTTAAGCAGCTCAGGAAGGGAATCGGGAAAATCTCTGGCTCACCGTTTTTTTTTCTGCCTCGCTCTCCGTGAGGCGTTTAAGTGACTGACTGATTGTCAGAGGAGGAGGATCATATTATTAATTCAACCACACGCACACCCGGGCGAAAGATAAAGCTTGAAATAGAACCGTGATTGTTCCTGCGGTGATGAGACGTGCGAGAACGCGAAAAAGGGGGAGAACGGTGTGTTTGTGTGTGAGAGCGAGGATTTGTGTGTCACTCCGCACTCTCTCTCTCTTTTCTATGCATCATTACAGTGGATCATTAAAAGTAACTTCCCAAGGTCTGGACTGAAGGACAAGTCGTTGCGGATTTGTTTGTCATCAAAAAACTAAACAAAAAAGGAGTCGTCGGTGAACACAAGGTGCAGCTCACCGTCTAATTCTCTCCTCCAGGCGATGACTCGCCTGCACTTTCTCTTTCATGGATGTTCCTCGTGGAAAAGGGACCGAGCGTCCTGAAGTGCCGGGCCATCGCCTCCAATACCAGGCACTTTATTGTTGAGTGAGCAAAGAGCATCCTGGAGGCAACGGGTCATCTCATGAAAGCCCATTGTGCTCACACAACACACAAACATGTTTCCTCCTTTACAGACTCACACATGCATTCAAAGAAAACCAGTATTTCACAGGCAACTCGAAGCTATAAGGGACAAATAGGTCCTGGTAGATCGACTTTGTGTTTTAAATGTGAAGTGACAGCTGGAGCATGGAGTATGTACATTGCTTTTGGAGTTGTCCAAGAATATCTCGGCTCTGGTCATGCATAGTTAAGAGATTAGTAGAATATTAGAAACACACGATGTGAAGATGTGAAAATAATCAAGGCCAGTTTCCAGATCAAAACAGAATCATGGACATAAGATGTTTGAGAAAAAATTAAACTAATTTAAAAATAGACTTGTGAAAGTGGCTGTGTCTCAACTCAGGGTCAGACAGTCTGTGTGGGCTGCGTAGACTGTGAAGGCCAAACCGTCGGGTCCACAGAGGATTTCTATAGGATCTTCTGTCGCGAGGAGAAAGTTTGAACTCCCCTTAGTTAGTTTTAACCAATTGTTTGTATTGGAGCCTAAAGCATCGAGTGTCTTGTTGCTTTGCTGGAGCTGTTACCTCTTCGAAAAAAATGGTTCTTCGCTTCAACGCATTAAATCCTTGGCCCGAGACCGATCCACCCATTGGTGTGTTTGTGTCCTCGGGATGGAGGGACACATTTCTCTGATGCATTTGCAGCCTCCGAAGTCTGTGGCACCTGGATGGAGACTCAGCTCCTTTTATTCTGCGTTGGAGGTAAAAATTCTTAGAGGTTTTCCATCCAAGACGCCTCGATGCCAAGTTCCAGTGAAATGCCAACAATTCTCTATCCAAGGTTTACAGGGGTGGAGGTGGGGGGGGCTGGAGCCAGTTCCAGTTGGCAAGAGGTGGGTTAAGTCTCCAGCCTGTCACAGGGCTGATGTATATAGACACAAACAAACCATTCATGCTCGTGTTCACACATGACAACAGCTTTGTGAATTCATGGCAGCTTCTGACGGACCCTTTGCCCAGAGATATAAGTGATGTCATCCAAAAGGAAAAGAGCACATTGGATTACAAGGCCCCAGGTTGATGTGCTTGTACACTGCAGGAGCAGTGAGGGTCAGGATGAATGCGTGTTGACAGTGAAAAGAAATCCTACCTACACATATACGAGGGAATTCACTGATTTAATTCTGTTTCTGTTTTTATTTATTCCTCTTTTTGTTTCATGTTTCACTTTTATTTGTGTTACCTCTCCTTGGCTCAGGCCCTTGACCTACATTCAAGTGATGTTTGGACTATTTTGATGTAAAATAATGCAAAATACTGTATCATGCACTTTCATGAGCCGGACCAGAATCCGTTTGGAAAACTGTGTCATTACAATTTTTGCGACACCTCAAGAGGTAAAAATACACACGATTGTACATTTAGACTACAGACAAACAAAGAATTGTATTTTTCTTGTATCACAGCCCATTACTCTCTCAATCCCTAAGGGCCTCGTCTCCACTACTGCAGATATTTTCCCCGAATATCTCACAAGAACCACTTCAAACGCTCTCACCAGCATGCCAGGCCAGTAGGTGGCGATAAAGTCTACATAAAAGTAATTTTGGGCCTGTGAATGTTGTGTACTTACGCTAAACTTAACGAAAAAAACGTGTAATTAGTACTCCACTACTAACAAAACGTAGAGAAACTGGTACATAGCTGCCATTGTTGCCATTTCTGGTGCAAGCTCTTTACACAAAGCATCAGTGGGCGTATGCAAAGTTATCTGTGACACTTGGTTTTACATGGACACACACACAATCGAAACTTTTAGTGAATCAAAACTGTGTTCGCAAGGGGACGAGAGGCTCAGAAGCCAGACTCCACAGAGGCTGCAGTAGTTGCAGTAGCTAACAGAAACTAAAAAGTGGAACTTCTGGAACATCTGTCCATTTGATGCTCCGCAGCTGTGTGTGGGGGTTCAGTCCGAGCGCCGCGTACAGAGAGGAGCACTGAGGTGAGAAGTTCATGATGATGAGATATCCAGAGGATAATGATGGCAATTCCAATAACCCGCGTCGCTCACTGCACACCCACCCTGCTCCCTGTGCTGCATCTTAATCCTGGGCTCTAATCCTGCTGAGGGAGAGAGGACCCAGGGAGGCATTTAGAACAATGCCCGTGATAAAGAAGACGGCAAAAAATTCATCCCTGGGGCGTTTGGGACGGGACTCACGGATCACATCGGCTCTGGAACACAGCTACCTGGTATCCTCAGGTCATCCATGTTTGCTTCATGCATTTTTGTAACATATATGTCTGCATCACACCAATATATACTGAAGGAGAAGTGACAAGAAAAAAACAAAAAAAAACGCCTGTGTTGATTGGACTGTGGAGGTGTGTTTGTGTGTCTGCAGCCGGGGATTAACTGCTCACCCCCATCATGAGGCCACATTGGCTCTAACCAGCGTTTACGGGCGGTGGAGTCTGCAGGGAAACGGTCGGAGACGGAATGTGCCGCGCTCCTAATTGCCAAACGGCTGAGGGAGTTTTGAGGGATGGGACATGGGGCTCTGTTGGTGGCTCCCAGCCAGGGACGCATCTTAATTCATATTCCACAGTGACTGTGACCAGGGGGAAGTGCACGTCGTGGGAAGGTGTCTGAAGCAATGGGCAGTGAAACCTGTAACTGATTTACATGCCTGCAAACATCACATTTTTACAGCCTCTGATTTAAATACATTTGAGTATTTAACTGGGCCAATGTGTTGTATAACTGGTGCTGTTAAATTTTTATAGAAGATCTTGATATTTCTAAAGTAAGAAACTGAACACTTGAACAGTTTGGGTATTTTATTATCTATTATCTATTTATGTATTATAAATCTCCAAAAACTTTTCAACTAAGGAACAAACCTTCTCTTAAAGCTTTGTGAATTTACTCCTCAGATGTTTTTGCAGATTAACACATAAAAGAAGTGTTTGAATGCAGGGATTTAATCTGATTTAATCTTTCTGTTTATCACTGAATATTCTCTTTACATGGTTTTCACTGGACAAAGACAACGTGTAGGATCCTATACCGACGGATTCACTGAGTAAAACCCACCGGTGTTCAGCCGTGTGTGGAGTTTGTGTTTTATTCGGCCTGGTTTTTAATATCTGAGATTTCTGCCTCCGCATCAGAGGAGAAACAAATAATGTGATCTTTGTTGAGTAATATCTGCAGTGAAAGAGAAATTGTTTTTTTTAAAAAGACTTTGGTCCTTGAAATACCATTTGAAGGGACGAGTCTGCCAAGTGCAGCAGAGACAAAAGGGAAGTTTTCAAATCCCTGGTTTTGTCTGAGCAACCGTCTCAAACCCCGATCATCACTTTACCCTTATGTAAGACAAAGAGAAGCAGCAGATAATCACATCTGAGAGGCCAGAACCTGAAGATGTATAATTCATATCTTTAAAAATTACTCAAATTACTGATCTATGCTAAAACAAATGAGAAAAAAACAACCAGAGGTAAGTGAGCAATTTCAAAGGAGAGGAGAGGAAGAGGAGGAGGAGACGAAGAGGATACAAAGAGGAGACAAAGAGGAGACGAACAAGAGAGGAGGGGATATGAAGAGGAGAAGAAGAAGAGAGGAGAGGATATGAAGAGGAGAAGAAGAAAAGAGGAGAGGATATGAAGAGGAGAATAAGAAGAGAGGAGAGGATATGAAGAGGAGAAGAGAAGAGAGGAGGGATATGAAGAGGAGAATAAGAAGAGAGGAGAGGATATGAAGAGGAGAATAAGAAGAGAGGAGAGGATATGAAGAGGAGAATAAGAAGAGAGAGGATATGAAGAGAGATAAGAAGAGAGGAGAGGAGAGAGATGAAGAAACCCATTTAACCTGCAGTGTACAAACAGAGAGCTGCTCTCCTCCCTCCACTTAACAGCAGGTTGCAGGTCATAGACTTCATGGGAAATCAGTTGTGTTGCTCTGAGGAGGTGGTGGGCGGAGCGGAGAGAGGAGGAGGAGGAGGAGGAGGAGGAGGAGGAGGAGAGGAGGGAGGAGGGGGTGAGGAGGAGGAGGAGGAAGAGGAGGAGAAGGACAGAGGAGCAGGAATGGCGAGACAAGGAGTGAATTTGCCTCAGAGGCCGACGGATTGTGTGTCAGTTGTGTGACGACACTTACTGGGCGAGAGGTCAATGGAGACAAGCACGGAGGTTTGACACGTCTGTGGCCGAGGGGAAAGTTAGCTCTCAGACTGTGGACACACAAACACACATACACAGACACACACACACTAACAGGGCAGACAGGGGCCTGGAGTTGAGTGGGAGTGGCGGTTACACGTGAGGAGAGGATGTTGGTGGTGGCAGGGGGAAGTTTCAAGTCCCCACGATGACCCCATTGAAACCTGGCTCAGGTGTGAACTGCGACCTGTTCATGATTCCACTCAGGTTCACAACAAAGACTCAGAAACTCTACTAGAGCAGCTCACGTGGGAACACCCATGGAATCAAGTTTACAAGCTCGGAATTCAAAAAAGATATAATAAACATTTATGGTAAGTGTCCTTGTAATTCATGACAGAAATGTGACCGCGATGACTGTGAGAGGATATTTACAATAATTACTATAAGAGTACAGTCGTTTCAAACAGTGACACATTTTAAATGAAACAAACAACTGAAAAGGGCAAGTATGCAATTCAATTAAATAAATTAAAGTCTTTGGCATGTCTGCAGCTGATGTTGATGAGCTCCAAATTAGCTCGATGGGGTTGTGAGTGGTAACAAATGATTATTTCTATAAGCATGTTATCTGTTGATTAGTTTTCAAAGTCATAAATTTACTAGAATGACACCAAGGCAAAACCTCTCTTTATGAAATCATATTTAAATTCACTAGATCTGGTTTCATCTCCATAAACATGCCTTATTTTCTTTCACAACTCATCCTTCCAATAATGATCCGTCCAGACGTCATATGTAAATGCCCCCCCTTTTCACTCTCTCCATGTTTTTCCATTTAATAATTACAAAAAATGTCCAAAACATATTCCAAAAAAGTATGTTTTGGTAAATGATTGAGACAAATATCGCATTTAAAATATCTATTACAAGGACAAAGGAGATGTGTTAAATCTCACTTTGTTTTTAGATGTATTTTTGTTTTTAATTGTCCTTCGCCTCTCGCCCGACGGCAGCTAAGATTCCCTTCTTCCCACCGTGACCCTTGCATGGATGCACCTTTGCAAATATATGGATTTGGCTCCGTGGGGGGTTCATGTACATGTATTCAAGTACAAAATGCCTCCATGAACAACAGAGGAGGCAGCTCGCAGCAGCATCAGCAGCCGTCCGTGAAGTAGAAACAATGTGTTTTCATAACCTCTCTAAACCAGTGGCTGTGCACATCACATCGGGATCCATTTACCTCCCCCCCATTTGCACATGGCCCAGTTCCGAAAAGCAAAATCCATGCAGTCTCGAATCCTTCCTCCGCAGTCGAGTGAAATCTGCAACACGTGCATTGATTCAGGAGGACGGACGACCTCAGGTATGAACGAGGTATGAACGAATGAAACGAAAAGAAGGAGTCTCGTCTTTTCTGCAGACAAATTATGTAACACGGCAGACGATCCAGACCAGAGGAGTCAAACCTGAAAGGCATTTCAAGCAGGATGCACGCTGAGCAAGTGGATCATGATGTAACGTGATGAATCTCCTGAGACACAAAGGGGTGTTGGGGGGCTGCCCTTTCTCAGACAGCGACCTGTGTCTCAGCACATGTGCAAGTGAATGTGTGCGTGTTCAAAATAAGATTCAAAGACATGGTAGTCCATATCCTCTATTCACTGTTTATTGAATATTGTTTATTTAATCTAATTAGTTACCTCATCAGGTCCATATCAAACCAGTTACTGCCTATTTACCATTACCTACTTTACACTATAACTTTACAAAATGATAATAATAATAATAGGATTTCTCAATAATTTCATAAATAAACTAAAATGGAACTCAGTGCAGATCTACCGCACCAGCAGTGCCCTCAAATTCAATCAGGATGCATCAAATTTAACAATAAATAAAGTTTTATCTCGCAATATTAAAGAAAGTGAAAACAATCCGGGACCTGCACCAAAATGTAACTGACACACATCACATCCTTCCAGCCAAGTTTCATGGAAATCCACTCTTTTTGTGTAATCTTGCCTCCGAACAACAAAGCCAACACAACCTCCTTGAAGGAGGTAAAGATTAGACAAATATTGGTTATGAAATCAATACTGAAATACAAATTTAAAATTTATAATTTACAGATTTTGTCAATATAACCACCATACACACACACATGCCCCTTTCTCATAGTAGAGACATGGTGCTCGAGAGGGCAGACAGGAAACCCTCCCTCCTGATTCACGACCCGGGACCTTTCCAATAATCACACCCAGACAAGTGTTTGACTCCCAGTTAGATCACAGCTCTAATCCCAGCACTCTTGTGGGGTAAAGCTACCATTGTTTCTGTCGAGCAATTGTTCTGCATAGTAATTACCCTCCATCAACACGAGCCGCCATGTGCCCCCGTGCAAAGGAAGCTGTAATTATTTCCTTTGAAAGGGAATTTTTTTCATCGCCCTCAATGGAACCACTTAGAGGATGGTAACTTTTAAGGTTTTTGCGGTTGTGTAATGAGGGCGATGCTCTTGTTAAACGGAAGGGGATGAGAGAGAGATAGAGAGAGAGAGAGAGAGAGATGAGAGAGAGAGAGAGAGAGAGAGAGAGAGAGAGAGAAGAGAGAGAGAGAGAGAGTAGAGAGAGAGAGAGAGAGATGAGAGAGAGAGAGAGAGAGAGGATGAGGAAGAGAGGATGTGAGGGAGGGATGGCTGTCGGCAATGAAGCGGAAAGTTTACTGTCATCTCAAGGTTATGTTGTATCCTATCCACCTGAGAAGCTTCATTGACCACACCGCTCTTCATGGGCCATAAACAACAGACTAACAATTACCTCCTGGCCACACACACACACACTCTCACACACACACACACACACACACACACACACACACATCTGTATTCACACTCCCTCTAATGTGTTTCACAGCAAATCACCACAGTTGAGACTTGACGCATTTTGACATCTCGGTGTAAATTATGGAAGCATGGAGCAAATCAGGCATTGGTCTCCGTCTGACTCGAACAAAACCACACCGGGGCAACCTTCACGTAACCGAGTGGTGAATTAAAACACCAGCATAAATCAAGTGGCCCTAGAGTTTTTAATCGACCGACAAACTGCCTGATTAAAATCAACCGATCGCCTCTCGATGTCTCTTCTTCTTCTGCTCCGGCTCTCTGTGGAACACCACACAGAACCACGGCTCCACCTGAACAATGAGCACGGCCCAGGCAAATCAATTACAGATGAATTATGCCGTTTGAGGACGGTTATCTATCTCAAACCAATATCCGCCAGGGAAGACCATGAGGGTTTTTTGTTTTTTTTTGGAGGACAATGATTAATTTAATCAAGTGTGAGTGAACTTTCTCCAAAAAATCATGTTGCTCCGACAGATAATCCGCTTTCCCTGAAACGTTTCCAACAGGATTAGCCCCCGAGGGATGCCCGGATGCGTTCACGGGGGAGAGAGAGAGGGGAGAGAGAGAGACAGAGAAATTATATTTATTGAAAGAGGAGCATAGAGAGAGTGGGGGAAATAGAGAAAGTTGGAAAGATGGATAGATGGGAGGGATGGAGGGAGGAGAATAGAGTGAATAACAATTGGATAACAACACAGAAGGGGGAGGGGGTATATACAAAAAAGGATATTGAGATATATAAATAGAGGGGTTTATAAAGGACTAGATCAGAGATGGAATAAAGAGATGAAAAGGAGACTCACACGTGAATTAAACAAGATTAAAATATGAATAATGCTAATGTATTTTATGTGACTGAAGACGTGATTTACTCTTGACCTTCAGTGATCCTGTGGTCCAGTAGAGCTGCTCAGCTTCACAAGACAGTGGTCAGCCGTGAGCAGCTGTTTAACCGTGTGGCAGGAGAGGGATTGGATCAGACATGAGACACAAGGGACGGCAAACATTTGCTGCTTTGTAAAAAAACGTGTGTCTCAAATGCAGTATTTGTGTTTTGGTGTATTTGACTTGACGTGAAACTTTTCCATCTCGGTAGGAATCGTCCCGAGAGCCCGTAAAAGCATTTGTACGAATCCATGTTGAGTTAAAAAGGGAAAATGCTTTACAGTCAAAGCTATTCCAATTCCTGAAAAGCTGACATTTTCAAAAACATTTCATTTCCTCGCAACAGAACCTGGATGAAAGATGGTGAAATGAAAACCACGGTATTTAATAATGTTCCAAAATCCACAATAGTAGGCAAATATCCCAAAGAGTGCTGATAGGCAAAATTAAAATGCCTAATACATAAAAAAAATATTGGATTCAAGTTGAAATAGAAAGAATCAGCAAGTACAGTACAAGGTGTCCTGACGACCCACAATAAAACAGAGGAGGTTTGCAGAATGGAAGCAACACAAACTCAAGACTCTCTCCGCTGCTCACACACCCCCAACCCCCCCCCACCCCCCACCCCCCGGAGTGCGCCTCTCCAAAGTCCGCCTCTGGCCAGATAATTCAACTTCCTAAATCTATGTGTTGCCAAACTGGAGGGTTACGGGCGGCCAGCGGGGCGGCAGCTGAGCCGCACTGAAAGCTGCAGCCTTTGATTAAGCTCCTCTATTCCAAGCCTAATGCCCCGGCCTTGAATTATTCACCGAGCCGGTGGAGAAGGGTTGTGCATGCTACAAGCTTGCTAAGTGTGTTAGCCTTTAAAAAAAAACATAATGCAATAAAGCTCATCCGTGCATAATGGACGGGAGACCGGGGCTGGCTTCTCTTTGTCGTGGGAAGACAGAATTAGAGAGAGGGGATCGGAGGAGGACGCTGGTTTGGCAGCGTTGTTGTCCCACTGCCCGGCCACAGCCCCCCCCCTCTCTCTCTCTCCCTCCCTGTCCATCCAGCAGAGCTCCACCAGCTCCTCAGTTTTAAGGGAAATGACAAGTGGAGGACATCACGACATGAAGAATTAGGAAACTCAGCGAGAGGCGCAGTGGAAGAACTGGTCGCCCTCAGGTTTTTTTTTGATTTGATTAGTAAGTTTCTAGAATTATCTAATACACTAAGATAATGATCTCTGTGTCTGATGACTGTGTGTGTGTGTATTGTGTAATCAACACCACTCTGCCTTTAGCATGTCAGCACCGCTCTGCACAATGAAGGGGTGATGCCAGTGTTGCATGTCATCCAGACTCGTTTATCACTTCCTCGTGCAGCATCGCTTCACACCTTCAGGATCTATCACACTCACTGGGAAGGTTTCACAGGGCATGAAATATTCAAGGTTACACAGTCATGAAGAGGAGGATCTGATGCGTGCCTCCAATTCAACGAGTGGGATTCAAGAACGCAACATTTTCAACCCTGATATGACTAATTGTGTTTATCTTTAAATCCCGACTGTTATGACATGTATGAGAATTGTCAAATTTTGAACAGGGGATTCTATTTTCACCGGCGTAGCTTTTTTTTTGCTTTTACGACTTTAGTTCAGCAGATCAGAAAACTCACAGACCACTTGTGAGCGTTGTAAATCATCTCACGTGATGCGGCAGACTCTTGCATGTTCACTCCTTTGACGGGCGATTCAAAAACAGAATATCTCTAATGTTCAAGGGGACTGGGATGATTGTTCAAAGCAGAAACGTGAATAACTCATTCCAGCCCCGATTTTAAAATGCTGGCAGGCCAAGCCAGAGCTCACCTCTCTCACTGAACATGAAAATAAAGGGGGGGATGGAATATAAGAGCAGAAGAAAAGCAGGTGTCAAATCTGTTCAGTTGTTAAGATGTTTTGAAATTTTTAGAAAACTGTTTTAGACTGTTCTCAGAAAATGAAGAAAAGTAGAAAAGGAGAAACTAAATTTTCGCTCTTTGTTTTAAGATGTATTTTTTTATTTGATATAAGAATCTCATTTATTTTCATTAGAGAACTTATTATCATTCCAGATTCAATGTGATTTTTTTTTAATAAAAATCGAATTTCTTTTATTTGATCGTTGATGACAGTCGCTCAAACATTTAATATAAACTGAATCATAACCCCACTTCCAGATTATGAGGGTTCGGACTTTTGCTTGAGGAAATGTTTGCGATTTGATTGATTGATCTGTTTTTTTAACCCCTGCTCAAGATCAATAATTGATGGATTTAAAATGTCAAACCTGATTCCGATAACAATAACATGTAAGAAAGCAAAAGAAAGCAATATATGGTTTTATACGGTTACGAGACAATTTTGTGCGACTGAAAAAGTCTCCCCTTCCAGTCGGGAAGGTCGACGAGAGAAAGAGTTTCACGCACGGAGACACAAAGTGTAAATAAACTGCTAAAACCAAGCAGCATGCGGTTAAGCGTGCATAAGCCCTTTGAATTAGTCTTCCTGATCTGCCTTGGATGACAGCTGTTGGCGCAGGCAGGACGCGATATGAGAACATATCACCACAACACAACACTGCTCCCTTATGTCGACTCTTACCCGCCGCACAAAACCCCAACTTTGGGCATTATCCACTCATTATTCCACCGACTGTGACATGGAGGAAGGGCTGGATGCTTGAGGTTCCCAGCTGAGTGATTTCCAAGCATTGTTCAGGGGTGGGGGGGGGGATGATGATCCGCTGCAATCAAGACATCCAGGCCCTTCGGTATTTGTCTTAGATCCTATAACAGTAAATTTCCTCGGAGACACCTCAGAGCTCTTTGACTCGGCCCCGTTCCGCCCCCCCCCGGCAGCATGCACATGGCTTCAGGATTCATTAGACATCGCGTCTCGTAAAAAAACAGACGTCTTGTCTTTTTGCAGCTGACTTAGCGTTCGACGGTGCAGCATTAAAAACCTCCAGTAAACCGCCCTGTAGATATAAAGCAAAGGAGGAAAGCGGAAGCGGTTATTGAACACGATGTCACCGCTCTTAAAATCAAACATCCAGACCTTCCTCCTGCGTTTGCCGGGCCTTATAAATAAAACAGATCATTGGCACTTGCAGTTGCGTTACCCGGTTCAGAGTGTAGCCTCCGAGTGAGTGAGTCTTCCTGAGAGGAGGAGCAGGAGGGGAGTAGACAAGAGGGGAGCAGACCGGGGCCGAGTTCAGAGCAAAGATCACCCGGGCTGCGTCCACTGTGGTGCTGATGCCGGCAGACAGGGAGGGCGGCCGCGGGGCCCGTTGTGTGTCACTGACACTTGCGGGTTGTGTGTTATTGGAAGCTGGTATATGTGGTGCTGCAGCTCGGGAGCATGAAACTCACACAAACAACCACACAATTTGCCGATCGATCTGTGCGTTTACCCGCATCCCTAATGCTGCTCTTTCTCCTTCTATGCAGGAAGTGTGTGTGCAACAACATGTGCCCTTTGCATGTCCTTTTGTTTGTGTGTGTGTGTGTGCGTGTGTAAACCATGGCCTGCTATGGGGCCGTGACACAAGCTGTCATCTTGTCGCAGCGAGAGCCCGGCCGCTCTGAGAGAATAGCTGCGAGAGACGAAACAAGATGTCGCGGTTTAAGCAAATATTTACTCCCTGCGATATCGGTCAGACGTGGATTTAAAGAGGAAAAAGGAATAAAGGGAAGTTTCTGTCCATCTCCCCCTGCTTATCTCGCCCTTTAACCATTTAATGGAGGACGTTGGCGAGCTGTGTGTCGGGGCCGAGGCGTAATTAAAGTGCATCCAGAGCGGTGATCCATTAAAGTGATAGCGTGCAATCCTGCAGCCGGCAGGTGCAGAGGTCAAAGCAATTGACCCCCGAGATTATTGAGGTGCGATACAGAGAGAGTCCGACAGACAGCCGGGAGAAGGGAGAGGAGACTGTCTGTCCTGTTAGTGTTTACTGTGTTCATTAAAGAAAAAGCTCTTTCTTCATGGACTGGTGGTGATAAAGCAACATGAGCGACAACAGTGTGTGTGTGTGTGTGTGTGTGTGTGTGTGTGCGTCAAAGAAAAGTGTAGAAAAGTCAGAGAAGACAACTTGTTTACTCTCACAGCAGATGTCCTTGATCGATATGTTTGATATACATTTATATTTACATTAATTGTGATAAAACATTTAGATGCCTCCATGTGTAGACAATCTTTCCATACAGTCTACGAGTGGTTCAGTATAGATACAAACAAATGGGGGTCCTTCTCTTGAATACATTGCTTCTCCGACGATGCAGAGAAATATGTCTTTCCTCTTTTTATCAAAGTTTCCTCTTCATCTTGAAAAAGTCCAGGTTCTGCAAGAGAAGGGGTTTGTCTCCTTCTTTGGCTTTGATATTTTTTGAAGTGGAGATCAGGAGTAATAAGAGGAGGAATTCCTCTCCTTCAACACCTGTGCAGAAGATCGGAGAATCTTCTTTTGATGAATTATAAAAATGTCAGCCTCTATACCCTGAACTCCAGGTTAGGTAATAATTAGATATATCGTCTTTATCCCTGCCAGGGAACTAAATAAAGAATCGCAGCTAAAAATCTTCAGCAAAGCTTGAACCACATGTGGAATCGACAATAAGTACATTAATAAATACGTGAATATAAAAGAATATGGAAGGTAATGAGGCTGTGAATGGAGGCATTAAAGAGAGCCGAGAGGAGCCGAGGAGGCAGCAAAGGGGATAAAGGACTCACAGTAATGATTAGTTTTAAAGGCAGTTAGAGCCCAGTGATGTCCCGGAGGCAGCAGTGAGACCAGAGATGCTCAGTTTGCTTCACTGATAGTCACAGATATCTGTACAATATTCTGATTAGCGTGAGGATATTGTTTTCATCACACGGTCGTCCTGCGAGACGCCGATGATAAAAACCTCCAGGTGGGGGGTGTTGTGAGTATCGAAGGCTTGTTTTCACACTCGTGCATGATTCCAATGTCAGAGTGATGCAGCCGCAGGTCGACTTTGGTGAGGAAGCTGAAGACAACTTTAACTCTTATTGACATGAGCTCTTTCCCTCCCCACGCCACTTCCCCCTTGGCACTGTGGCCATGTCTGTTCTCAGGACACACTCACAACATAGACGCCACAAGCATGGCTGCCAAAAAATGATGGCGGCGCAGAAAGAAACAGAAGACGACAGCGGAGGAAATGCGTAAAATGACGACTCCGTTCCTCATCAGCTGTCCTGTCAAGCGTCAGTGCCCCACACACACACACACACTCAAAATGTTGACCCAGCCTCCCTCTCTGTCATCTTGTCTCTCCGCTCCTCCTTTCTCTGCCCACCCCCTCCACAGTGAGGCAGTGGGATATCGAACCCGCTTAAGGCAAACTCAAAGTTTCCCTCAGGACGCCTGGGTCGGCTGTGGTGCTGGTGACGATTTCCCCTTCGTCCCTCTATGTCCTCCAGGATGTGTGTGTCCATACTGGTTCATGTCCATTTGCTGCACAAGCTCCACAATATATCCATCTACTGGAATGACTCTGAACGTTGGCATGTACTTGTGAGTACGCAGCTCTCCCCAGAACGCACAAAGCATTGTGAGCCCCTTAGTGTCCTTAATGTAACCAATGCACTCTGATTCAATTGACAAGGACCAGTAACAATGGCTGGATTACCAGTGTAAAAATGCATGGCAGTAAATCACAGTCATTACCGTTAGAGGTTATGTCGTCGTCGTCCGAGTCTATTTGTTTGTTTGGGTTTCGGTCAACAGGATTAAGCAAAATCTACTTAACAGATTTTCTCAGAATTGGGTGAAGGGAGGGGCCACGGGCCAAGACAGGATTTCGACAAACCCCAGAGAATACATACACAAACATGAAGAGGACATGCCAACTTCACACAGGAGGACCCAGTACGAACCAGGATCAGAACCAGGAACCCTCCTCGCAAACCACTGCCCCAGCCTGACGTCTTCCTAACCCCCACAGAGCTCTTACGCCACTCGTTAGGTTTCCTGCTGCCGACCCGTCCCCTCACATTAAGTGACGTCTGCCGCGGCATGCTGCTCTGAGAACCACCAGCTGGCGGCTAAGCCCCGTGCCCGCAGTGCCCCCGGTGTTTATCGTCGTTTTTCAGCATCAACGTGGCCAAATCCCCTCGACCCCTCCATGAAAGTCAAAAGCAATTCTGCATTCCGGAGTATAGCGCTCATCCTCCGAGACAGATGATAAATCACGGCAGCGGAGCAGGCAGCACGGCGAAGGGGGCGACCTCCTCCCTTCCCCTCGCTCGCTCGCTCACTCGCCGGCCTTGATTACACGCAGAGGAGCTCATGGGCGACCTCTTGATCATCATCTTTCTGCAATTGGCCAAACATCCCTCCCTCCTTCCCCCATTTTCTCCTCCTCCTTCGACTCTCTCCTCCATCCTTTCCACTTCTAAACAAGCCCCTGTACTCCCCTCCATTACACTAATAAGGCTAATCACCCCTCCGGCTGGTGCAGCCACGGGCCCGGGAGAACATGTCAGCAAGGGGAGATCAATGGAGTACATCAAAGGGCCGGAGCAGCACACAAACCAACCCCAGCACAGGGCCCGGGAGATAAGGCTGCTGCTGCTCCCTTACATTTTTCATGAGATGATCCTCCACTGTTCTGTTCTCGCCCGTGGTTTGAGTGCAGCGTGTTTTTAATGAGCTGGGCAGAAGATGCTAGCGCTGGTGGCGACACCTCGAGAGCTTGAAAACCACAAGCGTGCAGGCATGACAACGCACACGTGCATCAGATGCAGGCGTGCACTTGTAGTAACCACCGGTGCTGCACAAAACGAGTGGCTGCACACAATCCCGCAAACACCCACACGGGGGACGGCCATGTAGTTCTTTCTACGGCTCCATTAGAAGCTCATCTATTATAGATCAGTTGCTAATTAGCGGGGGTAGTTCGCCCGGTGCTAAAGTAAGGCCAACGCTTTGCTCAGCTCAGCTCAGCAGCTGGGGATAAAAGAAAAAAACGCTTAAGCTCTCGCTCGGAAAAGTCGTGAAGAGCAGCGGGGAATGAATATGTATGAGGAGATTTGCAAAAGGGAGGTGACCTTTAAGTCAGAGAGCGGTTGTTAGACTGCACCTTCCACATGACATTTCCTCTGCCAGTGGACAAAACAACAAGATATTTGACAGGAAACTAAAAGAGTTTCCTTGTAACTTGTGGAAAGTTTCGATAATAGCAAGTGTTTATTTGAGGTTTCAGGATGCTCCTAATAAAACCTGAAAGAGGCTACATTTGTTGGTTTCTGTTTCTCACAAGCAGCTCTCACTCACTTACACCTGTCGTCCACAGAACACAGAAGATAATAGAGATACAAATCTGAGGAAGAAAATCGTTCTCTCCGCTGGAACACAGAGGTATCGACTCACTCAAAACAACATTCATCAGAACTCGGGGAAGAATCAAACTTGGACAAAAGGGACTCTAATTAAATGGACTCGGGGAAACATGGAGAGCTGCACGTACTGGATTCTTAATAACACAGCACAATGCTTCTCTTTCGGGAAACAGGGCAACAGTAATTCATTCTGAAAAGACCATTGTAGCTTAACCACCTTTGTTTATGTATCGAGCCCTATGTGGTACTATTTTTTTAAGTTGCAGCACATTTTATAAAACTATAAATATCATGGAATTACCGGTTCCAGCAGCAGACGCCCAACTTTTCTCTCCTGTTATGTTTTATCCTAATTTCTTATCACTCAAACATTCTCCCGCCCATGTTCTCTTTTCAGGAATTAGATTTTCCTCTACTGTTATTCAGGCAATTATTATGTGTATATTATAATTGAAACCCTCACCCACGCTGTGTCGCAAAAACATTAATCGTTATTTGTCAAATTCTGTATTTTAATAAAAAAGGTGAGGATGTGTTGTTAGTTTTTGACACACAAAAAAAACAGAACAAAACCACAGGGAATATATTCAGCATTTACTAACAAAGAGGTTTTAATAACTGCTTTAACAGGGTGAGACGTGACAATCAAGGCTTTTATCTCTTCACCGCTTCCCACAATGAGAGATTCTTCTTCTTCATCTAAGAAGGTCTTCCTCTGTGGAGCAGGTCAGTATCTGAGAATAAGAAGATCTCATGGACAAGACACTAAACTGGTTGGTTCTCCTCTTTCACACCAGTTTCTCAGTCACTCGAAACACTCCAGGCTTTATACGCAGCTGGAGGGTTTAACCTGCCGTGTACAGCGTATCAGACCAGTCAGGACCAGCAAACACACAACTCCTTAAAGAGAGATGCAAAGGCGTGGTGGTTGCAAAAGCAAAAGAGTCAGCGAACCACACCCAGAAGTGACTCGTCCCAGGTGTAATGTGGCGTTGCCCTCTATCGAGGGTTGACCCTACATGACCACACAAGCTCCAGCTTATGCACAGTTGCATTAATCACTGGCTGTCGTTAAACTGTACAACGCTGCACCTCAGGAATGATAATGACCTGTCTGCAGGTGAACTCAAAGGTTGATTTACATAGGCAGGTCCCTCAGAGGACTTGCCTCTATAGAACTACAATGTTGATTTTGCAAGTTTAAACAAATAGCTGGTTAAGGAGCAGCTCAGCAGCAGCACAGTTTCTGTGTGCAAAGTTGTTTTTCCAGACTCATTTCAGGTCATCGGGACATTTCAACACTGAAATCTAATCAGTTAATCTTTGAGTTGCAAGTGAGTGAAATGTGAAGAATTTCCCCAAAGGCAGATTTGAGATTTAGTTCTGCAGCAGAGTCATTTGACAAACAAGCTCAATAAAAAAAAACAGAAACACACATTCAAGACATAACTGTTATTTCTCATGATAAATTGTAACCCACTTTAAAAGGGTTTAGTCAAAATAGTTATTGGTAATTTATTTGGATGATCGAGGATAATTAAATGCATAGTTTTCTTAGCTTTCGATGTGTCATTGTCTTCTCTTCCAGGTCATTTAAACACATGATTAAATCAAATGGAATATGAATTGTCAAATACATTGTTAGCCTAACATTTTATCCCGGCTATGACTATAACACAACTAAGTAGGGAAATACAAATGTCAAGAGATCGTTGCAGCTTTATGTGACCGACAACTGAGATGAAACCAACTGTGTCCCAGACTTTTTTACACACTCAGCAACCTTAATGTGTGGGTCATTACTCAAATGTCACAAGGGCAATAAAAGGGCAATAAGCTGAAGTGCCGGCCAGCAGAAGAGTTAGGAGTTTAAATGAGATTGTTTTCTGACACGATGACACAAGAGGACACACAACAGCGTTCGACTCCATGTGATAATAACACGCTGAAGAAAAAAGACTGTGTGGTAGGAGGGTGCACATGTGGTAGTGGCCCACGTTTGACTTCCTCTCACACACACACATTGATGCTGCAATATGCTTTGGTCCTTGTTATCGCCGCGGTGCCTTGAAAGTAGAGTCCGGTTCTATGATGTCTCCTCTGCCTCGTGTGTGTCTCTGATTTACAGCAACTCGTTTTATGTGAGAATTGAGCCTGTCACATCAGGGCCTCACACCCTCTCCTCCCTCTCCTCCCTCTCCTCCCTCCACCTTCGATGGACACCCCAGTCTGCGCCTGGAAATCAACGACAAGCTACGACCATCGGCGTCCCCATGCACGTGTGCGCGTGCACGTTGAGAAAGCTGCACACATCTGCTTGCAAACACAAACAAAAAGCACGAACTCAACGCCCTCCCGTCGAGGGAATCGTGCAGCTCGCTCTTTGTGGTAATTGAAAAACATTTCTCGCAGCGATGATAGAGTCCCAACTCATTTTTATGTGACTTAAGTTGAATGTGAATCTTTTATTTTTCTCACTCTGGATGCATGACCTACTTACACTCTCTCTCTCTCCCGCACACACACACATGCAGACACACACACCGACACACACTCACCCCTCCACTTCTAACTGCCACTACAGTGAGGCGTGGCGTAACTGCCTGTCTGTGTGTGTGTGTGTGTGTGTGTCTGTGTGTGTGCGTGCATCACCTGTGGAGAGATGTTTTCCCATCTGTGAAAGGAGAGAACAAGTACATGCATGTCGCCCATGTTTCCACATCTCTCTCCTTGCTCCTCGGGAGTCGTGGAGCTGCTGAAAGACTTCTCCTGGGACTAATACGCATGCACACATACAGTATATCCATACGCCCACACAACGCACACACACACATGACGGTGCACGTGGAGCGCCGGATGTTGCCATCAAAGCCTTCCCGCTTGCCTGTCACCCACATTTTCCTCACTGCGCTAACAATCGTTAGGATGAATTCAGGTTCTTCCTGATGTAAGGAAAATAATAAAATAAATAAAAAAGAAAGAAGAGAAACTCAAAGTGAACACATCTCTAATGCACAATGTCTGTATAGGTGGTGTTCAATGTAAAAGTACATGAAACCCGGAGGAGCTCTTTCATTTCCAGGGTGCAGAAAATGGCTGAAACCACAGGCAGCATCCAGTCATGGCTGATCTGACGGGGAAACGACTTCCAGAGGCTAATTAACGCACAATAATGTTAATGAGCACGTTCTGTGCATGTGGCGGCACGTGACACCGGCGGTTCTGCTTAATTTAACACTCGCCACCCGAGCACTGACGAGTAAAAGAGAGTGAGGCGCACAGTGATGCAACACAATCGTTTTTTAGTGATCGCTACCTGCACACACTCTCATTTCCTCCACATCTTCATCTTCCTTTCCAACCATCCTCCCTCCCAACAGCCCCCCCCCCTCCTCCTCCCTCTCTCCCTCCAAGCAGTGATCCGTGACATTATCCATCCAGTGTGCAACTCCCCACAGGAGAGCCATATCGGCCGCCCGACTCCACAGGGACTCCATTACTTTTGCGGCTGAATGTCTCCAACAAATGGAGAAATGACAAGAACAAAATGTATAGTGTCTATTTGTCCTTAGCGAAGAAGGACAAGAAGATGAAGAAGGACAAGGAGATGATGAAGAAGAAGAGGAAAAAGGGGCAGAGCGGTGCTGAGGAGGGTCGATGAAGGTGAACCAGCACCGCTCACACTCACCTCCTCACTAACAAGCAATGAATCCTGCAAATTCAAAAAAATTACAAGAGGGTTTTTTTTTGTACGGTTTGATTTGTTTTGGCAGAATCACCAGAGGGAATGACAACGTCTGTATAAAGAGGTTGAGGTCAACTGACATCCGGCCTGAGGTCAGCTGCTGCTCACTGTAACGACCAGAATCACCTCCAAACGCACAACCTTCACATCAGTGGGATAATGTGTTGTAGCTGGGATGTGAAGTGTGAGGAGGAGCAGCCGCCGGGTGGAGTAGAGTCCTGCACCGGGTCCGGCACCCACGGGTTCCCCCACACAGGTAACCAGAACAAAAGTTGTGTAACTGGTAAAAAGGGTATTCATATCTGTACTGTTCCAAGATCACAACTCAACCGACAAAACATGCTATAGCCCATTTGAAGTGAGGGTAGCAAAAGTGTTTAATCACGGTTTTGGATCGGGTTGGTACGGAGCTCAGTGGGACAATAATGGACCCGACTGCCAAGGAAGGAATCCTCAGAATCCTGGATTTGGCCACAGTGCTGTGCTCCGTAGATCCAGGAAATCATCAGCTCACTGAGACCGGCTGAGAAACTTAGCAAACAAATACAAATGGATCAAAATCCACGTTTGTCCCTCTTTGTAAAACTCAAAGATCAGCTGATAACTACAAATGTAGAATTCACAAAACCAATCTACTGATTATGTAACTTCCTGTTTAAATCTTTTGATGAAGACACTGTAACACATAAAAAAGCCAAAATATAAAGAATTTACAATGAATTAAAAGTGTCTCCTTTCACCAATTCAAAGCCACTGCCTCTATTTTTATGGAAAATGATTTGTGTAAAATGATAATACATGAGTATCATTAACTGACACTTGCACCACATCACTGCAGTATAAACCAAACAGAGAGCATCTTGGGAACAGGTGTTGTTCAACTACTGTCGTCTGTTTATTCATATTTTTTCACTCACAAATATGTTTCTATGAGGAGAAGCCGGTCTGGACCATTCTGTTCACGTGTGCTTGTTTGAAAAGTACGACAGGAGATGGAGTGATTATCATTAATGCTTGTTCCCCAATTACCTCACCATTATTGCACATTTATACCTCTAGTGCTTGAGCTGGTCCTTGTAATTAAGTTATTAAACCAGAGCTCTTTGAATGTGCAGCTGCAGCATTGTGGCTTAAACTTGTCAATAGTACTTTTTACTGCAGTGATCCGTTGTCTGTATTTGGCAGGAAGGTGTTAGGATAACAAAAAGTGTGTTGTTTTAATGCTTGAAGAGGGAGATTAAATGGGCATATAATGGTTCCTGCTGTCGACTACTACTGAATTAGAGTTTCAGACACTCTAAGAACAGTCACGTATCTTGGAGCCGGTCATTAGACGACCGGGAGCTTCAGGCACCGTGGTTGGAACGTGATACAGACGGATGCATCACTGTCCCCCTGGTGGCTGTGCAGCAGGGCAGGGTTAGAACCTGGTGTCTCCACGTTGACCAACACACTCTTCATCCTCTGATTCATCACAGCCAGAGGATGCACCGGGTTTGACACCGTGCACACAGTCGCTCCCTGGGGGTGATATCTACAGCTGGTGGTGACTATAGGACTGTGATATGTATACACAGGGAGGTCTATATGAACTAGAGCTACCACAACACCTAGTTTGAAGGGAATTGACTGAATTAGGTCTCTAACATCAACAATATGGGTAATTGGAGGCTGTGGTGAGATGACACTCAGTCTCAAGTGTGGTAACACAAGGTACACAAAGCTGTTTGCAGTGTTTGTAATGCAATTGGCTGCGACAAGACATCTAACATAATGAGACAAAAGGTTAAGCACATCCACAGCTTCACCTACGTCTACTTAAGGAAATTCATTCACCAGTTGGTTGAGTCATAGCTGGAGAAACTGTTCTTGTCCAGTGCTGGTTGGCTATGACCTATTTTTTAACATCATGATTTCCACTCCAGGATATGAAACAGCAAATAACCCAAAATAAAAAGCACAGCTGGGTACCGATACCGAATTCCAGGAACCGGAGCTGGTACCGATATGAACATTACTTCATTCTATTTATAAATGAAAACATGAAATCATCTGCAGGAGCTCTCCTGAAACCTTACAGCTCAGTTTGTCTCTATGCATGCTGGTCATTTGTCAGCATCATAATGGAGGCGTGCATCTAGAAGCTGCCTGTCAGGATATGGTAGTTTGTTGGGGAGGGTTTTGTCTCCCTGGAGAAAAGCTCCTCTGTTATGACACAGCGTTGGCAGGTGCTGTCCCTCACACGTGTCTCTGCAGTGGACGAGGACTGGAGACTAATGGCTGCTCCTGTCACCTGCCTCCTGCTGCTCAGACTCTGCCAATCTGAGGAGAATATGATGGTGCAAATCAAAAACCGGTCGACTGCAGTAAACTACAGAGAGAATCGACTATGGTCAAAACAAGAACAGGAGCAGGTGCAGCCGTTTAACCACAATTCATATCTGGAGGAATCTGCATATATACCACGGATTAAAATAAAATGGTGTCAGCTACAAGTTTGAGGCTGCACATAAAAACACAAATGCACGGGAGATTAGCTCGGCAGATGCCCACCCCCGGATTCCCCTTCTCCCACATACAAAGAGATGCAGCGTCAACTTTAAGTAGGTCACTTTTTCTTTTCTGGAGAATATGAAGTGGTGAACTTACGAGAGCCATGTAAGAAGTAGACAGGATGACAGCACAAGCATTATTGATCACCCCCTCTTGTCTTGATTTGAATGCAATCCTCAGTTATCAGGCTTATGCAGGGTTTTTTCACGTGACTCAGACTCCTCCAGAGGCTGAGGCAGGGCCACAGCGTTTTCAATAACACAGGTTCTGGAGTCGTCAAAGCAGAAAAGCCCTGCGGCTGACAGGGAGCATTCCTCCCAGCTCCCGGGGGGGACCACATCCTTATTGGCTGGCGTCTGAGAGAAGCCCAGAATCGGCTTTTTTACGACTCTTCCCTCTAACCAGGTTAATGCTGCCTTGAGTGATGCCGGCAATTAAAGCCATATCTAACATTTATTACTGCACGGCGGTCACCTCTCCGCGGACCTCCCCCGTGTAGCAGCTGGGATTCAGCGAGGCTGAGGCAGACGCGGCCGCTTGCAGAATGACTGTTATCTGTCTGGATAACTAGCACATTAAGGCCAGAAAGGTCAGCGGCATCTGCAGAAGCATCATGTGCACACAGGGGCCTGAGGGAAGGGCTGCAGCAGAGCCTGGTGCTGGATGTGAGTCTGATCTGATTGTACCGAGGCTCGTATCAATTCATTTGAGCTGAAAAAAGGGACATTCTTTTAAATAGTAGTAAATATGAGTTGGTTACCAATATTTTTTGCTGTAGCTCTTCAGAGGCCAGAAGGATTTACACTAAAAACATTTTAATTAAAAAAAAATAGCCAAAGGATCTCAGCAGTGAAACCCGAGGATATGTGATCCACAGAGAGGGAGTTTATTATTGGTTATTCTGAGTGTAATTCTCACACTGTTGGGCTCCACCACCGTAGATCTTAATCAAATGTGGACCTGGGAGTTGGTCATATGATAAACCTATAGAGCTAATGAGGTGGCCTGGGAGCAGAGAGAGGAGACGAGTGATGTGGTGCCACTGCAGAGAGTTCATGGTAATTAGCAACGGCTCAAAAAACCAAAAGACCAAACCCTCTGAAGGTGTTGATGACATTGTAAAATGGAACCAATTTTAAAATTCACTGTCTCTTTGCAATTCAACTTTAACTGATATTTTTATTTATAGTGAGGGTAGCATACTGATGGAGATGGAGCAGGAAAATGAACTAATCCAAGGCTTTCAAATTTCTTTGCATCTTATAAAGGTTTTAAAAATGTTGTTTAGCTCATGAACTAGAACAACAACATTTTTAATTCATGTAAATAACTCTTTTATTAATCTTTTTTGTTTCTTCAACCAAATCAACTCTTGATGAAAGGATGAACTGCTCAGTTTGATGTTTGGATTTATTTCCTTTGTTTCCACCAAAGTCCATTCAGAATGAAGATCAATGAGCCGTGTGATACATCAAGAGGAAGTAATCACAGCACTAAAGGTATATTTCAAAGCAGCCTGCTCTTAGACTGATTCACATACAACTATAATAACTTTGAGAGAAATAATAGACCTGCTCAATGTCATGATGCAACTTGAGCCTATTCAAGAGTCAGCCACAGGGATTTGAGTGAAATGGAACCAATATCATTAAAAAATGTAAATATCACAGCTCTGTCATCCACTAACCAGAAGGTCGGCGGGTTTCGATCTGATCGGAGAGTTGATCCAAGTGCCCTTGAGCAACACACTGAACCCTGAACTGGTCCTAACTGCTGAGCTGGCAGTGTGTAATCAAATCCATGATAGAGAAAGTGCTGCACATAAATGAAATGAAGAAAGGTGCATGTGAGTGGGGGGGATTCTTCAATGTACAGTGAAGTGCTTTGAGTGTTAAGACTAGAAAAGTTCTTTATAAATACAAACCATTCACCAATGCTTATAATTCAAGAACCAGGGTTTTCCATTCATGCAGCAGCTCCTCTGCTCAGTCCAACAGCAACATGATCCTTGTAAGATTCAAGATGTAAGTAGCAAAGACATGTTCAGAGATAGTCGCTGATAACGTGGCAGAGTGAGTGAGTGACAGCGGGAGCCGGTGAATGGACGAGAGAGTGAAAGCTCCAGCGGCAGATAAAGAAGAGGAACGACAGGAGCTGGGAGTCAGACGGGCGGCAGACAGCACGAACCCCCGCTGCTCACAGCTCTGCCCGCTGGAAACCATATCGGTGTATAAGATAAAAGACACGTCCTCCTTTCACGGGGGAAGCTGCAGGAGGCCTAGCAGCCTATTTAACCAGACAGGCAGCCGGCTGCGTCCCAGCAGTACCCGACTGCATGTTTACTCAGGCTGATTAATGGATCCTAGTTCTGTGGCTGTCCTGACTGCTGATATGTCTGGAGACTTCTTAAAGAGCGGTTTTTCGCGTCTGGCTCACTCGGCGACGCTAAATCCACATTTTAACACTCTCAACGTATACTCGTGAAATCAATGTGTTTCTCCTGTGCTCGTAAAGCTTTCAGCAATTCCAATTCAGATTATTATTTTTTTTGTTCTTATGTCATCGCAGCCTCCGGTGTTTTACACCTCAAAGAAAGAGAAACGTCTCAGGCTGATTAAACTAAGTTTCACAGAGCTCGCAGCGATCACACAGCATGAGAGACTTTGCTTAATTTTAATGCCTCGAACAAAATGTTTCTTTCTAAGGAGATGCAGCACTTAGATGTGTTCTTTTGATTATATAACCGACATTAATGCACAATTATTACACATTTAAAAGGACATTTAGGGGCTGAACATGGTTAATAACGCCCCCTGGTGTTTCAACGTGTCTTGGACCTTGCAGTCTCCTCACCACCAGCGCCTGCTGATTAACGGGGGAATCTGGAAACCAGTGCTCATTTTCAAATCTATGCTGAGAGCAAACCCCAAAACCAGCACATGGTCTCCCAGTCAGAGACATCTCCCATCCTCTCCTGGCCCTGCATGTCCTCAGATTTGCTTTGGGTGAAAAGTTTGTTAACTTTTTGACAGAAGTGAGGTTTTGGGAAAATCTTTTGAAAACAGTTCTAATTCTCTAAAGATTGATATCCTCCCGAACATGATAAGAACCGTCTTCATTTACTCTTTTATTAGTCTACATCATGTTAATGTGTCTGGTTGAATATTTTAAACCAGCATTATATTGAGGAGGCAGCTAGTTTATCTCCAAGTTGCTCCACTTGCGCTGCCTCGATAATGAAAACGAGAACAGTTAGACGCAGATGAGCGATCCGGAATAATAAAACCATTCTCCAAATGAAAAAAATGTCTGCAGTGTGTTTCTATT
Source organism: Pseudopleuronectes americanus (assembly GCA_038501795.1). Lineage (NCBI taxonomy): Eukaryota > Metazoa > Chordata > Actinopteri > Pleuronectiformes > Pleuronectidae > Pseudopleuronectes > Pseudopleuronectes americanus. The sequence continues at coordinate 22,971,890 of CM076717.1, read as the reverse complement.
CTGGGCCCAATAAGATCCTCAGTGACGCCGAGCACCGAGTTCCAAACACAACGGCACTTAACAAGATCTGAAACACAGCTTGTGCACTTTGTCCAAACTTTGACCAATTAGTAAGAGTGTGGGGACACAGAGGCCAGATCCGCTCATGCAGATGTGTTCCCCCCCCCCACCACCCCCCAGCAGTGAACAAAAAGCAGCTGCACGCCGCTCGGCTCCTTTAAGTCCTGCCCCAGCTGTGTTTTCGTCAGTTCATCTAATTAGAGTCAAAAAGTTGTTTAATCACAGATGGGCTCAGCTGTTGCACATCACTACTTGTAACCTGTCACTCTCGTCCGAGTTCCCCCTTCTTTTTCCGGCTCCTGCAGGAACGTGTTGCGACAGTGACCCCATGTGACACAAACAAAGCGTCTTCTGGGCGCCGAACCAACACCCTCCTTTTCTCTTTTTTTTGCATCTACAGGTTTGTTCCTGCTCCGTGAAGCGGTGCCAAAGGTTGGGCTTGAACCAGCAGCACGAGCATGTCGCAGTTTGAATCGGATGCGGCTACGCGGTTTAGAGCCAGCAGCCTTTTGGTGGCCGGGCCCGGCGTCATGAGGCACCACATCAACCTGCTGCCTGCCAGGCTTCAGGAGCAGGAACCTGGGCAAGGCAGACGTGTCTGGAAGGGAACCTGATGGATGTGCTGTTGTTTTCAGGCGTGTGTCGTCTGGCAGATGTTGCCCTGCTACTCCGTCAATCTTTCACTTCACACAAACAAGAGCACATTCCAAAACAGAAACAAATAAATGCTTCTGCAGTCAGGTTCCCTTTTTTAAGAGGCTCCCTGCAGGTTGCAGGGTGGCGGAGGGGTGCGTTTGTTTATTAAACCGAGCACCGTTTTTTTTTCCGCCTGAAAAGGTAAACAATAGCTGTGCTTCACCGGGGAGGGGCACAGGGAGTATGAAGAGAAGCAGATATGAAGGAAAAGAGGGATTGAGGGAGAGAACGCAGGAGACGATGTCACCGAAGGACACCGGGTGAGTGACAAAACCTTATTGGATTTATTTGTCTTGCTCGGCTTCTCAGATGAATCTCATTTAGTGTGTCTGACAGCGAGGGAAGTGCACATCAAAGAAACTGACAAATGTCCTTTTTCCTCATAATGAACGAGAAGCAGGTCCTCATGTGGGAATCCTTAAGCCAAACAGATACTGGGCCGACGGTGCATTCAGGGAAAAGCCAAAACAAATCAATCCCTTTGCATGAGGAGACATTTCACTGATTAATGTCCTATTTCCACAGGAGCTGGAGAAAGACACACAAGGAACCGTTGCATGGGAATTGAACCCGTGACACCACGACTGAGGACGTCAAGGTCTGAGAGACTCTCTGTCAATCAACATGACAGCACATCTTGTCAGAACATGACATGTCATATTTCCCAGATGTTGCCAAGACAGATTCTAACATGTGAAAGATGAGCTTTGCTAAAGATACGGTTCTGGTTTCCTCTCTTGTACGATCGTGGCTTCCGAGATCGTGAGAAGAGCTGCAAACATTCTTCGCACGGTTTGTTCATCGAGACCTGAAACTCAAACACTGAAACCAAGACCCGGCTCCTGATCTGTGTTTGCATTCTACCTCCTCAACACAGACACACGAGAAGAAAACACAAATACCTCCAGGACGTATCTGATGGAAGAACGGTGTCGTGTGAAGTTAGCTTCTCATGGTCGGAGGTGGAGAGTCACTGGGTCTAAGAACTCAAATATAAAACTTCAGGACTGTTATGAGATATTTGAATATTTTTAATAATACTCTTTTTACTTTAATTGACTACTTCTCAAAGGGAAATATTGTACTTTCTACTCCACTAGTTTATTCTCAGTTTTACTTTCAAGATAAAGAAACACAATTGATAGTATGATGTCCTTTAAAATATACAATAATGATAAAGATTAAACCAGTAGTTTCCAAGTGTTTTAATTTCTGGCGTCTTACAAAACACAGTGTGTATCTGATTGGACAATATCATTTTAATCAAGAGCAATTTAACCACATGTATCTATTTATTACCTAAGATGTGTAAAATGTTTTGCTGGTATTTAGCTGCATCCAGTGTTTGTTATCCTCTGCTCATGAAGAGGAGTTAACTCATAATAAATAATAAAGTGACATTTACATGATAAGTATAGATTTCCATTGATATGAAAACTTTTGGCTGTATCGCCCAAACACAGTAGTTTGTGGATCTTTAAGTAAAATTGAATGCTTCTTAAATTACTGCTCCCGGTTGTGTGACCCTGGCCACGAGTCAAGTTGCAGTTTACGATCACGTCCTTCCAGACTCATTTGCTGGTGAAGACCTGTCAGCACAGAAGTTCTCCATCATAAAGCAGATTAATGTCACCACTTGAGTATCTGACCAAATGTAAGATACGGCCACGATCTCTCCTTCTGTTCCGGATTCATCATGTCGAGTGAACTTTACAAACCTTAATTTTGTGGATGTAAAATCTCCTGTTTCCTCCTCGTAAATCTACCCGATTAGACAAGTACGACATTTAGGTGTTGTGAAGTACAAGTGAGTATTTGTGACAATTTTTGTAGGAGTTTCCGTCCAGATGCTACTAAGATATCATGTCTCTGCGAAATGGACAGACTGACGGCTGCGAGGATAAACACACGTCCTGCTGCTGCTGCTGCTGCTGGCACTAAGGCACGAAAATGGAATATTGAGACAGTATTTGGGAGATCTGATCCCTGAACAGCTGGCGACGAACCGCCATTTGTTCTCGGCTCTGCTCCGTGGCAGACGCAGGAGACCGTCCTCGAGGACTCGGCGTGAATCAACAATCGGCAGCGGGAGCAGGCAGCCAAGCCCCCGGGTCCTGCCAGAGAAAAGCATAAACTTAATTAAGTCCCATCTTACAAGGTGTGCATGCACTGGGAGGGCCTGTAATGAAAGCCTAATGCCGGCCACAAATTGGTCCGACAAGCAGCTCCAGCAGATGCCTGACACGGCGCGCTCGTATGGGCCCGGGGGGGGGGACTTTCTCCAACGCCTCTTCTCAAACCCGATACCGAGCTACGTGTGAAGCCACAACAAACACAGCTGCTGTCAATAGAGCTTAGAGGATTGATCCAAGGAAATAACCGTATCGCCAAGGGGTGTCAGAGGACTGAACCGAATCACGGTCACAGATTTCGTGTTCCTCGTTATGTTCCTCGAGCTGTGGACTGAAATAGTTTCCCTCCTTACAGGCACATTAACATCACCACACGTCACCATGTCACCAGGTTACCATGACATTTAACTCTAGTGGCAGACAAACCCGTCTCCGTGGCTCTAGCAGCACAAACGGTGGAAAGTGTGGCTGAGGATTCTGACACCCCGACGTGAACTTCTTTGCAAAACAGTTCTGGGAAAGTGAGGAACAGGCAAACTTAATGAAGCTCCTGGAAATGAAGGGATTCATTTTCCGAAAATGTTGGCGTCCCCCGGCCGCGGTGGTGGATTATGACGAGTTTGATGACGCCGGTGATAATCAGTGTAATAATCTGTATGGCACCGTTAACATCAATCATAACTTCCACATTTCTAAATCAAATATGTTTTCAGGGTTATCTTATCAATTTAAACCAAAAGACAAAGAAAACATGATATCATCAAACTAATGGTTCATATTATAACTATCGACCGATCTGTTATTTAAAACCTGCAGATACTTACATTATTTTCTATTTATGTAGTTAATAGTAGAACAAACTGTTCCAGCAGCAGCTCATGTAATCATCATACAAATGAAATTGACATAAGATAATTCTGGGTTTTGTCCTCCAGCCCTGAAAGTATCTGTAATATCACTAATCTCCAAACCCATAACCCATAACCTGAAACATCTGAATATAGAAGCCATTCGATTTAATGAATTTTCTCTAAAAAAGAACAACATTTAATATTCATCATGAAGCAGATGAATTTGTTCTCCAGAACCAGTGTCATTGCTTCACACACGTCTCACTGAGTAAAAACATTAAGTTGGATCACAGCTAATTGCAGAAAGAGATCATCACCACGGAGGAGGACTCCAGTTGGAGGAGAACGGTTTTTCAGTGTGGGTCACATGATGCCGGCCAACAGGAGTCATGACAACCAGTAAGAGGGTCTGGTTGTCCAGGACAAAAAAACAGTTGTCAAGATAAATAGATTTTGTGGTCCCCTGGGAGCCGAGTAGACAAGTAGACGAGTAGACGAGCTCCCCCAGTGATCAGTCAGGTAACGTGAACTATTCCATCGACTGCACATTAACAGCAGATCATTATATTGGCACACATCTCACTCATCCTCTGCTTTTACCTCCACGTGAGAACAAGTAGCACAGGTCAGCAGGTGTCGAGATAGGTGTCGGTATAAACAAGTCAATGTATAAAAGAATCGGTATTGTAAAAGTTAGGGAAAGGAAAACTGCTCAACAAGTCTATGCTCCAGTGACACACACAATAAGCACACAACAGCAACAACTTTCAGTAAATACACAAATACGTGGGTGGGTTAACGAAAATTGAAAAGAGTTGTTTCATATTTCTTGCATTTTTTAGTCAAACGTTGATATTACTTTATTTATCTTTTAAGGGTCAAATCTGAGATTCAAAATATCCCGGCAGTTAATCAGCACAGAAAACATCACGATCCACGTTGGGATCCAATCATTTTAAAATCCCCTCAGTGGACCTCACTTCCGTGGGTCCTACTTGATCTCGTCAAAATCTTTCGGATTTAAATAGGAACGTGGGATTATTAAAGTACACACATCTATCTGTTTATTAATGTATCTATCCAAAACTGGAGGAAAAGATAAACAAGGCTCCTGCAGAGTCACAACCGAAATACACACACACACACACTCACAGATATCAGCTTCCCAAAAAGTGCCGGATTTTTTTTTGTCAATTTCAAGAAAATTTTCTCTGAAAAATTCACTTCTATTTATGGATCCATACAAAAGTTCTTTCCTGGGCCAAGTCCCTTCCTTCCACACAGTTTGGAAGAAATCTGTTCTGTTGTTTTCGGTTAATCCTGCTGACAAACCAAGGATCCATCAAAACCAGAACCTCATGTGGAAGACGACCACAGAGATCTTTCAATAACTTTCTGAAATCATATCTTTGGCCCCGTTACAACCTCAATCAGCTGTAAACCCGTCGTGTGCTGTTGATCTTTATCACTTCTGCTCAGATAAAGTTCATTCCATTTGTCAACTGTTCACTTTTAACTGCAAATCCATAACAACGGCCATTCATCCATTCTCCGGGTGCAGCCACGCTTTCCTGTTCCCGTCGTGCGACTCTTGCACAGTCAATCAATTAATCAAATAAGATTCATACCCATATTCACAAATCACAATTTGTCTCAAAGGGGTTCAAAGTAAACGTACGAGCAGGGAAACTGAACCATTTTCTTGTGCTCGGAAATAACATAAAAAAAACGTCCGGCTCTTGCGCGTGATAATTAAGATTATTACTCCAACAAAGGCAGGAAATAATAATCAGCCTCTCTCCTCTCCAACATAAAATAAGGGACCCATCTTTTTCATTATTATACGAGCTCTCAGAGGAATTACCTCGCTGGATGAATCATTTCATGTAAGAGTTATACATTATAATTATTTATAATTACCCATCCAATTATGTTACCATTTGAATTACAATAAATTCCACAGACACCTTCATCACTGTGACAAAAAAGTTGATTTTAAAGATTTATTAAATTATTTTTAGTGCAGATCTAGAAATCTCTGCTCGAGGAGAATCTCGCAGTGAGGTCATGATTTTTAATCAGTAACTGTTTGTGTGCGTAAGGACTGAGTGTGTGTATCACACAGTCACAAAACGGAAACAGGATGAAGATACAGTGGAGGCGTCTGGGGAAGACCTCAGTAAAACCACTCACATCCCTGACCTGCACTTGAGATCATAACATGGAAGCACTCAGATATTCTTCTCAAAGTGTCATAGGTCTTGTACCATTTACAGCTGTGTGTGTGTCTGTTTGTGTCTGTGTGTGTGCCATAGATTTGCTGCGTTGTCGTGCAGAGCTGGAGGAGAAGCGCCCAGGCCGAGCTGCAGCAGTGAGTATGAGAGCAGTGCATCACAGGGCTCAGCCTGGGACCCTCGGGTGCAGTCACAGAGGAGCTGGTGAGAACCGAACTTCTTTTAAACACAATCCGGCAGCTCAGCAGTTTGATGAAGCAGCTCGATCGACCTCAGTCCTCCACGGTGCAACACTATATCAGGTTGTATGTTACTTTCTTATGAAAACACAAATTTAACCCACAATTTAATACTAATACCGCTACAACTATTTCTAATGGTAAAAACAGTACATTCTATTTACATGATGGTACTATTACCACTTAGAAAATGAACATAGGTTAAAAACAGAAAAGCAGATAAAGTTGTTAATGTGAACGAGGTTGTTTTCACCCATTAAAAGACATTTTCCTACATTTTCATCAGTGACCCTCAGTAAATATTGTTTGGATCTTGAAGAACAGACATATTCACGGTGTTAAGATTTATTGGTTTGTACAATATGGGGCAGGTTATCAAACTACTTCCTTATTCATCTCATTTTACTATCGTTATAGCGAGACAGACGTGTTGGATTAAGAGCCCTTGGCGGAGCTGCGTGTTCTGCCGATTGTCATAAATATATTTTAAATAATCACTGTCACTGTTATTTTTACCTCATTTGGCCGAAGCTCTACATACAAGCCTTGCTCTTTTCAGACTAATGTCTCATTCTTTACTTGTATGACAGATTGATATTCACAGAATTTTCAAAATCATTTCATAATTCATACATAACCATTTATATTAGCGTCTTAAAATGTTGGAACTGCACAATTCCACGTCCAATTCAGTTCATCCTTACTTATTCAAAACCGTTTATCGGTCGTCTTATAATTAGAACCTGGACGCTAACGGACATAATTAACCAGAAGAGTAAAAATACTAAAGCCTCAACAAGTTCCCTCTGACTTACACTCACACTTTTAAACTCGCCAATTTTTTTCTAATAAACGTTGGCAGCTTCAACGTATGCCCGTGTGTGATAAGGAGGCGGTTGCCATGGCAACAACACACTCCTTCAGACGTGGAGCGGAAGGAAGAGGCTCCCCCCCCCGCACTCCCGCACCTCCAACGGTAAAAAAAACAAAACGCAGAGGTTTAACAACGTGTAAAACGAGACGCAAAACTCCTGCTTCATTTACCCAGATGAGACTGAAATATTCATTTATATGATGATTTTAGGGAATCGGCTTTGTTGGATCTTGTGTATTTAATCCGAGGGAAATCTTCAGTGCAAAGGTTCTGCATGTTGCTCAGCTGCAACGGGACTTATAAATGAAATGCACTGCGTGAACGTCTATTTCTCAATGATTCACAACCTTTCTCTTATTTTAAATAGTCTCCTGACCAAATAACACACGGCAATATAAATTTGTATTATTTTGTATTATAATAAAAGACTGGATTTTGTAATTGTGCATTTTATTGTGTTTATTGAGTCTTGTTTTTCATGTGTATTGCAGTAAAAGAGTTTAGCTTCTTTTCTCTCATCCGAGCTGAATTCCTGTGTGACTCCCTGCAAACCTCTGTTGCCACATTTAGTCAATAAATAATTATATATTTCTCAACCTGTCTACTTTATCTTAATTAGCGTGTAGGTAAAAAACAGAGTGAAAACCCAAAAACAACTAAAATAACTGGTGAAAGACTTTCCCACTTGCTCCACTGCACTGCAGGGAAAAACTTAATGACAGGAGCTTGAGTGGAATTCCACAGGCACATGTATTATTTACCGGAGTCAGAACCGTTGCTTTAATATATTATGATGCCATGACTTTTTTTTGGGGGGGGGTTTCGAGAAGAATTAAGAGGTAACCACGGAGACAGACCCCGGGAGCTAGAGATGAACCTGTGAACCCAAACTGTCGGTCGCTGTGAGGTTGATGAGACACATGAAGGTTCTTTGGCAGGAGCTCCGAGGGAAGGCCCAGAGAAAGAAGACTGCAGAAGATCTTCCCTCTGTAAGACAGAGCCACCTGACTCTCCATCTTCATTGTCAGATGGATAGAAGTCTAATGAGGTAGATAACTCACTGACAGAGTCCTTTGCTTGCTTGTAATGAAGCTGAAGATATGGATTCCGCTCCTGAGCATCACAGGCGGCAGGTTATTAACACCTCATCCTCCTATATGAGTCCAATCAATTAAAAAACGGGATTCCTGCACTAATCATGCAGGCAGGTGATGACAAACCCCGGTATGACGAGCAGGAAGTGAAGAGGAGATATCTCGCCCGGCGACAGCAGCTTCCTCTCAAGGTTGATTAGATCGAGTGGCAGAAGGCAGCCGACTCTGCAAAGGCTGTTGACAAGTAACTTAATGGCTTTCGCCTGAGTACTTAGTCCGACCTGCTGGCTGAGAGAATGATTAGTGATGATGATGTTTGGTTTCCTTGACATTCGCAATAACTTCACACAACCAAGGGTTCAGGGCTTGGTTAGAAATGTGAGTGGGAGATTCCACCACATCTCTCCAAGTGATTGGTGGCACTGGGACTGAGAAGTGAAGAGTTTGCTCTTTGTAAAAAACACATTTATTAATAAATGATGGAAGAACCGAGAGCGTGGTTATCAAGGTGGAACCAACGATGAATATATGTCTCACATTTTAGATTAAATAAAGGAAAGTGATGGTTGCAGAGCAGTGTCTGTGCTCAGTGAAACGGCTTCACAGTATTGTTTTGGGTGGCCTGACTGACAAAATATATATAACAATGGTTTCCTTAAAGTTTTCCTTTGTACTTTAGTTTCCTTTATGATAAATAAATATAGATAAAATACAACAATAACAACTTAATATATAGAGTTTGAAATGTGCATTTTCAACTTTATTCTATCAAATAAATCTTATATTTGCGTATATCTGCGATCATAGACAGTGATGTCTGTGAAAGGCTCATATCAACCGATGGTTATCAGTCAGAATGAATCTATATAATATATTTAAAACAACCACACCTACAAATCTGCTTAAGGGGCTAAAAATACCAGAATAAACTAATTTAGACGAAAAAAACAACAACTGGAAATAAACCAAATAACAATAAAAGACAGTTGCAGAATAAAAGATAAAGTCAAGGTGTCAAGCTTGACTCAAACTTTTGGGAGAAGAGGTTTTCAACGGCAGGTTAAACCAGTTCAGTGCTCTAACTGGGACATGAGAGTTTGGACAGGTGACGGCAACTCATTTAAAAACCTTAAGAACAATTAAACGATGCAATCTTAAACTCAGACTCAGCGGAGGGAAACCAATCCTGCAGCTGTGTGATAATTTTCCACTTACAAAAGACAAGCGTCTCCATTTTTGCACTAACTGCAGACGATGAGGAGACGACTGTTCTACACCCACTTAGGCAGAATTACAGCCGTCTAACTCGGAGCTAATAAAAGCATGAATGACTCTTGATTCCCGAGGAATGGTGAGGAACTGTCTGGATTCGCTTGTGTCACGTTGAGTGGTCTTTTCTTGGCGATGTCTCCACGCTGAAGGTATTTGCCACTCAAGTCTATTTTCTGCTTTATCTCCAGCACTCATGCCAAAAAGGGAAAAAAGGCAAAGTACATGACAGCAGAGGCGTCGCACTATAATTTGTATTGACATAATTCATGTCCGGAATGAGTGTAACACACAGGAGAAGTGAGTGTTGTCGACGTTAGTTGTCATTCTGTGGGATGCTAGTGTCAGAAGTGATCCGTCACTATTCATAATGCAGATTTTCTCTCTCTGCCACAGGAATATACGTTAAACCTGAAGTCCCAAAAATGTGCCAAAAGTTACAATTTTAAATTGGTACTAAGCAAGTAAACATGTTTTTTGATGGTTTTTTTAATAACAGATATGGGTTGAACATGGCTCATATCGCCACCTAGTGTTTCAAACTGTCATGAACCTTGCATGGCCAATGCTTATGTATAGTTTCAGCAATTGGGGGTGTGTCTACGTCCTGACATTTATATACAGCATATATTTGAAAAAGATCACACCCTCCACCAGCGTCCTCAACCGTGATCTCGACTGTCGGGAAACTCCAGAGAGGAGACGAATCTACTTCATGTAACATTTCTGTCGCAATAGTGTGTGTAGCTCTTCGAGTCCTGGCTCTTCAGCCAAAACTTCAGGGCTGAATTAAACTTTAGTTTTGTCCCTAAAAGTCTATTTTCCTCAGTTAAACTAAAACTGACCAAACTAAGCTGTCACAATCTAAAACTCTAACGAAGTGTTCCAGCTAAAAGGATTCTGCCAAGTTAATGGGCCTGGCTGTTGGGTGGTTTTTCAAGTACAATTATGGTGAGGAGAAAATTTGGCGAAGCTACGAGGCTAACCTTTGGACGGCCTCTTCAAATCCTTTCTCAGACACGTTGTGCATTAGTCAGCCTCCTGGCACCTGGAGGCTTCACCGCACAGGGAAACACATAGAGTTGATAGCAGAGACGGTCACTGTGGCAACGGCAGGCATTTGTGCATGGAGACGATTTTTACCCAGAAAGTAAAACAGGATCCATTTCATGTCTTTACTTTTACATCAGTGCAGACTCACACACACACACTCACACACACATAACCAATCGGCAGCCTGACAATTCCTCACAGACACAGTCTCCATATGCCCTGCGGCCTCCATAGGAGGATTTCTTTGCCGCTGGCCGCCTCAACACGGACATGGGGACTTCCTTCTTTCTCCCTGCACAGCCCGGCGGCGGCTGCTCTCCTCGGCGTAATGAGATTAAGCTCATGCTGCTGGAACATCTACTCAAGAGGAGATGGGACCAATTAGTCAGCCGTCTGCCCCAAAGAGAGGCGATCGCCATAGCCCTGATGTTATTACCTCCAAAGTGTCAGCCTCCAAAGCAATAACCAACACGCCTAAGAAGAGGAGGGGAGCTTGTTTGCGCCGTGATTGGTCGGCGTGGTCAAGGTTAACAGAGAGAGTGAGCTCGGCCCCGGTGCGGCTGATGCAATGAAGGGGGTTGTATCGACTCCGCTCTTGATTAGAGTCAAGAGGAACAAACAGTGGCAGAGCCCATTCGGGTACCCGAGGCAGCCTGACCCGACAAATGAGCCGAATAAAGGAAAAAGCAGCTCCGCGCTCCGTCCTGTGGAGCATTTACATTTAAAGGAGAAAGTCTTGCAGCTACTGTCTGACACAAAGGGCCCCGGCTTCACCAATTAGGGTCTCGACAAACCGGTGAAAAAAGGGGATGTTATTTCAACGCCGGTGTTGGATTTAAGGTAAATTTTTTTCAAAACGTGTGAGTCAGTGTCCTTGGGGCTTTGCCAGGAACCTCCATGAGGCTGATGACAGAGTGTGAGTGAGCTGATGCTGAGTGAAACGTGTGGTGTCCAATGCTCGGTTTCCTCAGGCAGGAAGTTCCAGGTGTCACTACGGAGAAGAGGAAACCAAGTTCCAAGTACGTGTCATGGTGAAAATCTTATAAGACTCTACTGTATATATATATACACAATGGAAACTTCTATTTAAGCCCCCACGCCTAAATTCTGTGTTACATTAACAGTACAACAACAGTACATTGCATATTGCACATCCTCATTCTCTCCTGTTTTGCATTTTACTTTTTATTTCTTGTATATATCTAGTTTTGTTTGTTTTATGTATAATTATTTCTTTCTTATGTGAAGTACTTATTGTGTTTTTGAAGTACTTATTGTGTTTTTACGTTTTATGTTCAATGTATGCACCTTTTTTACCAAAGAAAATTCCAGGTAGGTGTAAACCTACTTGGCAATAAATCCTTTCTGATTCTGATTCTGATAAAGTAGAGCTCAACCAATATATCGGATGTGCTATTTTTAAAGAAAAAAGGTTTATTCACTTAATCAAGATCTGTGTGTTTTTTTATATCATATATACTGTGTTTTCATTTCATTTTTAGAGTTATTTATGATAAACTTTATGGTCAAACGCAGCCAGAACCACTCAGGAAATTTTAAATTGGAAAAAATGAGAACACGACTGGCAGCAGATCAGTTCTTCAGACACTGAGTGGAATCAGTACTGGAGGAGAAAAAGGTACAAGAGGTGCATCAATATCTTTTTGCCCCGGCTCTTTGTGAGCACTTTGCCTCTCCCCTCCTGAGGGTTTCGTGTTTTATGTGTGCACGGGAACTCAATCACTCGTGCATGGCCACTGAACAAACGCTGTACGAACAGATGCTTTCATTTGTTTGCAGTAGCTCTTCCAATACACACTGCAGCCGCCCACAAATAGAGCTTCCTCACATCTCTGGCCTCCTGCATGATTTGACTTGTGTCCAGGACGGAGCCTCATGCATAAAGATCGGACGAACAAAGGCACATCGCTTTTGAGGCAATGAGAGAATCATTTGGGCATTTTTTTATTCAAATAAATGTTGCACGGAATCAATTACGTAACAGAAATAGTCTCCTCTTAACCTCCCAACACTTTTTATTCTACGAAAAACACAGATTTGGCTCTTTGGAGATAAAATTCAATTAAATATATTTAAATATTCTAGCTTGAAAGACAGAATTTTCAAGGCTTCTCAGAGCAAGCCGCCCTCTGCCGAGTTAGCAGAATCCAAACAGGCGATCACTAGAAAACGATGTGGTGGATAAAGAGGAAGATGAGCTTGAGAGCAGGAATCACGAGGAGGACTCGAGCAGACGGGAGGAAAACAAAGAACCCTGAGATCTGAGAGAGAGAAAGAACACACGTGGTCGACTCCTCCGTTTACCGGCAGTTCCATCATAACTCACCTCCACGTTAATAACTCTGTCACACTGAATTATGCCCCCTGGGATCAAAAGCCCCCCCCCCGGATCTTATACATGTTACTTTGGATGAAGCGCTGGCTTTTTTAGAAGATTTGGGCAACAGAAGGTTGTGGCTCTTCAAATAACCAGGCCAATAATCCTCTCTAAGTATTGGTAGCACGTGGCGAATCATTCATAGAGCGAACCAGCCGGGACCAGAGTTTGCGGAGGATTATTTATTCTCCTAATAGATCGATCGGCCTGCCCGGTTGTCAGGACACCTGTGGACCGGCGCTCTGTAAGATGGACTCTGCCTGGATGCAAAAATACACAGGAGGTGTATTGTTTTCAGTCTAGAGTCTGACTGATATATCTGTTATCTGATATGAGCCTTCAAGATGTAACAATGTCCGTGGTAATATATCATAACAAATCCCATTACAGGTGCTCCAACGCTATAATATTTTTAAAACTAAACTGGAAACATCTATTTTTTGCTGAGAAGTTGGTTTTATTTTGACACTCAATTCAATCTTTACTGTTATTCCTTTTAAAGTCTGGATGAATCTTATTATTTCATTGGTCTTATATCTAATTATATTTAAGTTTTTCAAATTGTAATAATTATTAATTTGTGTTATTAATGTTTGCCTCGTACACTCTCACTCACATAGGATTGTGGTTACAACTTTCAGTGTAACGCATTCTTTTATTTTACAGAACAAATCATGCAGACAGGATGTGTAGTTATATATTTACATGTTATGTTTCTAGTTCTATCTTGTTGATGTGATAACAAAGATTGAAAAAATCCAAACTAGGATGTATCCAGAGAGACATCCTAGTTTTTTACATTCTGTTTGTATTTCTGGTATCTCTCCACACCCCCCCCCCTTTCTCTCTCTCCCTCTCTCTCTCTCTCTCTGTACATCTTATTACTCCAGTGTCTCTCCACCGCTTGCAGCCCGGGGTTTTGCTCAGCGGCTGATACAGGCTCTCATCCAGGGTCGCGTCTGGCCTCAGCTTATAAGCAGGACATATCTCCGCCTGCTCCTCTTTGACCACAGACTGCAGCGCTCACTGGCCTGAGAGCCCGGCCAGCTCCTCTATTCTGAGCCGCATGCATGACTAGTCTGTCTGGAGGAGACAGATAGCCTGACACAACACTACTGCTGCTGCTGCTGCTGCTGCTGCTGCTGCTGCTGTGATACACGAGAGACGGAGCTGCTGGAATTATGAGAGTCGAGCTCGTCCATACAAGATTCTGTCAGAAAACGAGACTGAAACAAATCATCCAACATGAACATTCAGATTATGCTATTCAGATGTCTTGCAAGAATTAAAACTGTTATTTTTCTTAATGAGTTGCTGAGGAAACTAACTCAAATTGCGTAGTTGCACGATTTAAGAAAATCCAAAGACAGAAATTTGGCAAAAGAAAATGCAAATGAAAGCATGTTTCTCTTATCCTCCACTATCATACAAATATAGAATTTAGTCCGTTATGATGAGCAGCTGTTGGTGCTAATTTTCCTAGCGGGTGCCATAAAAAACCACTGCAGAAGTTTGCAAGTTGAAAATGTGAATAAAAGACTATGGTTGAAAAGTCATTCGCTTCCAAATATAGTCACTATAAAACCTCAATACACTAAGCTTCGTAGTTTCATACAAAACATATTTTAACTTCAAACACAACATGTTTATTTACACTAACCCAGACCCACAATCTCTCCTTAATCTTTACCAAAGTGCTTTTATTGCCTAAACTTAACCAGACAGGAGTCCAGCTTTATCCACAGCAGATAATAACTATAGCACTTCATTCAAAAATAAACATATGACCATGATATATCGGAGGCAGCTCCAGGTCAGCTGTCAATCAAACTCCAACCTGCCGTTTCCCTGCTCTTATGGAAACCAGCCTGGCGTCTTCACATGTCTGTGAGCGCCGTCTCCGTCCTGTAGGTTCGGTATCTATGGCAACTGCACCGGGGACACGAGCACGGCGAGTTAAAGAGGACATTATTAACGGAGATGCAGCCCCCTGAAAACACAGAGACGATTGCACTTCACTGAGCTCGACTTGTGTTGTGGTATCACAGGGAGATTACGGGACCTTTTCCATCCTAGAGCATATAACCATGTTTGTTTCTTTTCTTTTTATTTTATAGAAAAACAAGAGCTTGTTCTAGGATATTAATAATTTGGTCTGGCTTGATTTTACATTCCCTGCTTCTGTCCTTTTTGGAATTTACCCACAGTGCAGTGCTTTGGCTTCCAGCTCTGGGTTCTCTTGCTGCACTAAGTCAAACACTGGGGAGACACGCGGTAATATTTAGCGCAAACAAAAAAGTGTTTTCCCTGCTCACTCTTAAGACGCTGTAGCCCGTGTAAAGAGGTTATTCGAGCTGAAAGCTGGTCACTGTAACCCAGCTGAGCAAATCTCCTCTTATGGTATTAAGACGTTAACTTTGCAGCCAGCTACTCTGGGATGTTATCGCTGGATAAGCAGATTACTGCCCTAAATATCCTCAAGTGCATTAAAGCAGGCGGCGTAATATTATTATTTTCATGATGCAATTTCCTCCCGCTGAAAACTGTCATCGGACCGATCGCCGCGCGGCACGACTTCCAACTCTCTGATGAGAATTAGTTTGTGCTCACTTAAAGTTGATGTATTCATCAGTAAAGAGAACAGGACCTGAAGTGATCTTGATGCGGCTCGACACAGGAAGCACCGTCTCAAACAGCCTCCTGCTTTGTGGGCAGAAGGGGAAGGTCCTTCACGTTTCATATACTTTGACGCTAAGCAGGCGGGACAAGGCTCATCAAGTCGTCGTGCTGCTGCTGACAGGGGGGACGGAAGTGGAGTGTGCAAGTGACAGGTGTTTAGCTTTGACTAGTGAGGCTCAAAAGTTGGACAGGGCCCCCGAGGACTCGCACAGGCCTCCTCACTGCATCAAGAGAACCGCTGACTCGGGGATAATGGGGAGAAAGGCTGACCCTCGGACATATGGCTCGAGAAAAAAGGAAAAATCAAAGATCAAAAGAAACGTATTGATAAAAGGCCAGAGCGAGGAAACAGCAGCTGATGATTCTGTTTGTTATTGGGAGAGAAAATTAGGATGATGACCACGGTCCCTGAGCAACATCTGATATCTGTCTATCTGAGACGCTTAGTTTGGGAACGTGAGGACATTTTGTCTGGTCCTCACTATGTGACCCAAATAGATGTTTTCGTTGTTAAGAGTTTCTTCTAGGCTTAGAAATAGGTTTAAGTTTGTGTTAAGGTAAGGAATAGGGTTAGGACGTTTAGTTTTGAAGGTTATCTTTGGGGTAAAGGGTTACAGAGAATGTATAAAACCAATAAGTGTCCTCATGAAGATATAAGAACGAGGTTGTACAAAGATACAAGAACACACACACCCAGACACACACAGACACACACTGGGTTGATATTGCAGTGGGAAAGTGAGATGGTGGTGACTCTGCCATTGTTATCCATGGTATATTTTAATGAGAGCCCCGCTGCTTGTGTAATCACCTCTTTAATCTGCTCCACTGTATTTATGGAGTGGAATTTAAGACATTTGTAAAAAAGAAGCTTAGCCGGGTTCCTCTTATGCCATTTACCATCTAAAGAGCACACACACACACACACACACACAGTTACACACACACACACACACGCTGTATCTCCCATTCTTCCTTAATCATCTCTATCATGGATCTTCCCTCACGATACCCGGAGGCCTCCATCACTCGGTGGCTGGTCTGTGTGTGAGGGGGCGGCGCATTGGTTGGAATCACTAGATAATTTTGTATCTAAAAATAGTGACGCTGATGCAGGCAAACTGGTGGTGTCTCTGTGTGGAGGTGGTCGGGGAACACATCATTACTCAGTAAACAACAGGACAGTGTGAAGAGGTTTTCAAGTTTAAGAATTAGATCATGTTTAGTATTGTATTTAGTTGAATGAGTCCAATGACTTAAAAGTTGTTGGTTCAATTCCTGGCTCTTTTATTCTGCATGCCACAGCGTCCTTGGGCAAAACACTGAAGCCCTAATTGTGTGAGTGATGACGATAGAGGAAGACCAGCACAGTTGTTTTGTGTTTGAAGATAAACAAGTACAACTGCACTTATTCCCAATACCCTGAATTTAAATTTTAAGGAATGAGGGGAGTTTAACCAAATGGTCAAAAACCTAAAAGACAAAAGCTGGAGGACTTTAAAATAAAAATAGCTGGAACCTGGAAACAGGCGACATATCGTAATCTAACCCGTTTCTCACGTATTTTCTCTGGGCTTTAGGAGCCGTAATCTCCGGCTGAATCCAGATGAGGCATCTCGGTGATCTTTTGCAACTCCCAGTGACAGTCGCTGACAGAGGCAGCAGGTTGCTTTGGTGAATACGCTCTCCTCCTTTACCCCCCCCGCTCCTCGAGGAGCGCACGAGAAGAACAGGTGAGCACAGAGGAGCGGGGAAGGTTTGGCAGCTGGGGTCCTAGCTGTCTTTTCAGGCATTCATTATTTAGCCCGTCTAAAAATACATCAGAGGCTGCTTCCCTTCCAGCACATGGTGCATCTGAATTTCACAGCTTCCTGCTCTCTCAGCCGTTCAGTCTGATCTGAGGCGCTGCTTGATCTACTGTACATCAAGGTAACACACACACACACACACACACAGAGACAAACAGACGCACACGCATGAGATGTCACCGCTGCACAGAGAGAGAGACACCGATACGTTTAATCACGGAGAAGAAGAAGAACTCGACTCTTCTTCAGGCTTGAATAGAAATCATTCACTTATATTCAGAGTAAGTTCACATTCGAGGCTCAATCTGTGGTGCAAGTCGGCTAATTTACGCCAGCAGCTCAGCGATGTGACAGTAATTTGTACACAAGCAAGCAGAGCACACAACACCTCGAGAAAATGAGTCGAGTGAACCAGATGTGCCTCAGAGGCAGCGCCCCGACACCACGGATCCCTGATGACTCTCTCCTGCTGCCTCCTGTTGGAAAGCGTCTCCGGATTGTAATGTAAGACGCAGTCCATGAAATCAAACATCTAGCGGGTCACAGATCGAACGCTGCTCGTCGTTAATTGCATCGGGGAGAGAATGCCAACTTAATTATTTCAGCCGGAGCTGGAAATGATTCCTTGCAAATCTATTAGACACGTCTGCTATGCGAGTCGTGTTCTGAGCCTCACAAGTCAATAAGCAGCGTCCAGGAGGATGGAGCTGGGAGTCAGACGTCCAGATTACAATACAACCTTATATCTGCTCCAATTAGGGCTGAACTGTGTGTTATTGAACCGACTCTTTGTTCAATCTCCCCTACTTCAAGAATGAGCTACACTGTCTGCTCCCCAATCAGTAGAGTGATGGTGTAATATTCATAATCATAACTCAGATCCTTTCAAGGTACCCAAGGGTGTAAGGGAAGCAAAGAAGGTAATAAGACAAACTCAGGATAGAAAATAACTCAAATGCCAGGGACCAACACTCAAGCTGCACTTAACTACACACAATAATATAGATCAGTTCCATGAACAAACAAACTCACCCTAACCCTAACCCTAACGTAGAAGATCGGGGATGAGACCAATCGATCGGCAGTGCCCACAATAGTGGGGGTAGAGCCTACTTGCAAGACTCTACGACCTTCTTTTATCACTATTCCTCACAAAGTTAAAGAAAAGTCCACAGGTCCTCACTTTTCAATGGGTTCAGCCTTTCATTTCCCATACCTTTCCCACTGTGTAGTATTTGCACCTTTTGCTGACAAATAAAACAATGGAAAGGCAGAGGTATTAATGGCAAAGGTTGCTGGAGATAATATAATCTATAGGTCAGGGGATCTTTGTGAAAAAGTGGGTTTCAAGGAGTCTGTAGCAGGGGGAGGGAGAACAGAGCTGTGTCCGAGGACCATAGGTTCAGGGCTGAGGTATCAGGGTGGAGGGGGTCAGACAGATACTGGAGGATTGTAGAGGTGAGAAGAAGGATTTTATAAAGGATGCAGGACTTGACTGGAAGCCAATGAAGTTGGGTTAGGGTGGGGGTGCTGTGCAGGATAGAATAATAATCATTTTATTTATATAGCACTAGACAGACACAAGGTATTCTGGGGCAATCGCAAAAATGCACTCGCACTGAATAAAAACAATGAATCAGTGAAAGCAATTAGAAGACAGCATCTAATAAAAACAGGGAGTACAAATAAAGATAGCAGCAACAATAAAAGGAAGACGCTATTGCATACAGGCAAATAAATACAAATTAAAATGTATAAAGGCAATTGAACATGAAAAGATTAAAAAGATGACGTCACATGAGGGTAAGTCAATAAAAATGGGAATTAAGAAGAAGTTATTTAAAAGAAGTTAGTGAATCTGCAAGTCTAATCTCCTCGGGCAGGTTGAGGGGTCCTGACGGCAAAAAGCACGGCCACCTCTAGACTGCGGCCTCGAGCAGAAGGGTCCCACCTGAGGAGCTGAGGCTGCCAGCTGGGTCACATGGGGTCAACTTTTCTCTTGTGGCCCAAGGCCGAGCTTTAGAAGAGGGCAAATGCTGATTTAATTTATCCTCAAATAAAATATTCTTCAGAGCTGCAACTAAAGATGATTAATTATACCTTCTTTAATGTTTCTCTTATCTTTTGATGTATTTAATAGTAATTTTGCCGGAAAACTATTTTATACATATATATTGAAAATGCAAAAGAAATGTAATGTCTCTAAATAGCTTTGTTTTTGCAGCAGTGGCTTAGATTACAATGAGAACAGGTGACGGCAGCACATTTGCATGTTTCACAGAACGACAATCAGGAAATTCGGCTTTTATGACAACAAACAAATTCAGAAACCATATCACTCTGTATGAAACGCAGGTGAAATGGTTTTATAAGAGAGTTGGCTGGAGTCATCCAATCATCCGGCCAGAGACACAACTAACTGGTTAGTGATTTTCAGTTTAGTCCAATCGACTCTGAGATCTCCCATCAGCTCCGATTGAACCAGTTGTGTGTTAACGGGCGAAGAGAGACGGGATCGATTCTGTGTTTTAGAACTTCACAGTAGACGCCAGAGACAAATCACAAAACCACTCGGCTGTGCGTGTGAAGCACCGACACCGGGAGTGTTGGCAGCTGCTATTCTTATCAGCACGTCAGATCTGTGTGTGCAGTGCGAGCAGAGAATGCGAGTGTGTGTTTGTACCATTCTCTGTTTTGTTTTGCCTTGGTGTGCACACACAGACCTCATGGCGAGATTCAAAAAATAAATAAAAAAGAACTGCATACATATCACAAAACTCAGCACTGTTCAGAATAAAGAGCTGCACAACAATCGCCGGCGTGCCCCAGTTATGAGCGGGGACTGATGGGAACAGTCTGGAGGGAGGTGAAGTATTAGCAAGGGAGAAGGGACCCGGGAAAAAAGGGGGAAAGCAGACGACTTCAAAGACTGGATGTGAGCCAGTGGCTCAAAGCTCGCCGAGCGTACGTGACGTGGAATCTGCAGCAGGATCTCTGCAGCCTGACGGAGCAGATGGAGATGAGATTTCCATCAGTGAAGGATTTATTTGATGACTATCGAACTTTGGGAGAAATAAATTCACTGTGAAAAATAAAACTTCTGATGCCGAGGCAGCCATTTGAGACTATGTTTTATTAGGGTTGCACCAGAAATGTGGGATGTTTATAAATCAGCCTGAGATGATTTAATCAGAAGATGAGGCAAAGTCAGTTTATAACAAATCAGTTAGAGATACAGCCCGACTGATATAGATTGTTCGGGGGCCAATGCTGATACTAATATCAGGGACAGGGGCAGATCCTGGGGAGGGGCAAGGGGGGCACTGACCCCAGCTGCAATCTGAACAGCCCCTGAAATGCCCTTTTCCTATCAGTAGCCTTTATTTTGATTTAAAAACTACTCACCAACAGTATCAACAATAAAAATGCTATGTTTTATTTTGGACGCATTCTTGAAGTAGAAAACAAATATATAAATAAAAAGAAAAAACACCCAATACATATAATTATATATATATATATAATAGTAATAATAGTTCCATGTTGGCAAAGTGACTAGATATGTTCAACTGCGTGTACAATAACATATTCTCCATCTGCTGGTCTTTGAATCAAACCCTTTGTTTGTGTAAACAGCTTAATGTGAATAGATTTGATGAGAGGTTTATCTAATTCTATCAATTCATGTTATCAACCCATCACATCACATCACATCTTAACTGTGTATTATCTGCCTCACTGAAAATGCTCTTATTATAATCAGCTCAGACATCCTGTGATTTCCTGGAGTATGTTATTCTCCCACGATGATGTGAAACCTTCAATGCAGCAAAAAAGACGGATGGAAAATAAATCACTACGTATATTTTCAAATCGATTTCACACTGCGTATGATTATTTAATGTAGAAGCTCAGAGAGCAGCACAGTACTACTCCTGACTATTGACCTGGACATGTAGTCGTCTCCATCTCTGTCATCCATCAGGAGCACATGTAAAGCTTTTAGAAATCTCTCTCTCTCTCTCTCTCTCTCTGCCAGCAGCAACACACACACACACACACAGACACACACACACACAGACACACAGACAAATAAATAAACACAATGAGCACGCAGCCTTAAATAACTCATGTTCTCTACACAACCCCGGAAATAACCTGATTCTAATTCTGACACTAGTTCTGAGAAATTAGATACTACTATTACTACTACTACTATTACTACTACTACTACTACTACTACCAATAATAATTATAATAATGGAATGAATTTTGGATCTGCACCAAATTTCACAAACTCATAAATATCAGCTCCTAGAACATGTCAGGTTGTTTTTAATAAAGATCCATGAATTATTAATGTCAAAGAATGTGGAACAATTCCTGGATCCAATGAATGGGCTCCTCCCTGAGCCATGTATCTTTCCACCAGAGGTAACAGTATTAATAATAATACTACTACACGATACTGTGGCTGTCTGAATCTATTTCCTGAGACGGTAACTGGTTCACTGCTGTTTCAAGGTGAAAACACTCAGCCATGGCACATCTTCTATCGTATGTAAAAAAAAGCACCTTAAGGACCATTTAACAAGGTTAAGAACTTCATTCTCATTGGAAGAGCTCTTTAAATATCAGCTTCTTTCACTCGTGCTTCTCTAAGTACACAAACACGAGAGCACACACACACACACACACACAAGAGCTCACATGCTCTGCTAATGACACTCCTGGGATCTGGAAATACCGGCTCTGAGCGGACCAGAAACTCGCCAGAGGTGGATCTCTCAACTCAGCTGTAAATCAACAGCCGGGCGGACGCATCCTGTTATCCACCTCGGCTCTCTACTTCAATAAGAGCCGTGCACCCCCGTCCCGCTCGGCAGCCGACAGCCCACTATTTATCTCAACCCTCCATTTTTTGTCAGCTCCCAGCAGGACACACATGCGGCCATGTTCATCCACCCATATACACACACACAGACATACAAATGTGCAAACACACACATACACAACCAGCTCTTGATTCAATCCATGTAAGCACAATGTAAACATGCATTAAGAACCACGAGTGATTGAAAAGAAAAACAGTTTTCCTCTTCACAGGCCCATGCTTGAATGATCCACTCCAGGGCAAGTGCTCGGACACAGACACATCCACCTCCACTCAGTTCCCTATGGCAATGCAGGCGTGTGCGTGCTTGAGTGAGAGCACAAGCCACGCGTGTGCAGCATGTGTGTGTCTGCATGCACTTGTCTTTGGAGGGGCCAGATGGGCAGCAGAGAAGAACAGAGCCAAATACAAAAGAAAAGGGATGATAGCAGAGAAAAGAGAGAAAGAAGAGAATGGGGAAGGAGGACACTTGGAGCAGAAATGCTTCAGTGCCTCTGCGGCCTGCCTCCTCGTATCAAGGAGCATCCGCTGACAGACGAATGCAGGAGAGCACAGAAAGAGAAACGCTGGAGAATGATCAGCAGAATAAAGGGGAGGAGCTTCCCTCACGCAGGATGATGTACACGGGGGGGTGGCCGGGGGGTCAGACGCCTCGACGACGTCTCGACGACAGCCGACCCATCTCAGGGGAGATATTGAGGCACAGAGCGCCAAGTAAAAAAGCCGCAGGAGGTTCGATTCATCTCAGTGAGACTTTTTGGTTTCACAGAGAGCACTTCAGTCCTGTTACCATGGAAACCTCTACCTTGAGCCTGCATGGACTTATTATCCAAGGTGGCTAATTTTACCCATTTACCCTGTTCTCTGACTGGGCTCCTGCTTTATAAATACAGAGCGGACGGCAAATAGCAAGATAAGAAAAAGTAACAAAACACATTTTACCGAATAGTGTGCTCCTACATGACACAGCTGCACAGTGGTGCCCTGTGGACTAAGTTGTGTTTACATTCACCAAACACAACCTGTTGTACAGGTAAAAAACACGTTTCATCCTCATCAGCCCAAATATTTGCAAACCCGTCTTTTTGGTTTCTAGCATTATTCTGTAAATGTATCTTCTATCCATAGAGTATGTCCATCCTGAAGAGGCTGAGATGTAGTGTTGAACCAGTAACGATCCATCCACTTACCCACAACTTATCCTTTGAGGGTCATGGGAGAAGCTGGAGCTAATCACAGCGGACATTTGGCGAGAGACTGGGGTCCACCCTGGACAGGTCCTGGGGCCAATACACTTGTTGATAGTGACATTAGATCCATATTCAGTTTAAAAAGAAACCTGTGAATTTGTTTAGCTAGGCATAAATGGGGGTGAAAATTACTGAATGGAAAGTTGTTTTTCCAGCCGAGCCGGAGCACACCCGACTTCAATATTGGACATATTAGACAGTTAGTCAGTTAGTTTGTTCTAAGCTATCCGATTAACATCTTTATAAAAACGAATCACATGTGAACAAACGCCCTTCCCTGATTATCAGACTCTTTCTGTTCTATTTCCCTTGTAATCCCTCATAAAACCAGTTTTCTTAAAAGTCCTGGGTTGTGTTGTGGGAGCAGGGTGGGGCAGGGTGGGGCTGGCGTTGCAGGCAGGGCCGATGGATGCAGGTTGCAGTAAATCCAGAGTACATGTAATCCATTACCGAAATATAATCGTGACATTTTGCTTTACAAATTCGGCTCCCACTGAACAGTCC
Organism: Pseudopleuronectes americanus; assembly: GCA_038501795.1. Taxonomy (NCBI): domain Eukaryota; kingdom Metazoa; phylum Chordata; class Actinopteri; order Pleuronectiformes; family Pleuronectidae; genus Pseudopleuronectes; species Pseudopleuronectes americanus. The sequence continues at coordinate 22,947,855 of CM076717.1, read as the reverse complement.
TCCAACTATGTCAAAGTGAAGTTGTTTCGGGCTTTTAACATGTTTAAGAGGGGCATGTTTTTAAGGACAGGATTTAGATTTAGTGTTGTAAGGAGGGTGCAGTTCTAACATGAAACTGGGAGCTTCACTGGTGTGGCTGATGGGTGGATCTGAATACCCAACGCCTGAATCACTGGTTTTATAAAAACAGGAGGATTCAACTAATTCTCTCCACACCTGTCGTCCACACACTTTTTGGAATTCATCCACCAGGAAAAAAAAACAAATATCAAGACAAATCCTGTTGCTCGTGTTTGTCTCGCCCATTTAAAAAAAGGCGTTTTCTTAAGTTAAGTTAAGACTGTTATTCTCTCAAGTCGTAGCTACATTACAACACGGGTTTACTCAGACATACCAACATTAGAATGGACAAATAACCAAAGGCTAACGAACCAACTGTCCTCCATGATGTGAGTTACATAGAGTGTCAGGTTGGAGTGCAGGCCCTGGAGGGGAGATGAAAGAGTAATGTGGTCGTTCATCCGAGTTCTGGTCAACAACGTGTTTAAAATGTGCCTCAAAGCCTTCGAGAGATTCATACACTTTCAGAAGAGTGTCAGAAGAATGGTGTTCAACAGAGCACACACCTGCACCAAGGACCAACAGTCCCATTACTCTGACTCATATATATCCGTCCTTGAAATACGCCCTCACATGTTATTAAAAGAAGTTAAAAATAAAAACCCTGGATCCTCTCCAGGATATTTCTGAATTCTGTTTTGTAGAAACACACAACCGGCAATGAAAACGAGTACACACCTCCACCAAGGACCAACAGTCCCCTTCAATTGAATAAAGCTGCACCAAATTGATCTGGATCTGCAACAGAATGTAATATTTTCTTCCCTGACACAAACCATACAACCCTACACAAAGCTTCCTGGTTGTTTTTGTGTAATTCTTCTTACAAATAAACAAAACACAACCTCCCATAACAAATGTGAAGGAAGATAACAAATTGTATGATTCCACTCAAGACATATTGCGTGTTTAATTTGACATATTCTGCATAATTGTACAAAACATGCATCAATTTACATAACAAAATATTTAAATGTGGGCTTATAACATGAATTAAAAGAGCACTGTCTTTATATCCACCAACTCTGTTTGAAAGTAGAGAATAATGACAAAGCTCTGTAGATGGAAACACAACAGAAACTTCATGTACACAATTAAATCTACATTTTCTCATCTCCTCCTGAAGCGAGACGGTCCGACAGCAACGTGCATGTCCATAGAGGTGCAACTGGTTTGACTGGTTTTCATCAAAAGGGTCTGTGGAGCTTCAGCCGCTTGGATTCCACGGATTCCACAAAGGTGAGTTCACCCTGTTGACAGGACGAGAGCTTTACCAGTTGTATCCGGCTGAGTCGTCCTCCAGTCCCGTCAATAAGTCTGTCATGGTGAGCGAGATCCCTGTCAGCGAAACCAGTGTCTGGCTGGGCGGCTGAAAGGACACCTGGACTGACAGATGGATAGATCCGTAGTGCAACAGTAATACAGTCTATTTACACAGATCAATTTTTTGCTTCTATGCGCCAGAGCCACAAAATTGGTTTGGTTGGTGTCTGTGAGCCGCGGACAGAGAGCCAGACAGACTATTTTCCTTGGCTGCGTTGTTTCTTTCAAGCCTGCATCCCCCTTTTTTTTGTTTTTTACAGTTAATACAATCTACAAATTCAAACGCCAGAGGTCTCTCCGGGGCGTCTGACTCACACTCAGATTTTTTATCTACAGAAAAGTTGGATTTAAAAAAAAATGTCTCGCGGATCCGTCCAGAAGCAAAGATGCTTTGTTATTGTGGTGAATGTACTTTGCATTTGAACACCAAAGGAAATGGCCCACGAATCCGGAGAATGTCCGGAGATTATCAGGAGTTCAGTTCATGTCTGAAGCAGCTTAAGTCCAATTTCCATATGGTTTTGATGGATGTTATTGGTTTTTGTCTCGTTTATGAATTTGTTTGTATTCCGTAGAAATAAAGTTCCATTGTTATCATTGTTATCATTATTACTATTATTGACACATACAGCATGGGCACTTTCACAGCCCCAAGCCACATCAACACAACTTGCGTATTGAAAGCCACTCTGAGGTTTTTTTGTAATTAATTGTCTCAGCGGAGACGCAGGCAACAGGGCTGTAATTTAAAGAACATTTACGAGAACAATACTGTGAAACAATAGATGGCAGGATTCCTCAAGCAAGGCCGCGGCAGTGAGGAAACAACATAAGCGTTTTGAATCGTCCTTTAATTGGTTATTATATGAAGTGTAAAAAAAATATATAATAGAGAGGAGAGTGCATAATTCATGATTCACGAGCGATGCCGGATTCTATTCCCCTTTAATTTAATAATGTGCAAAATACGCTGTCCTCACAAGTTACTCTATGCATTATTGAAAAGGACGGCACCAGAACCAGGAAAGGAGGCGCGGCTAAATATCAGAGGAGTTCTAAAAATGTAATTTTCATCAACCATATCTTTAATTAAACTTTTAGGAGCGCTGCCCCTGCTGGTCCCCTGCATTAGTGTCCTCACAGAAATCCTTTTTTCAGTTTGATTAACTGTTCAAATGTCAAACCTGCAGAGAGCATCAATCACAGACCACGGCCAAAGCCATTCGTCTAATGTCGGACTTTGATGCTGATTTCAAAGTAAAAACTATCCTCCTACACAAATTACCTGGGAAATAAACCAAGGTGATGGACAGCTGGACGACGCACACACACACACACACACCCTCCTCCTCTGCCTTCACCTTCTTTAACCCAACAGCTTTGTGCGTGTGACGTGTATGTGTGAACGTGTCCTCTTGGATTTGCTTGCAGGTACGTTCATGTGGCAGGGCTGCTCGGGAAGATATATAAAAGCAGCCATGCAGACAGGCGAGGGGTCAGGGGCGGCCATGTCACAACACAAACCGGCTGCAGACTGAAATGAATCAGAGGAGAGATCATGATGCTGCGCCGAGTCATCTGGCCTGAGGCGTCGAAACCACAGCCCCAACTCCCAGTATGAAGCTGTGGTGATGGTGGATGAAGCCGTTACACATATGACTGTCTCACAGTGTTAAAGGCTTGATTGACAGAAGTTTAATCGGCAGCAATTGTGTTGTTCTGAAATGAAAACTCCAGATTGTGACATTTTCAAACTTTTCTTGTCTTGCTAAGAGCAATAAAATGACGATTGCTTTTAGATGTTTGGAAATCACCAGTTTTTATGACTTTTTCTTTTTTTTTAAAGAGCAAGGGAATTAATTATCCAAGAGAGAATCCATTAAAACAAAAACTTTGGTTCAGATCCGGAATTTCTTTTATCACTTTCTTTGAACATTGTGAGATTTGACATTTTAACAGATTTGCAGGTAATAATTCAAGGATCTTAATGAAAAAAAAAGGTAATATTTAAAGGGACTGATTATGTATGAGTGGGTTTAATATGGTTCAGCTTGACTGCATTTAAAGAGATTAACTAATGAGAATCACTCCAGTTATTCGGTTTATAGAGAAAATGATCTAGAACATTATAGGCAGGCGAACTGATCGGGGAAAATAATTGTTCATTTCAGCCGCGTAAACCAACATCCAGGCTTCAGCTGTTTCAATAAGACTTCAATAGAAGTTCAGATCTGAAACAAACACAGTGGTTTTGAGAGACGGATGAACTCCTCTCTGTCTGCCACACTTAGAACAAGCCTCGACTTCACGTCAGACTGAGAGAATGGAAAAGAGACACAACAGATAAGCATCTAAACTTCCCGAGATGAAACCACAACTTGTGAACACATCACAGGCACCGCGCTCGAAATCCCAGACACGGACCAAAGTGCATTAAAATAGCAGGTCCTTGAACAATGGAGGAGAAGTTTTGCAGAGAGGAGAGTGGTTTTTTATCTTATTGTTGAATCCTATTGACCACTCTGCAGCTCGGGCTCGGGATAAAAGCCTGTCAGCAGCACCTGCATCTATCAGCACCCGGACATGTTCTAATTCAGAGCTGCGGCTCGACGCTCGATGCTCAGCCCACGTTTTTATATTTAGTGCAGCTGCATCTTTATGATCTCCATCTTTGTTTGAAAGTTCACATGAAACACAGAATTTGTATTGCTGCGGATGTTCAAAGCCTCCACATAGTGTAAGCTCGCTAAAGGGAAGCGGCAGCAGCGGAAGCAGACTGGTGTCAAACTGGATTTTAATTGATGACTGTCTCTCTTCTAATGCGCCCACGTTTCTCATAACTTTTTCAAAAGACTCATGGAGGAGGTTTTTTTTTACCTCGGAAACAAACTTTTGTGCCTCCTGCTTTTATCTTCCCTGTTTTTATGAGGCACAAATAAACTGTGTAGGTTTGTTAACCCAGCTTTGCTCAAGTCCTCTGGATGTCAGCTGTTGTCTAAAGTTTTTGCCAAAATTGTAAATTACCTGACTCATCATTGTTCCAGGCAAGCTGAGGCCGGTCATCCTCCCTGGACATAAAAAAGCTGAGTCACTGCTATTCACGTCAAGCACCACCATGGGAAAGCTTCCTTCATAATAAGAGTCTGAATCAGTCAGAAATGTGCAGCTCAGGATCCGAGGCCCTGGATTCATGGTTGCTGATGTTTTTTTAAACGTAGTAAGAAAAGGTCACTTTCATATTTGCCTCTGTCACCCAGGGAAGTTTCAGTCTAAAAGCATTTCGTTCCAGACTCATCACGGTGACCTTTGACAACTGAAATCATATCAGGTCATCCTGGAGTCCCAGTTAATGTTGGTACCAGATGGGGGATCCTGGTACATTCGATTCACAAGAACATGTGCCCTTCGTGACCTTGACCTTTGTCTTTCAAACGCCACATTCTAATCAGTTCATCTTTGAGTCTAAATTGAACATTGGGACTAAACTTGAGGAAACTCCCTCAAGGTGTGAGTCACATTTTGAATTCACAAGGTCAAAGATGTGTTTTCGTAAGGTCATAGCTTTATCTCCAAAGTTATATTCAATCTGATCAAACTGTTGGATGTGAAGGAATTATAAATAAATTAGGTTTTCTTCAATCAAATTATTCTTCATTTGGATGAAAATTATCAAATTTGATCTGTAAAACTTTCAGCGATAACTTTTTTGATGGAGAAATGTAACAAATTACATTTTGAGGGCTTCTTCACTGCAAACGTCAACTCGGTCCATTGGAAAACAAGCAGCTCGGAGGCGAACGCAATCAATCGCAAAAATGATGAAATTTAGCTCTGAGGACCAAAACTTTATCTTAAAAATATACTTTTTCATAAATAAACAAGTATTTTGAGTAGAACTAGAGTTTTTGAAAAATCCTGTGAATTTAGTTTGACTTAAAAAAAATTCATGAGGTGAACTGGGAGCTCCCAGTTGAACTGGTATGTTACGACCCGGGAAGTTTTCATCATCCTCACAGACAGAGATGGTCGGAGCTATCACATCTCATGATGATTCGGATCAGAGGATGAAGCTGTAGCTCGTCTCTAACACTCCATCATCAGTTCGTATTATACTCGTTATATTTGTTTGTCCTATATTTGATGCACTTTTCCTCACAGACAACATGTCTAAAAAACAACCTCAACCCCCAAAAGGCAAATTTAGAAGATAATCAATCACTTTTATTAAACTAGTGCTGTACAAACTCTCACCCCCACCCCCTCCAAATAACATAACAACAAGCTAGGAAGAAATGATGTGCATCTTAAAACAAATCACAATAATAAGCAGGTATAAAAGAAAAGCACCGTCTCATAATAAGTATTAATTAGCAACATGAAAGTAACACAAGAAAAGTAAGATAAGATACCAAAAGAAATAAATCCACTGTTACTATCAATGCAAATTAATTGCACATCAGCAAAACACCAGAAATTAGACGACATCAACGACATCGCCCACGAGATCTGTGAGGGAGCAAGAAAACAGGCACAAAACCATAATGTACTGACACTGCCGAGCACAAAAACAGTGACTGAACAGAGCACCAGACTCCACTCACATTATGCATTATTAGAAAGGCAGATATTTTTACTTTGGTGAAATGTAGCAGTGATTTCCCTTCTGTGGAGAGAAGCTGCCGACAGCAGGACGGGGGGAATCAGGCCTCAGGTGTGAAGGTGTAAAACATGAGCAGCGGTCGCAGCAGGTGTAATTGAGCGGTGCAAAGGAGAGGAGGTAATAGTCTTGATGGCCAATGAAAGCACTTTACACTACAGTTTTTTCGCCATTCATACAGTGCATCTATTCAGCACTTTCTCTATAAGAGAAGACTGGGATGGAACCACCGAACTTCTGGTAAGAGGCCCATTGGATATGTGTTGCAGATACTGGAGCATTATTTTAAATGTATATACAACGGACTGTATATAAAGATGGATGACATGTCTCCACTAAGCTAAAAGATCCAGAGTATAGATGCCCCCATTGTGACGTCATATGGAGCCTGAGTCTGTGCAGTAGTCACGACCAATCACGAGTCTCAGCTGTCATTCGTGTTGTTTAATCCATCAAATAATTAATTAAAATCAAACCTACACGAAAATAGCCCTTAAACATACACAAGTGATGAGAGCTAAATAAAATAGCAGAAACCAACTTTGAGAAAAAATGCATTTTATGTGTAGCTTTTCTTTTTGTGCTGTGTCCCATTCACTAACAAGGAGGGGGCAGGGTTCATGAGCTGTACTGCAGCCAGCCAGCAGGTGGCAGTTGAGACACTTTGGATTCACTTTTGGGGAGCAGTCACGTCGGCCATTTTTAGATGCTGTCTATGGTCGATATGAACTGTTAGAATGTGTTTATCAGTATGTTGAGATGGTTGTTTCCTCCCCATGCGTTACATTAATAACTAACACTCGACAGGAAGTACAGTGTGTGTTTTCAGAGTGCTGGAGCCAGGGTCTGTATATGATTGGAACCCTGCTGATCCGAGTGCTCCTTCAGCAGCAGCTGCCACCACTCGGCTCCGGCTGCCGCTGTGAAGCCACAGTTTGGGCGGCGGTGGCGGCCGAGGCTGAAAACCCTGATGAACGACGAGAGAGGAGCACGAGCCACTCGGCTTCCTGATTTAATGAACCAGTGGTGAACCGTGTGCCGTGCAGGGTACTGATGTAAACACGTCTCCTGCTTCCTACTTCAATCAGAGCCCTGTGAGGGAAGTCAGTGTCAGGAATCACAGCAGCTATTGACCTTTGCTCTCCTGCGTGAGCCAATCCAGAGCGACGTGGCTCCGTAACGTAAATGTCGACACACAACAACCTCTGTGAGCTGCAGGACAACAACATGCACGAGCGATTTCTATATTAGGATGAATTATATTCCTCAGAACTGTGAAACTATAGAGCCGCCTGCGATTATATAAACGTTACGATATGTTGCAGTGCATTGCTCTCACATGCTCTCCTCCTCCTCCGGGCGCCACAACTGTATATTACACAACAGCGTTAACCACAGCTGTTAGCAACCGCGGCTCTTCCATCTGTCCCCTCCCCCCCCGCCCCCCTCCGATGCCCTCCCCCCCGTCAGGCGGGACGACTGTGTGAAGCCGTGTGTAATCAGATTAGGCAGCGACTGGGTGACTGGGGCTTCTGCATCCACCCATCACTCCATCGCACTGTGAGCAGCATCTGCGTCATGTGGAGGAGCCGTGTGCACGCTGAGAGAGAGACGGATTAATGTGTGTGTGTGTGTGTGTGTGTGTGTGTACATAAGGGTGGAAATGTTTCAGCTTTCTATTAACAGGTCCTGGGTTGTTGTTAACTGCCCATGTTGTCTATGACCTGCAGAATTAGGACTGAAAAAAAACAACACACAAACACAGCCCTGTCATCCTTTGCCTTTACCAATGCACATTGTGTGTAATGTGCTGCAAGAATTTATAGGCTACATGAATAAAACCTGCAGTTTAAATAGAGTTATTGAAAGGAAGACATCAGATTTATGTATTTTCAACTGAAATAGACTATTAGGATACTGGCAGGACACTGGGAAATAAATAAATATTCATGCATGACATCATCTAACCTGACCCAAAGAGGAGAGTGCACATTACGTAATATAAGACGGAAGCGGCACAAAGTCAAACCAAAAGCACTGAGATTATCTGGCAGACGGGGCAGCACAGGAGAGGACACGTCCTGAGCACTGGGAGCGTTGGAGATAACCCCCGAGACACCGAGCGCCTCCTCGCTGGTCAGCTTCTCCAGGAGCAGACGTGAAGCTGCTCTCCTGGTGAAGGGCTCGACGGCCTGATCCATCACTACCTCAGCCCTAACGTCTCATTGGCATTCAGTCACACGCCTGCAGCAGGCGGCGAGTGGAGAGCTTGGCAGCGGCTCACCACTATTAAGATTCTACAAAGCCGGCCGTTCCCCCTGCCGCCACAAGCTCACAGCGAGCCACACTAGCCCAGGAATAATAAAAGAGCTGTGGTGGGGACGGGGTGTGTGACAGCTGGGGGGGGGGCGGGTCACACGGCCAAGGCGCTGGGAGACGGAGAGAAGAAGAAGAAATTCGGTGTAAAAATTTGAACCCTCGGCTCCTCGTAAGGTTTATGGGGGCAGCAGCTTGGTTAGCCGTTCACGCTACAGCACCGGCTAATGAGAATGATATACTCCAAGTGGCTGGAATCACTTGAGCACACACATAATGGCACCGGCCCTCACTGGTCACCCGCTGCATCCCAACCCACAGCGTGTCCGCCACATGATGAGGCCGTGTTACTGGCAAGCCTTCCATCGTGAGCCACAGAGAGAGAGAGAGAGAGAGAGAGAGAGAGAGAGAGAGACCCGAACCCGACGGCCCCTGCCCCTTTTATGTCTGCCTATCAACATCCCTCCAGAATCCTAAAGCTGCTCGGCTAATCACCCTTTGAAAGAGCCAACTAATTCAGATGTCAAGGCCCATTACCTGTGAGCTGTGCAGAGGTGACCCGAGCCCCTATCTCGCAGTGATAAACACCGGTTGGAGGATAATGCACATCTGGATAATCGGGAAGGCGAAGGGTGACACGCTCGCCAAATGTGCAATCGGCCAACACAGCTGGGGGGGGTGGACGGCAGCGGAGGGGGGGTGGCGTGTTACAATCACTGTTGCATAAAGATAACGTCCTTCATGACAGCGCCAGGTCAGGCAGCCGCCGTATGGCCGCTGCACCTCCGGTAAAGCAAACACGGCCGGGCCCCTCCAATCTGCTCACAGACACTGGACCTAGCTCGACCCAAAGAGGGCCCACCCCGTCACGCCTTTTAACCCCAAGTCCAGTTTGACATGAACAGGATGGAACTGATGCACTGAGGAACAAGGCAGGAGGGACAAAGGAAAGAAAATCCCTCTACAGGGATAAATAACTCTATTTTCAAAATGTACTTTTCTCACATATCCATCAGCTGTTGAGGATTTCTGAGCTCCTGTTCGGTTCTGAAGTTATTCGGAGGTTGTGTGCGTTTCCAAAAGGAAAAGAAATGATTCGACTAACTCTGTTTTTATGATGCAACTACCAGGTACAGGGGCTGCAACTCAAGTACATTTACTATAGACTGATGAATAATGGATGAGAATAAGCGAGAATAAAAGAAAGAAAGATACCGGTTTGGGCATTGGCGAGTACACAAATCTATGAAGCCTACAGATACCATGTCTTTAAAGGTTAACAGCAAGATACTAGTGTTAGCCAGAGCTACTTTAAAAAAGCCAGCACTTTGATAATACCTGCTCCATATGCAAGATTTCAGTTTGTAGGGATGGCACAACCCAAAAGATCTTTGATTCTAATAAACTGTGGCTTCATTTAAACAGATATTTACAGGAAGTAGTTGATATTTATCCCATTTCTTTTTTCCTTTATGACAAACTAGATGATAAATTACGTTTGATTGCATTAATTCTCGGCCACACCACACAACAACGATAGCTAACACCACAACACAGGGTTAGTCGCATACAGCTGTTAAACATGTTATATGAGTTTATTTTAAAAAAAAATGTGCTGGTATCAGATCTGAACTCGGTTTCAGCCGATACACAAAGTCCAGGTGTCGCAATCGGTGTCAAGAAGGGAAGAATCCCATCGGCGCATATCTAGATATGGTGATGAGGAGGCAGGAGCAGAGCAAATCTGAATTCTCATCACAGCAGGCACAAGGAACTCTGGGTAATGAGGGCAAATAGGATGCAGGTCACAGTGAAGAGAACCCCCTTCCATATCCATTATACTCCTCATCTGTTCAGTCGGAGGCAAAACCCACCACCTATTTCAAATTAACCTCCATTATCGTAGTGTGCGAGAAAAAAAATGAAAGTAATAATGAATAATAAATACATATTTAGAGGGTCGGGATTATAATTAGTCGTTACGTCGCTTACGGGCATTTAAGACGACAGGATCTTTATCTGCAGAAGGAACTGAAGGAGGAGATGAAATCCATCAGACCCGTCCAACAATAAGGTCACGTCACATTTTATTAATCCGCGTCACAAATCCCACATCTCCCTCAAGAGGTTTCAGGAAAACTGAATTCAAATATATAAACCACTAAGGGAAATTGCACTTGCTGTAAACACCCACACGCTGTTGTCTGCTTTACAGCTTCACGACTATATTACTATACAAAATACTATTAGAGAGATATTTATATCATGTAGAGGATGCAGCTTCCCATTATTTCATGATCTTATTTTGTTACTGGTACTGGTGTGAACACAAACACACACACACACACACACACAGTCAGACACACACACTGTGGCCTGTGACCACCACTGTCAGGTTTGATCAGCGTAACATTCCCAGAGTCGTGACTGGACACCTCACAGTGACAACCCAAAAAATGTTGTTTTGTTGCCGAGCCCAAAAGGTTTACAATCCTACTTCCACTTTCCCCCTCGCTCTGTGACAGAAGCTCTGAAATGTCTCTTTTTCTTCTGTATTCACTTAATGACATGAAGGATTTCCCTCAGATGAAGATGAAGAAGTGGATACTTCACCCGTTTTTCCTATGTTTTACAAACGGACATTAATATGGAGCGTCATTAAATCGAAAATCCTCAATTCTAAAAATCTCTATATCATTTGCTTCCAGTGGTTGTTTGTGAAAATGCTGAGAGAAACTCTGCCAGATGTTCGACGCACGTCTGCATCGCTGAACATCAAATCCTTCCGTACATTTCACATCCAGCACACAGGCTGTTATCAACCACTCTCATCATCAGGGGCGAAAATGTTCGACTCCGACTCTAAAGCGACTTGTCAAGCTGCTGTTTACATTGTGATCAGAGCAGGTGCTGCTGGAGTGCACGAAAAGAGCTGCACCAATTTGATGTTAGTGGGAATAATGATGGAGAAGCCAGAGACTGGGAGTTGTGCGTTTCATTTTTATGATTGCTCAATGCTCCACTCAAACGGCAGCATTCACACACACACACACGCACATACACACACACACACGATGCAGTGTATTCGCCTCTCCTACACATGAATTATTGAGTACTTTGGTTGGGAGCAACTTTACGGAATTCTTTTTTGTAGTTTGCATTACACCTCCGCCCATCTTCCATCCTCACTAACACACTGCTGGGCAGAAGAAGAAGAGTGGGGTCTCAATTAGAATGCTATGGGATGCTGGCAGCTCGGCTCTGCACCACAGAGGAACTGGTGCAGTGTTGCACAGAAGGAAAAACTGCTGACGGAGATCAACTTGTTGGATTAATTCATAGTTTGTTAGCAGAGCAGAATAAACCAAGTGTTCAGCAATGGATTAGAGAAATGTCTTTGTGTCAGACAATGGAAATTATCAAATATTTGCTTTTAATCGTAGACAAAGAGCTTTTTAAAAAGGTTTGGGGACCATTTTCAGACAAAGTGAGGAAGATGTGTGTGACTTGCTAGTGAGGAAGACTCTGGATATATTTATACTTAATGCTTGGGGCTGCTGAATGACGATGGGTTTGTATTGTGATTGAAACGTGTCCGAAACAGTTAACGGTTTTTCAGTTTGTTTTTGGCCTCCAACCACCTTCTTGTTTTTCTAATTGCACGTCTACTCATTTGCTTTTTTCTTTATTCGTTACCATTTCATCTAAACTGTCGCGTCCTCTTAATTACAGTTAATTTTCGTGCATTTTCTATAGTTTCTCTTATAAAAGGAAAACAATTCAATTAACATGGGTTAAAATAATTATCTCACCCTTACTGTCAATTTCAAAACATCTCCACCTGCATGGGAAATTAAAGTCTATTTCGAGAAACGTCCAATATCACTGTACATTCACTTTAATTTAAATGGATTTTTCCACATTCATTAATTGTGTTATGATGGAAATCCCTGAGCCACCAGAAATTAATCAATGTCCTCCCTTTATCTGAACCCCACACTTCCTGGGAATTTATGGAATTTCTTATTTTTAGATATTCAGCCGTCAGGCAGGTCTTTAGAAAGAAAAGTATTATTCTAGGTCAGGATTTCCAATTAAGTTATAGTGTGTGTGCGTGGGTGTGCGTATGTGTGAGTGTGTGCTGTTGTGTGTGTGTGTGTGTGTGTGTTAGGTAAGACAGCAGCCCTTCCCTAGGAGCCTGACAGCTGCCTCCGGCACATATGGGTGATGCTTGATGAGAGTCACAGAGGACAAACAAGCTGTACATCAGCAAAACGCTTTGTGGAGTGATCCAGCAAAACGGACAAACACAAACAAAAAGCGTTGAGTGGATGTAAAAGACTAAAATATAAAGAAAGAGAAAACAGACTTCAGATACATCGAGTGCAGCTGCAGGTTTGAGGGCATCTCAAGGCTAATACTGAGAAATGGGAAATGACTTGATGATGGTGATGATATTCTGTTTCTTTTAATATTTCCATTTACAGCTGAATTGTTTGGTCTGGACTGTCAAATTTTTCTGTTTAGTCCAAACCAGAATACCAGGTGTGAAAGAGGGGATCTCAGTCTGAAGCAGGAGGAGAACAAGAAGCGACTCATCGGCGTCTTCACCTCCGGCAACATAACGTGTGAACAACCAGGATGTTCATTTAACTGGGAGTAACATGATGAGAATATTACAGTGGCAATTAAGTTAATGAAGTGAACTGGTTCTTTCATTTTACTGTATTGAAGAACGGTTCCAGTTGAATTGACAACACGCCGACTGTCTGGTACACGCAGTCAACATGGGTTATAATAACATACATGTGTCATACAAGAGTCTTTAGTAAATTGCAATGTGAAACCAAATCTACCCTGCAATCTGCTTGGTTCAGACTTTTCAATTTGAGAAAAAACCCTTTTAAAATGTAAATAATCCTACACAACGCTGCACACATTCCTCACGGCACATTACAACTCATCTTCAAGGGACGTGAGGCTTCACAATGAATCCTTTTAAAACCACAACAGCCATTATAAAGATTGCATTTTTAATAGAAGATCAAACTCGCTCTAATAAACATTATTGGAGCAGAGCAGCCGGATGTGTCGTCCTCGTAGAGAGAGAGTGGGGCGGGGGGGGTTGGCAGCGATGTGAGTCAGTGAGACGTTAATGAGCTGAGGTTAGAAGGGTTGAGAATATTCACTGATGGAACCACACTCCTGCTAATTGTCGTACTCCAGCGCCGCGTTGTGTATCTTGAGTTTGAGAGTCCTCCTGCGTGGGGGTGAGAACAAACCAGACGTGGTGACGCACCGGTGAGGGTCAAGGGTCACGACTCAAACCATCGGCTGCTGGGATCACACTGTAAAGCAGCTGTTCAAACCTTCTCTTTCCCTCATACGTCAAAGAACGATTAGAGGAGCTTGAGTGCTTCTTCATCAAGACCTGTCAAGATCCTTTCAATGGATTCTTCATCTGGATATTAATGACCAGGTTCTCTGAGTCCAGGCCCCGGCCACATTGACCCGTCCTTCACGTTTACTAATCGAGTCGTGTTTTGGAAAAACTCTCCAGAGCCACATCTCCTGAACTAGGTCAACCGCACTTGAGTTTCCTTCCAGTTTGTTTTGTTTCTATTTTTACTCTGTGATTTAGTTTGCATGTGCTGCAGGAACTGAAACTGTTCCTTGGTTTTAATCACTCCCGACATCACTGGGGGACGACAGGAAACCAGCTGTAGAACGGTTTCTAACTGAGTCAGGCGGCCGATGGCTTTTTAAGTGCTTTGTTGTCTTTTTAATAAATATATATATAAAAAAACTAGGCACTCTTAGATAAGTTCAAGTGGCTCCTCTGGATGTTATTTATTTGTTTGTCGACCCTGTGGCACGCAAACGACCTCTCCAGCCTCTCACCCAGTGGCAGCGTGGAGCCACTCCAGGCCACCAGTGACCCTCAGATGGACGGATGGATGTTATCTAAAGCTATTAGATATAAAAATGGATAAAGCACTTACTATATTTTAGTGCCTGGCTCTCTGGGTGGAAATAACTGTCAGTCACCAGATGTAATGTCTCAACTGATGTGTGTGATGGACAAAACGTCCTTACAGACATCCACGGTCCCTTCATTAGAGGGAATCATGTAAACACTGGTGATCCACTGATTCTTAAAGGAAACAATGAGGATCACATTTGTCCTTTTGAGACGTCTCAACGTTTATCAGATGGATTAAGATAAACTTCTGTTGCAGACGATCACGTCTCCCAAAGGATGCAGAGATAACTTTGTTAATCTTTTCCTCTCGGTCTCCACAGCAACTCCACAAAGTCATCTACTTACAAAGAGTGCATGGTAAATATGACCCAAATGGTTTTGTTCAGCCATTCCAGCTTTTAAGCAAATAATGAACCTCAGTATTTTCTCAGACTTTTTGAATTTGTTGTTTCCAGGCGGACGGTGATTCCAGAACATCAGAATGAGAAATCAGCCTGCGGAGAGTGTGTCTGTTCTCGTTGTTGTTGAAGCTGTATTGTCGTTGTGTGGAGGTGCAGCTGTTAGTGGGAAATAGCAGGACCACACGATGATAACCCTCCTCAATAAGAAAAGCAGGAATGGTGTCCCCTCTGATGAATCACCCAAAATGAAAGTATCTGCTGAGCGGTTTTCATTTTGTAGTGAAATGAGCTGAGGACAGTGGATCCCTGGAAGGAAGGAGAGACCAAAAACACATATTTGGCTCAAACACTACAATGTGCTTTAGAAAATGGTCAGCAGTCATATAGACAGTGCAGATCTGCAGTTAATGGGCTGAGATGTGCATAAAACTATAAGCTCTTCCATAGGAGGTGGGGGAGTTTCAATAAATACAGCGTTAGAAGAGGAGCACTTACATTTCCTATAAGTGTCCAACAGAGGTTCACCAAGTTTCTGCTTTACATTCTGCGTTACCTGCATTTTTTAATGAGTCCAATGAGAGTTCACCACCACCTAGAGTAGATGTTTCTTTAAAGTAACCGTTTTAATCTGCGCCAGTTGGCCGCGGTGACAGAAAGAATATTTTTCTTCTTCCGAGAGACGACCGGCCTAGAAAGCAGAATCAGAACAGCTGCAGGCAACAAACAGGAAGACGCACACTAAGCAAGAGTGCAGTTAAAACCTCAAAGACGAGCAGAAGAAGCCACGTGAGCACCAATCAGCCAATGATCCGATAGAAGATCATTAGGGTCGGTGATGAAGCTGCAGCAAAAAAAACATAAACTACAATCTGAATTTAAGAAAATGTAAAATCACTTAAAACCCACGAATACTCACTTAGATCCATCTTTTTCTGAAATCATAATTGACCCAATCTCGATTCATTCGAAGTGACTCTGCAGAAATCACCTGTTATTATTGGCAGTGATGGAAACATGACACCTGGTTGAACACGCTAACTTCTTCCTCATTGTTTTGGCAGCCTGATCACTGACACTGCACCTTGTCTTGGCAACTTTTGGCACGAGTCAGACTTTCAGGCGTTGGCACGTAAATAACCAGGAACATTTGCGTACTTATTGTTTTTTGCAAGAAGGCGAGGAGTGAGAGCTTTGCAGTTTCCCGTGATTTTGTGACGTCAAGCAATGCGGGAAACAAAAAGCAGAAAGGCCAGCTCCTTTACAAGCAATGGGCAGGGACTCAATCACCTCTTTATATAAACTCTGTACACCTGCTAGTTTGAAAAGGAGATATAAGACGGAGCTCGTTCAGCTTTAGTTTGCTGTGTTGGGATTTTCCTTCTCTCCTCCTCCACTCAGCAGATTGTCAGAAGCTTCTCCGCGGCGAGAGGAGAACAGACGTCTCCAGTTATTAGACCGGCCTCTCGGGGCGGCTGGATTCTCAATCCCCTTCTTCTTCTTCTTTTCTTTTCTTTTTTTTTGCAGCCGACTGCAAATCTCTGCAGTGACAAAGCGTCGCCCGTCGAGTGGATGATTCCAGTGAGAGGCACTTCCTGATATGAGAGGTGCATTAATGTGATTAACCCACACTCGCTACTGCAGTTTGATACGGGGGCTTAGGGGCTCATGTCACCATGTATTCTTCTCGATTGGCCTGATCAGCAGGTAATGGGAATGAGCGGGTGTGTGAGCGGAAGCAGGTAAATCAGAATGTGACTCTGAGTGAGAGGAGGCAACGAATCGCTATCGAGGCAGAATTCAGTGCAGCTCAAACTCAAGATATATATAACCTCTAAATTCAAAAGGTAATTCTGAACTAAATTAAACTCAGCAGCTTAAGGAAACAATCTGCAGATAATGTGTTTTCACACCAACGATTAACAACCATTAAGATTGTTAAAGATTAAATAGAACAATTTGTTTCCCAAAGGATTCTCAGTGAAACAATTAAATATCATTTTTATTTAAACACACCTATGATCTGCTGACAGCTGTTTGACTTCATGACTTTAATTATCAGGTTTGTGATTTTACCAAAACTCAAACTGCTTCACTCGACTCAGACATTGGCACAGAACTGCATTAATATAGTACATATTTCATCAACCCAAAATGGATCCTGCTTCTTTAGGCCCTTATTGTTACCCATGCAAAGTCAGAACCTGATGAGATGAGAGCTTCTCCAGATCCAGATATCTGGGATGACTAGCAGAAGACACAAATCGCTGTGGAAGCTGTGTGCGTCCGTTTTTGCATCACATTTACTGAAGCTAATATCAGTCCAGTAAAAAATCACAACACAGCGTCCAGTGTGAAATTATTCATTCCATGTCAGACTCATCATCCATCCAGCTGCAGATGAAAGGCTACAGGTTGTATCTGTGTGTTGTGATCACGTTGCAAACATGCAGAGAGCAGCCTTCATTACTGTGCTGTATAATGGAGGCACAGCAGAAAGTAGCTGTGCAAGAGAAGGAATTCTGCAATGCCATTCATCAGGCGTCTCAACACACGTCTTCTCTGATCCTTAGCTGAGGAAACCAGCAGAAAATAGACTCCTGCACGGAGCTGTAAATAGAGGCTTCTCCGGGGCTCAATCAAAGATACCGTGGGCACATCCACCTCAGCCGTACATTGTTAGGCTTAATGTGAACTTCATTTCAAAGCAGAGGGAGCGTATGGATGTGAGCGCGCACGTATGCATGCATGTGAGAGAGAGAGGCGTCTTGGCAACGCCTCGACAACACATGATGAAACTATGGAGAAGTGTGTGTGTGTAGCTCCGTGTGCAACTCTTTCAGCTCACATTCCATTTTCCGATCAATGACTGAGATGGATAATAGTCTCCATAGAGACTTGCATCTCGCATCCTGTCTCCATCTCCACCCTCCCCATCGAATCCCAGTCTCTGCATTTTGCATCAACAGTCCGCAGCAACAGCCCTCAGGATCTCACTAGATCCTGAGGGCAAGACCAGCCGGGCACGAGAGGATCTTGGGAGGGGGAACAGGGGAGGAAACATCTGGAAGACTGAGAAAGCGAGAGAGAGAGAGAGAGAGAGAGAGAGAGAGAGAGAGACGTCCTCTAAGGCTGCCCCCCGCCGTCACGTCATCACAGGCTTCCTGGTAACAGCTGATCCCCTTGGCCCACTGCGAAAATCCACTCACTAACTCAATTATGCACGAGGTGTGAATTAAACATGAGGCAACCACACAGGAATGTATACACACGTCGCAGATGTGCACCCAAGCAGGATCCGTAATCACACAATATAACAACCCCATCTGTATGCCGCTGGTGCATCCTTTCATCCGACTGACGAGGCGGCTCATGGACACCGGAGCCAGGCTCAGCTGAGAGTGACAGAGGAGGAAAAGAAAGGTGCTGAGGAATTTTTTTGCCATCTCTGCCACCTATTATCTCCCTGTGAGCTTTAAAGAGCACAAGCACAACAGCATCGCGTGGGAGTCGAGCCTGAAGCCAGGGTCAGGGCTGATGTTTCTTTCTCCCCATGCATCTCTCTCTCCCTCTGTTTCCCTGTCTCCCTCTATCCCTCCATCCCTCCATCCCTCTCTCTCTACCCCTGCCCTTTATTAATCATCATTGGTTAGTGGGGCGGAGAGCATGGTGTTAGGAGCTCCGGGGGGGGTGTAGAGCAATGAAACACACACACAAACACACACACCTTCACGTGTTTGGACCCTGATCGGCGCTGGACTCAGGAGGCCAATCTTTATTTTGTTTGTTGATAAAAGAAAGAAAAAGAAATCGATAAAATATTGATTAGAGATGGAGGTAAACTAGTACGAATGGCCACACACACAAACCCACACACACACACACACACCCTAAATAAGCGTGTGCACAAACACAGCTGATCTTCAGGGACCCTGGCCTGCGGTCCTGTAGGACTTTGAACAGTCCTCAGCTGTTGTTCAGAGATTCCAGCTCCGGCACACAAAAGGCAACAAAGCTATAATCATCTCCAAAAGCTCATGAACACACACAACTTTCACTCCAGTGCCACTGAAGCCCTCGGTGCAGCACAGGCAGCAGCAGCATCGCCGAGCCATTACAGCCATTAGACCTCATTATCAGTGTCTGGAAGTTGCAGGAAGCATCCTCTGGAGAGCTGGATGCGGAATGATGGGACAACGGGATGCAACACAGAGAAACCACTCTCGCAGGCTGTGACCAATGGGCAGCAAGAGCGGCCTGAATAATGGAGGATGTAATTAGGCCTTATTTCTATGCATGTAAGTGCACTTAGCCTATAAGCATCCTACTGGGCTACATGCCATTATTACCATTATCACTATTTGATCCCCCTGGCCTGTATAAAAAAGAAGTGGTGGACAATTAGTTGTCATGGGGCAGTCGGAGCGTGGCTGTCCCATAACAGGAGGAGGACACAGTGCCAGGACACCTAGACTCACTTTGTAGGGTCTATTTTGAAATGATTTTAGTGGACGTACCTGGTTTGACGGTCTTCAGGCGAATCGGCTCCCGAAAGTGGCGGATGACAGCCAGGGTGTCTCGGTTTGTAAGTCCACTGACGGGCGTCCCGTTCACCTCCAGCAGCACGTCCCCGTAGTACGGCAGCTTCCCGACGTGGCACACCAGCACGTCCAGCTTCATCTGGCCCAGGTGCGGGAACTGTCCCATCTCCGCGCCCCCGAGCACCTCCACCACGGAGCCGAAGTCTCCGAGGTTCCCCCATGACACCGCGCACTCCACCACTTTACCGGACCAGTGTTTCTTCTTCTTCAGCGTCCTGGACATGGTTCCTCCCTTTGCGGTTGCTCAACAACAAACGAACGAACGATCTCAGTGGGAACAGTCGCCTCCGTGTGCTGTGGTTAGACGAGCGCGGGGTGACGCGGCCTGATAAACCCTCCGTTGTTTCCCTGCCGACCTACCGGGGATCTCATCGTCCTGATGTCAATGAGGCTGCTTCTCACTCGTCCACACGCCGCCGAGGTCTGTCCATCCCACGGGCTTGTGCTCCGGTGCGCGCACGGTCGCCGCGGCTGCAGTAATTCCACGCGCTCCCCCGTGCGTAAAAAGCAACACACCGCGATGGGTTTAGAAAATGGACCAACAATCACAGGCTCCGTGCGCTGGAACCATATCCGTGCGTCTGGCTTCCGTCTCCCGTCGCCCGGTAGCCAAACACCGGGATGTAAACACGAGTGCGCGCTAGACTGAGAGCTGTCCGTCGTTGAGATGCGGTGCGTCAACGAGAAATCCCCTCATACCTGTGGGCGGCGGAGGAGGAAGCGGAGAGCGTTCACCGGGAGGCGGCTGAGCTCCAGCCCGTGATGAGGCGATGACTGAGCGGAGGGAAGGTCCGCGGCCGTCCGGCTGCCACAGGTTTGAACACACCTGGTACCGCCAACGGAGACGTGCCCGGGCTCCGGAACGCCCCCTTTACGCACAGCGACAGCGGCGGCGCAGCAGCGTCCTCCAGCCGCCTCGTGCGAGCTCCATCCTCCGGTGCACCGTGGTACTAAATATGAAATAAAACGCAACCATATTGAATCGTACACCTGATATCCACTGTGACATATTCTCATATCAGCTCCTGCGTGAAAAAAACAAAACAAATGTTTACCTGTTTATTACAGATCTACTCCTGCGCGTGACACGGAACCAGAGCAACATGTGAGTCCAACTAAAACCACCCGGAGCATGTCATCCTGATATGAAGCGTGCAAAACAAATTACATCTAATTAAGACTCTTAATTTGTAAAGTGATGTCAGTATTTATATTGGGGGAGGTGGGGGGGAGGGTGGGTTCCAGGTGATGTCTCCACAGCGCCACCTACTGAAGATAGCAGAGCACTCAACCCTCCCTCAGGTCTTTTAACTTCGTTATTCTCCACTGCATCAACCCACGCATGATTAGACCACACGGGTTTAACTGATTTAATCGTTATTATCACTCTGTATAAAACAGCTTTGTTTTCCAGTTTCATGCAGTTTCCTTTATTCTTGTGCACGGGTGCAGTGACCGTGCACGAGCGGTTTCTGCAGCTGTAGATCTGACCTTTTCCTCCTGCGCTCACACCTCTCCTCTCCTGGGAGCTCATACATAACGTGCACAGGTGTCAAACTGCAGGAGATGGAACAGATCCTTTCTTTTTGTTGTTTATATTCGTTACTGAACTTAACAGAAATGATGATGATGTAAACCTGAAGTGAAAGTTAATTTAATTTGGTAAATGTCACTGAATCCCCAGGGATAACTCATCCTCTCTCACAGTTCAGTATCAATGACACACAACTCCACTTAGCAAAACAAAACCTCCCCGGTTCAGTCTGGTGGATTTGGATCATTTATAATTTTGTCACGTGTCTGGTCTTTATTTCCACATGAGAGGAAATAGAATATTCACATGAATCTGTTTAATGCAGCCCAATAGGTTTTAAGGCACTGGAAGATCATCACTAAAGCTCACGTGATGTCTTACAAGAGAGACAATAAAGACATGACTATGAGAGAACCACGAGAGGAAACATCAGCTCAGACACCAGGGGCAGCATCTCTGGAGTTAGTGTTAAATCCTGTCAACTGTCGAATGAGTATCTTTTAAAAGAAACATTAAAGACCAATACTTTACTGTTTCTAACTATAATGCAGCCTGTGCTCTTAGATTTAAAAGTGGAATACACACTATAAGGTTTATGATAAATCAAAGAAAAGTTTTTTGTTCCCTTATCTGAATTTTTCAGGATTTATCTTGAAGAGACACTTAAGTTAAAACTTTATTGCCACATTCATTTTTAATAATGATTTATTCTGTGGATGACCCGGGCCACTGATTGACTTACACCTCAAATGAAGCTTTAAGTCAAAGGGTAATATTGACTCTTTTGTTTGGGCTGCTTCTGTTTTTCATTATTGTTTACACCCGTTTGCTGTTTGTCAGCAACATTACATAAAGAACCCTGGACAGATCCTAATGAACTTGGTGGCAGGATGTGGTTTAGAAAGAATCCATTACATTTTGTGTGCAGATTCTGATCAGAGGGCGAATCCGTGAATTTTCCACCACTCACTTTGACATAGTGAGACAGATCGTGTTTTGACATTTTCACAGATTTCTCAGAGAATAATTCATGGACCCTTTTGATGAAAAAAGATCAGGCACATTTCGGGGACTATATATTCAGGGGATTGTCGGTGGTGCAGCTTGATTGAATTTAAAGTTACGCTAGGCCTTACACGAGGTGGATGTATGTGCCGCTCTAGGTCAGGGTGAAATAAATTAATGATTCCTGGGGTCGGCTGTGTCTCAGGAGGTGGAGCGAGCTGTCCACTAGCCAGAAGGTCATCGGGTTTGATCCTCCAATCCACACGTTGAAGTGTCCACTGTCTGGATACTGAACCCCCAATTTCCCCCAGTGTGTGATTGACATCCAGGAGAAGAAGTGCTGTATAGCTGGAGACTCCCCCCCTCGTGTGGTTGTCAGCTCCTCTCTGCACCTGCTCGCTATCCACTACCCACTACTTGATCTTCAATGGCTCCTTTAAATGACAAAGGATAAATGGAAACAATCTTCCCGACAATTTCCCTAAGATGTTTTCTCCCTGGTGCAGGGCGGATGGGATCTAACCCTCTACCGAGAGAATCAGTTCACATCCTGTTGGCTGCTCTTTGTGCTGCAGCTCCCATGTAATCTCTGATGGTGTTTTACTCCAGAGCAGCTCACACAACCTGAGTGCCACTTGTTGTCCACTGGAGTGTGTTCAGGAGGAGTGGGGGGTGCACTTGAGTTTGAGGCAGGAAGTGGAGGGTTGGATTTGGAGAAAAGGCACAAAAGAGTGAACAAATAGTGATTCAATACAATATTATAGATTCAAAAATTCTTATTTAATTTTTGACTAATTTCCAGAAAGGTTTGTGAGGTTCACAGGGACATTTACCTTTGACCACTTCATTCCTCTTATTAAATATATTGTGTCAAATTTAAAGAAATGTACTTGGGTTGGTCCTGAGGGATAACGTTCTAATGGACGACCACATGGACGTATACACATTCTGACAACCTGGACCTGCCGCCGCAACATAGGCAGGTACATTAGTTGAATTTTCCTCAAGTCAAGAGTGATGATGGATCCACAGTTGTTTTAAGGCCTATATTAGCCGGCTTTGAGTTGGCTTCACATGAATAAATCCAGATTACAGATGGCTTGGCCTTTTAAATCGTTCCATGCACTGCAGAGAAACCTTACAGTGGTGTAGAGCCTCGTGTCTGGAATCACGTGCAACCAAAATCAAACTTTCTGCAAGATGCTTTTCTTTCTGCCTTCCGCCTTCTGTAAAGTCAGACTACTTTCATAAGCAAACATTTTTGACATTTTTCAACAAAGAAATGTCAAACTTGTGTCTGTTCCAGCTTCAGAAACTATTTGAGAATGTCACCTTGGCTTCTGAAAAACAGAACGAGTCTGGTCTGATATTTTACTGACAGGGCGACTCAACAAACAGCTCAGTATATGAAAAAGAATATACGAAAAGAATCCTATTTCAACACGTGTGGAGACAGACAATCCAGATTCAAACCAAATTATCAGAATTCATGTTTAATGTTGGGAGTAATGGCTATGTACCAAAAAGTCTCTTTAGACATGCTTTACAGAATGTACAGGTAAATAAGGTCCAAAAATACTAAACAAAATGAAAAACTTCAACAATACAAAAAAGCAGCATTGGATATTGCCAGAGCAGTTACTGCTAAACTTTGGTATAAAGTCATAAAGGACGTTTCAGAGAGTAAAACATAATAAATGCACATTGTGTTACGCTGGGTCGGCAGAAAATAATAAATACTGAATTGATGTATTACCCCCCAGGGACATGTAACTCCATTACGCGGTGACGTGCCACTGCAAGTTTCCTTTTTTAACTTTTTCAAGGGGCATGAAAATGATCAGAGGTATAAGCATCAGATGCCTGCTTCCACAGAAACAGAGAGTGTGTCGAGTACAAAGGGAACTCAGGGAAGTCAGGAAAGATAATTAGTTCTCTGGCGTTTGAAGAAACAGGAATGGGATGTTCTGATTCTAGCAAAGTGACAAAAATATGAGAACAAGTTTGCAAGAATGACATGAAATAAACATCTGCACAAACCAGAGAGAAGCAGAAAGTGTGATGAAACTTTTTGCTGCTTTACAAATACATGTCGTCAGTTTTGAGTAGCTATTGCTAGTGCATTCAGGGCAGATCCAAATCCTCTGCTATAATAGCTAAAAAAAATGTTTCTGCAGTTGCATGGTTTAAAGAGTTTGTACTTAGTCTCTTTAGGTGTAACATGCAGAAACCAACCAGAGTACCATATCCCTTTCAATTTGAGAGCAAGGGTGCAAGTGCGTTTGCAAAGAAAACAATCTGGTTGTTGGACGAGGAACACAACAAACGTGTTGGTCTGAAACTAACACACGTCTGTGGCGCCCTGTGGCGGGCAGATAGAGCCGTCAGCGTACCACTGATAAGAAGCAGAATGGCAAATCATTCCTTGGTCACAAATAGAAGAGCAGATTGTAGCAGTCATGATCATCAACAAATGGGAATGATAATTTTAAAAAGCCTAGAAAATACAGGTTTTCAGACAAAACATTTACTGCAGGGCTGTTGGATTAAGATGGATGATGTATTTCTAGATGTACCTAATAAACTGCAGACTGAATATCTAGAGCACAGACAGTCAGGTTTTCAAGGCCAGTCACAAACAAAGCCAATCAGATCGGAGCTTTGCCGAGCTGTGACAGTACAGGAGGATTTCTAAGGAGAACCAGAGATAAAAAAAAACCTGTTGGAACACGTCCACATTCTTTTAGAGGAAAGGCATTTTCATTTTCACATCCTCAAAGCGAAAGGCCGACATTTGGAAAAGGGTATTGCTGAGTTTGAAGGCTGTTTGATAAATTAACTGAAAGACTCTCAGTTGAAGAAATAGAAACCAACTTCTGACGGAAGTGTGTAGTGACATTTAAAAACATTTGGACAGCTCCAGGACAATAAAGGCTTAATGTTAAAAGAGTTACTGCAGCTTCAACTCAAACCTCTCTGCAAATGGACTAATAGGCCATGGACCATAACCTTATGTACACATACTTACATACATACATACATACAAGTATAAAATCATATAATACATTCTCATATTTCACAGTCCCAAGTGAAAACTTAAGGCTTAATCGATTTCTGCATATGGATCATGGACTTTGTGGAAATAATGGTGGAGATGAATCCTCACGGAGCAACATGGCGTGCTAACCTGACACTATCTCACCGATTTGCATTTACAAATGGGTCTGGAACCTCTTAACACATTTAGTTTTATGTTTATATTCACAAAGGCCTCTGGAGGGTGGACGGCAGACGTATCATGTATGGATGTAGACTAAGTGCAGGTTTTCATTTGGATTTTCTTTTAGAGAAAATGTCCAGTTCTGTTAAATAGAGTCGTGATCATGGATCTAAACGACCTCGGCAGGTCGGAGGAATCCTGTCTGAGCAGACCGGCGGTTGGGGGCGGACGCATTTGCAAGAGCAAACAAACGGAAGCTCGCTGATTGGTCTAGTTTCCAGGCTAACTGCAAGTATTCCGTTTAAAAGTTGACCTCCATTACATTAAGTGCCTGTAAGACATGAGAAGAAGGGAAAAACGATTCAGTGCATCCAGTATACAAACCATAACGTCACCTGTTGAGGTTACTGAGAATCCTTGTTAAACATAAGGCCATCGAGAAAACAACCGGGAGAAAAAATAGCCAGCAAACTGATTGTCACATGTGCAAAAGAAGATTTCTCCCCAAACTGCTCGTCATGATGAAGATATGAAGCGAAGGAAACAGAGATTGTGTTTGACACAGGACGAAAAAACAAGATCAGATAAAGATGATATAGGATATATTCATATATATTCATAATATACACCACGTTTTGGTGTTCAACTGTCTCTGGAATTTGCATAACAGGATACTAGATAGCATAGATTACAGTCAGAAAAGCTGTGGGAATGTGGTACATATGCTTCTGAGGTTCTTCCCTATATTAACCACCACAATCTGCTGGTGAGGGAGCTACAAGTGTCCCCCATTTTAACCCCGAGTTGGGAAGAGATGGTTTGTAATGTCTAGTTCAGTCATGTGGTGTCAGTACCAGGAATGATGAAACAAACCATTTCAGCCCCTCAGCAGCAGCAGGGACAATCCCATCCAACATGGCTCTTTAAAGCATACATTCATAGCTTTCTCTCTGCGGAGAGAAAAAAGAGGAGTGGCGGAGGACGTGGGGGGGGATAAGAGCCCTGCAGAGGTGGAGGTGTCGAGGAGGAGGTCACTTTAATCACCGGTCCATTTCTCCAGCCTGACACAGCAGTCGTTCCACAGCGGAGAACGTTAGCGTGTCCTCTTGAGTGAAAGGGGAATGTAAACATACAAGAGAGCATCTTTGGCAGAATGTGAGGAGTCTCTTTGGAGGTAGTGGGTGAACAGGAGGGGGGGGGGCAGCGACAGGGAGTCAGAGGCGGAACACGGACAGTGAGGACCTATGTGGGAGCAGGGTGCTCCTGAGGGTTAGTCCTATTAGAGGCACTTCTGTGGTCCTGTGTGCATTGGCTGGGGAAGTAGTCCGCCTCACTGTGCTCCTCCGCCCCCTCTGCAGTGGACGCCAGGGGGGGGCGTCCTGTGAACTGTCACTGGGTGCTGGGACGCTCCGGGACGAGGTTTGGAGGACAGATCTTCCCCGTCTCCCCAGAATGATCTGCTGAGGGAATCTGCAAAGAGGAGACACAGCTGTTAGAGGGCGACACTTTACGTGCACTGACTGATTCTCCACCACATACTATTTGTAAAAGCAGACAGGATAAATTGATTTAATTAATTGATCATCTGAAAATTAACATGAACACCACTTTTAAATTACTGATTTATTGTTTAGGTAATTTATGAAGCAAAACTGAAGTTTCTAAAATATGAGGATTTTCAGATTTCCACAGCTTTAAGTGGTGGAGCTTAATGCTTTCGATTTTGAAGTGTTGTTTGAATTAAAGCAGCATTTTGAATATCTCCTCTTCTGCTTTTGAGGCATATCATGTTTTACACTTACTGCTTTAATTTTCCCAATATTTTGCATGATGGCATAAATTCATTATTTTACCTCTAGAAATGTAATGGAGGAATTTGTGTTTCCAGGTCTCACCATTAGCGTAGTGCTCCGGGGGAGTGTGGCTGCTCAACCTGTTGTCATGTGAGGGGAGGAAGAGGGACGTGTCCTGGTTGCTAATGAGGTTCTCCAGAGCCGTGTCCACATGCTGGCCGTGCTCAGTGAAGTTCTCCTTCAGGCCTGGTAGAGCCTTGTCCAGCGGGTCGTCCTCTCCCAGGTAGGCGTACGGGCAGTACTCCCGTGTGCGGGAGTAGATGTTAGCGTTGTCGTAGCAGTCGGAGCAGATGACCAGCTGACCTGCACCACCTGTCAGAGAGAGTGGCAACAAACAGTGAGTTGTTTGTTTTCAAAACTGCAGCAACATTAGAGTATTTAATCAGTTTGATTGATAGAGGCTGCGAAATGGCCTCTCAAGTCCACTCAGATTAATGAACTCATTACTAATCATTTTTCTAGCAACAACTAACAGTACTCATTTGTTTCAGAACTGAAAACAAATTAAGATTTCAAAACATTGTTTTAAATTTCATTAGAAGTCATTTAATCATTGTTTTATGGCCTTTACACACATTGAGAATATTTCACATCAAAACTTTTCAAACCAGTTCCAATGAAATAAATTCAATAAATGGTTTAATTGCAACGGCTCATTCTTCAGAGAGAGAGAGAGATGATTCAACATCATGCTGTGATGAAGATCTGGACTTCCTCACTAAACCAAACCAGAGGAGTTTCTATGAAATTACGTTGTGTCACACAGAAGCTGTTGGAACTGGTTCTGGACATATATTAGGATATTGGTGGGATAGTTGAAGTCTGAGATGTTAGCACCATATCTGAGGAAGCAGAGGACAGGTCATTCTGTCTCAGGTACATTTAGAAGATCCACAGTTACTATAGTTTGGTGGTTGGTGATCAAGCCTTTATTCCTAGTTTAAAACTAGCCTGATATTTTCATAAAGTAATCAAAGTAAAAAATGTATTTAATGCAAACTGAACACATTAAATAATAATAATGATTGTTACACTGGGACCTGGTGAAAAAACAACCAGCAGGATTATCTTTCTAAAGCCTTTAAGACAATCTTAAATATTTTTACTTTGGGCTACTATTCATGTATATAAATAAAGATATATTTATATCTCAAATTCTAGTGGGAAATATGTAACGTCTGTGGCAAATCTCTCAAGGCAGTTATTTACTATTGTGTTCATGTCAATGGACAAACACAAAACCCAGCACATAATGCTTCTGCTCGTGGCTGCTACCAAACCCGAGGAGTAAAACCCACATCATCACTTGTGTGTAGATGACACTAACCTGTGGGGACTCCAGCTAGTCCCTCACGGGGATCCCCAGGGTGGAAGCTGCTGCGGCCAGTGAACAGAGAGCCGACCCGGCAGTGCAGCACGCCGCTCCCCTCCGTCTCCACCTCACTGCTCGTGTCTCCATAACACACACCTGAGACATCCAGGATAATTAGTCATGGTCTCATTTCAGCAGGGATTTGATCCCAAACACAAAAACAGACACAAGGACCTAATGAGCGAGGAGGCATCTGAAGTCTCTGACTCAGAAACACTGTACATGATTAAAAGACATTTGAAATGTATTCTTCAGAATGGGTCGCATGAGAGGCAGGCGACGAGGCGGTGTATCACAGTGCGTTTCTTGTTACCACGCAATAATTGTGTAATCTTTGTAATATCAAAGGGTTTCACCTTTTTTATGAACAAAATATTGACATAACCCAACGGGAGAAATCTTCATATAACTATTAAAGGGATGATAAA
Organism: Pseudopleuronectes americanus; assembly: GCA_038501795.1. Lineage (NCBI taxonomy): Eukaryota > Metazoa > Chordata > Actinopteri > Pleuronectiformes > Pleuronectidae > Pseudopleuronectes > Pseudopleuronectes americanus. Next base: position 22,919,045 of record CM076717.1, on the reverse strand, counting down.
GGGGAATTTCACTTTACTTTCTGTGCATGTGTATGAACATATCTTGTACCTCTGAAGAGAAGTGTTCTCTCTTAAAAGCAAATCTGTCATTATAGTATCAAGTTTAAAAGCATCAGTTGTTTTATTGTATGCTTAGAACATGTTTTTCCAACATGCATTGATATATATCCAGATGCTAAACCAAACATGTAAAATATAACTCACCATCTGTCCCTTTATGGACGTATCCATTGGAGAGAGGAGGCATGAGTTGCTGGTGGCTGCCGGCTTCAGAGTTGCTGTATCCTTCCTGCGGCTCTGACAGAGTTCCCTGAGAGGACAGGTAGCTGGGGATGTCTGCCGGCAAATTCAATTCATCTGGAACAGACAGAGGCACATTTTGTTTCAAGGCATCGAGAGCTGAGAGATGTCGTCTCACATCAAAGTGATCCCCCCCCCACACACACACTTCATGTTTTTCAAGCAGCGCTCTTTAGATAAAACGCATTTGTTTGATATAATAAGGTTAATATGTCTAAATTGCTGACCTGTATTTGAAATACTGTAGTCCTCGCTCTTCCTGCGCATGTGATAGATCACAATGACCCAGACCAGTGAGGTTCCGACCACACAACACACCACCACGATCACCACAATGCCCACTGTGGTCCAGCCGTCCTGGTCGTACCCTGCACCCGTATCGCAGTTCGGAGACGGCGAGACACCGAGGTAGATGTGGCCGCGCTCCGTTCCCAGGGTATTGGACATGATGCAGGTGTATTTCCCCGCATCAGCAGGACCGGCGTCTACAATAATGAGGAGCTGGTTGGCGGCGGCAAAGAAGTGGCGCTCTGTCAGAACCAGGGGTCCGTCATCTTTGGTCCAGTTGAGCCGAGGGGCGGGGCTGCCTCCGGCTATACACTGAAGCACGGCAGTTTCACCACGAGCCACAGTCCTGTCTTCCAGCGGCCGCATGAAGGATGGAGTTTCTGGAGGAGAACAGGTTTATTGATTTTTTTAAAGGATTATTCCAGCAGCATCTGGACAGATGTGTGTGAGGTCAGATTCGTTATTTTTAAAATAGATTTCTCAATAACAAAGATGTTTATACACCAGTTTGTAGCTGAATTCAAGATTCTGAAGCCCATTCATTAAGGTATGTGAACATATAAATGTATTTTGTTTTGTCACTCCTTTCCATATTTAAATTTTTCCATGGGTCAAGACATCATAACATTTGTGTTTATATTGTCACTAATTAAAACTGTTGTGGTGTAAATATGAATAAGAATGTAATGATGACAGACATAAACAAGCCAGAGTGACTCAGCTGAAATGACCCAGTGGTAAAACACCTGTAACAGGCTCTGCTTCTTAGATAGGTGACTCACCCAAGACGGTGAGGGTGGCGTTTGCCGACAGGCTACCAGCCTCATTCTGAGCCGTGCAGCTGTAAACTCCCATGTCCTCGGTCTTCACGTTGGCGATGAAGAAGATGTCATCATCCGGCATCACGTGCATCCTTCGCTCTCGAGCGGCAGGAAAGTCTGTGCCTCCGTCCTTCTGCCAAGCAATCTGGGGTGATGGATGACCTTCGGCAGCGCACTCCAGCCGGGCCATTGTCCCAGTCCTGATAGTCAGGTCCATGGGAGTCTTAAGAAATGATGGTAGCTCTGAGAGAGTGGGAGAGAGAGCCAGAGATATATCGATGTCAGGTCAAACAATGGCTGCAACAATCTTGTGGATCTGCCATCTTAAAAATTCTCTAAAGGCAACGCATTGACCTCTAAGCACAGATGCAAGATATATTATGCTGTCAACAACATCACGTTAAAACCTAAAGGAAAAGGGTGAGGAGCAAAAGAAACACTAATCACTGGCAGTGACAGTCATCAATCACTTTCTTCTGATAAGAGACTCACCATTGACAGTCAGCTTGGCCCTGTTGGAGTAGTTGGAGCCGAAGTGATTGGAGACCACACACTGGTAGCGCCCCTCGTCAGTAAAGTTGACATTAAGGAGGTGGAGCATCGTGGTGTAGATGAGCTCTCCGTCCTGAAACCGGGCGTAGTTTTGAACTTCTGCATCATACAGCACCTCCCCGTCCTTCCTCCACGCTGTGGTCATCGGTAAATCACTGCTGCTGGTGGCAACGCAGCTCAAAGTCACATTGTTCCACCGCAGCGCCACCGACGTCTCCGGGTGAGTTGTTATGTGAGGTTTGGGGAAATCATCTGTGGAGGGGCAGGGACATAAAAGAGAGTGTTACACTCTGTCAGCTTTTATCTTAACGTCAGAAAATCTTTTTTTTTGAAAAGTATACAAATACAACTTTGACAACTTTGCAGACAGACAGAATCTATCTGGAGGTTTTTTTAAGAAGTTGAAGTTTATGAAACTTTTGAGATTGGATCAGACTGAGAGCAAATAAAAGATATCAGACCGAGACTGACCACAAACAAACTCTTCCGGGCTGATGGTCAGCACGCTGCGACCAAGGAGACTGGCCGGATGAGCACAGACAGCAGAGACAGACTGCTGGAACAGACTGTCTGTGAGCCAGGGCCCCAGCCACTGCATGTGGCAGTCACACAGCAAGCTGCTTGTGTTCAGGACACTGAGAAAACATGAGATGAGTGAGAGTAAGATTAGTTGGGATTATCACAGTAGAGCAACAATTTAACACATTGAGATAAATGTGAGGTTTCTTGGATTTCGTTGAGAAGTTTCCACAAAATAATTTATGGTTTAATCTATAAAAGCAAATTTACATTTACACCCTTGAAATTAAGATTGAATTTACCTTGTTTAGACATCTGTTCTGTACTACATATTAAGATCAAGCTTTGTTTTCTGAGACAATTCATTATATTAAGGCAAACGAAGGAGGCTTTAAGCTAACCCATCCTGAGCAGACAATCACGACAATGAAGTTTGGGGGCATTCAAACACTTTCTGAATTATTCAGAGACTTGTAATATTCGTATAAACTTGATTTTTTAAAAGAAACGACCCTTACAGAAATCAACACATAGTTTCCATGATCAAAATCTAAATTTATAGCCACAAAAGCCTCTCGGAGGCTGTGTTACCACACTTTGTCCTAAAATACACTTCAATTACATGGGTGTTGCCATTATGCTCCTCTGGCTTAGTTCTCTGTCAAAGCAAATTTATCCACTTGCCAGGCAAATGGTGCCATAGTCTATTAAAGCTGCAGACTAATTAATCACATGAGGATATGACTGCTGTCATGACACTTGTTCCGGGTTTGACAGCTGCTGGTGCAGTTCGTTAACAGCTGCTTGAGAGACACTCTTAAGACAGGCTGATTAAAAACTTTAAAAGTCAAGAGACTTGACATTTCTACCATCTTTCCACAAGTAAGAAGATGCTATAACTCGAAGGCTGCATCAAAAATATCACAGCCAATAAATGTGTGGGTTTTGGTAAGACAACAAATGTCTTAACAGTTAAGGAAGTAAAGTTATTTTCCCTTTTAACTAATTCATCTGTAAAGCTACAGTAGATTCAAGACTCCTAACATTTCAGTGGTTGAGATTTCTCTCCTATAACAATATAATGACAATTTTAAATGCTAATCATGACAAGTAACCATTACTCATCGTTATAATTACTTTTAGTTGTGGCAAACAATGATGAATGAGTTGATTGACTTCAAAATGTGCTTAGTTTAGAATCTACTCACAACACGTTGAGCTTCATGTGGGACAACGCCTCCGGGTGGATCGACATGATGCCGTTCTTGCTCAGGTCCCTGCAGAGGGGGACAGGAATATGGATTAGACTCACCTACAATGTGATTTGATCAGACTGGCGTCCCATTTCACAAGCATAAGGCTACAACAGCACCGTGGTAATAAAAGCCTCTGCTATCTTTAATCATTCAACAACAACAACAACAGATCCTCCTGAGACGGACGTGTGGCTGTGTGGAGAAAAAGGATTGGTGCAGTGGTGTAACTCACAGGTGCTCCAGCTCCTCCAGGCCCTCGAATGCTTTCCTCGTGATTGATTTGATTTTGTTCCGCTGTAGGATTCTGGAAGAGGAAAATATTTCATATTGATGCTCCTGGGTAATATTTTATTGCATAGTGGAACCAGAGAGTCAGCAGCTATAGCTGCAGCTAAATTTGGACATGTGAGCAGCTTTTTAATACAAGTCAGAATAAACTTGAACAACTTCACAGTAAAATAAAACTTAAAATTCCAAGTCAAGCATATCTATGAGAATAAAGCTTCATCTTATCAATTAACAATCAACACCAGAACAATGATGTATACTTTAAGATGCACATGTTTTATCTCTATAAATGAATCATATTTCCAAGCCATGAATTGAAATTAAATGTATTCATTCATATCTATATATTTATCTGTACAATCAGGTTTTCCTCACAGTGTGTTCAGCTTCTTCATTCCATTAAATACGCCAATGGAGTCTTCGATGGCCCACGACATTTCATTATTGCGGATATCTCTGGAAAACAAAGAGACATTCGATATTAAACACTCTCTACACGAACTGAACATCTTAAGCTTTTTCCCCACAAACACCACAGAGACTCTCCATCCTCCGGTCTGGTTGTCAGTGGCAGTGATTCTCTGCCGGGAGACTAACTATTTGAGACACCCATGCTTCCACAGAGTGTCACAGTTGGCTGCCCCTGCTGCTCAGATGAGGAGGAATTAATTGGCTCTGTTTAGCAATGCTACAGTTCACAAGTTTACTGGAAACCTTGTGTTTACAGGACGGGTCACAGGCTCCTTTGTTTCTCTTTCTTCGTGCCTAGCCACCTCTGAAAGAACCTCGGAACTCTCCCATGAAAGCTCCGAGGACGGGCAACCTCCCAAATATGACTCCTTTCTGGTTTCAGGTCAGAGGCTTAAGATTCAATAGCTCTCAACTCGCACCTGAACAAGTTTAACTGAAGAAGAATACAAGGCTGCTTCAAAGAATCTTGAAATTTCTAATGAGGATTACAAACTAATGCAGAGTCTGGCATCGGCTCGGGGGTATTCACAAATAAGTGAGGTAATGGGTGAAAAATATATATTTAGATAAATACACTGGTAAATATGTATTAAACTATGTATTTAAATGTGACATTTAGATGATTGTGCAGTATTTTGGACAGGCACATACATTTTTACATTTGAACCATGTCTTTAATTTTTGGTTGGACTACTATGGGGTTCATAAATACAGAAGAAAAAAATTGTAACGCATAACTCCCATTAACGTTATAAATAGAAGAGTCCGTAATATTTAACTGTCTTCACATCCTAAAGGAAAAAATCACCATCTCACCCCCGACAAAAGCCAGAGCTGCAGAGTTATTTAAAGAAAGGCGCCATGGACATAATTTATAGCTGCTTGATGAAATATGAAAAAGTCTTCCCACGCTGCCAAAGTACTAACAAACCTTCATCTCTTGGCCTCTTGCCTCAGCTAAAGTGTAGAGACCTGTCTTCTTTCTCAAGCCTCACAGAGCACCACAGCAACCTTCTACAAAAGGGTTTTACACGGATGACACAGACTCACTGCATCTCAGATATTGTATACAGTGGGGTTCAGATGTCTGGGACCACTTTCCTATCCTTGAAGGTCAGCCAACTGTTTGTGTGCATGGTAGAGTTCTCATTAATGTAAAACTGAGCTGTCTTGTAGAGATATTTGCATGATGCCCACAGTGGATGGCAGGACAGAGGGTTAGGCTAACCAAGAGAACAGGATACTATGATGCTACACATTGGCTGGTTTGATCTAAGTCTAAACAGGAAAACAAACAGACAGAATGAGAACTCAACAAAGACTACATCTGAGGATAAAGGGACACACAAATAATGTTCACACGCAATTTCTAATGTTATTTCTCTAAACTACTTAGGAGTACTTAGGAAACATATTCAAGACAGGACTAGACCAAGACACGGTGGGGTGAATCGAGCAGACCTACTTTTGTCAGCGGCCTTCACGAGAATGCACAGAGCCAAGAACATGTCAGGACTTGGTTATAGTTTGAAAAGTAAACGTCATTACACTTCTAAGATCAAAGAGGAGATATTTTAAACAGGCAGAGAACTCACAGTGTGCGCAGACTTGACAGACCACTGAACACTCCCTCTCCCAAATGGCTGATGGAATTGTCTCCCAGGTTCAGGCTCTCCAAGAAACCTAATCCCACGAAAGCCGTCTCCTCGAGTCGAGTCAAATGATTAAAGGACAAGTCTCTGCAGAAAACAAGGACAAATATGATAAGGATTAGTTCAAGCCTTCCCTCCAGTCGACACCAGTCTTACATGTAAATGTGTGTCAGCATTAAAAAAACGGTTCTGCACAATGAAATCAGCTCCAGATTCGTCTCAAAACTGCAGCAGAATAAGAGTTAGTCCTCTGAGCATAGAGACTCTGGGCTAATGTAAGAAAGTGGAGACTCTTAGCTGTATGAGGACTTTAGCCGTGAAGCAAACACACTTACAGTTCCTCGAGCTTTTGGCAGAATTCCCAGGCATCTGGTCGGATGATGCTGACTGCATTTTGGCTGACCCGCAGGATACGCAGCATGCGCAGGCCATACAGCCAACCTTTGTTGACCTCGGTTAGGTTGTTGTGCTCCAGTTCTCTGAGACACAAATGGGAAAAACATAATGACATTAACAGAATAATTGTTATGAGAGCAATTGTTTTATTTTTTAAAAGGACAAATCCAGATGTTTTCAGTCTTTATCACTGATGAACACAATGTTGAAAGTCATTTTAAAGGAGAGTCTATAACACTGTACTTACAGTTCTTCAATGTTGTTAAGTCCAAAAAAGGCTCCATCCATGAGCTTAGTGATGCCGTTCCTCTGCATCTTCAGTGACTTCAGTGAGTCCATCCCTTTGAATGTGAGGCTGTCCACTATCTTGATCCTGTTACGCTTCATTTCACTATGAAAAACATAAGAGGGTGAATGCAACATTCACAGTAAGATTCTCACTAAACCCTCGGAAAGAGGGAATTGTAAAAACGGAATTAAAACCCACAGATAAGTCTGCCAACTATCAGCAGCTTAATTCTGGGCTTGTCTCCACTGATTTTAGTTTGGCATTATAAACAAAATCGTACAATACTTACAGGAACTGAAGTTGAGGGAGTCTGAAGACTTTGGATGGCAGCAGAGCTAATCTGTTCCTGTTCAGCTTCAGCACCAGCAGGGAGCTGGAGATGTTTTCAAAGCAACCGGGCTCGAGGACGCTGATCTTGTTATTACTCAAATTCCTAAAAGAGCAAAAACGATAGATCAAAAAATTAGTCACGAACATAATGTTTGCTCGGTTTACACCAACTGTACGTGTGAATATCCACAAGAGGAGGCTAACAAAGTCTGTTTGTCTACATTAAGATGTTTCATTATCAATGGCAAACTAACCAATACAAGGTGTCTTTAGTGTTGTGACCTATTTGGAATTGAATGGTCTATGCAGTACTGCTCTGCTTTAATACCTAGAACAGCCATACATGCTACATCATCATAATGTTGTATTATACAGAGCCCTCAGCACCATTCTTCCTTCTTACACCTTTTGTTACTAGCAAGTTACACACAATACTATGTGCAGCCTTCAGAAGTGCATACACACGGTTAATACTCACTAGTTATATTGTAACTTTCATTGTATTGTCAACTGATGTTATGAATCAATTGATTTTAACTTTGTTGATCATAAAAGAATTGAAGATGACTGAGATGAGCATGAAGTACTTACAGATATTTCAGCTGCATGAAGGGGAAGGATCCAACCTTGAGCTCAGAGATGGAGTTGGATGTGAGGTCCAGCGTCTCCAGGGAGATGTAGGGCTGCAGCTGATGCATCGACAGTTCTGAGATCCGATTGTGAACTCTGAAGCATAAAAAGAACGTATTAGTCTTCCAAATCAGAATGGTACTGATTACTATGGCACGCTATGTTGGAAGTTTACTCAAATCAAGGGGATCAAAAACCGATATCTATTGTTGTGCACTATACCAACAAACAATAAAAAACTGTGTTTTGCATTAGTACATTTGTTAACACATACAAAGACATCGAAAGCCTCAGAGTCAGTGTTTAATGCCATATTTGTACCGATTGATACATGATGATTCATGTAAGTCAACGTTACACAGAAGTTAAAGTCATCAAGAGTGTGTGTCTTTGACATAAATGGGGGAATCTTTTATGTAACAGGAAACCCAGAAGGGGGAGTGTGTACTTACAATGACAGTGAGGTGATGTTTGAGGAAACATCTCCAAGAAACGGAAGAGCAGTCAGCTCGTTGTGATTCATGGTGCTGAAATGACAATCAACAGAAAAGGGACATTAGATGATGAATGTTTACATGAATCACAGCAGTCGAATTACAAAAACAAACAACTCCTCCTCAATATAACAACAAATTGTTATTTTATACTGGGGCTTGACAATAAAACAAGATCAGCAATTATTGTTACATACTTTTTATCAATAGCATTGTAAAACAAAAAGCCCAATATTTATTGTTATATAGCCTCTGTATTGTGCGAGTACAGTGAACAGGTAGGACACATAACTGATCCTCCTCTGGTTTAGACAAATATGTGTTTGTCTGTCTCTGCTCATAAAGTAGAATTTAAAACCACTAACTGACGACTGTGTCAAAAGTCTATTGGGTTAATATACTAGTTATAATGTAAACTTGTTTCACTGTGACTGTGAGATTGGATTTGATTATCAGTCTTTTTAATTCATTATTAGAAAAACACTATAGATCATTTACACATGATAGCATCTTATTGGGTTAAAGTCCAAGGGCCAATATAAACATGCTGATTAAATAATGTGATTAATAGTAATAAAAAGAATAGCAGCACAAACCAGGACTCAACATGAGTGTAATAAAACCGAATAATAAAATCTGTGCTATCCAAAAAATTACTGCAGCTGTATTGACTGATATAGATGTATCTAATAAACTGAGTGCAATGACTATTATATTAATATCCCAGTTATATTGTAACTTCTTTCACTGTGACTGGTTAAGTGAGTTTGAATTTGATTATCACTTTTTAAATCATTTAAAAAAACACTCCACAATTAGCAGATGTCCCAAAGAGCAAACTAAATGAATAACATATAATACAGTGAAGGTCAAAAGGCGAATATTAAGATGTAAACGGTGTGTGTCTGTGTGTAACGCTGCAGCCATGGAGCAGCAACAAATCAGTGCAGTGCATTCAGTGCTAGCTCACTTACACTTGTGTTATCCCGTCTTCTGGGTCCCGAGGAGCCGCCGACAGCCTCTTCCTGTTACAGTCCAGGACCCGGGACCCGTCTGGCCCGGTGGAACACGAGCACGGAGCCGGACAAGCCTCGAGGGCCCCGGCAGCCAGGCCGAGCAGCGTGAGGACCAGGGCCGAAGCAACGGGCCAACCCTCCGCCATTTTAAAGCGTCTTCCTGCGGGAGGCTACGTGGCTAGCTCTCTAAAGTGGCACGTTTTACGGTCACAGGACCGCCGCCGAACGCTTCCGGCAGTTTCCGTATCAGCGGCACCGGCACATCCTCCGTGTTTAGAGCCCAGGGAGTCTGGGCGGGACGGTGAAACACAGTTTCCCCCAACTTGCGTGAGGCATCCCGGTGGGTTTTTCCTCTTCCGCTCCGGTCCGGACAGCCTCTCTCTCCGCGGGGAGGAAGCTAATGCTAATGCTAGCTCAGTGCTCAGTTCCACAAATCCGCGTGTTTTCCCCGCATGACATCGGTTTAACCCCGCGCTTTGACCCGGTTCAGACTGAATCAACCCGGGGAAGCGTTGTCCCTATTCGGCCCGGGCCGATCAGGGCCAATTCCCGAGTATTTTCTGCCTCTCTCTGTCCCGCAAGAACAACAAAGCGCCTGGAGTGGAGAATACTGGGATACCTTAAGTCCCGCCCTCGATAGCATGTTTACACGTATCCCATTGGCCAGTGGTCGGGCCTGTCAAATGTTTGGAGGGATTTAATTGGATCTCGCTCCAATGTGTTTTTATCTGGTGGCCACTTTCCACAGCAGAAAGTTTTTACCGAGCAGCTGCAGTTTGAAAATGTTTTTCACATCCTCGTGGTTATTGTGGCTCATTTCCTCTTTATGTCTTTTTGTTGTACTTTTCATCTGTCAAAGGACCAGAACAATAGATAGATAGATAGATAGATAGATAGATAGATAGATAGATAGATAGATAGATAGATAGATAGATAGATAGATAGATAGATAGATAGATAGATAGATAGATAGATAGATATGACCAAATAAGAGAAAACATGCACAATTGCAGTAGTTGTTTGCAAAGGTAAAGTTAGGAACATGACTCAAGTAAACTGTTTATGCTCTGAGTGTAGCAATGAACTATACAAATAAAGTACAAGTCCAACCAGACATAGAGATAGATAGATAGATAGATAGATAGATAGATAGATAGATAGATAGATAGATAGATAGATAGATAGATAGATAGATAGATAGATAGATTGATTGATTTATACCTATATCAATCAATCAATCTATTTACAGTTGGATGAGGAACATGATGCACATGCAAACTAAATTTTAGACCATGTTTATTTGCAAAAGATTATTAAGCTGCCTTTTTTTTCCTCAGTGCAAACCCTTTATGAGATTACTGTCTTTGTGCAAATTCTCGGTGTCTGTCGCAGCATGTTGGCCACACCTTCAGAGCTGGGCCGCCCTGCAGAAGGAGCCTCACCCACTGGTAGAGCCCAGACCAGTCCTACCTAATTATCCACCGGGCTCCTCTCTCCTTTTCCCTGACAAACAAACAGAGAGGCTGCCTCGTCCTGACATCCCTTCCAGATTTTGCAGCGACAGGACAACAGCTCCAGAAATCCTCCAGCCAACTGAGGCAGACAAACCACCGACAATGTTTCAAGAGGTGTCACAGACCAGGGTACCTGAGTTCTTGCAGAGGAGGAGAATAGGAAGCTCAGGAGCCGCAGGACACCACCGGACATGTCGCCTGGACACAGCGAGTCATCAGACTGTCCTCCACGTTGTTGGGACCACTCTGAAGACAAACCTGAGCAGGTAAACTGAAATCACATCATCCTGCAACACACACAGAGATGCACACACACACACACACAGTTGTACAGCTTAGTGATTGGCATAATGCATTCCCCAGTCTATAACCTTAACCCTGACTATCCAAACTAAATAACTGACCCTAAACCTTAACCCAATTCTAACCCTAAAACAAAGTCTTAATGCCCAAACAGTCCGTTAAAGGGGTGTCCCAAAGTGAGGACAGGCCAAATGTCCTCCCTCCGTAGGTTGTAGCCTCAAACTGGTCCTCACAAAGATAATTGTACAAGAGCACACACACACACATACACATACAAACACACACACACACACACACAAACATACACTTATACTTCTGTCTTAGTGAGGGCACCTGTCATGATGCATTCCCTAGCAACTTACTCTAACATCAACCATCCAACCTAAATGTCTTACCCTAACTCTAACCTACACCTAATTCTAACCCTAACTCTTAAACCAGGTCCTAACCCCCAAACAGCCCATTGACGAAGTGAGGACCGATCAAAATGTCCTCACTCTGTAGTGGCTATGTCCAAAATGGACCTCACAAAGATATAAGTTCAGACGCACACACACACACACACACACACACACACACACACACACACACACACACACACAAGACAATCCAATATGTCCTCACAATGATGGGTTTGAACCATAGCTAGCCCTTGCAAGATAAGCACGCACGTCGATGGCATACACACACACACCCTGCCTACATGTTGTTTGTAATGATGCTGTGGTGATAATAAGAAAAATATTATCTGTGTCAGATCCAACTTATTTATCGAGGTAGAAAAAAAAACACTGTAAAAAAACATAAAACACTTATTTTCAGATTAAAGTATTTTTTACTTGAACCTTTTTAGTATAGTTTTTTTTAAATACAGACACAAATAAATATATTCACCAATACGATGTGTATTGTATGAATAGAGTTTGACAATTTAACAGTCAAGAGCATAAAGCAATGGAATAATTGCGTAAAAAATCTGTAATAACCTTTTTACTTTATGGTTAATATTTTTTAATAAAGGGAATTTGGTCTATTTTGTATTCATTCATAGCATTTACACTAAATTTAGAAGTGTCCAGTCAAGTGGTACAGTTATGTTCTCGGAGATAAATGGGAAAGACGAGAACTGCCCCTCAAATGCAAACCTTTTCTCTAAATTAAGAATTGCAAAAGACCTGACCAAACAATGCGGAGGGGTAAGATGAAAGTGAAAGAGAGAGACAGAGAGAACGATAAAAGAGAAAAGAGAGGGAGAGCTGACTGGGGGGTGGACTGTGGGGGTGGCTGTGGTGGGATTGGGCATTTGACTGACCAATCAGAGGCCGAGCCTTCAGGAACTGCAGCCTCATAATCACTTGTTGAGCTTCTGCACTGAGCCAGGACAATCACTAATAACCAGGCTGCATCTAACAGCACCAGGACATTTGTGTGTCAGTAGCAGGACGACTGCAGCCATGATCCACCCCAGGACTCTCAGAGTAGATTATGACAAAACTACAAGAATTCTATACGTGGTTGGCTCGGAACTCAACGTGAACCTGAACAGGTGAGACTCTTGTCCAATCAGCTATCAGTAATCAGTTGTGTTGAATGACAGCGTCTCATTTATACCTACAAGGGTAGACTGCAGCAGGGGCTATTTTAGAAGTATTACTCAGTATAATGTGCGTCTACGATTACAAAACAACACAAACCACAGTTACATCAACAAAAATGAGGGTTAAAACCACAATGAAGGTGGAATTTACTGCAGGGTTGATGAATTGCATTTTGTAACGGCATACATCACTTTTATTTATTATAGATTAAGTATAGACTTCTTAATCGCCAATGGATTAAATACAACTGCTTTTTTTATTATTATATTGTATTGCATCACACTGAGTGGAGTCCCTAATATCTAGACTACCCGTAATTGTTTATATGTACAGGTTGGACAAAGAAGATAGTTTCTATGCCTTAGCCATATCAACAAGGATGTGGAGAAGTGCATTAACTATATCGATATAAAGGTAATTTAGTTATATCAACGACCCTGTGTGTTTTAGTTAACCCTAACCCAACTGAATCTAGGTAGTTAACCTATGTCAACAAGAACGAGGAAAGGATCATTTGTCCAGTTCCTGGTGGTGTAGGTCGTCCTTTGTTTGCACTGTGGAGAGAATCAACAGTCGTCTGTTGTCGCTATCAACTGTACACTGTGCTGCCAACAGGAGAGACTTTGTTGAACCAAAGAAATGTGGGCTATACACGGTTCTGCCAAATGCCAGCCTACACAACAGAGCAGGGCCGGATTAATGTGGGAGAGTGTCACACGGCACAGCCTCCTATCTGCAACAATAGAAGCTTCATATTCCCGGGAGAGGATGGCGATCTCAGTATCTGAAAGATTAGGTTTACATACATGTAAGTCTGTCTGAAACAGATACTCATTACTGTTTCTTCTTTCAATAGCAGTGAAGAGATCCTTCCTGATCTGAGATATCTGGGACAAAGTCCACTGTTCAGTAGGAGCCACAAGGAAGCTTCAGGAGCTCGACAAATAAAAATTAACTTTATCGTGATTCAAACCAAACACAAGAAAAGGGAAAAGTACAATATCAGTTTGGCACAAATATATTTTAGAATGGTATGGTTTCTTAAGTAGGTCTATAACCTATTTAAAGTAAAAAATAAAAACTCAATAGTAGATGAATATTGTACAAACAGACATTGGGATACTGAACACTACTGACTGAAATTATACATATTGAATGAATAGATGGAAGCTGACATGAGAATTGCACATATGGTTAAATAGAGAAAGTATAGCAGATATGGTTTAACGGTAACGTTGTGTAAACAGCTGTCCAGCTGTGTGTATAGGGGCACTGGATGTGTGTGTGATGTGGTAGAGGGGAGGTGATTTTAAATGGAGTTGAATTGTCTCATAAAGTGTTTTTAGTGCAAAATAATGTCTTTATTGTGATCACCCCAATGTAACTGACAATGCACGTATTGTCATCTGAGCAGTTTTAATCTGTTCCTAAACAAACCGTTGATAGTGACATCAGAGCAAAACAGCTGACTTCGACAACATGCGGTCAAGTGGCAGTAGACTGTGGGAGTATGAAGTGTCCCAGTCTGTCGTCTCCAATTCCACTTCCTCATTCGGTCACATTTTTAGACGTCAGATGTCTCTCTGACTCACTCGCATGACTCCAGCCACAGCTTTGTTTCAAACCTGTGATGACATACAAGCTTGTGGCTTCACACGTTAATGCTCTTTCTCAAGTGTATAAAAAATTCACATCTGTTCTTATACACGTGAAACATGTTTAACCTGAGCGATACCTCATCAGTCCCCTTAGAGTCAATCAAGCTGCACCAAATTTCACACACTCATAGATGTCAGTTCCCTTAATGTGCCTGATGGTTTTTCCCATCAAGATCCATGAACAATTCCTGGGAAAATTCTGATCCGCAAAATTCAAAGAGTTCATCCAATACCCGTTCAGCATCCCCCCACCAAGTTTTGTGGAAATCAGCCCTGTTGAATTGTGTTATCTTGCTTGCAAACATACATACAAACGGACAGGGGGTGAAAACATAACCTCCTCTGTGGCTGTAACATGTCTGTGTGGTGTATAGCTGCAGCCCTAATAACCTGCTCTCTCTCTTGTTCTCAGGAGCGCCCCTCCCAGCTCCAAGTTCTTCTCTGTGAAGTGCACCCCCTCGGTTCAGTGCAGCATCAGCCCCCCGCCCCAGGAGACCTCACACCTCTCCCCCATCCCTCTCGATGGAAACTCGGTGCTGCTCATCAGCATGAGCCGCGCCAGCGAGCATGAAAATGATAGCAAGGTAAAGTGGCACGACACCGTTGTCACATTGTGTCATATTTCAAAATGTGGGACGGGAACGGCTCCGGGACACAAGCTGGCAAAATGTAAATTCAAAGGATGAATATGAGGCTGTCATGGAGCCCAAAGCAAAAACACTGCATGATACCTTCTACATTTCAAGAGAAGACTTCAACTGGAAATATATCAAACTCAGTGTCGCCCTCCTGAAGGCATTTGTACCTTTTGCTTTTTTTGATTAAGGACTCATCCCATTTTTTTTTACAGAACCAGAGGGAATGTCCACATTAAAAAGAGCTCGGTTGCAATATGCAAATCATTATTTTAAAATGTGTGGTTTCAAGCTCATTTTCTCATTTTGTGAATCTTAATAATTTGTGCTTTTGTTTTATTAGCTGTCTGTCTGGTACTATGGGGAGAAGACAGAGGTGCTGGGGAGAGCGATCCTGCACCTGACAGCCGTTGGTAAATTAAAACATTAAAAATACAACACACATTTGTTCTATTAAAATGTATATAAACATGTAACAACTTATAATTAATAATTTGTCAGCGAAACATTAGTTGTGTGTTTAAATCACATCAGATTTCAGTCAGAACTCGTGTTTCTTTATATTTTATATATTCAAGCACAGAGCAACGTGCTCGACTGTGATATGGAAATATATATTAATAGCCTTTTGAAAACAATAGTTGAATCATGATAGGAGCCTCTTTCTTGAATGTGTCTGTCCCACAGAGATCTCTCTGGATGTGGATGCGGACAGAGACGGTGTGGTGGAGAGGAACAACCCTAATAAGGTGATCTCTCAGTGACAGTTCAAGATGACAGCTCAAAGTTCGACACCAATGATGGAGGGACTTTCTGTTTTCTTCCCTTTCTGATAAACAATAACATAATAATTTTAATGAATAGGATTCTATTCATTGAATTCACTCTGTGCTGCACATTCCCTCATTTATTTATAGAGCTCCTGCGTTCTATTTAAGTCTTCAAACCTGTCGTGCTGCCGACTCTGCATGAGATAATTTCTCTATACATGCCTGAAGGGGCTTATGTCAGAGATGGTTTAAAGTTTTGCTTTGTCAACTTCCTGAATGTTTCCTTGTTTGACAGTTTAATATGCACAGGTTACACCCCTGGAGTGCATGCTCTGTTCAATGCTGTGAAACGCAGAGCAGCAAATTTTTAAATTAAATCAATTCCCGTGTCTGGTTTGTTGAAACCTTCTCAGGGCTCCTGGACGTGGGGCCCTAAAGGACACGGAGCCATCCTATTGGTCAACTGTGACTCAGAGCGGACCTATCTGAAGGAACAGGACTCCGATCAGGGCCGGGTCTCCAAGCTGTCGGGTGAGAGGGTTTAACAGTGACTAAGTTCTTCTGTTCAGGCTTGTTTGCTTTTGCAAGGTCAGCTGAATAAATAGGCGATATGGAAAATTACTGATTAAAGAGAAATGTGGAGAGGTTTGCTTGATAAAACCGACCTATCAAATGATCTTGAAGGGGACAAACCAGTAGAGCTGGAAAGTTGATATTATAAACGGGTGTTAATTTAAGCTGCAGCTCAACTTTCATGTGTGAACCCGCCGTGTGTGTGTGTGTGTGTGTGTGTGTGTATATCTGACCACACACTGTCTGTGTTTAGCTTCATCTCTAGAGATTAATGTGAACAAAATTTCACATTTAATGCCTCAGTGTAAAGTCTGTGGTATCAGGGTTCTCATGAGTCTTTGTTTGTGCAGATCTGAAGGACATGTCGCTCATGGTGCTGAGGACCAGAGGCCCTGCACAGCTCCCAGAGGGCTACAAGCTCACCATGCACATCTCTCAGGGCGACGCAGAGAGCATGAGAGTGTACAGGTCCAGATCCCTCAACACGTCCAACGCCATAAGTGAGTAAAGACGAGAGCCCCTGAAACAGATGATGTAACTGAAGCCTGTTGATTTGAGGCTTCGCACTGTTTTCATCTTTTATGTTCATTCCCTTCTTCAACTGTTATTTCTTTCCTCTTCCCAATTTGGGTGCCTCAGTATTTGAATGTTGTTTATCTCATGTCACCAGCGAACTTCATCTACAGCAGCCCGTTGAAGGACTATCCACTGGTGCTGGACATTGAGGTCCTGTCACAGGAGGTGCCGTACCTCGGCGACAAAGCAGAGATGAAGTTTTTCGTGGAGGGCCTCAGGTTTCCCGACAAGGACTTCGATGGCCTCATCAGAATCAACCTCAGTCTGTTGGAGCCCATTAGCACAGTTAAGACCTGCAGCACGGCACCCACACCTTCCTCTCATCTCCAACTCCCTTTCTGCTTGTCTGTATTTTAAATTGACTTGTATTTTAGGAAATTGTGAAGAATACAAATTTACTTTCCCCAATAATCTGAAGTCAAGGACCATAGTCTTACTTTTAATGATCTTGTGTATTGCTCCCAAATATCTATTAAATTAACCTCTGAATTTGGTGATGTTCTTTGCTAATAATAAAATCTTTCCAAGGACGAGAATAACCTTTGAGTCTCAGCAAAATTTTCTTCATGAAACTGTTTACCACAAAACAAAGATTAGACTTGAGTTTCTTTAACCGCCGTTCCTCAGCAGCTTCTCTTGTTTCCACAGGGGCTCCCGGAGACGCCCATCTTCACAGACACAGTGGTGTTCCGAGTGGCGCCCTGGATCATGACACCCAACACCCTGCAGCCTGTAGAGGTGTTTGTGTGCAGGTAAGAGAAGACTGATGAATAATAAAGATGATGTTAGTGGTTGCAACGGCATCGTCTTGCTCACTCACTTCAATTTGAACTCGTACAACCGAGGAAAATGCTTCAACTATTTTCACTCACCTACTAGAAGCTTTTGCGTTGTACTTTTAAATATGTGGACAGTGTTGGAGTCGTTCATTGGGAGAATTTCAAGATGTGGAAAACCATTTTGCGAGAATGCAATTATATTACTAACATCAATTGTGTTTTTATTACTATAGAATGTAACATAGTATACAATGGAGATAGTCTGTTTGTATTGGACAGCTGAAGTACGATTTTGCCCACCAACTCACAAGACCTGCTCATGCTTCTACACACCTGTATCTCTGTGGTTAGGGAAAACAAGCTACAGTGTATATGCAAGCATACTGGATGCAGCAGTCAATGTTTGATGGAAGCATCTGCACACCAGTATAGAGAATACTTGTGTTTGATCATCAGAGAAGTATAGCAAAATTACATCTTTACATACTAAATTATGCATATTTAGATTAGATTCAACTTTATCGTCATTGCACAGTACAGGTACTTATACAACGAAATGCAGTTTAGCATCTAACCAGAAGTGAAAAAAAGGCAGTAAAGTGCAGAGTATTGTGCGTATTTAAAGTGGAATGTAAATAGATATGTAAAGTAAGAAATATATATGGAATAGTACAGTATTAACAGGTATTGTATGATATAAGAACTATTAGCAAGATAAATATATAAAATATATAAATTTGATTATACTATAGGCGGGATAATACAGCAGTAAAAGAAGTAACAGTGTAGTGCAAATGTTTAAGATGAATATTTAAACATCATTTCATAATAAATGTAGATTTCTACAAATCAAATTAGTTTTTTTCTTTAATGTAATGAAATGAAAAATGTCCACATGTCTCCTGATGAAATCTGCACGTCTGCCTGTGGTTCACTTTCCCAGCACATCTGATAACTACCAGTTCCTGAAAGGCATGATGAAACTTGTGAAGAGCAGCGGGTACAAGCTGAAGATCTGCCACGAGTATTTGAACAGAGGAGATCGGTGGATGCAGGTCAGAAATAAAAAATTCGCTTCAATGTAGATTTCAACTTCAACTGTCACTTGATGTTTGCTTCTTGTTCCCACCTTTAACGTGAGTGAGACTCATTCCTCTTTGTTCCATTGAGTTTTTGTCGTTGGGCTGGAGGCAGTTTGAATGTCCTGGAAATGTCCTGGAAATCCCATCTATTAATACTATGAGTTGTGTAATTGACATGAGTAATCGTGGGTGAACACAAGAAAGACGGTAAATCTTCATGAGAACAAGGCGAGTCATAACATGTGGTGTGAAACAGGAATACCTTCGCTGTGTCATAGGGTTCAGAGAAGGAGGAGAAGTTGCATCAGCGCACAACTAAAAATGAGTTCATCTGGAAACAGTGAAATCATAAAAAAAGAAATAGGAAGATTTATATGAAACACAAAACTTGTAGAAAGCATTGATGCAGAAAGCTTAATGTTGATATGTAAATTCTCTGATAAGAACTCAAACAGAGCAGAAAACATTACGTGTATATGATGTTTCAGGATGAGCTGGAGTTCGGTTACATCGACTCACCTCATCACCGGTTCCCTGTTGTTCTGGATTCCCCTCGAGATGGAGAACTCCAGGACTTTCCATACAACGAGCTGCTGGTAATCTTAAAAAGCTTCCAGAATATGGAACGTTCCCATAGAAACGTGATTTGGAGTCTCATCTGATGTGAATTCATTATCCTCAGGGCCCTGACTTTGGCTACGTGACGAGGATGGCCAGGAGAAAGGACGTGAGCAGTCTGGACTCGTTCGGGAATCTGGAGGTTAGTCCTCCTGTTACTGTGGGAGGGAGAAACTACCCCCTGGGCCGGATCATCATCGGAGTGGCTTTCCCCACGTGAGTCCTCAAGTTCCCCTGACTTACGACGAACAGCTTTAGATCAGTTCAGCATGTTGAACAGAAGATGTATGAACACGTGCATCTGTTCATTTCCTTCAGGGCAACTAAAGGCCGCAACATGACCAAAGTGGTTCAGGACTTCCTGTGGGCTCAGATGGTTCAGGAGCCGATCGCCTTGTTTTCTGATTGGCTCTATGTCGGCCACGTAGACGAATTCATGACGTTTGTTCCTGCACCTGACAGAAAGGTAAAGTCCCCACAGGTTTGAAACTGAAACAAAATAGAACTTAGACTTCACCTCCACCAAAGGCCAGTTTATTACTTCAGAATCAGAATCAGAAAGGATTTATTGCCAAGTAGGTTTACACCTACCTGGAATTTTCTTTGGTAAAAAAGGTGCATACATTGAACATAACATAAAAACACAATAAGTACTACAAAAACACAATAAGTACCTCACATAAGAAAGACATAACTATACATAAAACAAACAAAACAAGTTTATTGGCTTAATAAACTACAATTTCACACATCGCTCCCGTGAATCCGCCTGATTCTTCTCATCAATATCCAGGATTTATTCCCCCAGCAAAAAACTAAAATGCTAAAATAAACGTTTCTTGGCAAACTATCATTTTTGTGGAATCCTTCTAACAAACCAACAAACAAATGGAGAAAACCATAACTTCATTGGTGGCGGTAAATATGACACAATAACAATAATGACTTTTCAATTACAAGTAAAAAAGTGCTTTACAACAAACAATATAAAATTCACAAACAATCAGAATAAAGGAATAATAATAATATAAATAAAATAAGTCATAGACATCGTAGGATTAAAAACGTTTGTGTCGTAAGAAGAGACATAACCCCCGACTCTCACGTTGCCCTCGGCTGTTACTGCTCGATGGTGACCTGCTGTTTCAGATGTGGTGGGATAGTTGAAGCTCTCAGGACACGATCCAGCCACTGTTATGTTTGTCTCTTGTGTTTCTGTTCACAGGGTTTCCGGCTGCTGCTGGCCAGCCCCGACGCCGGATACAAGCTATTCAGAGGCTTACAGAGGGATGGCCACGGACAGGCCAAGCTGTTCGACGGTATAGGGCCTGTGTGTGTGTCTGTGTGTGTGTCTGTGTGTGTGTGTGTGTGGAGAACATCTCAGTCAGGAACATCATCGCGTAATCCTTCAACTCTCGCTCTTCATTTTAATCACCGACAGGTCTGAAAGATGAAGAAAAGAGAACAGTGGACGATATTCTCAATGACCTGAGTTTACAAGCTGAGAACAACTACGTGCAGGTGAGTGTGGGATGATGAAAGATGGTGAAAATCATCCGGAGTCGGAGAATGTTGAATATTTCATTCTCAGAACCACAGGCAGTAGAACGCTGCTGCAACAGCCTCCTCTCCATAGCGGGGCTTTCCACAGGATTTCAGAACCTGGCTTCAGGGATTTGTTCCCATTCAGCCAGAGGAGCCTGTCACAGATGTAGGGGCGATAAGACCTGGCACAGTGTCAGCGTTTCACTTCATCCCAGTGGGGTCGGACGTGGGTAAAGTTACACTGGTGCTAGGATTTCCCCTTTTTATCGGAACTAAGCGGCTAAATCTGAATCATGTAGAACAGCCCCAGACCTTTTATTCCTCCTCCTACACCAATCTGCAAAGCTGCTACCAAACCGTGAGTTGCCATCTGAAGAGCAGGGAGAGAAAAGGGACCCATCACTGATACCTCACCAGCTGACAGATCCTATGCTCTTGTTAGCTGATGCTGTTTCCAGAGGCAGTTTGTCGTCTTTTCCCCAAGTTCCAAACTCTTCTTACACACTAGCTCCTGTATGTGAGAACACAAACATCCAGCTCTTTGGTAAAATGTTCCCGTGAGCCCAACACGACAACTGGCAGCGAGTGAGAGGGAGAATACAAATATCTCAGGATGAATGAGAGGAGCCCTGCTCGTGGAAGACGGCAACAAAAAAACTTGAAAAGACCAAAAAGCTTTTTTCGTGAGCCGAAGCCAGTTTGAATTTGGCTGTAAACAAAAACCCTGAGCAGCAGAAGTTCTACGTCAGGGCCCGACTCCTGCACCTTCTGCCCAGGCACCGCTCAGAGATGTTTGCACTTGAAGTGGACCAGGGTGAATTCGACAAACAGAGATGCTGGAGAGATGAGTCACGGAGCTCTGCAGCTTGGGCAACATTTCCCTGAGCAATTATTTGATTTCAGACCTTTGAAGATAGTTCTAGTGTGTTGTGTACAATAAGTTGACTGCATTTTTTGTTTTTCCTTCCCTCTCCCAGAGCTGCATCGACTGGAACAGAGACGTCCTGAAGAGAGAGCTGGGCCTGGAGGACGAGGACATCATTGACCTGCCGATCCTATTCAAGCTGGATAAGGAGGAGGGCGAGAGCAGAGCACTGGCGTACTACCCTGACATGGTGGGTTCAGACTTAATATCTGGCTGTGACTACTTACAAATGGTTCGAATCCCATTTCGGCCGGAGTCTTTCTTTGTTTTCCGACAGACCAAAGACATGCAGACTGGGGTTAGGTTAACTTGAGACTGTTAGAGGGTTACTCTATGTGATATGCGATACGCTGGTGTCCTGATCAGGGTGAACCCCTCCTCTCGCTCACGTCACCTGGGATTTGGCTCCAGCCCCCTCATGACCCTTAAAGGACAAGTGGTATAGATAACAAATCCACCGTTTCCTAATGGTTCTTTCCGACGAGGGGGGGGAATGAAGCCACTCCTCTCAGCGCCGCTGAGAGTCTCATCATCGGTTTCATCTCCTTCCAGGTGAACATGATCGTCCTGGGGAAGAACCTGGGCATCCCGAAGCCCTTCGGCCCCAAGGTGAACGGCCGCTGCGTCCTGGAGGCGGAGATGTGCTCGCTGATGGGGGGGCTGGGCCTCAACTGCACCTTCATCGACGACTTCGCCTCCTACCACCAATACCTGGGGGAGGTGCACTGCGGCTCCAACGTCCGCCGGGAGGCCTTCGACTTCAAGTGGTGGAACCTGGAGATGTGAACAGTGACTGAGCAGTGGATGGAGATGGAGGGAAGTTGTGACGGGGGGGGGAATAGCGAGGGTTTCAAATATAGTTGGAGAACGATAGCATATTAAGTTTACTTGAGGTTGGAAGGGAATAGTTTGTTTTGTTTTGCAAGCGCCTTTCTTACCTCTGTGTCTTAAAATCATGCAAGTGCCGGTTTAATCAACATTTCTTTTGCAGAAAACAAATCCCAGAGAGCTTCGATGTTGTGCATCTTCATATTTATTAAACCTTTTCGTTTGCTTCATTTACAAAAAAAGGATGTACAGCAATATTTACAAATCTTTTGAACACGGGCTTAAGCGTTGACGACAACAGAATTACAATCATTTAAATCAAGCACAGAGAAGATTCACTTCCAATGTTTTTGTGGTTTGGATCGACGTTGGCTTCAGACAGTGTTAAGCACAGTTATATGGATGGACCACATAGTGTGCTATGATATTATACAGCCACAAGAGGGCGTACTTCATCTACTCAAGTATTCCTGAAGTCCAGAGGAAAAATCATTTCATCCAACTTAGTTATATTTAAAATCAATGCTATAGGCTGTAATACACACACGTGTAATTATTACCAAAGTCAAATGTTTCTTTGTTTTTTGTGATTTGTGGCTTTAAACATATTTTGGTCCAGTGCCTTCAAACATCTCGTACCCTCATGTGTAAAATTTTAATGCTTTTTATTGATTAACTAAAGACAACAAATCTAATGTCCGCTTCAGTTACACAACTGAAATAAAACAAGTGAAAGTGTCCCAGTGTCTTCAAACATCTCGTACCCTCACGTGTAAAATGTAAATGCTTTTTGCCAATTCACTAAAGACAATAAATCTCACGTCCGCTTCAGTTACACAACTGAAATAAAACAAGTGAACAAATCTGTTCTTTCCTTCACAACAAACAAAAAACAGGGGGGAAGCTCGTCCACTCAAAGGAGAAGTGAGCTGCTTCACACTTCAATAGTTTTACATTCAAGCCCAGCCGGCATCGCAGTGCCTTTTTAAATATATTACCTTTACCTCAGAGCAGCTCGCGCGACAATCATAAAGGCAAAAGTCCAGACCAGTCACAGTGTAATTCATGACACGTCATGTTTCTCAGCAGGTCAGCATCCAGGGGAGGGTGGGGGGGGACGTAGTGCTTCGGTCATATACATATATTAAACTTTACAAATAGAACTGTGGCGTCTGGCTCCATCAGCAATGTGGAGATTTTGGCTGGTTTCTTCCCTTAATAAAAACACAAATCACAGGTGTGGGGATGGCACCAGTGTACAGGAGGAGAGGTGGTGTTTTGGCAAGCAGATTTACACCATGCACAGAACCGTTTGTTTAGCACACCCGTACACAGACATCAAATCAACAAGTGGAGCGTGTGACAGAGTTCTGAACAGCTTGAAGTAGGATGGGAGGATGCATGTTGCTGGTTGGGGCTCTACAGTAGTTCTGTTCATATTTTTATAGCATCATCACAATCTGAATTTCTTGAACAAAGACATTTTGAATGGAAAAAAACATTTTCAGACACATTTTCCAGGTAAATGATGCTTATGCAGCCACCAACAGCAGCATGGTCACGTACTCTCCATCAAAAACATGAGGAATTTACAACCAATATTCACCGCAGGATACTCAGAAGAAGAGGAATAGATAATAAAACCAAAACATGGCCTGACTGACACACACACACACACACACACACACACACACACACACACACACGCGCGCGCACACCTGGTACATTTAAAACCCATGGACAATATCACAGTGGGATGCGAGGCTGACATTAAAACACATTTCCTCTCTAGTGCAACGCTCCTCTCTACGGACCCTCGGCTTCTCCTCTCGAGATTAAAGCCCCCCCCCCGTTCATCGACTCCTGATCTTGAAAAGCAGACGCACGACATTGGAGAGGGGGCAGTTTAACAGAAAGAATCAGGTCTCAGAGCTCAGAGCGTATACTGGCCTGGAGAGCGGGGCAGGCAGACAGACTCTGCTAAGCCAGCTGACATGTGACAGTCCTGTCAGCCAGAAGAATCGGTGGAGTTCTCTTTGTCCCCGCTTCGAGCGTTTAAGAGGGATTCCCCGTGGAGCTGGGATGAGGGCGACAGGTAGGAACACGTCCGTGAAGCTGGATGTCTCATGGTGACAGGCGGCAGATCCCTCGGTCTCCTGATCAGGCTTCCATCTGCTCCTCTTCTGCATCAGCGGTGGAACTCACCACTGCCCTCTGCTCATTTTTGGCAAATGCCTCTAATGGTAATGCTGAGACCAAGGAGAGAAGATGAGATTTTGCAGATGAGTGTAAAGCAGAAGTTCAGGTAAACGAAAGCTTAGAAGGACAATGCTGTTTAATGAGCGAAGAATAAGACTAACCTGAAAATGGACGTTGATTTAGTTTCATTTGGGTCGGGGCTAACAGTTCTGCAAACAGGCAGGAAGAGAGAAACTGTTAATATCAACAAATTAAGCTTAAGTCAAAGTTCACTCAAAGCCACGCTGTGGGTTTGCTTCCCCTCAGGATGAACTGAAACAACCTCAACATGGTCTGTTTGTGGAAGTTAAAGGAACAAGTGATTATTGGTGCTTGTGCACAATAAATTACTTAAAGGGTCAGTGTGTAGGATTTAGTGACATCTAGTGGTGAAGTTGCATGTTGCAGCTGAATGCCCCTCACCTCACCCTACCCTTCCAAACATGAAGGAGAACCTATGGAAACGTTCAGTTGTCATAAAAATTCAAAAGGTGTTAAGTTTGTCCAGTCCGGGCTACTGTAAAAAACATGGCTGCCTCTGGACCCACTTCTGATATAAATATAAAGTAATTAAATATAAAGGCCAATTCCTCGGGTAAAGAAAACATCCCTTTCACCAAAATCTTACACACTGGACCTTTAAACAATAAACTGATGACACATTCATTTCAGCGACTCTGTGAAACTACACAGAGTCATCCAATGTCATTTAACGTCCGATGCTAAACCCCTTTGTCTCACCGACAAGGACTTCTGCTCCTGCAGGGGGCGCTCCATCTTGGGCCGGCCCTCCGTCCCTTTTGGCTCCGGCGTCTGCGCTCCATCCGCTTGCTGCTCAAGACGAGAGGCTGGAGGAAGGAGACAGATGTGCGGCTGTCACAGTTAATAAACTCAGGCACACAAAGCTGCCAGCTGCTCCAGCGGAACAAAAAAAATAAATAATATTCCAACACGCCAAAAGATTAATGTTCCAGAGTGAATCATTAGTGGGAGATAAATCAGCACAGTAAAATAAGTTTATCAAGCTGGAGGCACGTTCATTCATTTAAGAGAAGTTGCCATCCTTTGTTTTCGTAAAGTTACACACGACTGGCCTCTCCACTGGAGCAGCTGAACGGAAGTTTGTCACTTAAGGCTTCTTCGATATTAATTGCTCAGGCAGCGGAGAAGGTTATTCTTACATCTAGTTCCCCTAGATACCCCTGAGTATGTGACACCCTCCACCTTTTGATAACACGCCTGCTTCACACACCTGCAGGCGGCTACTGGCCCAGTAACTGGAGTCGTTCTCTCCTGAACTCACCTGGTAAACCTCCCTGGCCGGTGCTGCTCACACTGTCCTCGGCGACCGGGCTGAATGCAAACGAGTCCTGCTTGAGCGGCGTAACGCAGGACGCGCTCTCCTGTAAGAAGGGAAGACACACTCCAGTTTACTTGGGCAATGTTGAAGCTCTTTTATTTGGCACAAGATAAAATAGTTATTACAGATACTATCAGCAGCCAGGAAAAAAGTTAATGGTTCCAGTCAGAGTCTCCAACGAGGTCTACTGTACAACCAGCTCTGCTCCCAGTAAAGCTACATTCACCAATTATGGACCAACACTGGTTTAACTCTCTTAACTGTGCAGTATTCATCGTGTCTGTTCAATACAAAGGCTTATGTACAGCACAATCCACTGTATATATTCTCGCATTGTACATATTCTGTTTTTTACGGTTTATGTATTAGTCTTTATTCCATTTATATCTTAGTTTTTATTGCATCCTTATTTATTATTACCTACTGATGAATCTTAACTGGCCTCTTGTAGCTTTAACATCGTATAAAGGATTATCTTATATTGTGCAGTTGTTTTATCTTCCATAAAGTTGTTACCATACACGTGGACAGTTAGACCTCATAGCTGCAGCTCTCACTCTTGGGCCAGAACTTGTCTTTCACTTTAGTCTGTTTTTTTGTTTTTAGTCTGCAATACATTTTGGGACCTGTCACTTCTGAGATATAGTGAAATCAATCAAACGCTCTCAGATCCAAACAAATAGACGATTTTTCTTCCTCACAGTAAAAGTGTTGAGTGGAACCACAAATATGTCGCAGGCCGATAAACAAAAAGCTGTCGGCTGCTTTCGTTTTAGAGAAGTGACACACACTCCTTCACTTCCATTACGTCTGCCTCCACCCACCAGTCCGGTGTCGTACTCCTCCTCGGCCTCCTCCTCCTCCTCCTGCTCCTCCACGACACTGGCGAAGCTGCTGGCGTTGGAGGACGAGCGGGAAAGGTCCTGCGCCTCGGGGATGGACGGCGCCCTGTAACACATCGCCAAACTGCACACCTGGGTTACTCTGAGCGCACACACACCCGGGTAACACGCATTGCACACAACACCAGTTCACCCATTTGGGAAGCAGCTGTCAAAATATCTCTCGTCCTTCCAGAGAATGAATAAATCGTCATGGACATTTCACAGCCCGTCTTTCCCTCCGGTGACATGTTCAGGGGAGGCGACAGCTGGGTCTTTGCTACTTTGTGCCACGTCATGTTTTGAAAAGGCGTTGGAATAAAGCAGTTCTCTGAATAAGTCATCGCTATAGTGCTGAGTGAGACCGGGATAAATTGAATATTAGCATAATACACGTAATAGAAAAATGTTTGACTTATTTAGCAATAACAGACAGACAACCCTCAGATGCAGCCTTTGAGACGGTGATTTGCTTCTTGTAGAAGTGCTGTGCAGAGAGCTTTCATGGGAGTTTCTTAGTGAGAATAAGTGAGTTTTATCATGAGTAATATCAAATGGCAAAAATATGGCACATTTGAAGATGATGCCTGAACACATCTCTGCTCAAACCTCTAACTTTTCTCTTAGAAACTTTATCAGAACAATATCTGGAGAATCTGGATCCAAAAACGTAATAAAATAAAAAAAGATAATTTGACCCTAAAATGAGGGCCGTGAATCATTTGAATGAGTCACTGCTCCAAACTGTACAAATCCCTACACCATCCCACTAAAGGCGTCTGACCCCACCGATAATTCATGAGAGTAATTTAAAAGATAGTCACCTGTTCCTGGGGGCAGGAAACTCTGGAGAGCTGTGATTGGACAAGTTGTCTGATCTATTTTCCAGCCACATGTGGCTGATGTCGGACGTCCTCTGGGGGCTCGGCGACACCTCCCGGCTTCAGGACAGAGAAATTAATATATTTTACTTATCCCACATTGTAACATACTGAAATCTATAAGTGCAGGTTCACACGATGTGAACACGAGATGTCGGATGTGAAGAAAAAGCTCTTTAACAAGTTGCTGACAGACTTTTTCCCTCAATAAAGACACACTGATCAAATTCTATATTTCATGGTGTTATAAAGCTTTTCGTCATGTGGTTTAAATGTAACAAAGATTCAGTTTAAAATGTAGAAATAAAAAAGAGAAGCACAACAAATCCGCTGAATCAAATCTGCCCACCAGGAGCTTGTACTTTACACATCCTCTAATATCTTATTTCTTCTTTTGAATGTCCCTGCCTCCATCTGCTGCGACACTACTTGCTCGTCACCGCCCACTCGCTGCTGATCAGCGCCGTCCTCTCACCTCCTCTCTTGGACCTCCTGGATGTTCTCGATGCCGATGGCGCTGCTGCGCCGGGAGCTGAAGGGCCCGGACTTCTTCCTGGTTGGGCTTTTCCCGGGAATGATCAATGACTGACAGTGGGAGAGGAGAGTCAGTCACACTGCAGGTAGAGTACGAGCTTCTCACAGCCACAGTATGAATGGAAGGCATGATACAGTATTGAACAGTAACATGAGCTGTAAAGGAATTATGAACTGATGGCTTGATATATCCTGAGATAATGTGATGACACATCCTGCAACATGTTTTACAAATCCATGATCCACTCCATTCATGCAGGAACGGATTCTTTATTCTATATATTCTATAAATTCTGACCAAGGTGTTTGTAGATGATCAGTTATTAGATCCATGTTGATATATTTTGTAGTTTTATTAGTGTATATCTTATCATTGAGGACACACGTAGACACTACAAATGATGCATGGCACCAAAGTTAAGCAGTGTTAAATGGATGCTAATATAATTAAGAGCTACATTAATGTATTTATAACCTAGTACAAGTATTTTAAATTATTTAAGACATTTTAAGGTCTGAAAATTCGGATTATTGACTTTAAGAGCAGAAACCCTGGATCTCTAACATTTTTTTTGTTGAAGGTATTCATATAAGATTTGGTTTTATGGAATGCAAAATGTGGAAAATATTTCCCTTTCTGCCCCAATATGAAAATTATAAATAAAACAACAATATCAAACAAGAATAGAGAATTATACATGAACCTCTTCTATTGTTCCTATCCCTATGGCACTGCCTCGTCGTCCATATTTACTGGGACTTTTCCCCGGGACAAGCAATGACTGAGCCACACGAGACAGGGCGAAGGGGGGGGAGCAGAGAGAGAGAGAGACAGGAGATGATAGATAGAAAAAAGCAAGAGGGGGGGGAAGGAAAAAAACAGAAAAGAACACATCATAAGAATCTCATGCGCACGGCACAAAGATTTTAAACAACAAGGTGCAAAAAGGAGCCTGGAACAGATAGTGAGATAATACAGAGAAGACATTGAGGAAACAGTGAGAGGCTTTTCAGAGCAGACGCCGGCCGGGGGTCCAACACAGGAGGATGGACAGCTTCTGCTCTGAGGGCAGCAGGTCTGAGACGTGAGGCATTCAGAGGGAAAGAAGAACGGCGGCTGAAACATCTCACACAAGCACATCAACGGAGAACATGAATGCAGTTGTGGTCATGTTTTTTTTTCCAGTTGTGTTTTGGCTTTAGTAGTTGGATTGTGGCTTTTAATAATAATAACTTTATTTGTATTGCACTTTTCAGTACAAGTAAAGTGCTTTACAGCAAACACTTATAGTAAACAATATAGAATTCACAAGCAATCACAGTCAAGAAATAATAATAATACAGACACAAATAATAAAAGTCAGACATCATACGACAAATACAGCAAAGTCTCTATCTCTATCTTTTGCAGTTGCGTTGTGGTTTTGTTGTTGCTTTTGCAGTAGTGGGGCTTTAATAGTAGTGTTGTGGCATTTGTGGTTGAGTTGTGCCTTCTGCAGTAGTGTAGATTTAGTAGTAGTGTTGTGGCTTTTGTGGTTGTGTGGTGGCTTCTGCAGTGGTGTGAAAACTATCTGAAAAGGGATGAATCTAATTTGGATTCAAAAATACAGTCAGTAACCAAATTATTTGCAAAGTAAAACTCATCGAACCCCGTTTTTTGAAACAGATACAAACAGGACAGTGTGCTCCAGACGGTTGTGGCGGTGGCCATGCATGTTCTCCAGCCGCTCATGCACAAAGCTGCAGAGAAAAGTTAAAACATTTACAGGAGGAGACGTGACTGAAGCACATTGGGGAAGGGAGGGAGTCTGGGTAATCAAACAGCTGCTACACTGAGCTCACTTCAGGTCTCAGGTCAGAGACTCACAAACACTCGGTTGAGTATCTAACTGTTGCACTGAGGTGATTAAGACTCTCTCAGCACATGAGAATGATTGAAATGCTGAGGATGAATTGTGACGTTAAATTTCAACACAAAGAAAGAAGAAAAACAAGCAAATAAGAAAAAAGCAACATGAGTCATAAATAGAAAGAAAGACAATCAGTGAAAGCAACTTTAAAACAAAGCAAGAGTGAAATTAAAATGTGAGGACTTAATGAACATAATGATGTAAGTCAGGTGCCTTAATATGCAAAAGGAGTAACGCTCATATGAAAGAACAGGGGCTGAGGAGTAACTATAAATATATATAGCATCGTCCTGAGTGTACGTTGTGTGTTAGGTGGGCATCATGTGAGGTGGCTTACTTACAATCCCTGGGGTTTTGGGGCTCTCTGCGGGATTGTGGGTAAAGCTGCCACTGTGACTAGTGGAGACTGTGTGTGACTTCTTGTTACTGAGGCCCATGGCGTCCATAGACTGGCTTCTGCTGCGGATGACCCGCTACAGAGAGAAACGAGATGTTGTCAGTGGATCCACCGGAGTCGTGTGGGAACGCAACACACTGACGGATATGTTTACATCGACCAACACGTAGAAATTAATAAAGAGTATTGCTACTGCACTGGATGTCTTATCTATTATATCTTTAAAAAAGATGTAACAGCTATGCTTCTGTGTACTAAAATATATCTTTACTATGTAACATATTAATTTGAAACAAATTTGAGCTTATACATGATTGTGTGAGTATTTGTGCATATTTCTTTATGCAGGACTATGTTTTGAACACGGCAGTGCAGGTCAACAGGCAGCAGGGGGAGACTGGGGGGGGAGAACTGAGGGTCCCATAAAAGGTTGTGGAGAGTGTGTAGGTGTGCAGCGGAGGAAGATGACGTCTACGGGTGGAGTTGGGTCTCTAATGTTTTTCTCATGGGGCATGGAGGAGCAAGGAGGGCATGGAGGAGCAAGGAGGAGCAACAGTGGGAGGAAGTGGGCGAGACAGCAGCGGTGAAATCCACACAGTGGGAAAAACAGCAGATGGAGAAAGTGAGAGTGGGAGATCTTTGCTGGGTTAAAAATGTGTGGAGGTGAGAAAGAGAGAGAGAGGCCCAGGTACGAACACCTGTCCTGAGAGATCTGATCACAAGTGGACAGTGTAAAGGTCGCTTGTTCACACCTGGTGTTGGAATGCGTCCTGAATGTGTCTCCTAACACCACGTGGGAGGAAACTGTTGTTTTGACCCAGTGTGCGTTTCAGATGTGTCAGATGACAATGTGGATAATAAAGGGAAAGATAGCTAGTGGAGTCCGGAGGCGCTGAATTAATAAATACACGAAACTTCGAAGAACGTTTGACCAGTTTAAGAAAAGTGTCATTAATTATGTGGTGGTCAGTGTAGATAGTGTATCGGTGGTCATAAACTAAAACCTGCTAAAAGGAAGAAGTTTGAAAACACTTCAGGCCCCATTTTTGTTTGAAAACTCTTGGGATGTGTTCTAGTGTAGACAGGTAGAAACAGAGATATCAGAAACGATCACTTAGACTCTGTTTTTGGTCTTGACGAAGCCTTCGTGGGTTTGTCAGCCTCCTATCACGTGACCGGATGAACCAACTGGCTACCAGTGTAGAACGCAGCATGGGAGATGAGTTATTATTCGAAAACAATCTGCAACAATTTCCATGTTGATATGTGCTTTCAGGCGTGTTGGGGATTAAGACTTATAACTAAAAGAAAAAGCTTGTTTGGACAGAGATCGTTTTAGCTTTGATGTTTTCCAACGGAAACAAAGTCGATTGGATGCAACAAGAAAGAGAGAGAGGGAAATGTGTGCTTTGGTTAAAAATTGTGGAGGTGTGAAAGACAGAGGCTGAAAGAAAAACAGAGGCAGACACGTTTATAGATGTATGGAGCAATGGAGGAGAGAGATGGATCTAGAGAGAGAGGACAGACACTGTGGGAACTGTTGGTATATTTCTCTTAAGTTGCAAAGAAAAATAAACTAAGACAGAGAGAGCAGAAGAAAAGAAAAACATTGAGGGAACGCCGCCCATGGGGAGACATGCAAACGGCATCATCAACTCCCTAATGAGGAGTCATTAAATCGCTCATCAGGCACACACACACACACTCACAGCTTCCACTGCCGGAGCTCCACAGCCCTAATGGTCATTGATGGAGCACTCTCTCCCAGTCAGAGCAAAGTGCCTTTCACACACAAGCAGCTTCAAGAAGAAAATAAAAATAATAAATAAAACTCCCCACACCATCATGTGAAAACACACTGAGTCCAGCAGTCACAGCCAAGTGAGGAAATCAACTGCCACAGGGCTGCTCCTTTGAGATACTACAAATTTCCCCTCTGCTTTGTTTTCTCATGTGTGAATTACCCAGAGTCCCGGCCAAGAGACAGGGGAGGGGGGTGGAAAAAAAATAAAAGCATCGTGAAAGTTTCCCTCTAATGCGTGTGGCGTCTGCAGATTAACAGGAGCGTCGCATCAAATGAGGGATGAGGCCCTTACCTTAAAGGACTCGAAGAAGCCTCCTCCTCCTCCTCCTCCTCCGCCGCCTCCCCCGTTCTCCAGCTTATCTTCATCCCCACACAGACCCATCATGGACTGGCTGTTGATGTGCAGCTCCTCGTAGAGCGTCTCCAGCAGGGCGGTGCGTGTGCGCTCCTGACAACAACAACAAGAAGAAGAAGAAGAACGCCATCAGTCCGCGGAGGAGTCTCACATTCCAGTAGGCTGACAGCAAATATTAGGAGTCGAGCTCATTTGCATTGTGGCTGTTTGAGAAGCACTGGAGATTAGAGTTAATCTGTGTTGTCACCTGAAATCTTTCCCCACCGAGAACACACACACACACACACACAGACACACACACACTTACCTCCAGCTTGGCAAACTTCTCAGCCTTGTAGCAGGCGTACTCTGCGTTGATGAGCTTGGTGAAGAGGAACTCACGGAACTCTGGGCCCTGACAGACACAAGTAACGGAAAAGTCAAATGCATTGAATTCAAATAACACACTCTACCAGTCACATTCACCTTTATTCTATAACAGTCATCCAGCGACAGAGGGCGCGATTCAGGATTCGCTGACCCCCGTTCCGACCTGGTCAAGTACATGAATTCACCTAAAGGTGTCTCGAGATCCGATCACTGGATTGTGAGGAGGTCTGTGAGTCATGTGGCCTCATTCTTCACGCTGGGTGAACACAAATGCATTCTGGGCCACATATGGAGAATCGCCCACTCAGCCGATGTCCTCTGACCTTCTAGTGTCACATTGAATCAAAGTGTTTCTACACCTCTCAGTACCAATACTTAGATTTATTTATATCTGACCACCACATGGTGATTTCTATTTATTTCAAATGGGTAAAAACCTCAGAATACAGACTGCAGGAGCTGGGGATGACCCGGTTTATCTTAATGTATCGTTATTACCTGAACTTACTTATAAAGCTCTGACTGGAAAACTACCAGTTCATTACTTCACCAGTCAAACCCGCTCAAACAACTGGCTTTTAATTTAAGAAGTTGGTTCTGATCTCTGAAAATTATGGAACAAAATACAGCACATCTTTAAATTTAGCAAAATTCTCTAATGTCTCACATAAATTAGTTTTATTTAGCTTTTTTAAGTTACGGAAATTAATGTAGTTATGTTTTTAATTTAAATTTTCATAATCTTTGTTCCTCCAATTGTTTTTATTGGCTCTTATTTCGGTAAAAAGGATTTCCTCCCGTTTCTATTTAACTCAATATCATTGATATTGTAAATGAGCATCAATCCTTAATGATATCTCGTGTAAATTCAGGTTTTAAGCCACTGCAGCACCTGAGTAAGTGCAGAGAGGGGAGAGGGGAGTGATGAAGGGTTACGACATGTGAGTCGCTTCTCACGGGGGAACTGAGGTAATGCATTTGTTTGATTGCAGACCTTTTTGAAGATGGCAGGGTCAGGCAGAGCCGGCCCGAAGAAGGGAACATCATCCCTCGCTGTCACAGACACCTGGAACACAGAGCAGGAGAGCTGAGCCTGTGGAACCTCTCCCAAGGATTAACCGTGATACGTGTTCCTGCTTTTTAAAGCCACACAGACAAGTCAACGCTGTCCTGAAAAACGAACCTTGTAGGTGACATTGTCCGTGCACGCGCTCTCCACCTGCACCACCACGTAGCCGTGCAGGAAGTTGGACTGGATCATGTCTGGGACGAAGGGCGTGTTCTCCTCCTGGAACATGATGGCTACGATGTCGTTGCCGATGTGCCTCTTCCTCTGCAGCTGCAGGGCAGAGATAAACAGAAACTAACAACAGCGGAAACGCATCAAATAACCAGTTAGAGCCACAAACACAGAGCTGTCAGGTCCTGGACTCGCACAGGAGGAGATCGACTGGGAGTAAGTATAGTCCCAGCAGAGAGTGGACGTTGAGTTTGATCCAAGTGTACAACCTCTTTTCTGAAATGCTTGACAACCCAGTTTATATATATATCAGCCAGGAAATGGAAGCCAAGCTCTTCCTGATGACTTCTGCTATTGAGTCAACACACTGAAAAGTTTCTCAATCATTTCTATAAAAAGTCAATTAAGTTTAAATATATCATGGGTATGGAGGATATATATGAAGATATATACGGACACATAGGCCACAAATCCACTTTAAAGGAGCAGTGGGTAGAATTTCTAAGGTTCTCTTTGCAAAAAATGGGATATAATACTCATATCTAAGTTATAATAACTGTGTAACAACCCTTAATCTTTATCTTCAATTTAGGTATGAACAAACTAGAATAATTAGGGGTTTCAGAAGTGTTGGTGGTGTGTAAAATTAAGAAATCTAAATACCAGTTCATTGCTACAGAGCGGCTGCTTTTCCCTCGTTGCAAAGAAGTTTAAATTTGGCGAAAGGACAATTACTGAAGGACAGAGTGACTGTGCCCGAGCATCGAGTTTTCATCCAAGCAATATCTTTTAAATCGCCCGGTATGGCCAAGCATTAGGGGCACCTTCTTTTATTTAAATTCAATTATGAATCTAGATTGTCACGACTACGTTTAGCAAGGTAATTTAAAGCAGGCTCCCATGAACATCAGGGAAGATAGGACTGAAACACCATCACACTAACCATAACTGGAATGACACTTAATAGAGTGGAAACCCTGCACCCAGACCCCGACAGTCCCCTTAAATTAAATCAAGCTGCACCAAATTGCACACACTTATAGAAATCAGTCTCCTCAATGTGACAATGTGAAAATGTAAAAAAATGCTAATTTCGACAATCTTGACGTGTTAAAGAAAGCGATGAAAACAATTCCTCAATCCAACCCCTGATCTGGAGCTGCACCAAAATTGAATGGGTTCTTCCCTGATCCATTCACGACCCTTCCACCCAGTTTAGTCACAATTTGTCAAATTTTTTTGTGTAACCTTGGTCACAAACAAACGGACAACTTAAAACAGAATCTCTCTATCAGAAGTAAATATCTGTAAGGAGAGATTTGCAGTAGGTGGATTTCATATTTGAGACAATGTGCCATAAATGCTTTCCCTTGAGAAATGAAACTGTAAAATACCAGTGGATATCACAGTGCCCTGTTCATCCCTCCAAAACGATTTCTTATCACGAGGGCGCTGTGACCTAAATCACTCCACAGCATGCAAGTCACAGGAGATCCATCCGATTCTGCAGATACAGTTTGGTGGTAAACAGAAATCCCTGATAAATATTCTCAGTGCAGACAGTGGCAGTATTCTCCAACAGACTCTGTAAAGAAGCCTGATCACATTTGACAGTGTCTCTGCAGCAGCATGTGTTGATGACCCTGCGACAGCCACCAGGATGTTTAACACACTAAAGTGCAGGCTGTTAGCAAAACCACTTCACACCTGTTGAGCTGCTGCTGCTATAAAATGTCTCGAGAGAAGAACGATTGTGTGCAAACATTTATTCAGGGATTTATAGACGGTTCTTCTGCAGGAAGAAATGACACCACGGCCTCCCTCATCCGCCTGTTGGAACCAGTCCATCTGTTTACATGAGAACAATCCACCATCTGTTTCAGGCTCCGGCGACTTTTTATTGTTTGCTGAAGTCGTATCAGCCAGACATAAATTCCTGAGTAAAAAATTAAAAAATGGTTTACATTGCTCAAAGGGAAAGAGTCTGACGCATCCTTTTATTTTTCAAAAACCTGCGAATTTCTCAGAATTTAACCCTGACTCAGAAATGTTTTTAAAAAGCCTTGAATTTCGGATTGGAGCACTTATAAAACACATACTATTGATGCTAAATTATTCTTGTTGGCGAATACAAAAGTCAAAATAACAAAATTGACATAAATGAAAAATAAAATCAATCCTTTGTCCAAACCAGACGATATTTTGAACAATTTTGGTCCATTTATGCAAATAT
The DNA here is from genome assembly GCA_038501795.1 of Pseudopleuronectes americanus. NCBI lineage: Eukaryota > Metazoa > Chordata > Actinopteri > Pleuronectiformes > Pleuronectidae > Pseudopleuronectes > Pseudopleuronectes americanus. The sequence continues at coordinate 22,882,137 of CM076717.1, read as the reverse complement.
TTAGCAAAACTAACTTTTCCCTCTTCCGGTTTGTCAACATGCAAAAGGTGTTTTTCACTCATAACGATTTTTATAAATGTCTTCCAAATAGCAGATTCTCAAAAACTCTGGTTTCTTTGAATCCGAGTTTGGGAAACGATGATGTCACAGCTAACTTTGCACATGCCCACTATTGCTTCGTGTAATAAGTACGAGCTAAAAACAACAACAACAACAGAAGCTATATATCGTTTTCTCTAAGTTTGGTTATCACGACTCAGTCTAATTATAAAGCTGCAGATGAATGTAGCATCACTGTCTCACCTGATGTAAAACTTGGACCACATTGTCTTTCTCTGGTATTCAGTGGATCGTTCATGTAGCGCCACCTATTGGCCTGGCGTGCTTGTCTGAGCATGTGTTGTCAAAAGTGCAGTTGAAGATATCCGTTCAATTAACACACACCCACACTCTTGGAGACCAGGCCTGCATCACTCAAGCTCATTAGGTGCCAGCTTTAGTATTTACTTACACAGAGGCTGTCAGACGCCAGACAGATGAATAACATTTATTCAGACGCTTGACATCTGGCAATGACGTACAGGCGACATCTTCAAATCAGATCTGACGACATTAATGCTGCACCTTCTTCTTTCTTTATGAAGTCCTGCTGCACCTCTATGGGGGAGCTGTGCCTCATCGATCATGTCATGTCGCTGCGGGTTCGGTTCCCCTGTTTTCTCTCCGTGCACATGGACCATCTGTGCAGCGTTACCGTGGTAACAATGTTGCACACACTCTGAGAGACAGTGACGAGCAGCTAAGGACTAATGTCGCTCAATCCGACAAGGCATCACAGAGATGGAAGTTTCCAGGCAAACAAACAGAGGAGAAACTCAAAAGTTACGAGAGAACATTGTGGTGACAGAGGAATTTGTAAATGTCACAGATTGATTTGTTTCTCTACGACAGCAGCGAGGACAGAGAACCTGCCAAACCTAAATAAATGCTTAGCAAGTGTGTTCTGCAGCGGTAAAACCCAAAAGGCTGAAAGAATAGTTAGATACCAGCTGCTTTCAGACCTGTCCTGGCTGTAAAAGATGCTATATAAATAAACTATGTTATTATTATTGTACGTGAAACCTCAAACTCCTATACAGGGAAAAACTAGCTGAGAATAAGATGATGAGGATCGATTCCACTTCTATGTCTCTACCACATTAACATGAAAGTACAGCCCACAGCAAGTTAGCTCGGCTTGGCAGAAAAGACTGGAAATCAATTTTTCTATGGAATAAACAAATGAGATGGTAATTAGGGAGATTTATTTTGCCACTGGGACAGATTTTGTTTGCTACAGAGCCAGAGACTGTTTCCTTCCCTTTTTTCAGGCTTCATGTTGGAGTCTGAGCTAATCACCCGCCGGCTGGCGCTACATATTTATTGTTCCGACCCGAGAGTGGGTTTATCTCTTCATTCTGGCGGAAAGTTATCAAGTGAGTTTCCAAAAAACATCAAACTGTTGCTTCAACTACTTTCAGACTTTATCGCTTTTTGTCCCGTTCCCCCAAAATGAGGCTAATTACAGATTAAAACAATTCATTTTGCTTCATCAACTTTAAAAGAATTCTAATTGAGGATGTCACAGCCTCCGACCCAGGAGCTGCTGCTGCAAACAAACACATGATGGTGTCACGAGGAGACGCCTTTGCAAATCAATCAGTCGAGGATACTGAGAACTGCTCTGGAAAGTCAAATGAGTTTCTCTGATGATGGATCTGTACCTGCTGCGAGTCGCCCTCTGTGTACGGCAGCTTGGTGGACACGTGGAACATAATCTCCTTATTATGGAAACTTGTGTAGATGGATTCTGTGCCCGTCTGCCCGTGAGCGACATCCAGCCCGCCTCGGAACCTGGGGGAAGGAAAGGGAGGAGGAGAGTGAAGGGAAGAAGGGAGTGAAGAAAAAGGCGAGGAGAGGCCTGGGCCATCCACGCTCGTCCATCATGGAGAAAACGCCACCGGGCACTTCTTCTGCCAACTCAGACACAAAGTTGGAACCACTACAAATATCAAGGGCCTCTATTTTTCACAGAATCATTCAAAACTTAAATCGGATCAATGAAAGAGAGACGAGTGGCCTTCTTCTGGCAGACACTACGTTGAGTGCTATAATAAGAAGTAACCCTAAAGTGCTGAAAGGATCTGCTGGAGGAAAATTCGAAATGTAAAGTGTCCAAACCCTTTGAAGTCGTGAAGCTCAATCTTGTGGCCCAGGAACTCCAAGAACTCCACAAAGGCCGGACTTTCATCCATGTTCCCGAACAGCTCCTCCTCCGATGTCTGCAAGAACCAGGGGAAAGTGCGTTTCCATGACTCCATGACATACGAGTTAAAAGAAAAGACTAGCCCTGTTCTCTCTTTGAGGTACACCCACCTGGCCGAACTTCTGATAAATAACTCCGAACTTGAAGTTGTTGCTGATCACGTGCTCATCGAAGGTGATGATGAGCCTCGACGCCTGAGGATGAGAAGACAGGAGGTTTAAGGTTGGATTCATGAAGCTGTAGAGTTGGTGCAAGGGATATCTCAGGTACAAGTCACGATGAGGACCAGTGCTTACCTTTGGGTAGAGGACGGGGTAAAACCGGTCCACGTTAACTTCTTCACAAACAAGCTACAAGTGAAAAAGCACATTGAGCATCAGTAGATTTGTTAAATATATTTAATATACTTTAATAAATACATAAAGCAGATAATAAGTTAGAACTGATAACAACTGCCTACCTTGGCCATCTGAACCACATTGGGGAACTCGGTAAGGCAGGAGATGGGAATTACATCGTGGTAGGTTTTTAGCTTTGTGCTGAAAAGGCAAAGTTTTGAAAAGTCAAAGTTCTATTTCTAACAAGAAAGGATCCTTGGGCTTAAATGCTTCTCTTCTTTGTTGCTCGGCCTTCATTCAAGTGAATCGCACATTCAAAGGGAGACCTCTCCACTACACGCTGTGCGGAGCCGGGTGTGTATAATGGTCTTGACACTTGATGTGTCCGAGACAAGATTGCCAGGGAGAAGGCTCTGTAATTTCTCCTCTGGAAGAGGTCGCTGCTCTGTCGGAGGGTTAAGATAAACAGCACCAAGAGAACTGTGCTGTGGAGTCTTCAGAAAATCTGAGCTGCTTATGGTGGCTCACATTCACAGGGCAATAGTTCAACATCTGGACAAATATTCATATTCAATTATATTTGTAAAGCGACAAATCACATTATCTCAAGCCTCTTTACAGAGTGAGGTCTAGACCTTACAATATTATACGGAGACGTCCAACAGTTCCCTCATTGAAGCTATCAGAGAGTGGCCCTTGGTTTTTAATCATGTTGAGTTGAAGCCTGATACTTAAGCATCAGACGTCACATCACATCATTGTTTCTTCGAATGGTTTGGCACCAAAGAGGAAAGGATCCACCCTCTGGAGCTTTTGTTTCTCAGAGATGGAGGAACGCATTTGTCGGCATCCTTGAATTGACACAATACGTGTGTGTGTGTGTTTCTGAGCAGAAAGCAGGGGCAGCAACAGTGACTAGAGAGACTGAGAATTGTCAAACAGTCAATTTGCACTAACAGCCTGTGATTATATACTGAAGAAAATAAGAGGTGGCACAAAGATATAATTTCGTATCATTCAGGTCTTTCTCTGGGACCCTGAAAGGATGAGCGGTGCAGGTAATGGACGGTTGAATGGAGGAAGGTCTCTTTAAATATGAACTGAGAGTCGGCGCCGGTGACTACACCAGCTGAGGTGACGGGGTTTGACCTGGATGACGGAGTGGCCGTGGGTGGCGCCCACGCAGCCGACAACATCACTCTCTGGGAAAAGATAAAAGTGGAGGGGCCGAGCGCCTGCTACCTTACTACACTCATCCACTCTGCAGCTCCATTAACAAACAGGGACTGCAGCTATTAAAAAAATCTGGAGTGGAGTCTCTCAGGTGCTAAAATTAATTCACAGGTTTTGTGTAGTACGTTGTGTTCTCTGACATCAGACACAAAACACTGTGACTGAACCAAATCATTTTGCAGAAAAGATGTAAGAACTTTCACAAAAGCTTATACAATCGCGACTGTGTCAAATCGGCAGCTGTCGTTTGATGTCATGTTTAATTGAAGATGAATTTGAATTATGGTGTAACCTCTGAGAGCGGCGGCAGGCCTTTCCACTGAGCCGCCTATTCATAACATTTCTAATTCATCACTGAAGCAACATTTATAATAGAGAAACCTCCTCTGTGTCATTTTTTCTCCACCTACTGCAATCCTTAGCGCCGGAGATAAATAAAAGCCATCATGTGTGCAAATATGACATACATGGAGTGATTCAGAGTAAATGCAAAATAAATGACTGCATTACACAGATATCAGAAGCCAGGATGGAGTCAAATATAGAATAGAGGAATGATTGAAAAGGAAAATAGAATAAATGCAAAAATGGGAGAGAGAACAGGTCAGAGATAAAGAAAATGGGAAATGTACCGAAGCATCAAGCGCAGATGCTCCTGATCCCCGATGACATCATACTTCATGGAAAAGACCAAGTGGCCCAGGGCAGCATCCATGGTGTAGTAATTAAAGTGTTCCTGGGGGCAGAGGAGCAGAAGAAACGTTCATGCACAAACGAATCCTGGCACGATGATTAAAAATACAATGCTACATTGAGGTGGAGCGACTGAAGGGAGAAACAGGAATGTGGCTGAACTGCTCTCGAAGGAGGAGGGTGAAACAAGGTCCATTATAATGTATATATAATGGATGCAACAGATTTAAAGATAGGAACCAATCCCAGTTGACAGTGGGCTTGTTGAATGGTCGCCAGTCCATCACAGAGCCAACACACAGCCAACAATCATTACTGTTTAAAACCACACACCTATGGGCAATTTAGAGTCTCCAATTAACCGGCCTGTCTTTGGACTGTGAGGGGAAGCTGGACAAAAGTCGTATAAGCCTTGGAGAACGTGCAGAACCTACACAGAAGGGTTCAAACCTCAAACCTTCTGGTGGTGACCTTTTCACCACTGGGAGTTGTTCTGGTGGATGTACGGGCGACGGTAGATAACACACAAACAAATAAAACCATCAGACAAACAGGTTTTCCCCTCCTAACCTTGCCCATGAAATGTTTCCTGTAGATCTTGGCGGTGCTGTTGGTCTCCAGTTTGAGGTTGGGGGAGGGACTGGGAGGTTGCTCCGCCTCCGGTGCGTCTTTAGGCTCATGATTGTTTCCCTCGATCCAGTAGCCTCCGAACTGTGGCAGCAGGATGAGGGGGAAAGGGCTGCGGCGACCCAGAACCTGACCACGAGTGACAATAAGGATGTTGAGAAAGAAAACTGATAGTCAGCACTGCATTGCTTTCATTATTGGAGAACACCCGTTTAAACATCTATAAAGCGGTTACCTCATGGACGCTGGGATAAGGGATATAGTCCTCTTCTGTCTGCAGTGAGGGAAACAAATATGAGTCAGGCTGGCAAACATTCAGTTTGAGCTCCTTGTTGTAAACTAACAAAGAGCATTAAAAGGTCCAGTGTGTGTGATTTAGTGGTGACTAGTGGGGAAGTTGCACAATGTGTACATGTGGCATATCGTGTTTGGTTTGTGCATCGTGGTCAACTCGGTCTAGAAGTTAAATAAGTGTCATTGGTCAAGCGTGACCTCACTACTGTGGCTCTTCTGGTCAGGTGGTGTCATTAGGGTCAGAGAGAGTTTGGCTTCATTTCTGGATAGTGGGGGGGAAGTGAACACGTATTTACAGTTTATTCTAGAAACATGGTGGATTCCATGAAAGGGGACCTGCTGTCGATGTGCATGTGGAGGTGTTGTGCTCAGGTCATCACACGACATGGATTCTTATTTACAGGTGTTTATACACTAAAAAAAACATTATAGTGAATATAATTGACTTTCTGCTGATAGATCCCCTTTTCTAGAGGAGTAAACATGCAAACATGACAGAGACCACATTAGAAATATCTGATGTTCCTCCATTTCCCACTATATTCATATACTTTACATATAACTACCAAAACCTCTTGGTATGTTAATAAAACATAAATAAATCAACTTGCTTTCTGCTGTATTTCAATGTGTTGGTGTCAGAGAAGGACTTTTTTTTCTCCAACACATCAGTGGTCATCACACACTGACAAATATTTCTCATTTAACTCTCTGATAATTCTATTTAGTGGCAGTGGAATTAATCTGTGATGCTCGCTGCACTCCAGAAGCCATTTTGTGATATCAGACTGCAATTTCAGTTTTTTGGGCGAACCCACTTTCTCCCCTCAATTTCAGATAGGTGATTTCCTCCATTACCCCCCAGATTGCATTTGAATGTCCCCAGCAGAGCAGAACTGGACCTGTTGCATTGCAGAGAGCAAGAGAGAGAAAGCTCTGTTTTTATATTCAACTAAGTATATGATACTGCACTACTGGCATATAGCTGCCATGGAGGAGGCACTAAATGTCAGAGTGATGAGGACTCATTTTCATTTCGACCTTGTGGAGAAAATGTCAGATGATCAACAAAGTCAATATTTTGCCCAATATTTATTGAGATATTTATTGAGATGCTAGCACTACTAAAAACTGGCATTTGGAAAAAGGTTAATTTAAAAACCAACTCGCAACTGTCGCTGCATTACGTTGTCAAGAGGTGTGCAGTTATTTACAGGACATGTTACTTAACTGCTTCCTGACACAATAATGTTTCAAATAATATTTTAGATATAGTGTGAGATGTAAACAGAGGTTCTTATCAAAGCCTGTACTCAGGAATAATTTGGCTTAATTTTTGTGCAACAGGAGATGCATCATCTATGTTTATGTGAAGTATTTTGGCCCTAAATTAAAAGCTAATATGCTGACTTTAACTCTTAATGATTCATGACAACTGAAGTGCAGAACCCTCCGTACACCATATTGTCAAAGAGCCTTTATATATGAGTCTTTACCTAAAACACTAAAACCTGATGAAACACACAACCTCTAGGTTGAGCCAAACCCCAACAGTTCCATATATTTTTCTTTCTGATGATCCCGATCTACTGGGCGTTCTTTCTGACTTCATCTCAAACCCTCTACTGAGAGGATCCCCTACTTTCACCAACTGCATTAGTCAGTCTAAGTAACGGACAGCTGAGGATATTTTCAGTCCTAGTCCCCCTTCCAGTTCCTAACCCAGCTTGCGAGCACCCTAGAGCCTGTCTGACGGCTGATAAGGAAAAGGTTTAGGACTTTCCCATTATAAATGCATTACACTACTGTGCTTCGTGAGGAGATCTGAGGATTTGAGACTCACTTTGAGGGGCGGGGGGAGGCTGCATCTCTGCTCATCCATTCTGAAACCCTGTGGAGAGAAAAAAAACTATATGAAACTGATGGAATATGGTGAAATATCTACCAAACACCATCTCATGTGTGAGGAGATACACAAATACACATTTTTCATTGTCGAGGTTAGAGATATTTCTTTGTGCAGTGCGAGATACTTCGTGGTGATAGTAATTCATGTTTTCATAACAGAAGCTCAATCACCAGACGGGCCGCAGAGAGAGGAAGTGAAGAGGAGTGAGAGACGACAGTGCAGTGACAAAGATAAAGAGAAGAGGATGAGAACACAAGAGTCGTTTCCCACGAACCACACTACAATCACGATTCCACTTCAGGCCCCCAAACCTTCCATCTGTTCTATATCTGTCCTAACTCTGCTGACTTGTTAGGACTGAGAGATGGTTAACAAAGGATCCCTGATCAGTCGCCATGTGCGTGGAATACCCCGGAGCAAGAATGTGAAACGTATCCGATTTTATGCATTTCTTCTTTTTCTTTTTAAAGGTCTATGGGAGATGATGAGGAAATTGGAAATGCTTTCATCAAGTTCATTCTTTGAAGACAGCTCCGCTCTGCTTCTGTTTCTCTTTCTCTTCCTCATTGTTCTGGAGAACATGCATCACTAATCATAAAATTAAAAACTCCGACATTTTGCTCCCGTGCTGTTCCGGTGCTAAACAACCAAGAGTAAACAAAACAAATATGGTTTTAAGCTGCTAAAATATCACAGTGATTCTTGAGGAGCTCCTGATGTTTGAAACGAGTGCATTAGCAGTAGGAACCGCGTCTTCTGGTCTGAACATCAAGACTCTCACAAGCTCGATGGCTCCACAACTTCAGAAAGATGACGTTTAAATAATATATCCATGGCCCTTTCAACAATATATATATGCTTCCACCAAAAGCTGCTTTCACGCTGAACTCTGGACCTTTTCCTGAACGTTTCCAGAAGGGCCTGCAAGTGAGAACGTGAATGTGGACATTTTCTGGAACTTATCCCACCAGGCCCATAATAAAATGTACGGAAAATGAATTAACGAATACACAATAGACTAATTGGATTATGTTTCCAGTGTTTTGGGATCATGATGAAGTCCGAAACAGTAATGCAACAGCTAATTGATCACTTTCATTTAAGCTGGTAATCCTGGAAAAGCTTTTAAGAGCAGGCTACACTACACAAATCAGATTCATCACACCTCCGCCCATCAGCCCTTTAATCAAAGTTATGCCCTCTTAGCACAAGAATGTGCACAGCCTGAAAACTGCTGATTGGGTCGAAACAGACGGGTTCAACAGCCAATCACTTTATTTGTGTCTAAATGAAGTGATTGGTCACATTTATATTTCTTCTGTTGATGGCCTTTTGGGATGTGAGGAGAGCTTCAATAAGTAAGATAAAAAGAGACAACTTATCAATCCTACTTTAAAGATGTATCCACTATGTACAGTGTAGGTACATGCATGATATGAAATATACCTTTTATTGTTAAAAAAGGGACTCTGTTATGATCCAGTCGAAGAAATATTTTGAAATGCCTGTAGGGATCAAGGTCTCGGTTCAAACTACGATGCTGATGTTGATCTCTCCACTGTCTCAATCAGTAAATCAACTCTTCTTGCATCAATCTACAAAAACAAAAGCTCATTCTTACAAATCCACCTCAACATCTGGAAAAAGAAACAACCTAAATCACAACATTTCCCACATCTGGTGACGCAGAAGAAAAATGGACCTGGTTGAGGAGACCCAACACAAAGGCTCTGCTCAGCACATTCAGAAGCATACGGTCTGTAAAGGCAGCCTGAGGGCGTCACTGCTGTAAAGACACATGGACACACACACACGTATGAGTCGAGTGACAGAGTCGCGATCTGAAAACAGGAGGAAAAGCAGAGACACGCAAGTCTCGAAATAGAAGTGAATGCAAAGTTTTATGCAGGAGGACGGCGTTTGATTTAAAGCGAGTTCAAGCGGTGGGGAGAAGAAGGCGGATCCCGGAGGCCGATCACTGTACCTGCATCCTCTCGATCATGGCGAACAGGTCCGAGCTCTGGTGGAAAGAGTTGACACAGATCCACACAGGGACATGGGTTTGATGGTTTGCAGAGACAAAGTGTGGATGATGTGCTTTCCCTTCACTCATCCTCCAACAGCCCCGCTCACTAAGAAAAGCTGGCGGTGCCGAAACCTCGTGTTGGAATCTCAGTCGTCCCAATTCCATTTATCACTATGACAGTATACCACACTTGACACCACTCTCACCACTGAGGCTCCATTCAACGCCAGGAGAATCGTTCCTCCACACTTAAGGACAAACACGCTGCACATGAGCAACTCTTCTGGGAAACAACACAAGCCTCGGAGCTCCATGGTGATTTTTTATCTGTTGCTGCAGGCGACAGCTCATCTGACTGGAAACCACTGTGGTTGTGGCTTCCGACACACACACACACACACACACACAAACAAACAAACGCACACACACACACAATCACACAGTCATGTTAGTGTGTGAATGAGTTATGTTAAACCTATAAAGGGAAATTGTAAACCGATTGTAAACATGAACTCACATGAATGGTCTGAGCAGTATTTCCTGTTGTGGTATAATCTGCCTCGGGGTTGTGATGTCAGTGCTCCTCATTAGACTAAAGGGATTAATCCAGCACCTTGATTCATAAACACACCTGGACCATGTACGACTACAGAACACAAACACCTTCAGAATGGCTTCCAACAGAATTTCCTTGTACTGGTTCAGTGAATATAAAGTTATATTACCAGTAGAGGGAACTAGCACAATTACTGGCTTTCAATTTGTCTGCCTCTGCTCACTGGTGTAGCTGCGGGGATCTCCTTCTGTTCGAGTAATGGTGTTAAGCAATGGCCAGATAAGTGTTTTAGCAGAACATTGCAATGTCATACTGAAGTGACTTTTGGATATAAAGATGTTATCGCTTCTTCTTTTTGGTTAAATTGGATCTTTGCCTGGAAATGTGGCATAAGTTCAGGCATTTATTCTTCAGTTATGACCCACAAAATCATGTTTTGTGACACAGCAGTGAACCTCGACATTTGACCGCCAGATTTTTATCCGTTCTTCTTTGAGTCATAGTGTAATTTTTTGGTTTAAATATTACTAGAAACTCCCTCAGGGTGTTCCTGAGATGTTGGGATGGAGGCTTGTGCCCGACTGAGTGCCTACAGCCACATCTGTTGCCTGTGGAATAACAAACACTGCCTTCTCCATGTTAGTGAAGGGAATATGGAACGCAAAGGACACATTCAATACATTTTTTCTCAAATATGGTTCTTGCCATTTTAGGAATCACACCTATTTGTGTAAGTGTTAATTAATTTTGTTTTAGTTAGGTATTTGATGAGCAGCAGGAAATAGTCTCATCTTCTGTTCCTGAGTAATGTTATTGAACAAAGTATTTTACTAATTTAATTCTGAATATGTGGATATATGTGTTTATCAGTTCATCATTACTATCCAATGACAGATCCGCCTGAAAATGTGTGACGATTAGCACATTACCTCTTGTGTTATGACCAAAGAATGTGTTTTGAATATTTGATGGAAATTCCCTCAAATGCGTTCCTGAGATATTACAGACGACCTGAAAACACGAAGCCTCCAGCCACGGCATTAACACACCCTGCGGCCTGCTGGTGTTATCTTCACAGGCCAGGATGGGGATTCTTAGCAGCGCCAACCTGGGATGAAGATGGCAGCAGCCCTGCAGGCTCTGCTTGTTGTGGGGCGAGCCCTCTGTTCACCATGTAACAGAAGTGGACTGAAGTGCCAGGCTGATGTTTCCACATGACAGCTTGAATTTACTGGAGGGGCACTGCGGGGCTCGCTAAACACACATACACACACACACTCCCGTGCACACACACACACAGACACAGGAAAGCATACACATACATTTTCATGCATGCACTAAAACTAAAGTTGTAAACCTACACATATCACCACCCACACAAACACAACCACACCTGACCCGGACCTCGTAAAGCCGAGGGTGCAGCCTGGGTCCATTGTTGCATGGGAAAGCAAACAGTGCCATATGATACACGGGGACATATTACGCTTCTGACTGCAAAACAAACATCCAACAACACTGTCCTGTGCGAAAACCAGATTATCAGTGAACCACGAAGACTCCACAGTAACATCACAGAACCTCTATGTACTGGATAGTGGAGGTGCTGCAGAACATGAGCCGTGTCATCCAGTGTGTTTTCACAAAAAATAGCATCGGCCAATTATTTGCTTTCATCAGATTCTATAGCCCGACACAGTGTAAACAATATCTGTCCCTGAGCTTCCTGAAGGTTTAAACACACAACAATAACTGACAAGAAGAATCACTCACTTCATGAAAATTCAACAAAAAAACTCACATCACTTTGGCACCTGAGCTGAGTGGGGGGGCGGCTGGGCAGCGCCCCCAGTAAGTCATCCTTAGCTGCCCTGAGATCAGTCATCGTTCCACAAGTGAGGACGGGTTCAGCCATAAGGAGGAAGGTGAGAGCGACACCTCACACCGAGGGACTGAAGCTCAGGCTATTAGAACCACTCGACAGCCGTCCGTCAGAATCCATGCATCTCTATGTGTGAGTAGATGCATGTGCTGAAATGTGAGAATATCAATTCACCTCCTTCCTCTTTTCACACACTCCACCCGTCATACACACACACACACACAGCTGTTCTGCAGGAAGTAGGAGAAAGGGAGGAACGATACTTTCTCCCCTCCCTTCACAGCTATCTTCTCTTTTTAATGCAAACCCACACTCTGACATGTGGACACACACACTCACACACAAAGTTCTCTTTTTTGCGTTATATCACAATATGAGACTTTTCTCTTCCTCTTTTTCTTTCATGATCTGTTTCTCAAGCCTCCACACACACAGAGAGAGAGAGAGAGAGAGAGAAGCAGCCATTAACATGAAAAACAGACATTTCTTCGTCTCTGGTGATAAATCAAAACCAAAGACATTTCAATAACGTTTACAGTCTATGTTTCCCCGTGTGGAGAAGTAGGTTCATTAAACCTGCAGAGCTCGATACTTATTGTAAAGGCTGATTAAGACATGTGTGTAATTTTCTGTTAATTCCTGCTGTTTTAACAACCAGAGCTTCATGGAGCTTAAAAAAATGCTAAATAGAGATTTCGATTGTCAACCATAATATTCTAATCATCCAAAGTAGACTGAGCACAAGCCATGAGATTGTGAAACAAGGTTTTATGCCCCCGTAGAAGACACACGTTCATATGAAATTAACTGCCTTTTAAGTTTTATTTGCAGTGACAACAAGAAGCACGATTTCTGGAGTTCGCTGTTACCGAAGTTATATTGTCATAAACTGTGAATATCATGTTGGCTATGATCGGCTATGATTGTTTTTGCCAGAGTTACTGTACTAGGTTATGAAACTTTAGCTTCATACACATAACAGATATGAATCACAATGTATTGCAACACTATGTTAACAACAAGGTTAAATTCAAGAAGAAACTTGCTGGAAGTCTTTGGAAAGGGATCATTCGCAATTGCTTAAGATTTTATTTTTGTATTTATTATGTGCACAGTCAAATACCTTATTTTTTTATTGGTGTTGCTGGTCGGCCGGGCTCTAGACTTAAAACTTGATTTTCTGAAACATCAATAGGAAAAAAATTATTGGAAATTTGCTTCTCGGTGCTCACCGTTCTGCAAGATAACACGAAGTAAAGTAAACGAGTGGAGGCTCTGCATGGTAATGCATCGGGCTCTTTTCATCGTGTCCTTGGTGGGAACACAACAACGTGAGAGCTCCATGTGTTATCTCATCCACTGGGGGGGGGGTACAGAGACGAGGCAGCCTAATGGACGACTCCGCCAACCTCTGCACCTCTGACAATCATCTGTGCATAGTTAAGAGCGGATATGACAAGAGAGCACAGGGGACAGTGGGTGAGGAGGAGGAGGGAAAAAAAGGGGGATGGATACAGAGGGAAAGAACCGCAGGATGAGAGGAGAGCTCTCGTTCTGTGAAAGTGTTTTTCTGTGCAGCTCTCTCCATCAGGCGCACTTCCAGCATCAGATATCAACAAACATTGACCTACTTCTGAAGAAAAAAAAACAGAAACACTGGTGAAAGCGTTCAACAGGACCGATTCCACCCATGTACGCTAAACGTTTTTCATTTCAGATAAGCATGGCAAGCGAACCCCCCCTCCATTGATTTCCTTTGGGGAAAAATCAATGGGAAGAACACACGGGGAGGAGAGGTTACATGGTTTGTATGCAACGTGCACAAAAGATGGATTTTGTGTCGACAGGGGAGACGCTCGGGAGTGTGTTACTGCACCAGAACGGGACCGCTGTTTAAAAACCTGCCTCATACCCAGGTTCCATTTGATTACAGCCTGTCTTTCTGTTGACTTTTCCCCAGAACTGGCTTTAGCTGAATGCCAGAGTGGGACTCAAGAAGACAGGTGAATACTAATGCTCCAGATAATCACGTACAAATGTCACATGATGTCAAAATGTGAGTAAGATATTAATGAGCTGCTCAGAACCATGGTTTTCAGCTGGATGCCACACTGACTGCTAAGTTCTGATCTCAAATCTGTTGGGAAAGTCGACCCGCTGTTGTACAGTCCTGCTACACTCCAGTATGTGCTGTCATCGAATGGGACAATATGTACTGAAGAAGCCACAGGGCCAACAAAACACACAAAAAAGTGCCAAGACTCACAAGTTTGATTCTGAAGTGTTTGTGCTCTGGACTTCTCAGACGTAACGTGACCGAGACTTTTAAGCTGCTCACGTTTCTTCTCCTTCCCTCGGAGACAAAGTGGAGCCGCCTCAGTGAAGCATCGTCGCAGCTTGAATGTCTGAGGGGCTGAGAGCTACACTACTCAGAGTTGATTACCACCAATTGCAGTGTGTGTGTGTCTGTGTGTGTGTTTGTGTGTGTTTGTGCCTCTGACAGCGACTGAGTGGAAGAGAGTGAGTGAGTGATTGACCAATCAACTGATTCATTGACTGACACAAAACTCAGGATTTGAGTAAATATAAACTTACACTCACAGAATTTAAAGCTGCTTTCAGACAAGCGCTGAACTCTGGATTATATCCTGACTATTTCCAGAACATATATTTAAACGCAAATGTTCGAATGAGAGGCTCCGGACTTTCTCCTGAGTTTCTTCTGACAGTCTCCTAATAAGAACTTTGGACAGTGTCTGAATGTGCCCATGTGAGAACACAGCAGGAGATCCTCTGGAGGATAGTTTCTGACATCTCTAACATGCGTCAGATCAGGCGGGGGGGTTTAGAGGCGATGCAGTAAAATGGAAAAACTAATCTTCAATGACAGCCAATCACCGGCCACGGCAGCCCATCGTATTCAGCCAGAGAGAATCCATCAGGGGCCATTCATCAGGTCTGGCTGCAGAGACTCTACCCTGACCTTGGTGTGGCCCTTGGTGCCTGCAGGGGGACACAGATGCCCCCCCCCCAACACCATTCTATCAATGTGCCAGAAGAGCTGGGTGATTGCCACAACAGAGGTGAAGGTCCACAGAATGACTGCAGGGTTTCTGTGTGTGTGCAGAGACACATGTGTTTACTCCTTACTGTAGTTAAACCAACAAAGAGCAGAGATGTAGAGAAAAAAGGACTGCTGCTGCGCCCCACCACCTCTTGATCTTTGATTAACGCCTCTCGGGTGTTTGTATGTGTGATGCAGCATCATCACAAAAAGTCTCATCAAGGACAGAGAGCAAAACCTTGAACAGATAGTGAATAGCGTCTCCCTCCCTATTCATGAGCCTCCACAGTTAATAGCCTGTGAGACTCATAAAGAAGGATCTCATCTTATCACCACAGAGTATTAGAGCCGGTAAAATGGGACAAAATATGGATTTTTTTTAACGAGAAAAAGTCGTTACAAGAGGAATCAAGTGAGTTGTATTTTACAAGAAAAAAGTCGGAGGACTGTTATCATGAGAATTGAGTCATTACCATAGTGTCACATTAAAGGGGTGGGGGGTATCAGATGATGAGCTGATGTCATGGGTTCCCCTTTTTCTTTTTCAGTCAAAACCTCAGGTTTCATATTGAGTTCCGATTACCCACAATGCAACTCAACCACCGACCGCTCACTCAATCAGAGGATGAGCTGATCGTCTGCTTCAGAATGAGGAACCTGGAGCATCTAGTCAAGTTATACTTTAGGTCTTAAAAATAATGAAATGTTTGTCGGTGTTCCACGGGTCATCGGTTACATCTGCGCTCTATTCAAAACGGGGGTTTCACAGAAAGACCGTGGTTTGTGGTTCCAGAAGAAGTGGAACATGGGTTCCCCTTTTTAATTTTTCAGCCTTCCGTTTCATTTTGAGTTCGGATTACCCACCATGCAACATGACCGCCGACCGCTCACTCACATTATGCTGCTGGTGGCTGATGGAGAATCTCCTCTAACTCTGCAGCCTCAGATTTGTTTCCTTTTCAAATGTGTAGTTTTCAAACTTAACTGTTTTTCCACTGCTTTCCAGAAACTGTTAACAAACTATGCAGCACGCAGCGGATGCATAGTTTGTTAACAGGTTTAGAAAGCAGATTATTTGACTCCTGTATTGCTGTCATACCTTTGACTATCAGCTCTTATCATATCTTTAGAACACAACTTGCATGACTTAGCATTTGCAGCTAAGCGTCATCATGAAAAGAGGATTTCACTACGTCATATTTATAAAATGCGGTTCATCTCAAGTCCTCTGAGCTTCTCTACGATCATGACTCCACTGTTTCTCAACCTGTGGTCCGTCTTCACTTCAGCTCGGCTCTTTTCACCAACTCTCGACTGAATCCCTTAAATGAGTTTTAAACTTCAGCCACTGGAACATTCCTACATGACAATAAAACTATAAAGTGTTTTTTACAACTCTGCTGCGTGCAACCTGCTGTGCTGTAAAAAATTACAACCACCGGTGGTAACACACCCGACCCGACAATATGCTGGTAATTGCAACTTTGTGCTTCATTTCACTTTTTATCGTTCAAAATAAAATAAAATAAATCATGGAGTCCACAGTTTGACGTATTATATTTAAATATGGAAATGGGAAAAACACATGACTCACCCCTACAAGTCTATTCCCGGCAGGTCCATATAAAGCCGTTTATTATTAATCCCCCAGGCAAATTGTATCACTGGTGCATGTTGGACATAAATAACAGCAGTGTGCCTTCTGGTGCCGGTATGTATGTGTCAGAGAGGAACAACTGCTGCAGATCTATATTTGTCACAGACGTATGAGACAGAGGGCACAGGCTCCGGCTCCGTCAGGCAGCACCACAGCCTCCTGCCAACTGTGTCAGCAGGAGGCGCAGGCATCACAGGAGGCGCTCACCTGGGTGCAGCAGCCAGAAGATTTGACGAGCGGGGGGCCAACCGGGGATTAAAATGCACAGATGCTCCGAGGATATAGTGACGGACTGGAGGCGGCGATTCAGTCAATCCATCATGTAGTCACCGTAGTTAAATACTCCCCTGTCGTTTAGCCTTAAAGAGATGGAATATACCAGAGAACATCTCTGGATCCTTTTCCAAATACCCTACAGGTGCCTCGTCTGGGCCACTTGTTCCCTACTGAGGATATCAATTATTGAATAAGCTAAAAAATAAATATTTTCTCTTTTCTATAATGTAATTTTCTGGCTCCACACTTTCAGAAACATGACTGAAATGGGAATAAATATACAATAATGAATTCCACCTTAAGTCGGTCATTGATTATTGCTGCAGATTATCAGTTACCATTTAATAGTTGTTTTATCTATTAGTTTGAAGTCTCATCTAAATTTCTTTCTCGTCTATGTTGTGTGATCTCGACTCATCATTTAAACAAACACCTGAAATCCCTTTATTTATCCTCCAACAGGAACTCATAACATTAGTCTCTGGTGAAGGCTCTATTCTATTAGAGCAGGCAGGCTCATGTGGCTCAGGAGGTAGAGCGGGTCATCCACTACAGTATTTTGATGGTTCGATGCCCGGATTCTTCCATTCCTCAAGCTAAAGTGGCCTTGGGGCTCAAACCCAAATTGCCTGTGATGGCTCAGTGCTGACATGTGATGCGATGAACAAAAAGTGCTGCACTGTGAGATCAGAAACAAATGTATATAAATAGACATGTACATCTGGTCAAATGCACAGTAAATCTGTGCTGGCCCACTATACAGCCCAGGGTCCAGGAATATGAATGCAGCTATTACTTTTTTTAATCAAAAGGGAAGAGTGGATTCCCAGTTTTCCATTCTTCAGGCGTCCATATGAATATCACAACAGCTTTCTCTTGTTGAAATCATTCACTCGGTACGACACGTCAAATGTCTTTTGTAAAGAAGAAGAAGAAGAAGAAGAAGAAGAAGAAGAAGAAGAAGAAGAAGAAGAAGAAGAAGAAGAAGAAGAAGAAGAAAGAAGAAGAGAGAAGAAGAAGAAGAAGAAGAAGAAGAAGAAGAAGAAGAAGAAGAAGAAGAAGAAGAAGAAAAGAAGAGGGCTCCATTGTATGAAGAATTGATTCCAGGTACTTCTCACTTTCAGATTTATCACATCAGGCTCTTGGCGCTGCCTCGAGTTTCCAGCACAGAGAGCATGATGAGAGGGGAGACCCAGCAGCCGGTCAAAGTATTGCATTACCTTTGAAAGTGAGGGAAGAGGAAACGGAGGGTGGGACTGTGCTTCTGAGGGCTCTACTTCATCCGAGAAACGAGGAATCCTGCCATCATGTTTCCTGTGAGTCAGAGAGGAGGGAAGGGTGGAGAGAGGGAGAGAGGTTAGCACCGGCTTCATGCTGAGTTTCTCATTTACGCAATAAGAGCACAGGAAGACGTCTGTAACACCATTGACTCAACCCATTGAGGAGGTTCATTCAACTCTAACTACAAAGAGGAGGATGTTATTATTTCACCACTGTCCTGAGAGGGTTTCTTCAGTCAGAAATTCAATTCTCAGGACGCGCCCCTCCGTGGGACTTTCTACACTCTTCACTTTTATTTCCTCTTTTATTTTGTAATAGCTTCCCTAAGGTTTCTTTAGTTGTCTTACTTCCTGCTGTGATTATCTGCTCCGCCCGATGATGTGTTGGAACCAAGATGTCACCCATTGGTTCCCTGAGCTGCTGTTTTGCATCTTGCATCTTGAGCTCAAGGACAATGCACGCCCCACCTACACCTGAGACTTGCAACCATTGGACAGTACCACCTGTCAATCACAGCCAATCCCCCAATGCATACTTACGGTAGCTTTATTTGACTATTTTCTATGGAGATTTAACTTACAAAATTACATCATGCAGTATTGAAGAATACTTGAAAGTTTAGCGACTGAAACTATAAACTCCTAGAGTCATTTACTTGTAGACTTCAATGTTGGTACCAGTGGAGTCGCCCCCTGCTGGTCATTTGGGAAAATACAGGTTTCAGGCACGTCCATATTGACCAAATTGGACCGAGTAGTTATCCACCTCCACCCAACAGGCATTTTCGACCCGAACTAGAGTGACAAGTGACCCACAGGTATTAAAACGCAAGTTTGTGTTTTTTCCCCCCCCAACTCCTGACTATCATGCAATCATTGTTACCATGGTTACAGATTGTAAATTACCTTTAGAAGACATTGGTTGGAGTCGATTGTTTTAATGCACGGAAAGTTTGAAGCGAAACATCACAAGCTGTAACCGAGTCCATCTAACTAGTATTTCAAAGGGAAATTGTTCTCTGTAATTGTTGTTGAGTAATTGTTCAACTTCTGTCCGACCCTACACAAGCGAGTAGTGACCGAGCCTGACAGGTATTTTAGTTTTTCTGTCCGAATCCATCAGGATCAGGTCGGGCAGCTACGCTCTCGTCCACACTGGTTTCACTCTGCAGACCTATAAGGTCCACGTCCATTTTAATATCCACTCTATGTTTGGAACAGTGTATTTTCCCCCTTCTCCTCTGGCCTGTTCTTATGGCTACATCATATCCATACTGCTATATGTTTTTAAAATGGCGTAGAGACCCAAGCGGTTGTGAATGTCCACGTTAACGTCTCCAAACGTTTCTCTCAGGCCAGACTAAAACACGGATTCCAAACTTCTTCATTTTAGTGGCTCTCAAACTACGCAGTATCTGTATCTGTAGCAGAGTTGGTGTAGTCGTATGGATGTGGCATAATTTCCCTCCGTTGGTTCTGTTCCCTCAGAAACATCTTCTCTTCTTCTACTTGACTGTGGCTGCTCAGTATTTGGATCCTAAAGTCAATATAAAAAAGGTCCTGCACTTCACTTTACAGCTTTGCCTGCACTTTCTTACCCTCACGTTGGAGGGTTTCATTGATCAGAGGCGAGAGTGTGAAGCTGTAGATCTTGAGAGGTGCACGGGGGAGAAAAGTGGAAAATGTAGAAACCAGGGAGAACAAAGGGGAGAACTGATACAAGGCAGAAGAAGAAAGGAGCCTCTGCTTTCATCTCTTCACCCTCTGCCCCTCGCTGCTCTTCCTCCGCTCCTCTCAGCCTCTTTTCCTCTGTGTGTGATTCCGGTGAATTACCAGTCCGACCACGATTCTGGTCACAGCATATTACTTCACACTTTGTCACACGCAACAGTCTCTTGCTAGAACTGGCAGCCCGTCTGTGCATGTATCCTGTTCTGCAAACCTGCAGCAGCCGGCATTTTCCAAACACTGCTCGGCGGCAGAAAGAAACACAAAACCAACAACACAATCTGGTTCATTTGCTGTTAACAAAGTGAAGATTTGTTCGCTCTCTCACGCAGTCACATTTTTCCTGTGGTGTTTTAGAGGTGGAGCAGTGGAAATAGGATCATTTACAGTTCGGGTCGTGAAAGAAAGACAGGCCATTATTTTATATAGTAGCTTTTATCTCACAACACATTGCCTATTAGCTTGGGAGAGTCTGTAGGTCAGTGCAAACGGAGCACAACCTCTATCAAGCAGACTGCTGACCGGGATGAGGTGAGGAAACCTGTTTCGTCTGATCTCTGCTGAATCCGTGGAAATTTGATTGAATGAGGCTGTCAGGGCTTCTCCCCACATCATCCTCGGCCTTGTTATGTCTTTTCATATAATACAGAGGGATCACAAAGGATATATGATGTCAAATGATGCTTCAAGCCCAGAATTATACAAAGACATATCTCACTGAGCTTGTTCTACCTGCAGGTTTCGGTGACACCTGGTGTAACTATCCTACAGGAAGAATTAAAGCGGCAAAGACAAAAAGATATCTGAAAAGCCCAATAACTGTTGTATTAAATCAGTAGCGCCCTCTATAGCCACACATGGTTATTAATTATGTTTGTATCAACGTGATAAAGTGGAGTCAAAGTCTTTACTGCATTATCCCACTGGACTGACACAACTGATCAGTAGATATTACCCATGATCCCCGGCTTCCTGAACCAGACGGGCTGCTGCTGTAACAAATCCACCAAAAGTTTCTTCTGCGATGGTTGGAGATAATTGCTGGTTTAAAATCTAAAGTTCCATCGAGCAGGAACAGTTCAGGGTGAGGAGCGGGAATCAAAACCCAGTCTGGGAAATCAACAAACGAATTCTGAAGGTTTTTTAGGGCCGCCAAAAAATCAGCATCTCAATTAATCTTCTTGATTTACATGTTATGGTTTGCACAGGAGGTGTGAGTCACCAGCTGCTTCAGCATGCACACAGCGGACCCACACTGCCCACGTCCATAATGAAGGGCCAGCGTGCAAATCAATCTTTATTTAGGAAGAGTCAATAGACAGAAAGATGAAGGCTGCCCGTCTGCCGGCCAATTCCACTGCTGATGTGCCTTGTGGCTCTCATCACAGAAGATGAATACATTTGTGTGGTTGTTGTTGTTATTGTACGAGTGTGTGTGTGTGTATGTTCTTCAGAGAAAAAGTGACTACAGGGTGAGTGGTCCAGTTTGAGGGTTGAATCCTCGGTTTTAAGGTTCAATTTAATATAAGGTACAAGGTAAAACATATTCTTGTTGATAAGTTAAATTTGGGTTATTACTTGAAAAGGTTTTATGTTAAGAAAACACGTCTTTCCTCATCCTGTCCATCGCTGCAGCTCCTCTTTCAGCCTCTGTCTGAAACACCTGGTCCTAGCTCCCATCCCTTTAAGGCCCCTCCCTGTTTTGATTATTTACCTGGCTTTGTTCGGCCGTGAGCCAGAGGAGACACTCGGGTTTCATTGTGCAAACATTTGGCATGTTCCGATGTAAACTCGATATACAGGCTGGACTCCTGAGGAGGCTTTTCAGGAGCTTCACAAGCTTCTCCTTGGGCTTGTTAACTTTGCAAAACTTTAACATACTCAAAAAACTATAAAACACACTAAACAAAAGCTTAAAAGCTAAAGCATCACGTCTCCTTTAAGATTGAGGTTAAGTATTTATGTTTTGGGGTGAAGGCAAAGGGAAAACATGATATGTAAATGTATTTACCCAACGGGCAAAGTGAAACAGAAGTGACAGAGAGAGAGAGAGAGAGAGAGAGAGAGAGAGAGAGAGAGAGAGAGAGAGAGAGATGAGAGAGAGAGAGAGCGAGAGAGAGAGAGAGAGAGAGAGAGAGATGAGAGAGAGAGAGAGATGAGAGAGAGAGAGAGCGAGAGAGAGAGAGAGAGAGATGAGAGAGAGAGAGAGAGAGAGAGAGAGAGAGAGTGAGTGGGTGTGTTTACGCCCTCGTTGCATCGATTTGCAAGGCAGATAACAGAAACGCGTCCAGTGAATGGGGGTAAATGCTAACTTTGACTCAGGGAAAGATTTCAAATCACAGCGAGCGCACGTTATCAAAATGTCATCATCCCAACACATGCCAAGGTGACACTGTGCGATTTGTGAAGTCGCAAATCAAAGAGGGACGAGCAGCCGTTCATCATCTGCTGCAGAGAATCTGTGGTGGATGTTGTTAGCATCCGAGGAGTGTGATGGAAACCGTTTTAATCAAGGTTATAAAAAAAATACAATCGCCTACGCAGCTCCTGTCGTTCGGTTATATTTCTATAACGTGGTCAAGGTTATCGCACATATATGAATCTTACTACAACTATTGTATTATTAAATATATATGCACTCCCACAGTGATTAAATATACAACATCTTCTCCCTGTGTTTCAAAATAAAAGCCACAATAGATCCTTTCAGCCAGTAAAAGCCCAGGTGTGGTTAACAATGGCTCTGTTCAGTTCAACCTGACCGTGGGACAGCGTGGACGCCACCAGGAGCCACAAGCTGCAGCAGCTACATGGAACTCAGCCATTATTCATCTCATCATTTACTCTGCTGGGAACAAACCCACAAAACTCCAGTCGACCAGTTCCCATTGTTCTGCAGCCGGCGAGCATCAGTCACATTAATGAGACTGACGGGACCGAATGTCTGCAGTGACAAAAGACTGTAATCTTTATTATTACTCATATTGTTGTATAAACTGCCACTAATTAGCTTTTTTTGTCATTTACTAATTAATTGGGCGAGTTACTTTGTCAATCCATTGAGATGATAATTTGTCATTTGAATAAAATCAAGTTCCTGCTGACCTACAGTCCAAAAACCAAGGATATTAAAAATACTATCATTGAAGGTCATATTTTCTTTGTCATTTTTAAAAGTCTTTTGAAATCACAACCTTATTGTTCTCAACACGTGGCTTTAATTGTCTCTAATTCAGTTTAGCCGCTGGTTCCTACATGATTTTGGGTATATTCTTAGTTATTCACCAGTTTGCTTTGTTTTGGTACAGTTTCTTATTTTATGTGTTACTTGTCCCTGCTTGTATTTATGTTTTAAACTCTTTTACTTCATCACTTCCCATTTTAAACATGGTGTTTTAGTATGAAAGGCTACCGATATTATAAAGTTGCACACATTTTCCTACGCGTGATGAGTTATAATAACAACCAACAGCTGAGCTGAATGCTCCAGTGGGGAACTGTGCACCAGGCGACACACGGCAGGTGAAGCCTGTGCACAGCAGCAGCCGGGTGGCAGGTCGCTGTGCCACCTGTGGACAGGTGACTGGCAGCCTTCCACAGCAACACTTGGGGTCACATCTGTTTCAGTGGCTGCACAGAGCCAATAAAGAAGCTGATATGACTTGACTTTTAGGAGCATGTGGTCACATTTGTGTTACTTTAAAAACACCTCTTGCTCCGTGGAACAAACAAACACTGGTGTAGACACAGTTCTTCTCTCTCTACGGAGGCAGAGCTCTGGTTGCAGCTGCAGTTGTGTAAGTGTATGTGTGTCACCTAGCAACATTACCTATTCCCAGTATCACTGTAAGATGCTCAGTTTAAAAAGAAAAAATATAAATACTGCGTGAAAGTTTGAAGTATTATTACTATTGCCAACCTCACGAGTTGTGAAGTGTAGTTGTCAGGAGACTGAGTAGATTTTAAATAAGCAGCTCATGTACTTCAAGAAGAACGTTGTTTCATTTGATGAATATTAAATATTTTCCTCTTTATTACACGTAGGAATCTATAACAGGTAAAGAGACTGATTAAAAAATATATAATCTAAATATTTATCTCCAATTTAGTCAATGTTTGCCTTTAACTATATGTAAATACAACAAAATATTGTTTTTAAGCAAAATTGCAGGAGTTCTCATTTTCTTCTGCTTAGCTTGAACTGAGCACCAGAGTAAATCTCCAGGGCCAGTGATCCACAGTCCAAAAATAACCAATCTCCCCCATCACGCTCTTAACTTGATGGAATACGATGTTGAACATATGTTCTCATCTTAATTTTCTGGCAGCGGGAAGCTTCCAAATGGACACAGAGAATCCTGAAACCAAATCCACCGGTTAATCCTGTGTGCTGCCCACAGCTGCCTCCGCAGCCTGCTGGGTCATAAGCTCCGATAAGAATCCACCATCTGTAGTCCGATCGCAGCTCAGCCCTGTCCAGCACCTGCAAACACAAATCAGCCCAGAAACACCGACTTCCCTGCAATCTTAAATTGAGACCGTCAATCTGGGATGGGTTCTGGAGAGAGCTGCAGCAGTCAGAGGGAAGAGGGTCAAGGTCGGGTCAGGACAACAGCTGAAACTTTATTCTAAAGGTTTAATGTCGGTTTATGAACCACGCCGATCCACTGACATAAGAATATCCAGGGTTTGGTTCACTGGCTTGAAATAACACAAACGGTATGATCCTCTGTATATTGTGGTGACTCATGCTTAGTCATCCTTGGAATGATGATGGCCACGGAGAAAGTGCAGTTACATTTTAAGAAGTAGTTGCACACTGTGATTTCAGTTGAGCTCGACCAAAACATGGATTATCCAGTAAGATCGGCCGACGTGAGCCTGTCACAGACGTGTCGATATCTGAGTTCATGTTTGCTGATATACACTGATATGAATTTAAAAGAATAAACAATGCAGAAAATATTTGCATTTATTTTTTATAAATGTGTTGTAAAGTTGTATACATTTGGCTTTATTTATATTTTGTTTTATAGTTAAACCAACTGTGCAATAATAAGCCTCACTAACATATACCATGTAATAATACGTATATATATATACATAATAATATATATATATATATATATGATATTTGTAGTGGCATCAGCCCCTAAAAAAAATCTGTCTCAGTCCAGCTCTGCTTTTTCCTTTTCAGAAATAATGTTCTGATGGTTATTTGATTTTTAAAGATAAGACGATTATAATGTATACGTAACTTAATTGGATGACAATAATTACATTGACTTTGCACCACAACAAGTCAATAAGCAGTGGTGGAGTTGATTTATCATTGTTTATCGGTCGTGGTGCAGCCTCTACGCCAAAGGCAATGTGTGAGTCTAACATTTATCAGAAACCCAAAACGCCTCTTCTGGTGAATTCTCTTGGCCTCGGGCTAAACATGGGTTTAACATGACAGCTGCACGTGCACCAGCTCAACAGATGCAGTGGTTTCTTTAGCACACACCCGGGCAGCCACAGGTGCTGCAGGGAGAGTCAGGTTTTATCAGATCCTTTCTCTATTAATGGCAAAGTTACTTCTCCACTAAACCTTTGCAAACGGGCTTCAGGCTCACAAGGCTCCCAGTGAAGGACCTCCGGGCGTCTTCCATTAATAAAGAGATCTGAAGTGCCGTCACTTACTTTGTAGCTACGGCCCAAACGAGCAATGTGAGCAACAAGCAGGCTGCAGACTACTGGGAAACAGAGATGCATATTGATCTGACACGTTCTGGTAAGCCCATTTCCTGACAGACCGGTTTGACAGTGGATTTGTGATTATAGATCTGACAACACACTGGTTCTCTCAATGAAACTGGGATTTATATCCACAAGAAACCTCCAGGGTGAAAACAACTGTATGAAGAGACCAGCAGGTCTTCAGCGACATGTGTACATCACCCAGTAAGCCACCAGTCAGTACTTCTATGGTCAAGGTTAATCTGAAGACTTTGGAGAGATCTGTCTCAATCTGTCTCAGCGTGAGTTCAGCCAATGAGCTTTCACTACTTCTGCAAACACTGAGCTGTAAATGAGAAGTGATGAAAAACACTTGCTTTGCTTAGCTTGCATCTGTTATAGGAGAAAAGTTGTAATTGGATTTTGCTAATAAGACAAAGCGTTGTCACCATAACAACCTAAAGCTGCGCCATTAAGACTGAAATGGAAAGCAAAAACCTTGGAGACATTCTGGCACCTTCTTTTCTCCTTGTTCGTTTTTTTGACAAAAAATTCAGATGAACTGAACCTGAACCTGAACCTGAACCTGAACCTGAACCTGAACCGAACCTGAACCTGAACTCAGAGCTTAATCTGAATTTGCCAATTTATCTTCACTGGAGCAGCTCCAAGGTTAATTTTTCCTTTCAGTGCCATTACAGATTAAATCCTCACTGAGGGCTCCAGCTCCAGAGATTCATAAGTAAGTAACATTTAGATCAAATTTGGTTCTGCTTTAAGAGTAAACGCTTGCTTGGCTGCATCTTTTCTTCGACCAGGAAATCCACACACACACAAACACACACAGACACACACACTGGGAGAGTCCGAGACAGTACAAGTACACATAAAACCTCTAAGCTTTGCAGGTCCACTTAGAAGAGAGCAACTAATCCAATCAACTACAGCAGCTAATGCACAATGAAAGCAGAGTAATTTACTCTGAGAAGCCAGTCGGCCACTTCCTGGGTGGACGAGGGAGAGAGGGAGAGAGGGAGAGAGGGAGAGAGGGAGAGAGGGAGAGAGGGAGAGAGGGAGAGGAGGAAGAGGAGGGAGAGGAGGGAGGGAGAGAGAGACGTTCAGAGAGAAAGTTTGAGGATGAAGAGATCAGGACAGATGAGCCAGAGATCTATATCACACTCTTCTTGAGCTGCTTCCATTTGTCTTTTCACTCTGTTTGGTATCGACTTCAGCTCCGTCTCTCTCCATCGATCTCTCATCCGCTCACAGGCGCTCTCTCTCCATCATCTCACCTGCCTCACTCGCGGCTCAGCCTCTTCTCCTGAACAAGGTCCGGTGCTCCGCCACGCAACCGCTCGCTCGGTGCGTCCGACTCTCCGTCCTCCAGCACCTGCTGTCGGAGATCAGCCTCTCCTCCGTTCACATGATACTGAGAGCAGCCCTCCCTCCATCCATCCTCCCTCTCCGTTCCACCCTCCCTCTCTCTCGCTCTCTCTTTCCTCTCTCTCTCTCCCTTCTCCTGGCTGCTCTTACTCCGAGGCGAGCACAAATGCACTCTCTCCCCGACTCCTTCTGTCCCTCCCGATGTCTCCCCTTTGTTTGCTTTTCATCTCCACCTCCCCCAATTAGTTTTCCCCTCTTGATGTGCGAGTGACGGAGTGTTATCCATTCAAGCTGTGGGTGTTGCTCTGCGTTTCCCATTTGCCTCAGTGAGTCGGCTCGTTAATGACAGACCCCTGCACATTCAATGGGGGCAAAAATTCTGCAGGCGGATGGAAGCTTGAAAGCAATTTTTTTTTGGAGAGTCTCATTTGGGAGGTGACATCAGATCTCCCGGTCCTATTATCTGCCTCGCTTCTGACAGCTTGTTCCCACATCATAAAACACCTCCTGCATAAAATAGCCCAACTATCCCTTTGTCCAATTGACACATTAGTGGCCGGCAGTCAGATGAAAAGCTCTCAAAAGCTGCACATGTTGCAGCAGGCGAACACATAATGGGGACGAGAACACATGCTCAGCCAAAAGAGGAATAAGCACAGGACCGTGTTGTCCAATGTTTTCCTCAGCAATCACATTTTCTCTTGTTGTTTTTTGGTGGGAGGCTAAATCCTCTGAGATTTGCACAGAAGCCCTTCAATGGACTTCAATACATGCTGCCAGTTCATGTCCTGCAGGAAACACACAGTAATCTACAAAGATTTATTAATGCTAAATCACTCCAGTTGAATTTTTATGTGAATTATAGTAGTGAAGAGTTGAGAAAAGTCCTATATCTCCACTCAGTGAGCACACACCTCCCCCTAGAGAGACCACATCTCCACCATATCTCACAAAAGTTTAACTTTGTTCATCAATATCTATGAATTATTCTCTGAGAAATCAGAGAAAATGTTGAATTATGTAAAATGAGTCGAAAAAAATTAATACTGTATCCCCAGATCTGGATCCAAATTAAATTTGAATGAGATCTTCCCTGACCCAAACTACATCCTTTCACGAAAACACAACCTTAATTGATTGTTAATTGATTTAAACTGTGTCACATAAATCGTATCTCTTTTACGCAAGGCTATTCAACACGTATATTCCTACATGGTAAAACCAAAGATAAAAACGATCTATACGTAATAAATCACACATCATCTTACCAATAATGATCCATCTTTTGGAAAACAGTGTCAGAGAAGCTCGCTTTCCAAAATCTCATCCCAACCCTTCCTCCTCCTCCTCCTCCTCCTCTTTTCCTCTGAAGCATTCTCCTCTGATGACAGATTTAGCTGCTTGCTAAGGTTAGGGTTGTAGATGCACCAGGAGTCCCGAGCTGCAGAAACCCTAATGGTGGTGGAGCCAATCGATAAGCCAAGCTTCCGGCCCTGAAACAAACCCATGAGGGGATGTGAGGCGAGCCTTTTGGCGGCCTGTTGGCCAGTCCACACCCTCCTGTGGGTTTAATGTTACAGGTAGCCCAGAGCCGGGTTAGGCAGACACACACACACACACACACACACAGACACACACACACAGGCAAGTGCACAACAATGAAAGAAGCACACAAAGCCTGTTTTCTTTCTGCGTTTACCCGCTCAGGAGGTTGGGTGATACTGGATAAGCTGTGTTTGTGGTTTCCCAGCAGAGGTCTCAGGTAAGCTGCTCCTCACTCACCTGGGGAGAAACCAGGAGAAACTCCGAGCCCCACACCGCGGCCGAGAAGGAGCATGAAGAGTGCAGGTTAAATACGATCAACACCCTCTGCCCGTGACATGCCTCCGAGTCGCCTAGTGGGCCGGAGGTGAAGATGAAACAGGATCTTCTCTCACACACAGCAGAACAAATGGTCGAGCCAAGTGTGTGTGTGTGTGTGTGTGTGTGTGTGGGGTCGACTAAACAAGTTCCTTTCTTGTTTTCAAGTGAGTGCACAGGAATTCAGGATTGTCAAGATAATTAGGTGATGTGCACTTATAAGAGCAAATGTATGTGGGTCATGCTGAGAGTCCTCTGACTCGGGTTCCTCCATTTCTCATTTCATTAGTTCCATCCCCCTCTCCGTCTCTCACTGTGACTGTCTGCCTCCCACTCTATTCACAGTCTTCTCCTGAGGCAGCTAAATTTATGTACACACCACTAAACTGCGGAGAATACCACTTGATAACAGCACTAGTAACACTTTCGTTTACGAGAGTTCTGTGCCCGTGACGCCCCAGAACACCCCCACACCACACGTGCTGAAGTTCCCCCCTCCTCTAAAACCCAATTTCCACTGGTGGAAAAAAAACCACTCACATCTGGGAACAGCCACAACCGGCGCTCACTCATGGGTCAAATAACTCTGCAGTAGACGCAGGCTTTAATCGGCAATGATGGAAATACAACACCCAGGCGAACAAGCTAATTTCTCCTTCTTCATTTTAGTCCCCACTTTACGATGTGCATTGAACATGTGGGCGTTGGTGCGTAAACAGACATTAATGTTTGTTTTTACATTTTTGGAAAACAACAAGCAAGAGCAAATTTGATTGTGCAAATAGCAAAACAAGTTTTCTGATACGTGGAAAAGGCAAAACTCCTTTTCTGGCAATGGGGAAAAAAAATCAATGAATTATTTGAAGTGGGTTTATAAAGTGGGTTTATACCAGCATGTATTAAACCTGCATACCTGCTAATTTTGGCATGAAGAGGTCTAACACTGTGGGGCAGATTCAGGCACCTCCGATATTCTTTTCATCATATCTGTCTCTAAGAATCGGCAGTTCTTACATCAGCTCCACTAGTTTTTTCAAGTGTGACTTTGTTATTTAGGCTGTAGCAACACTTGGAGTGAAGCTGGAACCTTAGTACTCTGCAGTTGCTCCATGATTTGAACTCTTTTAGATTCAGCTCCATCACATGTCTGGCGGCTTTGTGAATGGGTGAAACCTTTAAGATTCTGGTGGCTGCAAAGTGAAAAGTACACGTTGTATTATTACAGAAAATAAATGATACACTTTGGTTTGGTCATTGGTCGGTGCCAAAAAAAAACTGAAATATTATGCATCTTCATAATCTCTATGAATAACAAGGTTTGTGTAACTGTGTGCATTTGTGTCATAGAAACAGACACTGAATACAAATTGAAATAAATAGTTTTTCATTCTGCCATTGCTTTTCCACTACTCTAATGATGGAGCGCTGGTTGCAATAATATTAAAATAAATGATGCAATGTACCGACAGTGAGGATGGAAGATAGGACATGCATGCAAATACTAATGTAAACAACACAGGATGCACTTTTTTGGGAAATGGCTTTGCAAATCTTTTAAGAGGATGTTCTCAAAACATTTGTAGGCCCTCAGGGACACACATCATTAATTTCATTGAGTTTTGCTTGATTAAAACATCCTGAGGGTTCCATAAAAAAGGGAAAGCTGCATAAGATGGGTTTCTACTAAAAATGTAATTAACATGTGGATGTGGAAGCTTGGCCCCCTCACAGCTTGAAAGGTGGCAGAGGAAGTTTCTTCACCACAGCCACGGTGCTGTCAGCACTCCCAGAATCCCGCTGGCTCCCATAATCACCTTGCTTTCTGGTGGCCCTCTATTGATTTTGGCAGTGATAAAGCTGGACCCTAACTGGATGTGAAACCACTGGACAGCCAGTGGAGCAGGCAGCATATGGAAGACATGCTGTAGCTTGGCCACAGCTCAGCAACACAGTGCCCGGGTTTCTTGTCAGACTATCAAGTGTCGTCCTGAGTGTCATTTAAGATATATGTGGAACCACTACATCTCAATATCAATGTAATAGACATCACTGATTAAAACCAAGGGCTGTATCCCTTCGTCAACCAGACCAGTTTCATACATATCATCCTTTGTGAGGCCACTGCGACCTTGACCTTTGACCCCCCCAAACCTAATCAGACAATCTGTCAATATACGTGAACATCCGTGCAATATTTAAAAGAATTCCCCGCAGGTGTTCCTGAGACATCATGTTCACAGGGCAACACATATGTGTTTGTGAGGTCACTGCACCCTTTACCTTTGAGCACTAAATTATAATCACTTCATACTTGAGTCAAACTGAGTGTGAAGACGTTCTGGTGCTCTTGAGATATCGTGTTCACAGGAATATAACAGATGGACGAACAAACAATCTGAGAACATGATGCCTCCGGCTGCTGGCTGTGCCCGACATGGAGGCTGCATGAATGGACCTTCTCATATCCACCCATTGATTCTCTGTATGGTGCATTTTGAGCATCAGAAGAGGCATGTATTCCAGCATGCAATTCACTTCCATTTTATATAGTGCCAAATTACAAAGAAATGTTATCTGAAGGCACTTTACAGAGTAAGGCTGAGACCTTACAGTGTTACAGAGAGAGACCCAGCAGATCTCTCACAATTAGCAAGTACAAGGGGAGGGAACCTGGAGCTGAAAATCACTGAGGGGCGAGTGCTCAGCTGTAGGTCACCGGTTAGGTTGACAGGAGATAATTGGGGTATAAGAGAGGGGGGGGGGAGAGAGAGAGAGAGAGAGAGAGAGAGAGAGAGAGAGAGAGAGAGAGAGAGAGAGAGAGACACACATATAAGCTAGTATAGGCAGGATTCAATCCAATGTTATATTATTTCCGATATGTGCTAGTCTCAGGGAACCCTGTATCTTTCCGATTAGATACACTTTCCCCAAAAATAGATGGCTCAAAATTAAACTTCTGACAATATGTCCCGGATCAAGTGGATGTAAGTGCAGTGGGCTCCAGTGTCTCTCAGTGATTAGAGTCATTATGTGGACATGCAGGGCTGTCAGCTGCTGCGGCAGTGAGGAACACACACACACACACACACACACACACACACACACTAGAAAAGAGAAAACGCAGTAAACAACCCAACTAACCTCAGGCAGAGAATGAGGCAGAGAAAGTGAAGAAGACGATATACAAATACAGAATAACCTTTAAGGGCTTAGTTTTTTGGGACCCAAAAGCTGACATGGACACATCCAGTAGAGCTGAATTAAAGAAGGAGTTCATGAAAAGAAGAGCTAAGGACGGATAAGTGAGGGCTCGGGCTGGCAGTCTGAGTTGGGGATTGGAATGGTGGTGCTGAACGGTTTGGCGTGGCGAGTGGGTTTGTGGCATTGTGAAATGAATGGCGTGGCCGGAAAGACGCTGGCGTCTTGGTGCACAGGAGATTACAGGTCAGTGAGGAGGAGGAACACGAAGAATGAACTTCACATTCAGAAAGCGCTGAGCAGCTGAGGAAGTAGATACCACTGAGCAGGCTTACGAGTCTGGTGTCGGGGGGGTGCACGGAGAGCCAGGGTGTTTTGAGATTGATGAGGTGTGGAGTTGAGCCAGGTAAGCCACACCCACGACTCAGAAACACATAAACACCGTTTAGTGTATATAAAAATGGTTGTTTTGAGCCATAAACCTGTATTCTGTTGAATGACCAGCAGAGGGCGACACTTGTAGTTGCAAAAAGCTGTCAACGTCTATGAAATGAAGTTTCAACAATGGCCGAACTCTTTGAGGAGACTTTGTGAGTTGCTAAGATTCCCCTTTGTTAGGAGACATCTTCTCTGCTGTCACCATTTTTGTTGTTTTTTTGAAATTCGCGACTCTTTGATATCCCCTTTAATGGATGTATTCCTTAACATGAATGTGGGCAGGGATGGTTAATTGATTTAAAACTGACATGTCTCTTTGCATTGTAAAATAGATATTAAAGCACAGTATGTATTTGGGCATCGGAGCTGTGTGATTGACCAATGGGCGCAGGTCACAGGTCTTACTCCCCAGTACATGGCTGCTTCTGGTTTCAGAAAAACAATATGGCCGGGGGCGAAAATGCCAAACTGTTCAACCTGCACATCTGTGAACTGCGGCAGGAAGGAGACAACTGGTGTAGACTGTGGAAGAAGATGTTAACTCCACACAGAGAGGTCCTGGCTGAACTGAGTGAACCCTGTGAGGCGGCGGTGCTAACCACTGCACCACCGTTCCGCTCCTTACACACACACACACACAGACGAGAGGAAACAAAAAATAAAACAACAACTCGTGACTGGAGTCGTGAAGCAGCAGCTGAATATGAATTTCTAATATATGACGTGGGAAATGTTGGACCATAAAACAGGTACAGGCTTCAAAATTGATTCGAGTTCCATTTACGGTCTTGAAACTGTAGAGTGCGTTTATGGCTCTGTGGGAAATCGAGAAGAACTCAAAACCATTTGCCGCTACCGACTACACACCGAGGGTTGATGAGTCATGCTGGAATTTTCTATCAGGAATCGCAGCATGAAAAATAACATTGTCTTCGACACAGTCCAGACAAAAAACAACGTCAACTACAGTCGGCTATATTTAGAAACATGATTTTGACGACAGTGGCTGCATTTCTGTCATCGAACAACTATTGCTTTGAATCATGAACAATGGAACACAATGCAACACAATGCCTGAGTGAAGCAGCTGAAACACTGACGCATCATCCGTTCAAGCTCTCCTGCTTTCTCCATTCCCCACTCAGTGAGGTATATGTACAGTGTGCAAATGAAGTGTCTCCTGAACTGAGACGTAATAGGGCTTGATTACACGGATTCGACCTCCCGATAGTGTGAAATGGCTCCATTAGCAGGCAACATTACTCCCTCAATACGTCTTGAGCTTTGCAATTAATTAGCGGACTACGTCTAAACTAGCTGAGGAGGCCAATGAAGCACAACTAGGGGAGGAATGTTGTAATTGCTGTTTTAAATCATCTGCAGGGAAATGGAGAGCGGATTCGAAAAACCAAACTTGATTCTTACGTCTCAAAGCTGAAAGCTGAGCATTATAGGACACCACTTCGGAAAGATTCCAGCCTGTCTTCCTCTTTGCTCATCCGCCCTGGCAGCTGCACTCGAGCATGTGTCTGACCGAACAGGTGCGTTGACTAACAGGCGAAACCCCATCTGCTGAAATAACCTCCATCATCGCCGTGCGGTTCTCTCCCGGTGTCCTCTGCACAACCTCTGCAGGCAGACCACGTTGCGGCTGCACCGGGGTCACGGTGTTTTGCCCCGGTGAACCCACTGAGGAGCAGGTACTACCGGTTTGGGTCACAGCAGGGGTCCGCCTGGTATTGATGTGGCAGCGATAGCAAAGAGTCAGTGCGTCAACATAGAAAACAGCTTTTTGCTTTTATATTCAAGATGAAACTCAGCTGGTTTGACTTTGTGAAACAAAGTAAGCAAAAAAGGAGATGGAACAGTTTGTGTATTTTCTGTAATCAGTTACATACAGATTAATATGTAAACGCACAATAAGAGAGAATTGGTTGAGGTGGGAGCAGCTTTCACCAGCACTGGTTTCCAGCTCTTCCTGGAGAATCCCATGGCTCCTTTAAAACGTGACGGACCTCTCTCTCTACTCTGAGCTCCCTTAAGATGTCAGAATGCTGTATCCGCTCACTGATTAGCTCGGCCAGCCCACAGAGAAAACTCATATTTACTCCTCGTGTTCACAATCTGATTCTTTACCCAAAGCTCACGGCTACAATCGATCATTTAAATCAATATATCTCTGCCTTCCAGCTCCTTCCCCACCACTACGGCCCAGTGCAATTACACTAACGCTGCACTAATCTGCCTGTTGATCTCACACTCCATTATGTGAGTGAGGGGATAATAAGGGAATAATAAAGACCTGGTTCAGAGCAGGCAGGTCATTTTCTACCAATTATCTACTGCCCACATGAGCAGGGGAGCTTCCCAGGGGGAGAACACTGTCCCCAGTCGCTGACCTTTTGAGGAACCTCTCCAGTTGCTCCAAACTACCTCTGTGTGAACAACAGCCAGTGGAACAGAGGCACCTCCTCTTCCCTCAGGGGATAAATCATAAACAGCTCCACTCAGCTGGGACTTGTGAGTGTGCCAAGATGGCAAGATAAACAGGCTTTTATATATATGATGTACAGTGTTCTATAAATTACTGTACATTAACCTGTGCAAATCTGCTGAACACTCTATAGTTCTGTCTTTGCAAATGTGATTTATAAGATTCATAGGACTTAACATGTACTAACATCCTCACCACTTATGGTCAAGATATTAAATACGAATAAAATAATAGATATTTTTAAATTGCATTATGATGAGACTTGGGAACCGAGGTCAAAAAATGTGATCACTTACTCCTCGGGTGAACTGTGATGTACTCACGTGGTAAGAGGTATTGGACTAATACTTTGTGATACGGGTACAAAGAACGTGGCTTATCAAGCAGCGGGGGGCAGAGGGAGAATCAGGTTGTGGCAGCTGCCTGAATGAAATCTAGTCTTGCAGGCGCCATGGCTCTTAATGGACATAACATCTACCTCAGTCAGTGTGTATGGAAGAGAAGATGAAACCAGAGGAGGCTGAGATGATCTGTGCAGAGCAACAGATGAAGCAGCCAAGACGTATACAGTTTAATGGAGGTGCTCAGAAACATAAAATGGTTACACCCCAGTGTATAATGGAGCAGCAGCCGATGGGTTTGAAGATTTACGCAGCTTCATTAAGGGATGGGGCTAAATTACAACGAGAGACTCTGGAGTCTGGACACATTGTCACGTTTGAAGTATTATTTCCTGATATCCAAGGAATCCACATTAAAAACTGTTCTTTCCACCCACCACGCCATATGCCAATACTGTAGTGTGGGGGTTATGCTCAGTTGGTGTCAGTGTGTTAAATTGCAAACTGTCTCTTTACTATAATTGATGATTCTGACATCAGGAGTGGTGGCGTAACGCAGAGACTCTCCAGGAATAGTTTTCGATTCCCATCACAGTAAATTCACTCTTTCCTGGCAATCACACTCTGACTCTGAGTTCAATTGAACATCTGTGAAATGTGAGGACATCAGGACACAATGAGGGGGCGTGCAACACAACATTAGGAAGACGGCAGTAATATCTTGTTCAGAATGTCCAATACAGCAACTGTTCAAATGGTTTTATTTGTCACCGCGACAGAGAAGCCGTACCCTGAGTCAGTGGGCGAGCTTCATTGTTCCATAGTTGGTTAGTTTCTCTTCCTCCTCACAACACCGAATAAGGAGGAAAAATAGCCGTTAACAAAGATCCGAAGTGGCACATATCCCCAATTAAAGCCTCTTTGGCTCGCTCCTTCTCATCTTCCAGCGCTGAGGAGCACTTCATTACCACCCAGCTCCTCGTGTCAGTCCGAGGGTCGCTCCAGCCCAGAGTAAGTGGCTGCACGGCGACAGATGGGTGCATATATTTTACATAATATATCAATAAGGAGTGTCCCTAACCAAACACGTTCATTAAAACTATTTAATTTATAAATAATTCATAGATTTGGCGATTATCTGCATCACTGGACATACAGTAATGCAAAAATGCCATTTGAATGATTTTTCCCATTAGAGCAGAATTAAGTTGTGAAGGGAAGAAAAAAAAAGTCCATATCCGGAAATTAACAGTTCCTGCAGAAATGCCACGACATATATTCTGGCCTCCTTACCGCAGCAGGAGCTTTAGACTGAGGAGATAAGCACCACCATTATCGAGAGCAATCGAGTTAATGAGTGTTTAATTGGGAACACGTCGCTGGGAAACGACTCAGCACCGAGACGTTAGTGTGTTCTCACTTTGCCTGAGGAGCACTGTCCTACCCCAGTGATTCAGGGTTATTTAAGGTACAACAACACAAAGAGAAAAGTCCTGTGTGCCAGGGTGAGATGGAGGAGACTCACTACCAAGGACAGAAATGTGTGAGTGCTTTGTGTTTGTACTCACACACTCACACACACCTGGCTGGTTCAGGATAATGGTGTAATAGATTTGAAGCAGTGGCTAAGGCAAAGGATCCAGGACGACAGTATTTAATGACGGACACTGAAGGTCCTTTTGAGGAGACAAAGGCTTTCACCGAGGTGTCTGCAAGTGCCAAAATGAAATGGTCTGGTTTCAGCAGGTTTTTGCATTTCCTTAACCAGTTAATTCCATTCTTAGCATTCGGCCTTTCACAGAAATATGAATTCTGGATAATCC
This sequence comes from Pseudopleuronectes americanus, assembly GCA_038501795.1. Classification (NCBI taxonomy): domain Eukaryota; kingdom Metazoa; phylum Chordata; class Actinopteri; order Pleuronectiformes; family Pleuronectidae; genus Pseudopleuronectes; species Pseudopleuronectes americanus. The sequence goes on along the minus strand of CM076717.1, from coordinate 22,845,011 downwards.
TCCCTCTACACTGAATTCTTTTCAGAAATTTCCTGCACATAACAATCTCAAAACCCATTTGCATGAATTATAGCCACATTTTCGACCGTTTAGCGTTATGCATTGTTTTGTCGAGTTGGACGTACAGCTACTAGCTCACTGCAGGCCTAAGTTACATGCTGCCTGCTGCCTGTAATTAGAACATAAGTATTATCACAACCACACTGAGAAGGAATACGTGAATTGAGTCACAGCGAGTGCGGTATAGCGATAACGGTGTTACTCCTAACTTTCCTATTGACAATAGATATTAGCTGCTCCAACTTTATACGGAACAAAATCTACTTGCTTCAGAGAAAAATTCCCTCCTCAAGAATTCCCTCCTGGGGCCCAAAGCAAATGAATAATTAAACAGTAGGTATGTGGCTGTGGGTAGCTAAGCTGTTTAACGTCAGTGCAGCCTGAGACTGATTGAATACATAACTCAGCCTAATGACTCAGTGATTACTATCAGAGAGCTGTACTGTGGATAACTATCGACTGCTCAAAACCAACCTGGAGGCAACACTAACATGCAACACAGGCCGGTTTGCAACAGAAACTAAACCCAAATAATGATATTCAGTGGGAGTGTGAGCGCTGTGTTCTCCTCCGTGCAGCCTGAGCACCCTTGCACCTCCAATTTCCTCTATCCGCTGAACCCTCTCATTGTCCTTTCCAGACTCATTATGACTCAGTTTCTACGTGGCTGTGGCCCATTTGATGCAGAATGAGGAGGCAACTGCTACTTTTTTTTTCAGTTGCTCAGATTCTGGCGGCGAACCGTGCAAACAAAAAGAACAAAAATCTATAATCTAATACGTAATTAGTCTTCACTTCTCTGTTCGCTTTTCATTCGTGTGTCTCATTCAACCCAGTGAAAGAAGAAACCCGACCTCAACCCCCTGCAAAAGATAATTAGATTAGATAACCAGTGTTCATAAAGACATTTGCTGTCTTGAATCCTCCTGTTGTTAGTGTCACTGACAGCTATTGATTTTGAGCCTTTTATTGAATATCAACCATTAGTGTGACATGTTTTATATATAATGTGTTTATCATTTTGTAAACATGTATCCTAGGTTATTTTACCCTTATGACATATTTTATGAGGGTATTTAAGATGGGAACTAAAAATATTCTATAGATTGGTACTTAGTCTCCTTTTCCAACGGCCTTGGCTAACAACACAAACATGAACTTAAATATAAAGGTCACAACTCACAGCACCACAAACAAAGACTCGTGGAACTCATAACAGAACTGGATTACAAATGAACTACTGTAAATATTTATGTGTGCGCAAGTTGTAATATTAATGTTTGTGTCTTAAAGATGTGTTACATACAGTACATACTTGTGCTCTCTATCTCTTGCCCAAGTATTTAAAGCATAAATAGTAAATACAAAAATGAAGCCAAAATATCAGATACAGGTGCCGCCATCTTGTCATTTGGAGCCATAGTCTGGGAGATAGTCAGTCAGGATCAATCGGCTTCACTTTTTGGAAGCCGTCCTGTCGTCAATCTTTAAATAGAGTCTATAATTTACCACCACACATTGGCTTCACTTCCCCTATCTCCGTCCCTTCGACTGCAGATGTACGACACCATAAGAACAGACAGGCTTTGCTGAGTGACAACATTATTTCATGCACAATTTAAATTCTTGTTAGGCGCCAGGAATAAGTCAGAGTTGAGATAAGGAGGAGGGAAAGTCTGCTTATGGATTTCACTGTTGCAAAATTACAGGTGTTATCAGCCATCATAACTGTGTCTATATTCAGGTCACAACACAGAGTTAGGACCTGAATGCTGAGCACGAATCTGGTTGGAACAGAGGGATCGTATGAATACCAACTAACTGAGTAGAGATAGTCCGTGATGGTCTGGTCATGTTTCATTCTGCCTTCAGATGATTAAAGTTGGATGTATAATAAAATGTGATCTGCTTCAGTAGCTTTGTTGCACGGATCTCAAGGGCTTCAATAGTTGGAAACACAACTCAATGCTCAAGTGAATGAGGTCGAGCATTAAAACAAATCTCTGTGATGCATAATGTTGTATTTCAATAAGAGCAGGACTCACCATAAGCTTCTGGTCCTGGAGAAGTTCTTGTCGACCCTGCAGAGAAAGAAATGAGAGCAGATTAATGCAGATTCTCATCCGGTGTGTTACTGAAAGATGATGATTAGCGACATTTAATCTGTAAATCATTGAGTCCAAGTGACAAATGCAAAGATTTGAAGAAGTGACCTTAAAACAGACTTGAGATATCACGTTCACCAACTTTTTACAACCCAAATCAAATTGTTTAATCTGTGAGTAAAAATGAAAATATTTAGAATATTTGCAAGGACTCTCTTTGGGCATTCTTAAATTCTTAATCACAAATACATAAACAGAAATATTTGAGGATGAGGTTGTCTTATTTAACCAATTACACTTTGTTAAATGTTCCCCTTCCTCACACAGGCTAATGATGGGAACAAACACCAATTAACTTTGAATAACCATGCAACCAGCGCTCTGTAGCAGCGGCGAAAGGGAACTCATCAACGTACGTGATGTCGCATCCACAACACCGGGTGTGATCACAACAACAGATTGTGCAGTTGCGAACTCGCTTCACTGAACTATGAAAAAAAACAAACAGGTGAACAGATCTTTGTGCAGCAGCGGCCCCTGCACCAGTAATAAAACTGGGAAACGAGTATATAAAACTGACACGGCAGCACGCAGGGTGTAGGAATTATGATTTGTTGTTGTTGTTAAGTGGAAATGTTGATAAGCTGCGAGTGTTATCAGTAGAATTAAACTGCCTGAGGGGAAACAGAGGGCGCCTCTGTATTTCTCAGTCTGTGCATCACTTCTACAGAGTGGTAGGAGTTGTGCGGCTCTCACTTTCCATTTGCTCTGCATACAAATGAAACAGGAAACAGATCGTTCTCCCACCTGGATCAATCTTTCCAGCAGCCCTACGCTTGAGTGGACGCTGGTCAGGGACAATCAATCCACTGATAATCAGGTCTAATCCCTTTTTCCTCCGGGCTAAGCCAATTCAATGAAAACTGCTAGCATTTGATGACACACCCACACACACACACCTCGGTAAAAGACTCAATTTGGACCATCCCTCATCCATATACCAAGATTCCTCATGAATTTAATTTTTTTATCTCCTATGCGACTTGTCCATGAAGCAAGTTAAGTGCCTCAAAAACAATATACTTACCTGTCATTTGTCCACAGCTTATCGATTATTCATTTTCTTCACAAGGTCTCATGCAAAACACTTTCAAAATGATGAATGAGATGCTGTCAAACAAAGAAAAAGTAAACCCATTTACTGTAAGATTTACCCACGGAGAGTAGGGATGCATGCAAAGGCTGCACTTGATTTCCCCTCAACCCCATAAAATATTCATAGAACGACGTCTTATTCAGTTTTACCATAATTGATTCATGCCAAAGAGGGCTGGGGAGGTATAAGAGCAGAGTGCACAGTCTGACACCATCTGTGTTTTTCTTCTTCTCAAGGAGCAGCTTAAAACCTGGTATTAGATTAAATATCGTCTCTACACATATTATACAAATTTAATCAAATACAGACGCAGGTTCCTGCTGCCGACACTGCAGTAAAGTAGAAATGCTGATTATGAAGTAAAGGTCCTGCACTGGAAAAGCTAAAAAGTTGAAATTATATTATGATAGTTGATGGATTGATAATATGGATGGACGGATGTATGTGTAGGTGGCTTGATTGATAATTAGATGGATGGATGAATAGATAGCAAGACATAATTCAAATTGAAGAAAAATTGCAGAAAAAGTTGATTTTTTTATATTTCAAAAAGAATGAAAGTTTGAAAATGAAAAACCAATGAACACATTAATGTCCCTGAGGATGAGCTCAACAGCTCGATTTTTAAGTTTCCATTTTTTTCCACACGTCCACTAATTAAGGTTTAATTAAGTTTTGCACGTCTCTTAAAAGGGGCAAAGGATTAATTTCCAGTAGCATGCCCACACCACTTGGTGGCAGGATAGAGCCGGGGTTGGTTTGACCTGGTGTGACCTCTGATCTGTCTCTGCCTTCACTGTCTCACACTTTATGGCCCCCACCCCCCCAATCCCTCTCATATCTCTCTCCAGTGTCTCAGCCGGTTGTCACAATATTAAATAAAGTCGTCCAAGAGCGGATGGGGTGATGTAAGAAATTGAAACAGTATCACTGCTTTTGTGTGTCTGACATGTTGTTATCACCAAACTCTTGTGATGCCCACTTGCAGCGCGGCGGCTCTGTCATCACACACAACTCACCTTTTGTATTTGAAATGGAAACACTGACGTTGTGCGAGTCGCTGCTGAGGGCGCTGCTCTTTAACAGTGTGTTTGTTGCCCCGCGTGTTGAGAATGGAAATATTAGTTTGCCAGTCAGCGATACGGTCGGTGATGACCCGCCCCTGCTGACACAGGCAACACAATTGTGTTGGTGTTAACAGAACGGGAGTGAGAAACAGACCATCACATAAACAGAAACGCCTCCATCGTCACTCACTGACGCAAGAACACAGGAGGAAGGAAAACAGGCCGAGTTATTATGGCTGTAAGTCACAAGGGTGCAGGTCAAGGTTTTGAAATGATTGTTTAAGATTTAATTTAGGGCTGTGGCCAAAAACAGATAAAGAAACATCAGTGATTATCAATGACTGTTGGGATAAATGTCCCATTAAACACACATGAGTTGAGTTTAAAGGTTGATTTGTGTTCTTGAGTGAAGTTTGTGGCTTTAAACTCGCTAAACTTGCTTTAAACAACAAAACCTTTCACTAATCTGATGTTTACCAATTATATGTTCTAACTCCTTACTGTGCTTACACAATGCATTATATAGATACGTATTGAATTTTAATTATACTGCTATTAACACGTTTTCACACATTTGTGCTTCTACTATACGGACTATACCGGGAAGGATAAGGGAAGAAGCCATTAAATCTACATGCAGATCAGGGGGTGGGATACAGGTGAGTTTGAATTGAATTTGTGAGTGTGTGTTATTTGGTAAATATAAATCTGTGAATCTAGTGAATTCAGATGTGGTTTCTTAAAGGGACTGTTTAGAGTTGGCGGAAGTACACGCTCCACTGAATTCTATAGTTGATATTGATTTATGGACCTAATCTATTTCAATTTCTTTTGATGAACAATTATACGATTATTTAGTCTATAAAATAGTAAAAAACAAATGCTGATAGCTTTTATATAAAACAATGACAGGCAGCAAATTCTCACCATTGGCAAACTGGAAGATTTACAGAAACGTTTAAGCATATTTTCAAAGCTTTCAAATTCATGTCCAGCAGTTCTAATAAACAATTTGATTTTACATGATTCTGAAACATTCTCATCAGGATGGATATCACATTTTACTTGAATAAACTATTAGGACCATAAATATGATTCACAACTAAAATATTGAATCCTGTAACACATAAACTAAAACCGCATCCTAATCTTCTCTCTGGCAGGAAAAGAGATGAGAAGTGGACTCATCCATTCAGACCGAAATCTCTATGAATTGTGTTAGATGAGAGAGATCAATAGGAGACGCAGCTCTGTGCATCCATCAGCCTGTCTTCTGGTGTAATGACGAGGAAACGTAAACCACTCAGAACCAGATCGTCTGCTAATTATCCGGCGTCGCCACTTTCTCCCCTGCTATCGATCTGCTCACGCTGGTGTGAACTGTTTGTCTCAGTCTTTGTTTCATCATGTACAGGAGAAGAAAGGTGGGAGCGACCCTCTTCTCTCCCGGACTCTCCCACCAGCTGCTTCAGCTACAACGACGGCAGTGAACCAGAACTTCACAGGCTAATTTCATTTTCAGGGCTGCAGTCGAACTTTGGAAATAATTGGACTGAATTCAATCCAGCTTTATTAGAAGTGACAGGGATAGCCCTGAAGGGGGAAACGACAGCTTTTGGTTGGTCGCTGGGTAAAGACGCTGGTTTGGCAGAGTCCTGATGAGGCAAGTAAACATTTTAATCTTCTCCAAGAAGTCTAAGAAGACAAGTCACCGGAATAAGAATAAGATCATCAATATGATATTTGTACAACATAATTTCCTTTTACACAGAATTACCGCAGAGAAATGAGAGAAATCGAATTCAACTATATTTGTCTCAATTTGCTTTCTAAGATGATATTTCACATTAAACGTATCTGTATTTGAACTTTTCCCTCATTGTTTTACAGCTGATGTCATTTAGTCAGGATTAAACATTAAAATCAGAATCTATAATTTAAATTCTGATCAAATCCACCTACACAAGTCCCAAGTTTTGAGGTTTAATTACCTTTTCCACAGCATTGATAGGTATTAATTAGTCTTATTGGTATTAGAGAAATACTTCAAAGCCATGAACCTGAAATCTGCAATAAAATACTTTTTTGGCAGTGAAATCAAGCTGTGAATACAGTTTACATATCAACTTGACGAGCATGGGCGACGTAAAGTGTTCATGTTGTGTGTGTGAACTTGATCTGTGGAAGAAAGTGACAGCAGTAACCTACTCTCTCCTTACGCTCTGGTTTTGGTCTCCACCACCTCCTCAGGGAAACTATTGAGTTGTTTGTTTGTTGTTATTATCACTAGACAGACACTGTGACTGTCAAATAGTGAGTGGATGCAACCACATAACATCTAACATATAGGCTGTTTTAAGAAAAAACATCATAACTCTCAACAAAAATATATCTGTGTCATCATGCAAAAAATAAATATAGCATATGTATGTATGGATCTGACGAGCAGACTAGAAGTGAAGGTCTCTCACACACACACACACAATCCTCTGATGTTGCCACTTGTCTCCAGGCTTGAAACCGACTTCACTCAACAGCAGCAAAACAACCAGCTGCAATTTACAGCTCACGAAAATACCAGCGCCTGCGACTGACTAACTTTCTCTAAAACCTTCAGCTCCACAAACTGAAAAAGATCTGAAAATAGTTACGAAATAGGTCGATGAGATGAAGCAGAGCCTCTCAGCTCATGAGGGGGTGTTGACTTCACCCGCTTGTTCCAGAGGTTAAAATACGAGTGGGAGGTTTAAAAAAAAGATAGAAAGTTTACTGAATATCCACAGAGTCCAAAATAGCTGTTCACCCACACGGTCCTCAGCCACCTCGTGTTATTTTAATTGTTTTGCTTTGAATTTTCACAGCATAAAACGAATCACTCATGCAGGAGATTGAGGCTCAAATTGGGCACAATTTCCAGCTTTTATTTTAGCTCATCCCTATTTTCGTTTTGCAGTTGTTTACTAGTTAGTATTTTGCCGAAACATAATTATGTGACAACAGCAATTTCTATGAAACTGTGTGCGGAAACGATTCTGCAACAAAATCACGTCTTCCAGGAGAAAATCCTGAAACAAACGCAGAAGCAGTAATTTGTTTGTCCATTTCTCTTTGAAAATCATTTTTCTCCCCTGTTATGCATTAAGCATTAATTTCCCCGGAGTGATTCATCGTCAACAGCAACGCTTTTTAACAACAGAGACAGATTTTGTTGACAAGCGCAAATAAGAGAAAAATGCTCGATAGATTAAAGTGGAAATTGTAAACCTAATTTCTCTCTGTGGAAATACATGTTCATCCATCTCGTGTTTTCTAAGAATCCTGAGGCAAAGACAGGTCAGAGGAACAAGCTGGAGACGACAGTTATCAGAGTGGAGGATGGATGGATGGAGAAAATGGAGGAAGATAAATGAAAATTAAACACAATGGAAAACACAGGTGGCTCCCTCATGTGACCATATATAATAAATCCTGCCTCCTCCATGTTAGTAGATAGGACATGGACCGAAAGTACACATCAAATATATTTTAGTTTGCTCTTATCACACTGATGCATGTTCAAGCAATTTCATTTTTATGTAAGTTTGGTTTGAGTTATTTGATCCAATAAAATGAGGTGAACTGTCCTGATTGACAGCTAAGCCTGACTTCTGATTGGTTTAAGTGTCCATCTTCATAAACAGTCTATGGTTGTCACTTAAAACGAGTAAGTGACTTTTGTGTCCAATTGCCAAGAGTGAAACAAGCTGGAAACACAAATTTGGCAAACTTTATATAGACACACACCAAACATCACCATTTACATGAAGTGTTGCTGGCAACCCGACAAATTCAAGTCCAATAATCGCTCGTCTTAAAAACTTGAGCTACCCTCACTGATATGTGATCTTGGTTGTGAGCTACTAGAGTTGAAGTTTATGTAAATAACTTACTGCTGCAACCTGGGACTGGGTTGAGAGGAGTAAGAGGGAACCACAACAGTAGAAACAATGAGGGTTAGAAACAAAAAACAAAGAGTTCAACACTGCTGAAAACATCCTGTTCGACTGCAGGTGACTCCAGAGTCTGGTGAAACGTGAATTATATTTATCTGTTGTCAATATACATTAGTTATCAATGCAACTTTAAGAGGAACAGTACACATTCATTCCATAATATAGGAAAAAGCCATAATACGTCTGCATATATCACAATGAAAACACAACTTTCTGCATTATTTTTCAGTTAAGAAACAAACTGATCAAATTAGAAAATAACAACCACTTAGGTTTGTTGTTTTGAGATTGTTTCCCTGCACTTAACGACTCTGATGGGAGTCTTTCAGAAACTACTGCAGCACAAATGAGCCTCAGTGGAACCTGTTGAACATCAGGCTCAGTTGCTCTCACAGAGATTACTTACTAATGTGCAAGGAAAGTGTTGTGTTGTTACAACAAATATCCAGTTACCAAACCTCAAAAACATTCAAAAAACACAACTTGTTTCACAGGTGTATAGAAAGAGTGTTGATAGGATTATGCTTTCTCCTTTTTTATCCTCCAAAATGTCACTACATGTTTATTTTGTACAACAACTCCCACAATCCCATTGCACATCTTGCTATAAAGTGGTTGTTGTGGGTTTTTTTCCGTGCACGGCTTGTTGGCTGCGTCTTCCCGGGAACACAAGCTTCCTTCCAATCTGACTCTGAATGTCAAATGGAGCGTTATAAGTGTTTTGGATGCCGACTTGGCAGAGCCCACGAGCATTAAGATACAATAGTTGAAGCAAATCCATCGGCTCATGAATTCTGATGCATTGTGGAGCCGAGCGGCTCATCACTCATGAGCCAAAGTAGTTTCAGATCCGGGAGATTCTCTTTGTCGATGGACTGAATATATGAAAGAGCTTCTTAACGTCCACTCAGAGTGTTTTTAAGCTACAAGTCACATTCACACACATATTCAGCATGCACAATCCCAAATGTGAACTAGAGGCCTCTGGGATTGAACCGGTGACCTTCAGATGAGTGGACGACCCGCTCCACCTGCCCACGTGCCTCAACCCCTCTGTCAATAACACAACTGACACAAGGTAAGTGTGTTGTTCCCGACTGAAGCAAAGAGGCTGCTGCCCTTTGTTTTCCTGAGAGCGATAAATATACACCCAGTAAATAAGCCTTTAATTGGATCCCTGATCCCACACTAACTCAATATTCACAGCGTTTGATTGTTTCTCTGGGAAACGCAATGGCATTTCTTAATCTGCTTGTTTTACCAAAAGAAATAAAAAACAGCAACAACATATAATCCCTCGTGACATTTATGGATGTATTTATTTATCATCAAGAGAACTGATGCTAAAAGTGCCTTCGTTCTCCGGGATGCATTCAGGATATTTTGTGGAGAAGTTAAGACGGCAACTTGTGGGGAAGAAAAGAACTTGTGGGATCGAGAGAATCAATTAACCAATCGCACGCTCACACCATTTCTCAGCTCAGTGATTCAGCAATAAAAGAGACAAAGCTGTGAGTCAGGAGTTCACGGTGCTGAGGGTCGTGCACCACAGCTCCCTGAGCCGTCTCACACTCTGCTCCCCCCCCCTGCACCTCGGTGACAGACGGGCTGGTAACAGGCACACAAACACAGTCTTAGAGATTCATCACCGGAGACACAGCCGGCAGGAGAGTTCATATTTCTCTGTTGTCTTACCCTCCGTAAGCTCCGAACGTGTAACTCCTTCTCCTCTGAGGCATCCTGCTGATCAGCTGTGGAGACGTCCCACCAGGTGCAGGTCACAACACTACTGAATAACATTCATCCCTTTACCTGCTGTTTTCCTCACCGTGCACCTCCCCTCTGTTTCTATATACCTCCAACTCCTCTCTCCTCCCTCCTCGCCCTCATTGAGTGTGTGTGTCTGTTTTGTCTGAGTGTATTTTATGTGCATACACACACAGAACACACACCCTCCCTCTCCTGTGTCTCCTCTGTGCTCTCTGACTAAGTAGCTCCCATCTCTGCCAGATTAAAAGAAAGGTGTGCCCAGTTGTCCTGTCGTCCTCTCACCCTGGAAACAAACAGGAGGATTTCTCTCACTCCGACTCGTTCGTTCTCATTTCAGCAGGAAGACGACAAAAAGGAATCAAATCTCCTCTTTGTGTTCAGCCCGGATTATTATTTTTATGATTCTCGTAGAAAATAGGTAAAAGGAGACAACAAGTAGCTACACTTCTTTTCCGGTTAGAAAAAAGTAACAATTAATGTTATTACACTATTAAATAATCCGGCAATGAGTTTGTGGATTGATCATTTTAAGCAGTAAACATTCAATTTACAACTTGTGTATGTTGTACCTTGAATAACATTGAAGATTTCTCTGGTTTTGAACATTGTTGGAAATATTTTTAATAATGTAAATACACAATTCAACAAAATGTAAAAACTATTTGTACTTTTTAGACATTTTAATGTATGAATTGTTACATATTATATCTTCAATGGAGAAAATGGTGAAAAATGCCACATCAGAGTTTGCCCTAATTAAATAGTTTGCTCTAAAACTCATAAAATATATTTTTAAGTGATAAGATCAGACGAAATAAGATGTAGTGATCATTGGGGAAAATCAGGTATTGCAAAAGCCCAAATACAAAATAAATACAGGTAGAAGGATAAAAGAATAAAAATCGATTGTAGAAAAAAGTACAATGAAGTTATAGTATAACTAAATACGAATAGACACAGCACTTAGATGCTGATATATAAAGTCGTTTAAATGCAATTAAAAAAAATGTTTTGATACAGGGACAACATATTTGAAGATTTAAGTATTAGGCAAAAATAAAACCTTCAAAAATATAGTGGCCAGGTGAGAGAAAATAGATCCCTCACACTCTTAGGAACTTTCAAAGAAAACTTTACAAAATTTGTTTTCAGAGTGATGACAGTTTGTGGTTTCCATTTAGTTACTATCATCTTATGTAATTTTCTCCAACAATATCCTTTAGTTTACCATCAACTTGCCAGGTTCAAATCTCAGATGACATCTCGGTCTGAGAAGAGGAAGCAAAGCATCAGCTGATGGACGTGACTGTAAAGTTACTGCACCTTTTTCAACCTGGAACAGATGGAGAAATATTTCACCACCGAAAATCGACCTAATTTCTCCTCAACTTCAGGAATAAATCAAAGAGAGACGTGTGAAAAAAATGACACCTTCATCAGGTGGAAAGTGATTTCTTCGTCGATCGGTTGGCAGAGCACGTCTGTTCAGAGTTAAACAAGAGTGGAGGATTTTACCTCCTTCTGATATTGTCTCTTCTCATTTTATTTCCTCTCCATTCCCCCCCTCTCTCTCTATCCATCCTCTCCTCTCTGTGCCTCTGGCTGCTGCCTCTGCTGCTCATACTGTAAATCTGAGTGAATCATTACGTTTCTGTTGCGATGGGACTGTACATCCTTCCTTGTCCTGTCGTGGTTCGAGTGCAGCCACTGTCCTTCTGTCCCCCTTTCACACATCCGTTTTAACGCCGGGCTGGCCCGATGACCCCCACTCGACCTTTTCTGTGATTCTATTAGGTCTGACTGGACAGTGGCCAGACATGAGCTATAAATCAAATCAGTAGCTTAGAGGAGAGGACGTCTGAACGGGTCATACATATCCACAGTGTCCTCATCAAGGTCCTTCAGCTCCTTTATTGACCGATATGGATCCTGTGTGTCCTCTGAAATCTGACTCTTAAAAAAACAATCAATCATATTGTCAACGTGGGATTAAATTGATGGTTAAGGGCAAAAGAATGTTTCATAAGTGTTGCACAAAAAGAGCCACTTAGAATACATAACAGTGGCTGTGAGCCTGTTTCCTGTCAGGGGCCATATCGATTTCTTCTGATGTCAGATGGTTGTGATGATGAGGCTATTTCACAACTGTAATTTTTTTGCCAACACAACTTGCTCAAGAATAATTATAAATCAATAATTCCTCCCTCCTATCAAACCTGGCAGTAATCCCAGGATCTGAAATGTCTTGTTTAGTGATAATTGTATAAAAAGATGGACGACGCTAGTCCACTTTCTGCCACCATCCTGAAATGAAGACAAAATATCACAAATACAACTTAAACCATCTTGCACATGTGGGGCTAGATTCTATTGGTAGAGGGAACTGCTGTATCAAGGTCAGCAGAAGCTCAACCAATCACGAGTCGGTCTCAGCTGTCAATCATGAAGTTTCAGCCCGTTTATATAGCATAACCAATGTTACTAGAGGAATAATGATGTGATTTTCCAATAATCAATACTCTGATGGCTCTTCAAGACGAACTGATACTTGGTCAGTTTGAGAAGCTCCAAAGACGCAACAAGGCTCCTTCTCGAATGTGAATGAGGATTTCTGTTTCTCAGTCATGATCCTGCTCAATGCAAAACATGTCTGCGTAGCACGGCCTCTGTCAGAACGTGGTCTTGTTATAAAGCTGCTTGTCGGCTGCAAACTTCAACAAAGAGCTCTTTTCACTGTTGCCTTTTCCCTTGTGTCTTTCAAAAGGTGTCCTTCGCGAGGCAGGAGAGAGAACACGAGGCTTGTTCTGTACCCGGAGTAATCTGTGTGAGGCAGGTGAAAGGGACGGGGCAGTTCGGAGTAATTAGTCTTTGTCTGCGGGTTTCACTCCCAAGGCGTCGCAGCCTGACGGGAGAGTTCCTCTGAAGCAGGTCAGCCTTGACTTTGAGGACTCGACTGGCGATGGGAGGAGGGAGGAGGGGGGGGTAATGAGAGGCTGCCCTCTTGTGAGATGGGGTCCTGTCCACGTCTCCAAACACTGTGTGCTGTTGCTGTCAGGGTATCTCAGGTGGGGAAAATAAACCGAAGAAAGAAACTTGCCACCGAAACAGAACGTGTAGGTGATGAGTAGTTACAGAAACCAACTGATTTCTTTGTCCACAATTTGAAAATGACACACAGGCTGATAATAACCTTGTGTTTCACGCCACTGCTGACATCACTGCAGTAAAAGATAAGATTCAATACCCGACAAGACTTCCAGACACTGAACTCCACAACACCAGAGTTGAGTCTGTGAGACCGCTGACTGAAAGAGACAGGAAATCAACAAAGCCATCAGGGGTCATCCAAGGGGGATAATGAATGTGTGCACAAAGTTGTATAGACATCCAGCCAAATGTTGTCGGGATATTTACAGAACCTTTATATTGATAGAGCCACCGATTTATCAGATCGACAAATACACATCAGCATGTGTTCATGTTTGCTGATAATAAAACTTTGAACTTGCAGAATAAAAAATTCAGAAAAGATGTGCATTAATGTTATATTTAATGCACATCTTTGTATTTTACATTTTTTTTTGTGTTTTCTTTTCATTTAGAATTATTTATTCAAAGAGAATATGGTTAAACATGACAAATTAATGTAATTGATACTTAATGTTTGACAAAGGATTTGATAAGGACATCTTTGGAATGTTTTTATACAGGCCTCTATGCTGTATATCGGTATAAGAACCATTTTACTCCCCTAAATAGATATGGGAAAGGCTCTAGATATTCTTAATAGCGACTACAGTGATGTACTGACCCACAGACTGATTGACAGGCTGCTGGTCAGTGGCCACGACCATGTTTCTATTTGCTCTTTGTTCGACTTGCTGTAGTCAGGGTTTCAGGGAGGAATGGAAGAAACAGCAAAGAGGAAGGTAAGTGCAGAGGAAGGCTAAAGACTCATTAAGTTGTCCTGGAGCAGCGCCATCTTCACCCTCTCCAGCTGCCGGTGTCTCGGGGGGGCTGTCTGAGAGCTCCGTGTGACACCTACAACTTTGAATTTTAAGCAGAGAAGTGTCCACCGCGCTTCAAGCAACAGGGGTTACTGCCTGTGATGAGATTCACAGCAGGGGGGGGGATATAAAGAGAGAGAGAGCGGTAACACCTATAGAGTTGTTTTTTATTAGTTTATCTTCAAATCTCTTATTCCATCTCAGGTTAGGCACACGTTGCTGGTCAGCAGGGTTGGTTTTTAAAATCAGATACAAGTTCCTACACTAACGATACAGAATAACAATGCAGACTTCGGTGCCTGAGCTCTGTACTGACATAGCTTCTCTGCTTACAGGCAACATGAACAACACTGAACGTTCCTATTTAACATAAACTTTAACTCTGGTCTCAATATAATCTACGTGGCTCTGGTAGCACATAACTTAGATAAACGCTACCGGAAACTTGAAGCGGCATGAAGACTAAATGGCCAAAGTTCATCCAAAGTTTGGTCTAAACTTCGGCTGCCCTTAGACTCACACTGAACTCCGGATAATCTCCTAACATTCTCCGGAGAGGTTTTACTTGTGAACACAAATAGTCGATCAAGAAACTCTTGACTTTCTCTAGAATTTCCCTGCCGACCTCCAAATAGAAAAAACTGCTGAACATGTCTGAATAAACCCTGAGAGCACAGCAGGATATAATCTGGAGGATTCACCACGAGCAGGTCGGTGTATTGATGATGTTTCTAAAAACACATACAAACTGAAAGCAAAAAAAATAAATGCAAATATCTCGGGGTGAAACGAGGCTTCACACACAACTTGGAAAGTCAACAAGATACGAGAGCTTTTAGAGATAAGGGCGGATGAGATGTGAACAAAAACCTGTGATCTCCACAAACAAGATTTATACATGAGGCTACATTCTGACTTTAATGCTGCGCCAACCCCCGCCTCCCCACATGTGTGTTATTGTTGTGAACGCGTCTCACCGGACAATCTCCTTCATCTGTGTAGTAAAACAGTTGTGGAGCAGAAACGGGAAGTGCAGAGGAAGCCACTGTTCCATAACCAAATGCAACAAACGAGGTTCTCTCTCTCTATCTCCCTCTCTCTCTCTGCCACACACTGCACAAGCCAGCTTATCGGGATGGGGATGCTGAAATGTTATAACTCGCTCATCAAAGACAGACAGATTCTGCAGGAGCACGGGAGACTATTCTCGTCCCACATCACCCGGCCCCCTTTCCAGATCTGGATGTCATGAATTTCACAGCTCCTCTCCGGGCCATGATAACAGAGGAGGAGAATGGAGGGGGGAGGGATGGAGGGAGGGAGGGGCGGGAAGTAGGGGTGTCAGGGGGAAAACCACATTTAGCGAGATAGAAGAACGAGGGATATATAAAGCATGATTAGCCACGGCGAGACCCAGTTGCCCTTACTCCTACTCTATCTTCATTCGGCCCATTTACAGTCATGAGTAGCGTGTCGCAGCGGAGACGAGGAAGAAATACGAGGTCACAAATCACACCGATGAACTGGGAGGGTCTGTCATTGTGCCCTGAGAGCAATACGGAGTGAGGACACAGCAATTCATATAGCTGCAACACACAGACACACACACAATGCCACTGAAACCCCCCCCCAGCAGGACACGTAACTCTTCCTCCGGGGGGTGAAAACTAGGATCAGACGGCCATTAGAACAAATAAAAGAGAGAAGTGCCGAGTGGAGCCGAGGCAGAGGAGAGGGAAACAAACTATTGAGTCAGGCAGGAGGAGAACCCCCCCCCCTCCCCCCCACATCCTTGGATTAATGACTCTGCAGACAGCGGAGTCTGACTTTGATTTATACACTTGAGAGGGTTGGACAGGCAGAGACTTCCTAATCGTTGCTCCTCATCAGAGTAATCATCACATTCAGACCTGCAGGGCCCGTCCACCTATAACACAACCTCCTCACCACCTGTGATTGGCTGTTCTGCAGCTTCACCTCCTTCCCTCTCGGCTTTTTGAAGTTCTTCCACTTCAAATACCCGATCACACATGTGCAGGAGCAGACGCTCACAGTTCAACAGTATGTGGGTTTGAAGAGGAGGTTGTTGAAGCGATCAGATGAATGGGTTTGTTTGTTTCCTCCACTCGTGGTGGCTGTAACGCTTAATCGGGAGCTGCTCTGCAAAATGACCTGTCATGTTTCATCATTACAACTTTAAAGTATCGAGGAGAAGAACACAGAATGTCAGAGGAAGTTGAAAATATTGTTTATCTCTGTGAAATAAAAGTAATAATTCCTTTGTAGAAGAGGCAGAGTATAAGTATTGTATTATACACTGTTCATGAAGTCATTAAGGATTAAATGACAGGGTGCATTTTTTTAAAAGGGGTGTTTCATTTCAAACTGCACTCCTCCCATTGAAATGCAGTGTGTTGCATATTGTATACACATCAAGAATGAATCTAAAGCTATATTGGTAATATTTAATATTATCTATCATCAAATCACATCGTATAGAGCATCATTGTTCAAACCTACTCAGTGTTATTTCAAAAACAGGTTAGGCTATAATGAGGTAAAGATCTAATTTATTGCATGTTTGATGTAATGTTTCAGACAAATTCGAACCTATAATAAGGAGTAAAACATTTCCAATACCAGTATATCAGCTAATATGTATATTGATAAAGTGTCAATGATTCCTAACGTTTCTTTATCAAACACTTAGAACAAATCTTGTTTTATTTGAGGCTTGAATTGCACAGTAAAACCATAAGCATTATTATAATGAATGAAAGAAAACACAAATACAACCAAATATAAAGACATTAAGTAAAATGAATGTTTTACTTGATGCATACATAAATGCCAATACACCTGTGAAAGTGAAACGATATCAGCTCATTTAATTAACATCACCCAGACTTGAGTGGTTGAACTGAAGCCTCCTGCACCAATAGCAACTCATTCTTACGATGCCTTCATGTTAAACCGGCAATAAAACCAGGGAATGGATGTAATTACAGAAACTTGGAATGTAACATACCTAAATCCAATTAAATATTTTTTCTCTGCAAATAATCTTTATGCAAATGTTCACCGCTTTGAAAATATAACTCGTACACAGACGTACTCTGAAGGAGGAGATAATGATGTGTGAGCGTTCTCCACACATTACAAGCAGCTGCTGGATGTGAGGGAATGAGTCTCAGTGTGAAGCCTGATCTCCGTGTTCATCCTCCTCTTCGCCTCCTGGCGGTCGCCCCTCGTCTTCAGCTCAGGCATCAAAGGGCAAAAAACAGCTCTTTCATTTGCCTTTGTTACCACTGTGGCATTTTACCAGATCTGATGGTGCCACCGTCCAGCTCCTGCTGTGGCCCTGACCCTTTGAGTCGCACCCCCCACAGAAACCAGCTGATAATCACTGAACTGGTTTCTATGAGGAGACGCATCAGACTCCCCATGACAACGGTTATCAACCACAGGTTTGTAAGTCAAACCAGTGCCTCAGGGCTCTTCTGAAATGTAATTCAAAAAGATGTCTGATTATTGATTAATTTGAAATGCATAGTGAGTGATAAACTAGATCAGCATTGTGGTATATGAACCATAGACTGTATATAGAAATGAAGCCATCTTTCATGTATTCCATCTTTTTTTATCCAGTCTTGGATCCGGAGACACATTTTTTATTAAAAGCATTAATTGTGTGTTCCCAGTGACAATGACCTTTGACCTGTGACGAACAAAATCTAATCACTTCCTCCTCGAGTCCACGTGAGCGTTTGAGTCAGAATTAATGAAATTGTCTCCTGGCATTCCTCGTACATCATGTTAACACCGACAGGAGGTCACAGTGACCTTGACCTTCCACCACTAAAATCTAATAAATTAATCCTCGAGTCTAAATTAATGCTTTTACCACATTTGAAGAAATTCCCTCCAGGCATCCCAGAAATATCTCGGTTACGAGAGTGGGCTGGACGGCAGTCGACTTAAAACCATAATGCCTCCGGCCCCAGCGTAAAAGTACATTTATCAAATTTCTAAACACACACACACACACACACACACACAACAGGAATCAGGGCTCACACATATGTAAGAATAGCCATCGTGGTGGCAGCTGTTATAAACAACTCACAGATGTGGACCATGTCTGATAAAGAAACACACACTGCACAGTTTTCAGCCCCTAACAACACCCTCGACAAACACCTTATCAGTGAGGGAGGGAGGAAGAGGAGCGAGGAAGAGGAGCATCCCAGGCCCGGGTCATTTTTCATTTCCTCTAAACAGTATTCGACTGAGGGATGAAAAACCACCTCGGCTCCACCTTTGAGACCGGAACCGAAAGCCCATCCAGGATGTCTGTGTTTTTGGATGATGGATTGGCGGGCAATGCAAGGTCACATCAAAAGGCAGAGGGAGGAAAAAACGCAGGATTAAATTTGAATTTAAATCCAATGCACCCTTGGGGACTAGGACAACAGACAGAGAAGCAGCGAATCGCCCCCTTGAACAAAAGGGAGCTTCATGCAAATTTGCGTAATTCCATGAGCCTGAAATCTATCCCTGCAACGAGATAAACGTTGGATCAGGAAACGAACATGCTGCCGAGGTCTGCAGAGGTGTGTTATGACCCCTCAGAGCGGCAATATGCACGGGGGCTCAGATTAAAAGCTGTGGCAGTTTGCCGTTAGAAGTCAAATCCTGCTGGAGAGCTGCTGGATTTTATGGCAGGACACACTGATTGCCAGGTTCTTAAGAGTATGGTTCTCCAAAGTTCTCTCCTATAGCACAGCTCTTTTTTTTATTGGATACTGGGCTCCATTAGAATGCGCTGGAGGTTTGAACAGAAATGAGACTCATTCACTTTGAATGAGGTGACGTCATGCATTGCTGAACTGCACCCGGTCTATAGAAGCACATGAGCCTTACATAAACTCTCCCTTTCCCCCACTCCCAGAGGATGCCCAGGACTTTATTTATTGTACTTCCTGTATACTTCTCTTTGGCAGTGAATTAATAGTGATGGAATGCATTACATTTAATCTGTGAGGCAGACTTAAGCGGAGCTCAGGATTTGGGATCGAATTGGGTCAAGAACCCGGTCTGGAACCTTGGATCGGTAACAAATATCTAGATTTCAGATTATCTGGTGGAGTGAGGGGGTTACAGTGTCATTCGTTTTCCTGGTTAACTGCTCTGAGAATCATTGAGGCCGTCTCGATACCAATCAACTCTCCATTTAGACCGGAGCAGTGTAATTAGCCACTTGTTGAAGGTACAGAACGAGTCAGTAGGGATCTTCAGAAGAGCCCGTAGGCGACCCATCTACTGATCAAGAGGAGGCTGTAGGTGACTAATTAAAAGACATCCAGAGTCTTGTTGCTAGGACACCTCAGCGGGAGGGAAACATCCTCCTACAGCCACTGGAAGGAAGGACTTCCTTCAAAGCCACATTCCTCAGCTGAAGAGGTTCTATTATTACCTTCCTCTGAACATCTACGTCCATCTCTTTCCCTCTCGATGATGCAAGGTTCAGAAATCTGCCGATCAGGACAGCCGAGCGAAGATGGCGATCCTTGACACGAGAATGAGCGGATAAGTTTTCCTCTGAGAATCCTGAGCGTTTGCATATCTGAACCTGAAGATGAGTTGGGCTCAGAGTCACAACGCTCCCCTGTGGGCTGTCGGAAAACACGGTTAAATTATCAGGGATCCTGTTTCTCCACCGCAGGGCTTCATTAACACCAACTGGGAGATGAGGGGCTTTATTGTCATGGGCACAATGGAGACACTGTGGTTCGAATAAGAAAATCTTACAGCTGAATTAAGAATTTTCAAATTACAACAAATCCCAGAGATGCTTTGTAATTGGCTGATTTTAGTGTTTGAACATTTATTATTATAGATCAGACAATGTTTCTATTTAACAGCCGTATTAACTGATCATAGAGGCTATTGCTCATGTTTAATTTAGAGCCAGTAGGTGCTGTGCATTGTAGATGTGGACAAAAAACAAGGTCCTTTTGAGTGATTAAGATGTCTTTGTGATCACAGATATAAAATCGAGAGTAAAGATAAAATAAGAGTCAAGCACGGGACAGTTCATCTCGAGTGAACAGCCGGACGTTAAGCAGCCATTTCTCCACTCGCTTCAGACACGTCCAGTAAACAACCACATTAGTTAGCGTACAGAGAGCCCTGTTTTCTAGATGGGACACGAAATGTCTTCTTCCCTGATCGTACGGAGGAAAGTTATCC
The DNA here is from genome assembly GCA_038501795.1 of Pseudopleuronectes americanus. NCBI lineage: Eukaryota > Metazoa > Chordata > Actinopteri > Pleuronectiformes > Pleuronectidae > Pseudopleuronectes > Pseudopleuronectes americanus. The sequence continues at coordinate 22,824,602 of CM076717.1, read as the reverse complement.
AGCAGGTCAAACACAAACAAATGATTCCAGCACATTAGTAGATAGCTTGACAATGCTTATATTCTTTACAGTAGATTTTATGTCTACTGGCCCGACTTGCTGTTTTATAAGCAGTATTGATGCCACAGGGGCAGTTTGCTGTGAATCAGGTGGCTCACTGAGCTACCGCTGTTATCCATATACTCAACAAGGAAGTTATGTTTTCATTCCTGTTTGCAGGATTTCCCCAAAACATTCAAACTTGGTGTAGGTATAAGCCTTCGGAATATTTCCCTTTAATAACTTCGACAGCCTTCCATAGTCAAATTTGTCCTGCCACAGTTTGACCTATAAACCAGAGGCAGCGTTTTTTTGACCAATGGATTTCCATGACTTTTCAATAACTTTAAACCAAATTTCCATGACCAAACATTTTGTTTAATCTCTGTGTATACATGAAAGTGACACAATTTTGTATTTTAGCTAACAATGAAAATTTCAAAGCATACAGTATACCTTAAATTACACAAATGAATGAGACAATAGTTTGATTGAGGTCTTTATCTGTTGTAACCCATGGCATGTACTTTTCCATTTGTAGCCAAGCATGGTTAAATCTACACTTCCCTGGCAGAGTGCATTATCCCGCCTGCTTCCCCACCGAAGCATTTGAATTAATTAAAACTCAGCATAAATGAACGCCATGAATATATGAATATTACAAATTTCCAAGACTTCTCCAAAACTTTGGGGATTTAATTTTTCAAGCACTTTTCCAGGCCTGGAAATAAACATTTAACAATTCCATGATTTTTCCAGGTTTTTCATGATAGTAGGAACCCCGCAGACGCCTTTTACTCACTCATAGCAACATATAAGATGACAAACTTTTGTGTTTTGTGCCGTTGTATCATTTTAGAAATGTGTGCAGCCCTCTTTAACTTTATTCCTCCCTGTCCCTCCCCCCCTCTAACGGGAGCACCTCTCATGTTGGTGTGCCGTAAAAACGTCCACAAAGGTTTTACCGTCCTCACAGCATCGGGCTGTGTTGTGCATGGGAGTGAACTGCGTGCTCTTGTGTTTGCACTGTTGGGTTTTGTGGTTTCTGCGAGTTTGGTTTCTATGTTAAGTTTCACAATATTCCACCACATTAGCATATGAGCACTATGAGCACAGCAGTGATAAAGAAATGCACCTGCTGTTGTCCTGATCATAACTATTCCTGAAACGAGGACTCTGCTGTGCATATTTCCTTATATATTCTTACATCAGTCCCATGTATTGTGCGTTTGTTGAATACCTCTTTTGCCCGGTGAGGCCCTTGTTTTCCTTTTGTAGCTGCATTTCACAAACAAGTTCTATTTTAACACATTTACTTTTGTGTTGCCTTGAAAAGTACTGACTGTGCAATGAGAAGTGAGCTCAGGACAAGCACTACACAGTGTTTGACAGGCCATCTGCCGTGTCATGGGGTTAGGGTTAGAAAGACTCTCTGCTCCCACTGCTTCTTGGCCCAAGACTCAAAGAAACTTGACTTCCTCACAGCGGAGGTCAGAGCAAACTGGCACAAAACTGAGGAGGAAGGACATGAAGAAAAAAAAACTGTTGGAGTGAGTCACGACTCTGCCTGTACACAGGAGCTCTTCCTCAGCAGAGCCAATGTTCACTGAGGAAATTATTCAACAGTCAAGTCAGTTTGTCAAATGTGTTAATAATAATTTGCTGGAATACAGGAGCATTACCAAAACTGGTTCACCTGAATAAAGCCTCTGTAACTTGTGGAGGAGGAGAAAACCATTTGGAAACCCTTTGAGTCTTATCACCTCACAGAACAATGAGAACAAACTATTTATTTATTGTTCTCCTGCGGTAGCTTGTTCTACTGTGAGAGGCTCATATGTAACACTGGAAATAATGTAAAATGAAACATAAAAATGTCACCCATCATAATAGATATTTCACAAACGATCTGGTTACAAGATCATCAGGAAAAATATCTATTTAGCTTTCTTTACAATAACCAATATAAAAAATGCAGAGAGAAGGAGGCGAAGCAGTAAATAAGATGCTACATTTAATGAAGGGGTTCACAGGTTCAGCTACACTCTAAATAACTACTGCCACTTAATGCAAAAACACAATAGAAGCTGGAAAGGAGCTTTTAAACGCCCTTCACTGAACGCTTTATAAATATCTTGGCAATAATACTGGTTCATTGTGTTTAAACCTAAATGAAAAACCTGCTTCATAAAGAAATGAGACAAAAAGCTTCAGAAACCATGAATCTAAAGACTGTGTTTCCTCTTTAATTAACCACAGACTGCTCTGTAATTACAAGGTCGTGCATTCAAGCCTCTAGAAGTATCACATCTTTGTCAAGGTAATTCCTGCAGAGAAGAATGACCTCTGTAAAGACAGTGTTGCATGCTGCTCTCCTCGTCGACTCCATGCAGAGGGGAAATAATCTCACACATAGCGGTCTCAGCCTTCTCAGACGCCACAGGAAGTGACCCGGAATACTGCCACCACCGCACAGCTCGCCACACATCGGCAATACAACATGTTTTTTCCTCTATAGTTGAGATTTCTAACCATCTCCCCGGTGAGTAGGAGACTATAAATAAGCTTGGATTCTGATTTCAAGTTTTGTTGTCTGTAAAATGTTGTGACGTGATCTGGGTGAGATGATAAATGGTTGTCGGTATATGTGTGAAGCCCCTTTTCCACTGGTCAATAAAAACCACCGTCACCCACTAACATCTGGCTTTTGTCATATTGACTGTGGTGGACACATCATGACATCATGACATCCGCATGAACCCACTGATTTCTTCTTTTATTTATTTTGCCAGTGGAGAACCAAATTGAATTTCCAGTAGTTGGCACGTAAACTTTGTAGAATTTTTTAAATCTTGAGAACGTGAAAAAACTGTGATTTTTATTTTTGTATAAGAAAGATTAAACAAAGGCAAGACAGTGAGTTTGTTTCGGCACAGAGAATTGAAAAAGTGACCGATCCAAATCAAATAACTTTCTAGAAGCTGTATCCACAGGTGAATGAACTTACTCATCACACAGTGGATTTGTTGGATACAAAAACCCATTTCATAGGAATTAATGTTGCTCTCATTTGTCAGTATGATCCAGTATGAATCAAGTCTTAATCGCCTGTAGTTTGCCTTATTTGACTGGTTTGTTGACTTTAATATGACACACATCCTCAAGCAGCTTAAACCTCCCCGAGTCTGTGTACTCTGAATTCAACTGGCAGCTGCAAGAACGCACATCATGAATATCAATTTATTGCTAAAGTGGAGCTGTGAAAATTAGCAGGGCGGTTCCATTGTGTAGGTTAATGGAAAGTCAGACGGGCATTTCACTGTAGGGTTAATGCCAGTACTAAGCCGCCATGACAATTCTGTCCTTGAGCTTGAATAATAAATTGAAAAATGTGTGTGGGCCTTTATGATTGGCTGGCAATATGCATGAAATATTGGATTTGTCAAAACGGAGAAAGCAAGCAAATAAGCAAAAGGAAACAAATTATAAAAAACATCCAATTTGTGCTTCGCGAGGTTTGGCTTCTAAATTAGGAAATCAAATCATTTCACAAAAACCAAAAACATGCTGGGTTTGAAATCATATGAAACATCAATAAATCTTACGTTTGTATCTTCAGGCAGATTTCCTCTTAATAGGAAGCAGAAACTCTAATTGACACAAATCACCTCGGAGGCGTGAATCTGAACTGAAGCAACAGGATTATGTTGAGTTAGAGCATAATCGTAAAAAATTAGCAGTGTAGTATTTTTGATCGTATTCATTAAAATAACAAAATAACACCTGATCCTCTGATCTTCTCCTAGTGACTACGTTAATTTGCATTATTGAATTAGTCTTCATCTGTGTCACTTTAAATCCCGACCCATTGGTCGTGGTGGCTTTTATTGTCAAGTATCAATAGGAGGTGTTGACTTTTTGCAGCAGCTGAACTTTTTTTTTGTCAACAAAACCTGTAAATGTATAAAAACAATATTGATTCTGCAAATGTTCCATATATCTGTAACCTGACAATATTCCTCCGTGAAAGAGCTCAGACCGGCGTCCAACAAATATTACAAAACATGTTAATCATCAGTGTCAAGTAATCCAGAGAGTTTGTAGTTTGTTTGCTTGTTGTTTTTTTCGACGACTTAAAAACCGTTCATAATCTGGAGATGAAAAAGTTTGAGTAAAGTTTTCTAAAAGTCACAGAACTCTTTTATTTGTCTGAATCGGCGCAGAGACACTGGAGTGAACCATCACAAAGTCTTTCCATGAAATTTGCCCAAAAAGAAGTAAATAAAGGAAAAACACTGCTGGTGCTTTATCTTTGAAAGAGAAACTCAAACATGTTGTTGTGTTTCTTTTATGCCCCGAGGTATCATTTCAGATGTGAACATTAAAAAACAGCTTTCAGTTCAGCGTCTGCAGTTACATGGAGAATCCCATCACCTACAGAATGAACAGTGGAGACACAGTTTACCAGCGGCTCAGTCAATTGTCGAGAGATGTTTTCTTGACGATTATCCTGCGGTGAAAACTGTGATATTCTTTCTGACTTCTTCCTGATATGAGACAACAAAAGGTAATTGAGAGCGACGCCAGCGGCAAAATAATCATTTTAATTGCAGGATTCAATCTCAGAAAAATACATAATGCATCCCAAGGTTCACATCCATTCTCAGTCCATTTAATAATTAACTGCTGCTGTGTTTTCTTCAGACGACAATGCCTTCGCACACCGGACCTAATTTCCGACAGCAGAGCCATTATCACTATCACCCTCCATCAATGGTATATCCCGTGTGCGCTCTAATCCTAATTAACTGCTGATCGGCGAGTCCAGTTATTTACATTGACCTACTCCGCAAAGGAGAAAATGGAGAAGGAACAAATGTAATTAGGTCGACCACAAGTGTAATCACAGCGTCCTGATGAGAGGAATGAGATAATCATCTGTGACAAAGCCTTCAGGTGCAGGTAAAGCACAATAAACCATTTAGATGTAAATAGTCTGAACAAGGAGGAGAAAGCAAATTGAGCGATAATGGCAAAGTGAAGTTGGATGATTAGTTCAGAGGAGGAGAGAGGCCGAGGCGACTTCAATCCTGATAAGGGAAATTCAGAAAAACATCGGTTTATATTTGCAGTTTGCTCACATACTCGGTTCTCTGGTAGCAGCCGGAGCAAAGTACTACTGCTGCTGTTTTATTTTTCCTGCCCACACCACAGCATGCACCTGCTGCACCGAGCCTCCACACGCTGCTCCCCTCCTTGATGTGCTGAAAGAGCTCGCTTGTATTGGATTTCACCTGAAGGTGTAGCATGTGGAAAATCAATGCTTCCACAAGATCTAAGAATGTCTCTGGCTTTGTACAAAAGAGGGTTTTTAGTAAATAAGAAAAGAGGACAATATGATTTATTAGATAATGCATGGATATAGACGTCTAAATGCAATGCAGGGAATGCATCGCCCATTCAATGCTCTTCATTGCATTTGTTTTTCAAGCCTGTTTCTATCAAAATACTGTTTATCAGACATTACCTTTAATGAATGGATTTGGAATTAAATCTAGGAAGATGTATCGGGTCTCAGAAATGAAGGAAATTCACGCTTGCAGGGTAAAAGCCGTGAGAATAAAAACATTTCAGTCTCTTTACTCCTACAACACAGAGATTGATGCAGCGAGTCATTACTCGTGGAAGCGCAGCAGCGTGAGGAATGAAGAGCCATTCAATCTGTGCCACGCCACAGTCAGTCAGATGATTGGGACGTGGGGTGTGTAGGGTGATGATCAGTGTGGTTCACTTTAAGATCTGGTTTCATATGTCGAGAGGATACGCTGCAAACAATCTGCTTTTTGTTGCTTTTTCGTGCACAAACACAAAAGTTGTAAATGTTTACAAAGTTATGGCACAAAGAAGAACTGTTCTCCACAACAGTTCCACCCACACCGAAGCATCAAAGCTTTTAGAAAGCACTGTGGATCAGGGATGGGGATCAGGAGAGCATCCTAAAAAAACTCAACTTCTGCCGAATTACACGGTAAATATACCAAAGCGTGTATAACACCATTATAAATCATTTATTAACTACGAGCTTCAGATCTGACTAAATGAAAACAGAGCTCACAACATGCAATTTAGTTTCGGACAGCTGTGCCGAAGCTGAATTGCTTAATTTGAATAAAAAAGATAAAAAGACAATCACGTTGTTTTTTTATGAGATAGTGATACCATGCTTTGTCTTACACCGCCTGACGCTACATGCAACAATAAAGGAAACAGAAACTGTGTGAAGCGCTGCCTGGCAGGGGCAGATGTCCCTGAGAGCTGCAGGCGTGGAGAACATTAGGGATGATAAAGAGGGAGAAACAATGAGTTGCCAGAAGGTAGAAAAACAAGGAACATTACGGAAGTAAACAAAGTCTTCAAACCCGAGTGTTCACATTCGCAGGAATACAGGCCCTGGGGGGGAAACTGTCTGCTCTGTGGAGCAACGAGTGAGAGAAAGGGACTGTAGGACATTTTTATAAAGATATGACACCGGCGTGAAGAAGAAGGTTATATTGTATTATATGTTTCTTTTGTTTTGGCTCCTGTAGCTCAAGGTATCATTTTAATCACCTACATCAAGGAAAAGAAAGAGAGACTGACCTCTCACTGTTTCAGCTCATGCCCCAAAATGACAATCTTTTCTTCTTAACTAGGGTCATTCAATAACTATGTGTTTATCATTATAGTCAATGACTGTCACCATGACAACAAAGATCCCTTTAGCCTCACTCATCACTTAAACCACAACCCCGTGTTGATGTTCTAAACCTTACCGAGCCTAAGGCGATTTTCAGAAGCAGTTTTTTCTCACATCTCTTCAAAATCCCTTTTACATCCCGCCAGCACTGAATAAATGAAAAGCTCTGACAACAAGAAGAAATACAAAATCCTTCATCTGTGGAAAAGCTGAGGGGCTGCAGAGAGTTCATTCGTCCTGGATCACATGATCGAATGCCCGACCTATGTGCACGGCGCTCGTGCATCATCACCCAGAGACCAGAGGCCTGGTATTCTTTATGATAATGTTTGGAGCTTTATCGACAGTGAATGATCCGTGGTGTTTACAGTCGGCCATGCTGGGCTCCTCTTTACAACTTGAGGATTCCTCCACCACACACACAGTCGCCGTGATGCACAGTTATTGGCTTTGGAGCAAAGGGCTAGGATTTATTTTTCTGTTGTATCCTTTCAAAATAAATCTGCTTTTCCTGGGTTCACCGACTATAGGTCTACATCTCAATATGGCATTTATTTTTCAGCAAGTTTCAGAAGGAACAGACGTACGACCTTCATGCAGAAACACACTGTCAGATCCAAAGAGCGCTTTTCTATTTGGAAGATTTCCTCTGGGATTCTTATTCAAACAATGAAAGTAGGAGACGGGTTAAACTGAAGTGTGGAGTTGACAGCGAGTTTGAGGAAGGTAAATAAATGAGAAAAGCCTAAAAGTCCTGCAATAAATTCTACCTCCACAAAAGGTAACAATGTGAAATATTCATATTTCTTTTCAGATGTGTTGATTCAACTTTATGATAACGAGGACAATGTAATTTTGGGGTTGCTATTTAACTGTATACAGTTATTCTGAGTTTCTGCTAGAGTAAATGTGAGGAAGCATTTTGTCGTCACCATAAATTGTGAATAAAGTCAAGAGTCTACCTGTAGTAAGCTTCTTACTCAAGTTAGGTAGTTGAAGTTGGAGTAAAATCACTACGACAACATGCTGTAGATAATGAGCGGGTTGCAGAATACTGTATATCTGTGATTGGCATGTTGCAGCCTTGCCTGAGGCGTCTGTCACAGCCTCCAGGCTGGATTAGAGCAGCAAACAGTTATTATGGGATTCCAGTAGACCATGAAAACTATGAAATAAACTGTGTGGGCACAACTCAGGTCCCTCAAACGCAGACACAACAGATTTCTGGCTGGTTGCAAGCTTGCTTATTTGACAAGGGGCTAGCATCCGAACAATATTGATTTGACACAAGAAGTTAGCACAAAAAAAATATATATAAAACATTATTACTGGCGAAAAAAATCCATCTGGTTTTGTCACAGATTTGAGTCACTGTCATGAAACAGAGTCACATACTTCAATCAAACAGTGTTGGAAGAAATAACAAGTCTCAGCACTTTCTCTTCCAGACGAACTCCAAACACAAGAGATGCTCGTTTTTAAAAGACTCGAAAAATCAACCGTCTGTAACAAAAAGGCAGTTTTAAGAATGAGAGTTCCACAACAAGCAAAAAACAAGATTCCTTTACTGGTGAAACATTTTCACAACAATGTTGTGATGAAAATCTCACATCATCACCACATGATCAATGTTTCTTTTCCAGTGAGCTGCAGCAGCACGGAGTGAAAAACTGAAAACACTACAGTGGATTATACACAACCCACTCCCCTCAGTGTGATCAATACAGACTTAGAGGACTGTAAGGCCAGCAGCAAAGATCCCCAGATATCTATCCATCCATCTATCTATCTATCTATCTATCTATCTATCTATCTATCTATCTATCTATCTATCTATCTATCTATCTATCTATCTATCTATCTATCTATCTATCTATCTATCTATCTATCTATCTATCTATCTATCTATCTTTACAAACAGCGAGCTGACTTCTGTGACACCCTGAGGAACCCTTGACGCCAACAATGAAAATCTGATTTCAATAAACCTGCCTCAAGGAAGGTGATTTTCTCTCTTTTTAGAACTTTGAGTACTTCTGCTTTTTTTCTCCTGACTTTGTTCTGTGGATTACAGACAGTTCTTTCTTTGAGGCAGAGAACCTGGCTGAACTGCAGAGTAAAAAAAGAGTGGCCCTCCTTTCCTCTTATGAATTCATCAAAGTTACCTTTGGCACTGTGTGATTTCTGAGAGCTGTCCGGGAAATCTATTCAGAGGATACTTTCTGAAGAAAAACCAATGCATTTACAAACACATCACACATAAAACTTCCCTGGTGGCTTGTGTAAATATTTATATGATTGCCTGTTGTTCTAGTTGCAAAAGAAACCTTGTATTTCAGATTTTCCACGATGCCGTTGAACTGGTGAACGCTGTAAAGATTCCATTACACTTAACAAACTAAAAATCAAACCTGAATTCTTTATGTCATCTTAATGCTGTGGATCCTTACCTGGGCGTTGTGGAAAGGATGTGACAGTAAGTTAAGATCAAATAAAAGCACACAATATTGTAAGTGAGTGCATGGCATAGTGCCATACTTAATAGCACCACCATGGGGCACAAACTCCTGATTGAACATTATAGTTGGCTTATAGAGACAGGATGCAATTGCTAATAAGTGGATTGCAGAAAACCCTCAGATGCAAACACTGCAAAATGTCCAACAGAGAAAGAAAAACAAAGGAATTAAAGTGGTGAGATGTGACTTCTCGTTGATGGCGAAGATCCAAAACCGCATTGTGTGATTTGTTGCAATGCGTTGGCGAAGAAAAGCCTGAAACCTTCCAAGATTCTGAGGCTTCTGCAGACTCAAAAGACGTTTTACTGTTATTACAAGAGCCACTCGATTAGAAATCAGTCCTGCAGAGAGACTCAATGGAGTTCTGAAAGTGGGAATAGTGTTTTATTTTTTCTAACCATGAAAGAGATGGTGTTAATTATGCGAAAGAGTGCAGTAGATCAATTAGCATTGATAAAAGAATCAAATGATACGGTGGCTAATAAAACTGAACATGGCAACAGACATGAAAGAGTCCCGGAAATAAATTTGGGTGTGAATAATCAAGTTATAATAATTTGCCCTGTAAAGCAGAAGAGGAAAGTGGAATCAGAAATCTCTGTTTCAGAAGGAGCGACAACAATACCACTCGTTTAATTGATGCAGCTCTAAAGCAGAGGTTCGTGGAGAAGCTCCAGGCTGAACGATGGACATCAGTGCAAAGTGAACACTGAAGAGTGACATTGTCAGAGTGACATTGCTCTGAAACACTTACCCCATTCGTATCAACCAGTGTGATCTTCTTGTCGATCTCTGAGGTCGGCTCTTCGGTGCCGGTGCTGCTGAAAAACAAGCTTCAAAGCCCGTTTTGGGTCGATAACAGTCTTCAGCCACGACTGGAACACCTCATCAGGTCATTAAGGAGGTTTTAAACTGTCAGACTTCTCAGGTGAACCAAAATGAAAAGGTGGTCTGGACAGAGTTTTTTGGGGGGGAATACTCCAATTTCAGACTAATCGCATGAAGAAGAGAAAGATAAGAAGAAAAATAAGCTGGTGTGGCTCTTTGTTGCTTGACGTCTTTGCCACGGATGATATAATCTTTGAGTAATGAGGACATTCATTTGGACGTTAGTCCGCCTAATACCTTCATGATATACAGTGGCAACATTAACTCAGTGAACCGGTTTCATAATTTTATGGCCAAATGAAAAAGCTATTTTCTTCTATGCACTATATTCAAAACAGTTACTAATACAAATGTCACATTGACAACACGCCCACGTCAGATGCACATCTACAAACCAATCACAGTCATTAGGCAGATCACAGGACGTACATACATATATTACAATGTGAAACCACAACTAACTAAATCAACTGTAAACAAAAACGCCCTGAAATATGAACCATCTAGTTTCATTGTGTTTGTTCTACTTGACCATTTACAAGGCCTTTCTTTAGCAGAGACATAGAAACGGGAGAGAAACCGACTATTTCCAGATATTTGTGGGGAAGCAGCAGAATGAGGGCGACCAGGCCATGGTCGTCACGAGGTCTGACTCACGTCTCCTGCAGGCGTGTAAGTGATGCATTGAAGTTCAGGCTCTCCCAATGTAACATTCCATCCCTCTCTTTACGTCACCACCACGCTGTATCACTGTAGTCTGGTCTGGCCGTGGCCTGGTTGTAGCAGCCGTTCTGGCATTTGATTACATCTGACAGGCTTTACATAAAAAAAAAGAAGCCTGAGCTTTATACCACTGGCTTCTTTTCAAGTCCGTCCATTAATCACTGCTTTAGTGGGTCCTTGGCAGAGCTTCCACCAGCAGATGCACCCTGCATAAAAGAGCTTGTCTCAAGGCATTTCTCCTCGTTTTCAGGCTTGAAATCATTTCAAAAAACGTCTGGTGACATCATTTCACTTGCTCCTAGTGAAGCAGTCTCTCGCTCATGCTTTTGTGTCAGAGATACAACACTTGTAGTGTCTTGAAATACGCCAGGGAATACACGATCACTGCATTACAGGAATCTTTAAATATGCAGGGCTTCACCTGCAATTATTCACAGGAAAGGTGGCAAGTAAAAGCAGTTCACACACACACACACACACACACACACACACGCATGTTCTGCCAATGCAGAAAATGCTTTATCGTCCATAATTTACAAAATGAACAACATGCTGTATTGAGGAAATCTTTTAAAATCATATCAAGCCAGGTCATTTTCTCAAAGTGTTCAGTAGAAACTGCATCGCCCTCTCAATTAGAGTTTGAAGGTAATTTCCCATCGGCTTCACTTTATTATGTGATATAATAACCTCCTGGTCTGATTACTACAAGTGAATGTTAAATGTAATTGATTGATCAATAACTTATAAAAATGAAACAGACAAATCCTGAATGGTCCACCCACCCATGTGTTTTTTTTTGTCCTGTAACGTTTCCCCTGAAGCCTTCATAAGGATTTTCTTTAACTCTGCTAGAAGCTCTGTGTGCATTGAAAAATACTGTCATAAAATTATGAAAATCCGACAGGGAAGTTGCTCATTCCTGAAAATGTTAAAATGCATTTTTCACCGTCCGTGCCCAAAACGTTATTGGTCGTCAGCAGCCAACTCCAACTCTGTGATTTCCCTGTCGAGCTTCCCTGGCACATGTAAAATGTATGAGCCTTTGATTGCAGCCTTTTCAAGCCTCCCACTTCTCCCCGGCCTGTATTCAAAAAACATACATACAGCTAAAGAAATGTTGACTGAAAAATGTTAATTTAAGCTCCGACACAAGCTTACCGAAGCTTTTCTGGTTTAGTTTTGTTACTTCTGTGCTGTGCAATCGAAAATATTCAATTCATGACCACAGAAAAATGCTATTTCATCCCATAACACTCCCTGTGAATACATATCATTTCTGCTGCTCTGCCATAAATCCATGCAGTTGCTGGTAGAAGCAAAATATGTGAATTTATCATGTTTAATATTTTAAAAAAGCAGGTAAGCTTGTTAGCCCCATCCTGTCTCCGGGTGTGAATGTGTGTTGAGTAAGAAGGTGGCTGTCATTACACCATTTAATTACAGAGGTGACAGAACCAAGGTCCTCATGCCACATGAGTAATGGAAGGGACAGAGCAGCCAACACAGCCCATCAGCCCCCCCGAGCGCCGTGATGACTCTTATCAGTGAACTCACTCCTGCCTCCTGACCTTTCAGCAGTTCCACAGTCGTCTGTTCTGTCCTCCCACAGAAACTCAGCACAGGGGACTGTTCTTTGTCTGATGCGGGGAAAGGATTTCACTTAAGAGATTCTGCCTAAGTGGACATCGCACTGCTCTCAGCGAGGAGTGGATCGACCCAGCAGTAAATCAACAGAGTCTGACTGCAGCAGCCTGGTTTTCCTTTTTGCACAAGGGACATACTGGTGTAAGGTTGAGTCAAAATATGAAAAGCACACTGTAGCAAACGCAAAGAAAATCATCATCATCATCGCACTGCAGCTGAAATCTCAAGCAACTCCCCAATTTAATTTTATAATTGTGTTTCAGTTTCATCTCTCCAGAGCACAGGCAACTGCATTTAATGTAAATGCTCTGATAGACACACTAAACATTACCTGCCCACATGTGCAACACACACACAGAGACACACACGTACACTGCTAGTAACTAACAAGGGAACTAAGTGGACTGTTCATCAACTACAGTGCCATTAATTTCCCTCGGGGGTTGGTGGAGACCAAAAATAGAGCCACAAGGACCCAACTTCAACTGAACGCCATGTGTTCGACACAACCACTTTACAAGGTAATTATATGTAAATGTATTTAACAGGTTGTGGCATTGAGACGAGCCAAAATTCAAAAAGGGCTGAAAATCTTGTCTTTGTTCACCTCACAGTTGAAAGTAAGAATATAAAGGAAGAAGATGAAAAGAACCTTCGAAACATGTCTACACTCAGGACTTGAGTAATGGTTATTTTACCCTCCATTTAAAAAAAAATGAAAATCTCTATCCCAATTAACCTTCTGCTTACAAAAAGATTTAAAAAACACAAAAAGTAAACAAGTATGCTTGGCCAATAGGTGGCGATAAAGTCAACATCAATGATCCGTCAAGTACCAGAGAATAAAGCTGTGGTCCAAGAATTATTGGACGAAGCAGATACATGTGAAATCCGTTCATGTGGTGTAGTAATGAGGAATCAGACCTGAGCACTGCTAACCAAAACCTAGAGAAACCATTATACAGCCACCATATTTGTGGTTATAGTTTTCATATGTTCATTACACAAAGCACAAGTGGGCACGCACAAAGAATGCTTCATTTTGCAAATACTTAGTTTTACATGTGCACACGGATATACAGAAATGGCAGTTTTTAAACTTCTTCACTTTGGAGAATGTTTGTTTTCTTCACTTTGGAAAAAGTTGGTGAGTGGATGAGAGGCTCAAACACAGAGGGGGAAAGTTTGCCTTGTACAACATCCACATTAGTGTGAGTCACTTGAAACTCCATTGGTAAACATCTAATGCAATGTCTCAAACAATGTGCAGTGTCTCGTTACAGCACGAATGTGGATTTGACAGTTTTATGTTTTTTTATATACAAATGCAGAACAGAAGGAATGCGTCACCCTCCGCCCCGGCACAGAACCCCGGGCTGCTCATGTTTGTTTTATTTTAAAAAGGCTCCCACTCTTACCCTATGTTTCATAACCAATTCCGATTCGCAAATCATTATTCACATTTTAAATGCAGCTGCACAAGAGATAAATAAGGACATTATCATTGTTTTAAACACATTTGTAATTCTTCCCCATTCTTCAGCGCCCGAGTGTTTCTCAAGTAAACATCGATTTAGGCTTTTTATGTAATTACACCCTGGAGTTCAAACCCGGGCTACACTTTGTTGGCTCTCACAAATATTTAGTGCCGTGGCATTTTGCACCTCACTGAGTCCCATCTTCAGAGATAAATAATTTGTGATTCAATGAAGACATTCCAGAGGACAATATGTAAATGGCTGCAAGACAGAGAGAGAGCATTTCACCAAGTCTCCATGCTGTTTACTCACAAATTGTATGTAGGTGCAGCCTCTGCAATTACAGCTGCACTAAATGGACTTTAATATAATCCAACACATTAGAGCTCCACAAACCAGCCTGCGAGACTAAGCACCATTGATTTCACCGCAACGGATTTCTCATAATCTCAACAACAACTGACAAGCACGCGACAACAATGTGACGAGCTTCACATAGGTTGGATTTACCGAAGCGCAGCTGCAGAGTATTTACTGGAGGTGTATCTCAGATAAACTGGCAGCTTCAGTGCATATTTAAAGAAAGCTATTCAAGGAAGGCAGCATATGAGAGTGCATGGAACAAATCTCCAGGCAGGAGCCGAACATATCATTAAAGAGCAATTTACAGCGGAAATCCACAGAGCTCTGATCAACGAGCCATAGATAAGGAATTTGACTGAATACATAATTGTAATTCAGATATAAACAGATTTATAAGTGGTCGTGACATATTTCACAGTCTTGACATCGTCCAATCTACTGGTTATTATATCGTAGTTGTGCCACAACTTTAATTACAACCCACGTGATTTTCTGGTGTCTTAACAAGCTGTCGAAACTGTGTTGGTTTCGAGAGCTATAATTTGTCACTGGGAAATGCTAAATTATGGTAATTATGTGAAGCTGTGAAACGAGAAGCTGTTTTCGGGTCGATAAGGTCTAAATATGCTGGTGTCTGTACATATTGGCCAAACAGCAGGCTACTCACACGCATATGTCATAGACTATGCACAAATATGGACGACATGTCACCACTACACAGAAATGAAGCTTACATATCCTGGATATGAAAGTCACACTCAATACACACTCAACCAATCATGAGTCAGTCTCAGCTGTCAGTCACCCGGTTTCTATAACATCAAATAACTAATCATAAGCAAACATAGCATGAAAATGAAAAATTAGAACAGGGTGACAAGAACAAACAAAAAGGAGAGGAACCATCTTTTAGGAGAAAAACGATTAAGCATTTATTTTGGATTGTTACTTTGATCCATGTCCTGGTTGCTAACCTGGAGAAGGCAGGGTTCATGACCTTTTAATGCATCCAGTGCATTCAATGCCTCACTGTTGAGGAGCCGTCACGTCATCCATCTTTACACAGCCTAAGCTCGGAACAAACCATATAGCCAGCTGCCAATTTGACATGCTAGCTTTAGATGCAATGCTACCTGGGAAGTACTCAGATAACATGATTAGGGCAATTGGATTGATGGGGCTTACACTACCTTTCTCAACTTCTAACAGAACCACAATGCAGTTCTGCAACAAGTAAGATTGGCTGCTGACATCTATAAACAGTGTAAGTAGTATTTATAGATTGAGGCTGATCACCTTAACATCTCAAGACCTCTAGGACTGAGAGAGACGAAGAGAAACTCGTCCTGTCACCGACTTTCATCCCACCTCACGGTTCCAGGCCTTGGCCATTAAAGTTATGAATCGCCCCTGCTCGTTTCTCAGATGCCTCAATTTGGCTCATCAGATCCTCTCCTCTCAACAATATCTCCCATAAATTCAAATCTGGCTTCCTCTCCGTGCGTCAGGGCTCATGCTCCTCAAAGGAGACAACTCGTCTGCCTGCATTTCAGGACGAAGCCTCATATCAAGTCATTTTTTCAGCCGAGCATGAGAAGACAGAGGGAATTGGGCACAAAAAGGTGTCAAAGTTATAATGTGCTGTATAATGATTCGTGCTGGCAAACAAGAATGTAATGAAAGCAGAGGAATTCTTTTGATAACTTGCTCCGTCTCGGCCAAGGTGCTGATACCTGGAGGATAATGGATTCCACTACACAGGCAAAAGCAATCAAAGAACAAATCAGGGCGCACGAGGAAAAACTAATAGTGTCCTTTCCAAAGACACTTATCTGGGACCTGTCTTTGGGAGAGTGCAGGGTCGGGCGGTCGGGCTTCATTACATATACAGACAAAAAACAGCCGGGCTATTATTGGACGAGGGGATGATTGGACTCCTCTAGTGCTGCTCTCTGGCAATAAAGCCGCTACATGAAATGGGATCTCTGGCCGCACCACAGAATACCAAACAAGTTTCCTGTTTATTACAGCTCGGATTTATAACACCAGCAAGAAAGTGCAGGGAGCAGCAGAAGAACAGTGGTTCTCTGTCAGAGGAGCAACTCAACATAAAGACGGAAATTAAGAGCATACCCTCAGTGTCACAACATTTATTTAACGTTTTTCTAATGTGTGTTTTGCTGAATTTGTCATTATGACTTCTTTTGGTAGTTATGCAGTTTGTATAATAATGGATTTAATTGTCTTGCCTGCATGAAATTAAAGGTACAAATAAAAACAGAGTAAATAAACTTTCCATTTCTACTTTACTGTTGCAGTTAACTTTAAACAATGTCTGAATGGGTGAAATAATGGTCTGAACTGCCAAATCCCCATTCAGTGCAGTTATCCGCACTTTTAATTTGACCAGTAAATCTTTAAACAAACTCATAAAATGCCAATATCTCTCTATTTTACATCCAGGGGACTTTTGACCTACATAAGTAATTAATTAAAGGTCATTCGTTGTAAAAAAAAAGATTAAGAAGCCATACTGGCACTGGAGTTATCCCCTCGTTGGATCCTTCGTTGCTCAGGGATGGAAAGGACACATTTGACGGACACTTTGAAATGTGACGGTCTGGTCGCCGGCTGCTGTGATGCAATCTGTCTTCAAACGCAGACCCTCGAGGACGTGGCCCCTGAACTGGGACACATGATCAAAAGGACCCAGAAAGAGCCCTGTGGTGCCGCCGCAGCAAGGTGATTCAAATTTGATGATCCCTCGTAAATGTTTGACAATTTCAGTCTTTCATGATGTAACAAACCAACACAACAGTGAAATAAAGTTTACGTTTTGAATGTGTGTGTTTAACTCTATTCGCTCAGCTTATTGTTTGATTTACAGTTAACAGAGTCAGTATCTGTTAATCTTCCACAGAGGTGAGAAATGAAACCTATACACCTCACAATTTTTTTATGAAGGTGACGCAATGTAATTTCCTCTGTGCAGCAGAAGCATCGACCCCCCCCCACCCTCTTTTCAGAATAGCAGTGGGTATACAAAATCAATGTAGGATCACATTAATCTTTACTGGAAAGTAAACAGAGATTTATCTTGTTTTGTTCTAGTTGGGGGGGGGGTGACAGATGTGCTATTTACATGAACTCAACAGTGGCGGTCGTTCATTTTTACATCTTTCATCCACTTGTCTTTCATCCGATGCTTCTGGGCTGAACCAGACTTTCCCTTTCATCCTTTGTGAAAATCAATGTCAGACGACAGAAGGAGACAAACTATGAGATTTGCTTGATTCAATGTTCTGTAGCTTGAGTCAACTCCAGAATCACAAAATGATGCTTGTGTATATACACAAGAAAGCAAATAAGTCTGTGGAATCACTTGCTGGTAGTTACAGTTGTTAGGATACATTAACGTCAGACTGATGATGATGTGTCAATGCCCCTGATGCACGGGATATGATATCATCATCATCAGCGCCCTCTACAGGTTGGCTGCATTAAAAGGTCATAATCACTGCCTCCTCCATGTAAGTAGATTGGACATGAACCAAACTAAAAGGAACCAAATACGCGTTAAACACAATTCTTAGAATAACATATCATTTTAGGTAGTTCTTATACGATCGTTTATGAACTATAGTGTTCGAATGTCTGATAAATTTGGCTTTTATTATTTATTTGATGAAAGAAAAACTGCTTAAACATCCTCGACACTATGGCTCCACACCATGATCACTATTTTACCAAGTCCATGTCCAAATTCCATCATAAACACAAGATGGCAGCCCCCATTTCCGAGGTATTTCGGCTTACTTTTGGTACAATGAGAAGAAGTGGATATGAGTCACCCATCTTTGAGACTCTGTAGAATAAAGAATCTGCAGTCACTCTCTAAATCACTTCAATCATCAACATTTTATCAATGAGGAACATTGGATTGAATTTTATGTGTTTACGGTTTGCAAACACAATTTTGTTCCAAATTCTCGGGCAATCAGCAACAATCTAAAAGCAGATACACAAGATATAGATAAAGACAAGGAAACTTGAAGCTCCACAGTGAGCACTTTGCAAAGATGTTGAATGTGCATCGCTCCAGTATATCTATCTGATTGGTTAATTACAGTTAAGTGCAATGAAACAGTCTGAGTCAGACTCTGGCTTTTCCTCCAGTCTGACTCCCGGTCTGCTGTGACATCGCAAACACAACAAAAACGAAAAGACAAAAAGGCAACGACAAAAAAAAAGTGACGCCTCTCATGCATAATGGAGGAGCGCCTGCAGCCAGTCAGGAACAACAGGCACCCTTCCACCCCGAATTCATCAGAATCAGACCAGTGGTGTGTCAGTGAAAACCCCCGGAGAGCCTCACAGATCTTTATTTATTGCATCTCTAACCTGCAGATCTGTCTTGTTTTTTAAAATGAATGTCAAGAGCACAGTGATGTTTTTCAGCTGCTTTCAAAAAAGCGAATAAGAGACGTCCTTGAACATTTTAATTCATACAGGGCAGCAGCAGTCATCTTTGGTTCTCTGTTCACAGCATACAAAGGGTTTGCTTTTACTAAAGGAGGTGTGCAAATCTATAATATTTGTAGTGTTTTTATATACACATACTGCAAGTCTGGTGTTAGCCCTTCAAAATGCATCCTTTATAATTTAATACCATTTAATACAGCCGCTAAGAGTTACAGGCATTCCCTTTTACAGACAATAAAAGGGTTCAGTTCTTGGCCGCGGGACATTTAAAGGGTATTTACATACAAATGTTCTTGTATAAATTGTTCGACCTGAGGCACATATTCATTTTGTTTACAGAGCGGTGTATGAAGATTGCAGGAGGTGAATGTTAAACCAGAATAAAGCCCCGAGTGGAGGAGAAGACTGCAGACTGAAAGCTGAAAGGATTACCAGGAGCACATTATCAGAGCCACTCAAATTAAAAGACATGCGAGTGGAGACGCCACCGAACGTCTGCAGCGATGCCGACAGGAAAACAGAAGCTGCACAAATACAAGGTCACGAGTGAGTTGTGTGTCGTCTTGTGTTGTTCACTCATTAAGTGCCACAGAATGAGAGC
Source organism: Pseudopleuronectes americanus (assembly GCA_038501795.1). Taxonomy (NCBI): domain Eukaryota; kingdom Metazoa; phylum Chordata; class Actinopteri; order Pleuronectiformes; family Pleuronectidae; genus Pseudopleuronectes; species Pseudopleuronectes americanus. Next base: position 22,805,126 of record CM076717.1, on the reverse strand, counting down.
AAGTTTCAGAATTGCATATTAAGCAGCTATATAAAAAGAAAAGCAGACACGTGACATTTCCTCAGCTGCATGATTTAAATCTTTTAAAGCGCCCCTCAGGTGATAATCAGGTTTTTAAACATTCAACACGTCCCCCCCTGTGCTTTTTATATGACCCTTGCCGTGCCCGTTCTAATCCTGCCTGGTTGGAATGGGCTCTAGTCTGACCTGTGGTGATGCCGGTTCCAGCTTTTCTTTTTTAAAGGTGACCTGCAGTAATTGAACCACTTGAGTAAAGACCTGCTGCAGAAGCCTGAAGCTGCAAATCCCCGCTGCTGCACAAAGATCTGTTCACCTTTTCATTCAGACCTCCGGAGCTCGACTCAATACACAGAACCACAAACTGGAGAATCAGTTGTCGTGAACACCTTGTTGAGATTGTCGATGTCTTAAATATACTTGAACTGCTGATTCCAACAGGTACCAAATTCTCCACTGCACCTCCTTAGCCCCTCAACAATACACATGTCAAGTGTGAAGCTGAAAAGAAGATCGACTCTTGAGAAATGAGGCCTATTCTTCAGGTGACAGGCAAATCCAAGATTCCTCTGGAGCGTACGACAATTCACTCCGGCTCCCTGAACACAGCTCAGTGCGACTGGCCGATCTCTGGAGCCTCCCAACGTAGTTTATCCTCAGGAGCAGGTGAAGTGATCGATTGACGTAAAAAATTCTTACGTCTTTTAGTTCTCAACAGAATACGTCTTTTGCAAAAGCTTCACCAAGCGTGTACCTCTGTGACAAATAGTCAATCTTCATGTCACCAGCAGGGGGTGATTGAGCAGGTGTGCACCTCCATTTAGCAACACATAAAAGATGAAAGACGCCTCAGAGATCAAAGACCCTCCTGATCCCATTGAGTGTGATGAGAAAAGTAAGAGAGTAGTTGGCAGGAGAAGAAAGAGCAGATCTGACATTCAGTAAAGGTGATGGACTGGACTGCCCAGTGTGCAGCCAGGTTACACTGGGAGGGGGGGCGGCCGCCTGCTGGGAATCCAGGCAGGACCAGCGGGACCAGGGGTCACATCTCTGAATGTGCAGGAGGCAGACAGACACATGTTCGCCTGATGGGCTCTGGAGAAAAATTCAGTTTGCACCCGCTGAGCCATGCCTTGCTCAGAGGCAAGATGTTCAACATGTGGGAATCAAACCCGAGGCATTCGAAAACCCAAAACATTTGACTCTATAAACAACCCATTGTTGATTTAAATGGACGACTAGAGGAAAATACAGAGATAAGCATTAAGAATTTGGATTTTTCATATTTGGAAGTAAGCAAATCTGAGATAGAATAAAAACCTACAGCAGCAAAACACAAAAAAGAAAAACTGAGAAAACATTTATGGATTTGTATTTATATAGCGCTTTATTTAATAGCAGTTTGTGTGTTAAAGCGTTTAAACTGACTGGATTTTCTTATCGGCATGTTTAACCAGTTATTGGAGGATTGCTAATTGGAAAATGGGATTTTTTGCCGAGGCTACTGGGAAAGGAGAAGAATGTGTAATTGGGCTGCCGCGGTGACTGGGTGCCAGTGACCCTGTGGCCCGGACTCACGAACAACACTTTGCACTTTGCAGATTGTTGGAGAAACAACACATCTCACCGCCTCTTGCATCTTCAGGTGTACACGCGCCGCCTCACCGTGCGTGAGGTTTGTGAACGATATGCTGCACGGACAATGATCTACTCTGATTTGTTAATATCTGAACGATGAGTAAAAACCATACTTACGCAGTAAATTACGCGTAATAACAATAAAAAGTTGTATTCTCTTACCTTATTGGGAAGAACTGGTGCGAGGTGTTGAGTTGGAAAGCGGAGGAAAGCGCGTCCTCGCCGCTGTGGTGGTGATGGAGGGAACAAAAGATGCGGTAGTTGCGTTTAATTCTTGCGGGGAAATAGTATTCTTGCAAACCGCGGTCGGAAAGGAGATGCGGACCCCCTCCTCAGGGGGGTTGCGGGTTCCGTGGGGGGAGCAGGTGCGGGTCTGTGCAGCCGGATCCTCGGTGCGTGATCAGCCCCGCATCTGACGCTCAAGTCTCTTCTCCCCTTTCTTTTAAAACGCACATGCTGTCACCGTCACGTGACCGATCCGCGCGGACCAATGCGCTTCCACCCGCTCACGCACATAATCACGCTGCAGCTTTTACTATGCAGCAGCTTCTAACAGCTGGAGCGGCCACACGCACGCGCTCACACCCACACGCGCTGCATGGACTCTCCATCTAATTGGCTTCTTGTATAAAAAATCCACAAGAGGTTAATTGTGAGGGTTTGCGAGGACATCTGCTAATTTTCATACTTTTCATAAAACCCTCACCTGAGCAACACAGGGGAGTGAGCATGCTCATTCATTTTCAAAAGGGCGAGGGGGGGGATTCTTATTTTCCACACTCACACACCTCTCCTCCAGCTGCCTTCCACAAACCATCCCCCATTATAAAGCCCCAATCCACCCTCCCAGTCAATCTGTGTCCATCAGGCACTGGGCTGTTTCTCTGCTGATGTGAGGGATTTGATGTTTGTGGCGAAGTGGAGCCGCTTGAAATCCAGATGGTGAAAATTGTGGACAGCATCAGGTTCATGGAGAGAAGCGCCCGACTCACACTGACCCCAGTGAAGCAGATAGTTACATTCAGACATTGATTTAAAATGTGTTTGTGTAGGGATGTGAAAGTGATGACAAAAAAACATCAACAGGTGGTTCACTAGTTGTTTGCTGGATGGAAATGTTGCTCTTTGGGTTAGTCCATAATTTTGAATGTTGAGTATTGATCTACCGACGGCTTCTTCTTATTGAAATAAGTATTTTGTGTCCAAAATTTGAAAATTTAAAATAATTTGTTTTATGACCAGATAACCACACATTTTCTGTAACGTTTCATGCGAGCCCATGAATAGCATCCAGCAGGAAATTACATTTCTAACACACGCAACAGATATGAAAATTCAAGAAGATGAGTATCTGATAATGAAAACGAGGGGACAGAAGACACAGCTGAAAATTGCCACTTTGAAAAATGAGATTCAAGAGCTTTTGACGATAAGGGCCGACACAGCTGGGAACAAAATCATTTCTCATTTCACAGCAGAATTTATACATCATGTCTCCTGCTGCTCTGCCCGGATGTGGTGAACACGTCTGATTTGGACAATCTCCTAGTGTGAAGTGTAATGTGAAGTGTGTCAGGTTCCAGGATCTACCGATCACAACCAGGAAGGCAAATCCTCAAAACCACAACTCAGGACAATGAATCCCAACATGTTTGGTGCACAGGCAGAAATTTGGCAACAGAGTGTGAGGCAAGAAGAACAAGAAGACGACAAGAAACAGTCTCACAGTCAGAAACACAAGAGGACGATAATGAGAAAACACTTGTACGCTTTGTCACAAGATGAACAGAGACATAGCGCAGGGAGCACACAGATTAAATACACAAAGAGAGGAGACAATTAGACTCAGGTGGACAATCACAGGAGCGGGAAACACACAAGGGCAGGAAGTGGGGATCCGAGATGAAAAGAAGAGGTTAGAGACAACAAAATAAAACATGAAATACTGCAATGAAAATGAAAACCCAGAAAACGTGACAGGGGAGGTAGAGCGGGTCAGATATGATTCTCCTGCTTTCTGGCCTTCAGTATGAGAGGAGAACACAGGGAGTTCCAAAAATGGAAATGATTCATCCTCAGGGGAGCATGAATGTTTGCAGTATTTTGAGGGTAAGTGCAGAATGTGGCCTGTTGGTGGCGCTAAACCAAATCCCCAGTGGATCATCAAATATCAAGAGCAATTCCATGTCCAATTGTTCGACATATTGATGCACAGGCCGACCTCAACGTCCTCAAGGTCGCAGCTATTGACACATGAAATATGCTGAAACTAAAAAAATCACTCTTGCCCGTGGATATCTGCGATGTTAGCATGTCCTTCATTGGTTGAAACATGAGAGGAGAGTCAGTATTTTATCACAGACACCTCAGCAGAAATCCAACATGTCGCACAGCAGACTGCGAAACTGACGGTTAAATTCCACCTTCTTCTCAGGGATCCAGGAAACATGCACCTGAACCTCCCACTTCATAAAGAGAGGAGTCAACTTCTCCTCTGTGTCCCTTTGTCTCCTTCACCCACAGTGTTTCATGGTGTTTGCCATGTGTCTTTTGATTAACCGTCACTGGAGCTAGCAGTTTATTTCAAATCATTTGGATTTAAATGAAGAATAATAAATTATACGAATAATCATATAAACATCTAGTTTGTTTGTAGTATTATGATTAATAGTGTTCAGCTAATCATCAAATTAAACTTCAGGAATTATGAATTCATGGTTTGAGAATTTGTTTGTTTTATATCATTATTTGAATAATTGTGAGAATCCTCATGCACATCAGTCACGAGAGATAAACTGTATCTTTGTAGATTGTTATATGTGGAAGAAAAACTTTAAAACAACATTACATAACTTTTATAAAGTGACAGCGCCCTCTGCAGAAACACGTGGGGATTTTTTCTTTTGGACCTCCCAATCCCAGTCCCAGTCACTGAAATACAAATGAAAGGTGTGTATTTCCCATGATGCCTGGTTTCCCGACTCAATAGAGCTGCTGCTGTAACAAATCCACCAAACTCTGTTTAGAATTGTTCATACTTTAAAAGTTTCTTTTTAGCAAAAATTCTTCAACCTATCAAAATGGCAGGTCTATAAAGATCTGGTGTTCAAGTCCCTGAATCATCAAACGGAAGCTGATGCTGCTGTTTCATGGTAAAACACAAGTTCCATAGTACTGCACTGGAAACAGTTGCTGCTGCACATTGACACCAGTTGCTCCTGTTTATGTTTAAAAGACGAAGTCAGAGTCAGAAAGAGACGAGAGGGAAATCCTCTGTTGACTCTCTCCTCTCTTTAACACATGCCAAACAGCCGGCAGCGGTGGAGCTCCTCTCGTGTAGCAGCATCATTTTGATGCATTTCAAAGAAGAGCGAATTCCCTCAGACACCAAATCTCACTATTCGTGGCCCAACCTAGACGAGGGCTCGAGGGGGAGGGGTCTATTTGTGTAGTCCCAAACCAGAATTTGGGATACTGCTACCCTTTTAAATGCACTGCCGTGTGTGAAACAGAGAAGAGGCTGAGAGCATCTGCAGGAACTCAAAGGACGGAATGATGATGTGGAAGATCCCAGAGAAGACGAGGCCTCACACCGACACTATATCTTTATTCTTTTTCTATCTATGTTTATCCATCTTCTTCCGACAGTACCTCTCGTCTCTGCCATTGTCATCTCGTCTTCTTATGTCTTCATTTTCTAGTTTGAATCCACAGCTGATCCTCAATCAATACACATCCACGGATCAGAATCGATCCTTCATCTCAGCTTCATCTATCTCCCCTTCGAGGAGCTTTATGAGCACCGTCAGGGGTTAGGTGAATGCGGCTCGCTGTGGTGACAATAGATCTTTTTGTCCACAGCCGATTTTTTCCCCCTGACCGAGGACACGTTTAAAGCTGTCAGTGCACAGAACATTTCTCTGTCCTCCCAACGCTCTTACCTCTGAACTCTCCATTCAAGTCACTGCACTAAAACCATCACTGCCTCTGGTAACTGGAAACCGTTTGACTAAACCAGCATCAAGTGGGAAAGTCTGTCAAATAGCAGGGCTGCAGTCAAACAGAGACGAGTCCAGAGCATCGACAACTTGTTAGAACCCCACAAATATAATAATCGGCCATGGGTACAGGAAACGGCAAAGAGATGGACTTTGTACAAATGGTTGTGTCTTCAAGCATGTGTTTTTTTAATGAAATTGTTATTGTTGTTTGTATGTTTTGTTGTATTTTACTTACTTTCTCTCTTGGGAGGAAAATAAAGATCTAAGTTGAGATGAACGAACTTATATTGAATGGACCAAATATCCTATCTTTATGTACTGGAATATTTACATTATGAAACTTTTGTCTGCATTGGAAAGGGAAGGATTTGCTTCCTTCTCCCCCTCGTGAAATAAAAGGTCACATTCTAATCGTGTTCATATTGTGCGACGTCTTGTCGGTCTGAGTTGTAATATTCACCAAACAGATATTTGAGTTTTGAAAAACCACCTGAAGCCCAATGCTCCCATCTGCTCTGACTCATTCGTCATTAGCTGGGAGGTGATTAGATCTGTGGCCCGGGAAAATCCACTTTCCGAAATCTCTGTGCGACACAGGCCGCGGTTATGGATGAACGTCATTTGTGTGGAAGTTGCCTGAGGAGACGGCCGCTCCATCACAATAAAGCTCCGGTTAGTGGAGTTCAGCTGCACTCACAACTTCAACAGATGTTTAAAACGTGATGTTTTGCCCTTTAAGAAGTTTTATTTGGGTCGTTGTTACACGTAGTTTTGTTTCTGTGCCAGTTGTAATCCTGAGAAACAATTATATCATCATCATTTTCCCATTCCCTCTCTGAAGCACGAGCCTCGTGTTGTTGCGTCTGAGCAGAGGTGGCAAAATGATGTTCTCTACTCGAGTAGAAGTTGTTAAAGTAAATGTATTGAATCAATCTCTCTAGTATAAAAGTACCCCTCTGAGAGCCATTGTATCTGTGCAAAGCAAATTAAACCAGCCTGTTTTGAAACTCTAAGTAGTAGAAAGTAATAAAATAATTAGCCAAGTAAAGTACAGATACCTGAAGATTCTACTTAAGGACTTAATCACTTCCCACCTCGGCCTGTGAGGACTTGAAGACGGAGGCAGAGTCCCAGTCGAGCGGTGACACTGGTGAACAACCTGCAGACCTGGTGACGGGCGAGGACACAGTCAGTCTGCCTGTCGGGGGGGGGGAAGCATCAAGGCTGCCTCATAGATCTGTATTCATTATTCAGACCTTGGCTCGATGCTGCACGGAGACGAAGGGAAATGTCAACATCATGCGTCTGTAACCAGCTGCTCTGTCGTTCCATTCCAAAGACGGAGCTAACGATGGGAGCTCTTCTCGGTTTGCTGTCGGGAAGAACAGGTTGTTTCTCAAGCACAAGCTACGTCTTCTCTCTACTAACACATTTTAACAGGTGTGAATCAATACGTTAATTTATTTTAGTTTCAAAGGACAGACTTTTATGTGGAAATAGGGTCAAGAGGTCCTGAGTGTGAATGGCAGCGGAAACATGAAGATTTTAAACGATATAAGGACTTGGAGGCTCTTACTACTCCCGTGGTGAATTTCAGAACTTTTAATGTATTGCTGTATTTTTTAATGACTTTTAGCTTGTTTTTAAGTCTAGTAAAAATGTATGTGAACTATCTCTATAGTCACATATAATCAAAAGTTTGTGTTTCCACTTCTTCCTCAAGCTGCACAGGGACAACTAAGGAAAACTGGCATTTGAAGACAGAGTACATGAGTGTGATGAGAACTACCTTTAATGACAGACATCTTTGAAAAAAGAATATTCCGGAATTTGCTTTGACTCTAGTTTGGCCTGTGTCTCATCTGATAATATGGAGGGGATAGGGTTAATAATCTATACTGTAGCCAGCCACCAGGGGGCTATGAGTGTCCTCATATACTGCAATTGGTTTTAACTATGTACTGTTTACAGAGTGGACATACATCTGTGTGATAAAAAAAGCCTAAAATCACAGAAATCATCGATTAAAAAACGTTATGTAATTAATTTCTGTTGATTTTGGCTCAGGTCCCATCCACACACATGGAGGAAACAGCATTCATGACCTTCTGGACCACCAGGGGGCCCACGGTGATGTTTCACATCTGGGGATCTGTTGATGCCGTTTTACTATCAAATTAAACTCGTAGCAACTCTTCATCAAACCTGAACCTGCGAGACGAAGACCTTCTATATTCAGAGTTCATTATAAAACAATGGAGTCCTCACGCTACATGAAATATGTCGACCTTGTGGCACGCTGCCTCCTCCGAGCAACACAACCCCGTCTGCTGCTTTGTTCCTATTCTTTTATCTCCATTAATTATTTTGTTCCTGTCTGAATGTGAGAGGAGGCAGAGCTTCGATGCCTCAGAGGACCGAGCAGCTGCTTTCGCCCAAACCCCACGTTCTTCTATTATATCTCTTACGGAGTTATAGAGGTGAAGACACTAACATCACATCATGCTGGACTTGGAACTGTAGAAGTGTCTGATTTCGCTTCAACAGTTCTGCCAGTAAAGAGGCCTTAATGAAATATTTCCTGTTTGCTGATAGTTGTATTATTACATCTGCCTACTGTTATTTTATTGTAACAGTGACCACCCACCTTGAATTCTCCAGTGTTTTGCAAATTTCAATTTGGAAGCCTGAAGTTTGTCGAGCGCCGTTTGTTTTCTGCAACCAGCAGTCGCTCCATTTGGAGTTCTTTAATGGTGAAACACAGGTTTTAATGCCCCACTACTTTACCCCTTGTTGTATCATTAGCTGTTCAGTGAAATTGAAGCCTGATACTTACATTTAAAAGTGTGAACATCTCCTGTGTGTTTCATTAACCCTTTTTATCCTTTGCTCAGTTTATTCCCCGAAAAATTTCAAAATACTGCTCCGTTCCATTATCTTTTGGGAAAATGGTTCGTGACTGAAGCTCACTGAACCCTGGGATGGATCGGCCTGAGGAGGATCCGCCCGTTGGAGCCCTGGCTGCTCAGTGGACTGAAGGATGCATCTGTCGGCAGCATCGGACGGAGCTCTGGAAACGGAACACAGCTCGTCACGCCGCTGTGACACAATCAGTCCCCGAAGGACCCGGCTCCTGAATTGAGACACAGCGTCTGTCAAGTCCCTAATCAGTTGATGAACTGTACCCTTCACACTGCTTCTCCAGCAAGTGGCGGAGGCCTCGCTCCTCACAGAGGGACGTCTGTCGGCTCAGGTCTGATAGATAGATGTCCCACACTAGAGCAGCTTCATCAGTTCAGTTTAGTGACCTCATTCAGAGCTGCGCTGCTCACAGGCTCCGTCTAAAGAGGACGAATCCTTTTATCCAGGTAAATTGGAGATGCAAGTGGGCATTATGATTCTCCACAAGTCAGGCCCGGGCTCTGCTGTTAACCAGGGAACATTATGCTCCACTCTGCAGCGGTGGCTCCTGTATAAGTAGGCTCCCTACATGAGTCAGGTTGCACTTGCAGTTCAGAGTGAGAGACAGCGTGACCCCCGGAGGATGATGGTGAAAGTCGGGACGGTGGCTGTGATCTCTGCACGCTGGCGTTTCAGCGTGAGCTCCCTGTCGACACCATTTGTGAAATGACATGTTTGAACGATGGGTGTTTTATTAGGCAAGTGGAGTTTCATGTGAAAACACGGCTTTTATTCCCCAAATGACAGGTAATTATTCATTCCAGCTATTGTTCCTTTCGGCGCATGTAGAGCCATTGATTCCCCTCTCCACATGAGTCACGATCACTGCACATACAAGAGTGGGAGAGCGAACGGGGGGGGGGTGGCACAATTCTATGTGTGCTGGATTTTCAATAAGTCGGTGCAGTAACACTCTCTCTCTCTCTCTCTCTCTCTCTCTCTCTCTCTCTCTCTCTCTCTCTCTCTCTCTCTCTCTCTCTCTCTCTCTCTCTGCTGGAGCTTTCATCCCTTTATGTTTTTTTCTGCTGTTTGGGAAAAAAAAACAATCAGCTGCAGAAGATGTGCAGACGAAGCCTCTTTATCTATCAGTGGATTAGAAATGATCCAGTTTCTACATTGAAAAGCTCAGTTCTGCTCTTTTCGCTGTGTGTGTCAGAAACAGATCATTTGCAGCTATAATTATGTTTATGTGGGCGGGAAGAATAAAAAAAAATGCGCCACAACTGCAGATCTTTGTTATTTGATCTGTTGTCCTAACAGAGCGTGCTATGTGCAAATTGAACTACGACAGTTCAATCAATTAAGCTCCAGAGGAATCCTGTATCTTCTATCGGGATCTTTTTTATCCGAGGATCTGAAGTGGATTACTTTTTTTATTAGACGCTGAGAAATCCTGTAGGAACAGAATATCACCTGTCATGCTCACAGTCTTAATCCATCCATCCATTATCTATCCAGCTCATCCTTTAAGGCCTGGTCTATTTTCTCTTACAGATATTTGCACCTCAGTCGTTTTAACTAAATATCTCCGTACAGGCGACAACTCAAAAAGAAAAGCGCAAAGAAGCATGTGTGGACAGAAGGTGGCGATAAAGTCTACACATCATTGATCCGTCCTTGACCCAAGCTGTGATGTCACTGTTGCATTAGAGACTTAAAAACGTCACTCACGTGTGGACGAGAGGCTCGAACGCAGAGGAAGACGTCTGTGTAATAAATTAGCCACATCAGTGTGGACAGGGTATTGACCCGAGTGTCACAAAGGGCTGTAAGACAATCCCAGTGGACGTCGGATGAGAGGCAGGGTTCAGGTGACAGGTCGCCGGTGTAGAGCTGAGACACACAAACCATTTAATCTAAACCCCCAATCTGTGAATCATTGGATTGTGGGAGGACGTCAGAGAACCCAGGCAGACACAGGAGGACCCAACTGGGAATTTAACCTTCTTGATGTGAGCAAAGGGGAATATGATCTGCACCTTTAGACCTCTGGCCAGTGAGGAATCTAAACGTTGAGGATTCTCAGGTGAAAATTAACTGGAAGGAATTCTGCTTCCTGTGTGATTACTGAAGGCTTTTCCCAGGATGTGTTATCTCCGCTCGGGCCACAGAAGGATCCTTCTCCCTGGGGGCGACCCAGCCGGGGGTGATGTGTGTCTGCTGGTCGGTGGGATCGATCGAACTCATTGAATCTCACTGGCGGTGTAATAAACTGGAGCGTTACTGTTGTTAGGTGCGTTTGAGAGAAAATAACTTCCTCCTTCCTCTTGCACCTCCTCCACCGTGATTGAAAAACACATAAGTGGAGAAATGGAACAGTGCGAGGAGGGAGGGAGGGAGGGAATGTGTGTGTGTGTGTGTGTGTTTGTGTGTTCGTGTGCAATACGTGTGTGTACTGTTATTTCCGAGGTTCAGGGGTGAGTAAGCGGCTGTTTGTCGTCTCCCGAGGCAGAAATAAGTCTCTGTAAACCCTCATAACTCAGCGTTACTGCGATGGATTCAAGTTATACGCGCAGTTTCAATTTCAATTCCGAATTCAATTTGCTCTCCGAACACTGATGACCCACGGAAGAAAAAACAAAACACTTATTTCTACTGCTCATGTGTGGTGATGAGGATATTTCCCTGTCCCTGCTTCTCTGAACCTCCTGTTGTTTTTATTTCCCATATTTTCTCCCTCCAGGCAATCGAGTACAACATTCATATCTTTGATCCCCACGGGAGACGGGCTCCTGCATCAATGCACCATCTTCTGTAAGTGTTTACAGACATTTGTGCGTCTGCTGTTTTATCTCTGCTCTCATCAAAGTTAGTTCAGATTATGACGACACTTTTAATCGTTTGTTATCTGCCACCTGGGATCAGCTCCTTCCACACTGTCCTGATGGAGCAGATTTTAATTATTAAACTCTTAATAATGTTGAATCCATTTCTGCTTCAGCTCCTCACACACCACACCTACATTGAGTGTTTCCATTACACTTTGTTCTTTTGTTGATGCAGCACCTTTTCCCAATAAACAGAAAACTCTTTTTCAAGCTGTCAGGGTTTTTATTAAATGTACAAATTAAAAAACACACAAGCGGATAGAAACACATTTATTCTCCCTTGCATTGAAATGTCACTGGAGAAGCTGGGAGGAGTAAGATGACAGGTCACTCAGATGCTGTCCCAGTGTAACGTGACATCTTATAACTGCAGATCTCTCATCGTATTCCATCGCTTGCATCATCCGCTTCATTCACACTCCACCGACAGTTTGGCAGATCACCTTCTTCTAATTGTTCATGTCACTTTTCTTCTGATCTTTGCTTTCTTTGGCTGTCGTTCAACTTCTTTAATTATCTTCCACAGAGGAAAAGCAGCTCTGGCAATAAATCATTGGAAACTGCAGTGTTCCCTGAGGGATGTTGTTGAGGAGGGAATGTGTTTTGTGAGCTTTAAACATATTTATTCACCACATGAAATTAGATTTCGAAGGCAAAGGTTTATAATCATGTTGTCTCATTAATGTCTTCGTTGGGTTAAATTAATGATGGTTTCTGTTTAAAAGTAACAATTTGCATATATAGTAGCATATTTGCATTTTGAGCCGATGCTCTCATCCAGAGCAGCAAACTTTCTGATGTGCCTCAGAACCACCATGTTAATTATACAGCGCACCAGTGTTGCACTTGGGTCACTTTATTCAGTTTGTATGCATCCAGCTCTTTTCTATATTTTCCATATGTGGAAACCTCAGGACCTGGAGACCCCGGGTGGTCCACTCCCCACTGGTGGAGCCGCTCACTGTGGGACCTGTGGGATGGAGGCCGTGGAGGTGGAGGATGGGAATCCAGGGCTCACTGTGGGACCTGTGGGATGGAGGCCGGTGGAGGTGGAGGATGGGAATCCAGGGCTCACTGTGGCAGAGCTGCTTAATAATTCATGCTCCCCCCCGCCTGCCTCCACTCCTTCCTGCAGTGCATCAACCCAGAGAGCTCCATAACCGTGTGAGGGAAACATCTCAGTCTTCAGGCCTCTACATCTCAAATGGGGGTTGTTCTATCTTGGTTTTGTAGAGATTCATACGGACGCAGCAACAAGACACAGCCGCCGAGAAGCTTCGATTGAATTTAAAACCAAAGACTCATCCAGGAGGTTGTTTCGGGATCTCTGTGTTTCATTTTATATGACAGTGTGAAGAACAACACACAAAGACTGCACCGCAACGAAAATCAATATTTCTCGGCACGCGGCACACACACGTGCACTCTGTCAAGTTCAAGATGAACATGCCACGCGCACGCCGAGGACCTGCAGGACTCTGCTGAGTGGGGGTGTTAATGGCCTCGCCTTTGTATAAATAGGAGGCTCTAAATTTGTCTGACCTCAGATACTGTGGAGGAAAATGGATCGGCCGGAGGGGAGGCTTGTTCTTGTTCTTGTTCCTTCCCATCAGCCTCCTTCCAAATGTCAGATTTGCTTTTCACCTCACAGACACACAGACTCCACTGGACATGTCCACCAGCATCAGTCCTGGCTAATGAGAATTAGTTTTTGCTCTTCATTAGTATTCACCAGAGTCACAGGAAGGTTGGGCTACCTTGTTAATACGACTCACCACAGGCCACTGTCACTCATGCTGAGTTCTCTGCTGCAGGGCTGATCAACACACTGATAGATCGACCTGTTGTTTCTCCACATTTACATCTCTGGATAAAACTTCTCCTTTTTGATTTCACTGCAATTTGTGTGTTAAAATGATCTTTAATATATTGCATTCCTCCTGCTTACCTTAAAGGGATAGTTCACTCATTATCTACTCACCACTGGGCCGATGGAGGTGGTGGGTGAAGTGCTTCTGGAGTCTCCGGGGTAAACAGTGCTGCAGTCAAGGTCGTTCCTCTTCTTAAGACGTGAATAAAAAACAACTGAAAAACAACAGAAAATGCCTCCATGCTGCTCCTGTGATGTCATCCTAGTTTCCGCAAGCTCCCAACATTCATATTCGACTCGAAAACTGGGTCATTGAAACTGTGTTTTCGGCCCAAATGTCCACTACCGGAAGTAGGGATGCGAACACACACCCTGCTGGTCCCCCCAGGCGAGAGAGAGTGAGTGGGTTTCCTGTGTGTCTGTGGACGAGCCTCCGAGGATATCAGATGACATTCGGCTCAACACTTGGTGGAAATGACCTCGTTTCCAGTCGAATTTGAATTTCGGGGCTTTCAGACACTTGGATGACACCACAGGAGCAGTATGGAGACATGTTGTGTTTTTATTGTGTTGTTTTATTACATTAGAAGAATCTGTTGGATTTGGCTGCAAAGCTGTTTGAACACTGAAACTCCAAAATCATCTCGGGACTCAAACACTTCACCCACCACCTCCATCGGCAAAGTGACTATATAATGAGTGAATTTGCATTTTTGGGTGAACTATCCCTTTAACCACCCCCGGATGATATATCCTGTTTGTTTTAATTGAAAGACCTGTTGGAAAACACAGACACAAAGGTTATCTGCATCCCAGCACCGCTCTGAGGGGAGAAGGAGGAACTCCATCTGTTCCCCTCGAGCTTCCAGTTTGTCGTCTGAGTCTCATCATCGCAGGTTTCCTTCTCGTTTCTCTCTGCAGCAACACGACTTAAAAAATCAAAGTACAAAGTGCTGGGGGCGGTCTGCGTCTCCCGCTGTGTTTTCAATGCATCATAATTTTTCTTTTCCACAACACATTATGCCCATAAGACTGCTGTACCCTCCCGACCTCCCTCCCCACAGCAGCATCCTCCTCCTCCTCCTCCTCCTCTTCCTCACCCTCCTCCTCACCCTTTTATTTCCACTTCACCTCCTGGTAGTTCAGCCACCACTGCCGGGCTGTTTGCTGCAGACACTCTGTCTCTCTGTCTCTCCGTCTCGAGCTTCACTTCGTTGTCACGTCTCTTACACTGTCACTCCTGAACGTCTCGAGCTGTCACAGCTGATGTGCCATGTCAGAAATAATTGCCCAAGATGGAAAATGAATAGCACCATTGCTCTAAGGCCATGTTGTTGTCTCTCTCTCTCTCTCTCTCTCTCTCTCTCTCTCTCTCTCTCTCTCTCTCTCTCTCTCTCTTTCTCTCTCTCTCGCTCTGAGGTCATCAGCTTCACTGAGTTGCAGATAGAAGAGACAGGAATAAAGAATGTATTCGTTTTTGTTTTGCCTTAATTGATGTAACATAAAGATTTGGTAAATTTCCACTTTCTTTCATCATCTTGGGAAATAATTGTTTTCTTACAAAGAGTTGGATAATGACATCGATGCAACTTTGTCATCTTTATTCATATATTTAAGTTACAGCCAGCAGGCAGGTTGAGGATGTGTCACCACTTCATACGACTTTCCAGAAATGAAGCCAAATTATTACAGATACGAACCGAGTATGTTTAGAACTACGTAAAAGGAAAGAAACTTTCTTTGAGAAAAATGTATTCATTTTGGCCCATGTCCCATCCACTAACATGGAAGAAGTTGGGTTTATGAACAACACTGCAGTCAGCCACCAGAGGGCAGATCAGGACACTGTGGCATACGATGAAAACGACCAGAGCAACAATTTATTAGATTATATATTCAACTAAAATTAAGAGTTGTGTTTTCATTACCTGAGAATGAGACATTTATACCCACCTTGGGAGTGGACCCTCTTCCACCATGTTGCACCACCATGCTTCTACAGTGGAGAGGGTTGTGTTTCTCAAACTGCCTGAGGGCCACGCCACTGCAGCTTCTCTTAAAACAAGGAAAGTCCCATGAAAGACAATAAATTGTTTTCTTTCAATTCAGGCCTTCACTGTACATGTGGCTGCAGCGAAATTAAGTAGAAACTAAAAATAAAAGCACGTGGATTGCATTACGTGGTTTTCAAAAACGTTTCTCGCTTCATGTCAGGCAGCATCTCCTTCACCCTGATTCAAACATCACTGATTCATTTGTCTGTCCAAGGCCACGGGGATTTCCTCTAACTCCCGTGCACGTTCGGCTCGGCACCTCTCATGTTCACTCAGCTTTATGTGTTGGCTCGGTGGCACCAGCAGCCTGGCATCTGTAGATTACTGTCACAGGAGAGAGGTTGAAACCCAAAGTGTGTCTCCATCTTGACAGAAGCCTCTGGAGCATGGGCCTGTGTGTGACCCCCAGGGAGCAGGGATTTGCATAATCAAGTCTTGATTACACAGCGATTGCAATTGGTACCAGAAGGGGGATTCTGCAGTTGATAAATTGTGGCTGCTTATGAAGACACAAACTCGGCTGGATGCTTCCCGTGACCTCCATCCTGCCCTTCACTCCTCCCTGACTGCTGGTGTAACACAGGGTGCCTGCTTGTTTTCCCGGTTGACAAAGTTCAGCGCAGCGTGCAGACCGACTGTGCACAGCTTCCTAAATTGATCGTTTGCAAATTAAATTGCAAATGTCACATTTATAAAGCTGCAGGACGCTGAATACATATTTCACCCAGAGCTCAGTTTGATGTAAAGTCGTGCTCCGTGGTCTCAGCTCAATTATCTCTTTGTAATTGTTGTGGCTAATATATGTATTAATAGTAAATAGTGTGTACTTAGTGTATTTTCTGGTTAAACGTTGTACTTACAGATAGTTGTGTGCGTACACAGTTTTCCTGAGTAATGAAGGAGCATATATCTAACTCTGGAAATCTCTGGATTAGTCACAAACATTTCAGATACACTTATTTTCAATGTGATAATCTCAATAAAAACAATGCTTCCCACCTGGCAATGTGACTGTTTTCATTTGAGACATTGGTTAAAGATCAATTACAAAATCATAATCTACTGTTACACACTTTTTCTGTAACATACAATCCATTTTTTTCCGGTTTCCCACTCACAACTCTACATTTAATATTCAAATGTCAGCCCCTTTATTTATAAATATTATTGGGGCAAAACATTCAATACAATTTCTTCTATGACTGCTACAGGAAAATGAAATCACAAGCCAGTTTCTCCAAAGGGCAACTGCTCAACACATTTTCACCATCCATCTGTCATCCATACGTTTATCCTGTGTGTGTGTGTGTGTGTGTGTGTGTGTGTGTGTGTGTGTGTGGGGTTGGGGGGGAGTCTCCAATCAACCTGATCCCAATTTGCATGTCGTAGGAATGTGGGAGGAAGCTATAGAGGATTCAGAGAACACAGATGTCGACATGTAGAGAGCAGCTTGGTTGTGCATCGTTGTACCAGTTCCTCCTCCCAGTATGCCCCATCAGTACACATAAATCATACTTACATAATGCAAATGCCTTTTTCTAAAATGTCATTGGTCACACACACACACACACACACACTCCTGGTGTTTAGAACGTGTCCATGTGAGAACTCCTCAGGTCAGCATGTTGGCGGCAGAGAGCCAGAGAGACGAGGGGAGAGCAGGGAGGAGCAGGGAGGAGCAGGGAGGAGAAGGGAGGAGCAGGGAGGAGAAGGGAGGAGCAGGGAGGAGCAGGGAGGAGCAAGGAGGAGCAAGGAGGAGCAAGGAGGAGCAAGGAGTAGCAGGGAGACTCCGAGGTGGTGTGATCACCGGAGGCACCGGGCTAATCAACACACAGCAGGGGCAACAATAACAATAACAACAGGAGGCCTCAGCTCCTCCATGCACTGTGCATCCGTCATCGTGTCCTCCATTTAGCACCATATGTTTCAGATAATAATAAATACAAGGGTTTACTGTTACTCGTATTTCTAATTACCTGTATTCAACAAGCTGTGAACCTTTATTTGGTGGTTTGCATTTATTATTAGACTTAGATCGATCTGTGTGTCTCCACTGTCAGTTCCTCTGCTGTTGCATATGTTTATTAATCGATTCATCTCATCAGTGTTACTCAATCATCTTGTAAAAGTTCTTCACCAACATCATCAATTATAACTCCAGCGAAATACAAAACTACACGGATATTATTTCTCTCTATGCTCATGATGTTTTACTTTTTGTTCCTTTACGCTCTTCTAGTGTCCTCGTGGACTTGTTCAATATGTCTTCGTCAAATAGACTCAGTGTTTGTTCTGGTGCTGTGAGATGAAACTGTGTTTTCTCCAGTGTGTTGATTCATCATGTTCCCTTCTCCTGTACACTGTGACAGACTGACTGACTGGCTGACTGCTGGGAGACCTGGGGACCCTATCACGCTGCAGGATCCAGTGTAATGCATTGTGGGAACAAGGAGCTGTGACAATCACACAAGATGCAAAAGCCAGTGAAGCGTCTCAGCTCTTTCTCTGGTTTGTCTTTCCTCCTCTCAGCAGATCAGAACCTGCAAATACGTGAGGGAAGTATCATTAATCTGCTAAATATTACAACTTCAAGGTCCTAGGTCGACCACTGAAGTGTTTAATATTTCAAAAGGAAAAGGTCGTGTGTGGATAAGTTACAGTGTCCAAGATGATGAAGCTAATTAATTGGTATTGATGTTTTTATTTAGTTATATTCACTTTCAGAACAACCAGCACAAACTGATTGATTTATTGATTTGCATTGATTCAATGTGGACAGAGAATTTAATATGTATCAAGTATGTAAAGTGCAAAACAATTGACATGCATCAGGTCCTGAATCCATACGACACACTAATGCTCTGCAAGTGTTTAGTATGTAGCGTGTTCATACTGGAAAAGTGACAAAATAAATTATCCTTAGACCGGAGAGCATAGATATCAAATCAGTTGTTTTGTTTGAGTGTGCTGGTAATGGCAGTGACACACAATGCAATGCACAAAGAAGATGTTAAAAAAACAAAAACGTTTAACAGTTTAACTTGCGTCTAATCCATCACATGCGATGACAGTGTATTGTGCTGATAATATTATAGACGATATAGACCTGTGTGTACGGTGGCCCTGAAGTTCAAATCACTTCGACAAGTAAGTAAACACAATGGAATTTACTGCTTACACAATAGGTCGGAGTCTGCGATTGACAAGATTTATTGATGATTGGAAGGAAGCATTGTCCGCACTTTTTGTATTTTGTTGTATTTTCTTATTTACCTTTGAGTTTCTTATTTCCTGTTGTGTTCTCTTATCTAGCGTTGTATTTTCTTATTGCTGTTGTTCTTCCTTAATGTTGTATTTTGTGATTTGCAGTTGCATTTTCTTATTTGCTGTTGAATTGAAGAAAAATAGTAAAAGTCAACTTTCATTGTTACTCTCATTATTCAGAATCATCTCCCAATGTCCTTCTCGACTTTAAACTATGAGGTTTCAGCCTCAAACAACTGGGAGTCTTCTTTTTTTTAATTCTGAGAACCACCTCTGGCTGCAGGAGATATGATGAAGCATTTCACAGTAAATACTGTATCACACCGTGAAGCCCTGGTAAATAACAGGAAAGGATCCTGTTGCTGTGTTAAGTGTGAGACGCCTGCATGGAAATGAGAAAATTATAATCTAGAAAAACTGTGGCGTTAAAAAAATCATCAAAGGAACCTCGCACCTCATTCTTATGAAGAGCAGCATTTATGTATCAAAGCGTTGTCCTGGACTGGGGATGTTATTTATTCAATGGTTTATTAATCCCTGTCTGGGGACGGACCGCAGAGCCGCTGCTTCACAGGAAAAAGGTGCAGAGACAACATTTGGCTGCATGAATATCACATTATACTTCTATCCTGTCGTCCTTCTCCTGCTGCTGGATTGTTTGATGTCCATCCTCCTGTGGAACCACCGGCCTGTGAGCTCTGGCTGCTGCTCAGACTCCACCACAGCAAATAGGAGCTGAATGTGTTGTTTTTTTTGCTCAAAGCCAAATTGACAGAGTGGGTTTTGTTCACTTTCCCCAGGCAGCGAGCGGATGTGGGCCACTTAGGGCACTAGTGCGGCACTTCAGCTCTTCTTGTCGTACAAAAGGGTCACGAGCCCTGTGTTACACACTTGTAAAACAGCATTAGGGTTAACGCACATATCCCAAAGCAGACATGGGCCTTTTGGGGAAAACGTTTAGGGCTCTGAGCAAAGTGAAATCTGGAGTTGAAACTCAAGGGGCCTTAAGGGTAAATGGTAGGATATGGCTTTAAATAGCACAAAATAAAAACATCACACCTCATCAATATTCATGCATTGATTTCACCTCCGTCTCATTTCCATCTTCCGTCCGATCTTGTTCCTCTCAGCTCCGAGGGGTCCGTGAGCTTGTGACTTTGTTTACACACAGAACAGAAACTGAATGTATAAAATATCAGGCGCCGCTGCCTCATATCGATCTGCAGTCTGTTACATGATCCACATCTCAGCTGAATCAACGATTCAGGATTACATTCAAACTTTAAGTTTTTACAGTTATACCTGTGATAGAATCAGTTTCTCTCACTAAACACAAAGTGAGGATGTGTGTTATTATTGCACAGAAACATGGGATTAGTCAACAAAAGAGGACAATCAAACAGAGTCTCCAGTGGCGACAACAATGACACACATTAATCCGAAGGTAGTCTGTGGAAATTGTGAGAAATTTGCTTTTTAAAAGGGGGTCGGCCCACCCTGTGTGCGGCGTACACCATCCTTCCCCTCGCTGGAATCAATAATGGCAGAACATCAAACCACGTTCACAGTTATATATAGCAAACATGCCTTTGAACTGCTCTGTCCTATCCATCAAGCAGAGGGGAGGGATTTATCTGTGTAATTACAAGTGAAGGAAATATGGAAGCTGCACCCAGGGTCCTCGGCGCTGAGAGCCTCTCTGCTTTGTTCCACCCTGGAGGTTCTGGCCGCCTCAGTGTCTGTCTGGGCTACAAACGCTCACGTGCCAGGGTGGGATCCAACATATTCAAATGCTCGTCCTGTATCTCATTATTCAGTGGATTGCTCTCGGCGACCTTGAGAATTGTTTAAAAGGCAGTGGACCACTCCAGGACTTCAGAATGTGTGCTGGTTGTTTGCTCTCTGCCGTTTAAGTGGCTCTTTTGTGAACCGGTCTAAAGCCGAAAGGTCACAGATGATGGATAAATGTTGTGCTCTAGTGTTCTGCAGGTATGTGGCTGCTACTGTGCAGCCATCAGAGGAGAATGGGACATTATCCAGAACAAACAAACATCGAGAGTGAGAGAGGGGAGACTATCTGGCCCTTTAGAGTCAGATGGAGGACGTGAGTGAAGTGAAGATGAAGGCCTTTCCTGAAAAGGCAAGAATGAGCTTGTTGTATTTCCTCAGTTCTTATATATCATTCTTAGAAGATGTGCACTTTGAGTTGCAGCTCATACCAGTCCAAAACGTGCTGTTCCTCTTCTGGACAGAGATTTTGGATGTTGTTCTTCAAAGAAACTTTCCAGTCCCGACTCCTCTGACCCTCACTGTTGCCCCTGCTCACCACATCCTCTCCAGATGCTCTCTCAGGGTCTGGTCTCTGGAGGTTCCTACTTCTTGATGCTGCTGTCTCTTGGGATCACTGCCTTGACCACCACGATGTCCTGTTGGTTAGCCGTCACCATATTACCCGTCTGGAGCGGGGTCTCACTGAACGTTAGCTCGCTCATTCCAAACCACCTTCTGGAGGCGTCTGAAACCGTCACTGTCTCTAATATCTTCAACCATACACCGACGATACCCTTCTTTTTATCAACAAACTGCAAAACCTTCCATTAGATAAACCTATTAACAATTATTATTATTAATCGGTCACATCTCAAGGTCTCCAAGCTAAGGGTCCGGATTCTGGTTTTATAGTTCTCAACCACATTTCAGGGTCCTCTCTAGTGAACAGAGACGTCTCAGGGTCATGTAAAATCACTTGGTATCATGTGAGCCATGTTACACATAATGACCCCCCAGGTTCACGCTGGCCACTGAAAAAAATCAATTTCCATGCTTTGCTGCTGCGATCAATATTGTCATACATCAGTAGATTACACTACGTCTGCAGCGCATCACTTGTAGTAATAAATCCAGAGATAATCACCACCTGACTCCACTCAGCTCCACTCTGTCTCTCATGGCTTCATCAGGGACCAAAACAAACCCACACACACATTCACTCACACTCTGCCAGTGCATTTGTCAGGGGTCAGACTTTTGGGTTCATGTATCTTGCCCAAGGACAAGGGAACAGGGGGAGACAGGGATCGAACAGCCAACCCTCTGGTTGGTGGACCACCGCTGAACCTCCTGAGCCACAGCTGACCAATGCAATGCAAGGTGTGGTGTTCACGTATGTACTGTTAACCAGATTTTAACATTCGTATTACCTCTTTACTGTTCTAGCTTCACATATGTTATATCAACAGAGTTTACGTCTCCGAATCCAATTTTAACGGTTGGTTTTACTAAGTATTTATGTGTATATGTATGATATATTGTCTTTGGCTCAAATATAATATAACTTTTATTTTATAAAACCCTGGTTACTTGAAGGAAGACACTAGATGTGATCGATTTGTTTTTGGATGAAGACGCTGGGCTTTGTATCTTTTTACATTCAAAACCAGCTCAACAGTCACAATGTGCCTCCCCCACCCTCACAAGTTACTGTAGTTACTCAAAAGGTAATAATGTTGTAGTTTGCTGCCCCCAAGTGGAAACTGTGAGTTTAAAAAAAAGTCCAAAATTTCATGTGCATGTATGATTTCTTTTTATTCAGCCTTTAAATCCCTCGTACAAAACTGTAGAAGCGTTCAAATTCCCATCCATCACATTCCATAGTCCCCCTCAGCAGAGGCTCACACACCAGCACAATTACACACGCAACTTTTAATACAACAAACATTAAAATATGCTATGTGCACTAAAAAGCTACCGACTACATCTCATTGGAACGATCCTTTAATGTAAAATCTCAATTAAAAACTATTAAAAGTTATTAGGCCACAATATTGTCAGATACTAAATCCTCCCAAAAAAGTGAATAACCTGGAAGAGATTCATGACACTACACTAAATTGTTTAATTTATCTATTAAAAAATAAAATAATAATAAACCTAAAACTTAAATATTTTATGTTTTGGGAGCGGGCAGGGCTGTAGTGACCATCATATACCACCAACCCAGACCATGAGGCTACATGAAAAATGAAATGCCCATGCAGGAGTGTGAATCTATGTACAACAAGATTTTTTTTTATATATATATATATATATATATATGCAGTAGACATGATGTGTGGGGACGTGTGTGTGTTGGTGCCATCGCCCGAGTTTGCTGGTGATGTTGTGTGATGTGATGTGAAAGTCACAAAAAGCTACAGAGACGTGGATGTTACAGTGCATTCCAGGACAGGTGAGGTGACCCACTCAAAAAAATTATATATATATATATATAAACTATAGAGTACTACTATTTACAATAATGAACAACTATGGAATGATTAAAATTTGTTTGGGTCTACTGGGTTTGGATTTGGATCAAAGTCCTTAGATGGTATTGAGATTATGAATATCACCGCATTCGCTCCCAATTGACCTCTGGAGTGTGTATGTGTATGTGTGTGTGTGTCTGTGTGTGTCTGTGTGTATGCCTTAATGTGCTCTAAACAAGAATGTACTAGATATGAACAAATGACAGATTGACATAAAACTTAAAAACATCAAGTAATCCATCAGCAGTACTTCAGTCTCTCTTCAGTAAAAGTTTCCACACTGTTTAAAAAAAGACGACAGAGAAACATCTCAGTGAACAAAAAATAAAGTGCGACTACAACAGGTGAGCTTTCCCCCGAACAAAGCACTTTGAAGAGAAGAAGACACACACGTGACACAGCAGTCGTGGACTTGTACAGCAACGAGAGCAAGGCAACAGTACACGACTGAAGAGAGAGAGAGGGGGATACACAATGATGCTCAGTTCACGAGGCACCGCGGCGTTCAGTGTCCACCTCCTATGACACGAAGTTGTGGAGTGCAAGGGACTCTGGGAGTTTGATATCAGGAAAAACCTTTAAGGTAGACGTTCATTTTGGTCCCCATGTTATCTTTCTTCCTTCCTCCTCTTTCTGAAGATACCCTGTTATGATTGTTTGTAGAGGAACAGCCTGCAGCTCCCGGGTTTGTGTGAAAACGATCCCAGACACACGTGTCGTTCAGAGGCTCCACAGCTGACCTCAGCTCAGAGAGGCTCGACAAAAAGGTCAAGATCCTCCACTGGCAGGAGCTCTGGGTCTGACCCCGGAGCTGAGACGGGCTGTGATAGGCTGGAGGCAGAGGAGGCTGGATTTTTTTCGACAGGCACTTAAACTCGCAAAACGTTCTGGTTTTTTGAGAGACAGATTTGTGATTGTGTGGCTGCTGATTGCAGAGTGTGTACTTTCCTCATGTGATAGTAAAAAAAAATGATGATTTATTGCTGTGTTACAGATCTGTGCAGATTCTGCTCCTCCGCCACAGACCTGATATTCATTTCATCATCTGCAATGACCGAATCTCTTTTTATGATTTATGACCAATAATAAAAAGGACAATTTCAGTAACAACCGTAAACAGAGTAAAATATTGTCGCGTACGAGTAAATCAGTAACAAATATGTGTAAAAATGTAAAAACTAGAATCCTCGCCGACACGCGACAGATTGTGTTTTCAGTAACTTGAAAAGGTGCAAACAACTTAGTTTTGATCAGTTTCTTCAGGGGACTGCGCCACCTGGTGGAGACAACGTGTAGCTGTGCAGCTTCTACAGTGTGAGAGTCTACAGTGATACAGCACGGTCAATCTAAAGTATTTTTTTTGCACAGTGAACGGATTCTACAGCTACAGCGCTCGTCATCCATATAATAACAGACCCACTGTATTGTAACAGGCTACAGAGAACAGAGCATATGCAGGTATAATAATAAATTCAGTGAAAAAAAATGTTTAAAAAAGAAATTCATTTTTCTTCTTTTAAATATTTAAAATCTTCCCCGTCTATCCTCGAGTCCCCTCGCCTCTGAGTTCTCAGATGGACGTGGACGGGGCAGCAGAAGATGTCATGTTGGGAGAATCACGCTGGGCTTTTTGTTTCCGTGTTTGGTGAAGACGCCCGAAATGTGGTGACAGTGTTAAAGTTATTCTACCGATGGATCTGTCTACGTCTAGTCAGTCGTTCCTCCACCCCCCCCCCGGGTCTGAGAAAGTAAAAAAAGTTTGTTGGAGCGTTGGAGCTCAGAGCTGAGAGTCGGCTCCCAGGCTGTTGAGCTCCTCCGGCGAGTGCTTCTCTCGGCCCCCGGCGGCCGTCTGCCGGAAGCCGGCCGTGATCTCATCGAACGTCCGGCCCTTGGTCTCCGGCACTTTGAAGTAGGTGAAGACGAAGAAGAAGAGCAGCAGCACGGTGAAGATGACAAACACGTAGGGGCCGCAGTATTCCTGTGAAGAGATTTCAAAAGGAGAATCGGTTATTTTGTCGTGGGTTCGGTGAAGGTGAGGACGTTAGGTGGCTTCTGCAATTTGGAAAGAAAGCTAACTAATAAATGGTAAATAGTTTGTTTGATAAACTTTGGTTTAATGAGGTTATGTGCTCAGGAAAATTCCAATAAATATTGACAATTGAATCAAATCCAAATTAGAATAATGTTTTCTGCAGAGTTTGAAACCACATAGAAACTAAAGACGCATTTCCCAGTTGCTTGATCCAGTGTTTCCTCATGTTCTCCACTCACCTGTACATACTGGAAACTCATTCCCACTATGAAGTTGGCGGTCCAGTTGGACAAACCAGCGATAGCCATGGCTGCAGGCCGGGGTCCCTGCGAGAACAGCTCGGCCACGATGAACCAGGGGATGGGACCCGGTCCGATCTCAAAGAACGCCACAAAGGCGAAAATGGCCACGATGCTCAGATACGACATCCACTTGTACTCCTCCTACAGGGACAGAGCACAGGAAATAACATAAAAAAGATTATTCATTGTCATTTTTAGCGCCATCACTGCATATCTAGTTAGATGGGTTTGTTGATTTACCAGCAGAGCCAAGGCAATGGTCATCAGGACGGCAGACACGGCCATTCCCATCAGCCCCAGTAGGTGCAGAGACCTACGTCCTGCACGCTCCACAACAAACAGCTACAAGAAAAAACAACAAACCTCAATGAAGACAAATTTCAAAAATGTCATTCTTACAGGAATTAGCATTTGCTTTGGTACTACATGACAGATCCTCACTGTCTTAAATGGAAAGTGATTTCTACAGTATTGGTTGCAGTAACACAGGAGAATTTAACATTAACGACCTCAGATACGTCCAAAACAACAACTAAGTATCTTGTAAATCACCCGAATCATTTCTGGGGAAATAAATCTCTGTAGCAAAACAATTTCAAGAGAAAAGTCTAAATATTAAGAAAATAAAGTCCAAATATTAAGAGAAAAATTCACAGTTTTATCAGAATAAGGTTTTAATACAATGAAAATAAAGTATCTTGTAGTATTATGACTTTAATCTTGTTATAGTACATTATTCTTTAAATCTCTTTTTCATTAATGTGGCCTCTAATACTATGTTGTGCAATAACTTGATGCTGACAACATTGTTTTTGTTGCGTTAAAACTTTGTACTGTACTCACCGACACCACAGTAAACGCTGTGTTCACGACCCCGGCACCGATGGTGGCATAGACAGGCTGGGCTACCCCGGCCTTCTCAAAGATTTGCGTGGAGTAGTAGAAGATCTGAAGACACAACAACAAACAAAGAGATGGTTACCATTGGGTTTGTGTGTCTGTTCTCAATAATCTCAGCCGCAGTACTCACAGTGAACAACAACAACATGAGGTGTGGGTAACTCACAGCGTTGATGCCGGACAGCTGCTGGGACAGCTGCAGGATGACGGCCACCAGGAGGGGCTGGCGGTAGTGAGGCGACATGAACAGCTCCTTGATGTTCACCTTCTTCTCCCTCATCATCTGCCGGCTCTCCTCCTTCATCTCCTGCATGTCGGCGCTCACGTCGGTGGTTCCTCTGAGCTTCTTCAGCACTGAAACCAGATAAAGGGTTGACCCCGGTTCAGCCACGTTTCTCTTTTGTCTACAGCAGTTATATCGAATTTCATCAACTTCATGTATGTGAATCACAGACTATTTATAGAGATTGACGACAAGAGAGCTCTCAAAAGTAAAGCCAAAACGTCTTGATTGCCCCCTGGTGGCTGGCTGCAATATAAGTCCTAAACCCTACCTCTGTATTAGCAGATGGGACATGGCCTACGCTAAAAAGTCAAAGTACACATCAACTAAACTTTTCCCAACAATGGTTTCTGTTATTTTCTGTAGTTCAAGTGTTTACTGCTCGAGTAAGTTTGGTTTAAGTTTGTTATTTGATGCTAAATGCTAATAGTCTGACAGTATCTGTATCTGCTGCTCCAAACCAGGATCAAAAACATGGCACCCGGGATATTTAAGCTTCAACGGGAGGAAGTGGAGGTCATCCATTTCTATCTATGCAGTCTATAAAGTAAAGAACTCACCGTTCTTGGCCTTGTTCTCTTCGTTCCTGTTGATGAGCAGGAAGCGGGGGCTCTCGGGGCAGAGGGGCAGCAGGATGCACTGGGCCACCGCCGGGATGAAGGTGAAGCCCAAGAGCAGCGGCCAATAGCTGTCGTTGCCCATTATCGCCTCCATTCCAAACACCTAACACCAACGCAGACAATCCAGACATGACTCTCTTGCAGAGCCTCAACCATGCACTGGTACAAATGACCACACATCTCCATCGAGGAAGCTCAACATAAACCTGCCGGAGCAGCTTTGCACCAACCTGTGCGATGAGGATGCCGAGCACGATGCCCAGCTGGTGCAGCGTGCCCAGGGCCCCTCGCAGAGCCGTGGGGGAAACTTCACCCACGTACATGGGCACGAAGCCCGTGGAGAGGCCGGAGTAGAGGCCGATCACGAACCGCCCGATGATCAGCATCTCCCAGGAGCTCGCCATCTTGGAGAAGCCCATGAAAGCCGCTGAAATGAAGGCCAGGATGTTCGCCATGAGCATGGAGTTCTTCCTGGAGACGACACGGAACAGAACAAGGTCAAGTTACATTTCTCTACACTTCCTCATTCGCCCGCCTCCACCCACTGCAAGTTTAACCTGCGACGTAATCTTTTGTTTACCTTGTGGATGTGACACCTCTCTCGATAATGTGATCTTATGTGACTCAGCTGGACAATAGAACTTATTCTATTCTATGCAGCAAACTAAATCTTAATTGTCTTATCACGAGCACAGAACCCCTGGACATTCTGACTGCCTTAATTCTTTACTACTCCAGAAATGTTTCATCTCATTGGGTTTTTGTGTGTAATTGTAACTACATAGTCCTTTTTCATTCGATTCTATTTTCTATTGTATTCCTTAAACCTGTATTATTCTTTACTTGGGCAGCTGTAATATACGGTAATAAATAAAGGAAGTTCTTTATAGATTATGTCTATCTATGTAGATGTGCATGTTGACACTGGGCAGCTGTTTTATATTTTATATAATCTATATATAGAACTAGTACTCTCTCTATATATATATTCCTCTCCACAGAATATATATATATATATATATATATACACACACATTTTATATAAAATCCAGCTTGCTCTACCCTTATCCTATCCAGCTTGAGCCTTTAACTGCACACCATGTTTTACTCTGTACTTTGTTTTAAGTACTTAACATGTTGCATACTTCTATCTACAACGGGGATCAGAGAGAAACAGCTTTTCAATCCCTTCTCTCTCCTGTACAAAGCAGAATTAACAAAAAAGTTGACTTTACCGTTTATTTCTTTTCTTATGACTTTCATACTGTACATTATTGTTTTTTTTTCTGTGCCGTTTGTGTGTTTATGTGGAACCCGGGAAGAGGGAGGATCCTAATAAAAACATGATGAAAGAGCAGCTCAACCCTAAATCCACGTTACCGTCCTGACGCATGTATCTACAGTGTCCATTACACGGGAGGTTATTTGATATTTTAGGAATCATGTAATAGTGGAAAAGTAAAGATGGGTGTTCCACGGTCTCAAGGCATAAGGCACCAGTGTTTGTTCTGTGAGGTTGGTGGAGGGATCTACCTGCATGTGCACAGGAGCAGATGTTTATTGGGATGGTTATATAACATCTGAGTGTGTTCAGAAAAAATCCTTTTGTTTAACGCCACCAGGAAGTGTGTTTCAATTTGTTTTGCAAGTTGATTGAGAAATGTTATCGTGGATCCATCTACTAGACGCCTTGTTCAATGTTGTTAGTGGTTTTTATCCACATCATACCATTTCTATTTTATTCTATTTCAATACCAGCAGGGATTTGATCCGGTACTCACCGTCCTAAGCTGTTGACAAAGAGTCCGACCGAGAAGGATCCTATGATGCCACCGACGGAGAAGATGGAGACGGAGATGGACCAGATGGCCGTCAGGGAGTTCTTGGTGATTTGCTCGTTGTAGCGCGAAAACCATGTTTCATTGATGAAGGACTCAATGATCTAGAACCACAGATAAAGAACAAATGTTTTGTGAGCTGAATCGGAAAGACAGGAATTTACACTTTACCGTGGATAGGATCTTTCTTTTAGCTTGTTAAATCACATTTAAAGAGAATCTTCGTTATGTAAGTGGTGTCACTTTCAATGTCATCATTGCATTTACTCAGCAGCAGATCAGGTGCCCTGTTCCCTTCACTCAGGCCCATACATAGTGTTTCTCTGTGACCAGTGGGTGGCAGCACTGTGTGATCATCACCATATCCTGGCAACCAGGAAGTTTACCAGCGTGGTTTAGTTTCCATTCCCTCCCCCCCTTCCTTCCCTCTCTCTCCTTTACGGGACGATTTACGCATGTTGACAAACACACGCCCACAAGAGCCTGTGTCTGTTTACTTGTGTCATACACCTCTCATGTGCTTCAGAAAGGTCACGGCTCCGTCTGCGACTTCAACGGCATGTCTCTCACCCCCACCAACACACACACACACACACACAGACACACACACCACTGGCCTTACCAAACCTTAACCCTAGCCCTGTCATGTGCCTCCGCGATAGTGTCACATCATCCCTGTTTGTTTTGAAACACTTGGCCTCGTGTCAGAGCTCATGATGTACTCGAGCTCGGTGGTGGTATCTGGAATAAATACTCAGTCGTGTCCTTGTGAACTGGTTAGGAATAGAACTTCTGTCACCCACTGTCAAGGGCTTCCCTGCGGTGTGGGAACACATATAGAGTGACATCTTGACGCTCTTATCACGGAGCTCGGGTAATTTTTCCGCTATCGTCTTGCGCTCACAAGACTTTGCTTGGCGATAAAACAAGTGCATCATCACGTGTACACTGTATTGCAACCCCGGTTTCAGCTGGTGCTGTCGTTAACCAATCAGGAGCCAGGACCCAACATGATGATGAAATGCAAATTGTGACGTCCCAGCCTCAAACAAATAAAAGGACAGTTGTTATGTATTTATTGTGTTATCTGGCATTTTTGTCAAGTGCTTCTTTTAAGATCTAAGTCTCTGGTTCTGTTATTTCTATTTAATGGCTATTATTATTTATATGCAGTGTACTGGATCTGTGTTATCCTAATTCCCGACATCTGAAATTCATCCTACTTTTCAACGACAATGGCTGAAGAGAAAGGAAACAGCGATTCAGTCCAATTACCAGAGCTGCAGCAGTTAAACCTGCACCTTCCCCCAGCTCGGTAGACGATGAACCCGAGCGGCTGATCTTGACAAAGTTACGCAATTATTTTGTGTTCTCTGCCCGAATCTAATCTGATCCCACCGCACAGTACAAACCCTGCCAGCTGGCTCTTACCATACAGTGGAACAAGCTGTCCATTCATTCGTTCAGCCTGTCAGCAGCATGTGTCGCTGGAGCTGACTGGTGGCCGGGCTGTCAAGGTGAGCACTGTGTATGGTGCACACACAGGGAGTGAGTAGAATCATTTGATAAAAGGTGGAGTAATCGCCCTTCAAAACTCTGCATTTGTTTGTTTGTTTTATAGCAGGATGAAACTTGGTGGAGGCAGACCCAGGAACTTTTTTTTTAATCACTTTCTTCAATATTGTGTATTTGATGTTTCCCCGGGACCAATTTATATTTAGGGGACTGATAGTTATGAGTGTGCACACTGTTGTGCAACCTGGTTGGATTTAAAGGGACTATTGGGAATTGGAGGACGTATGTGATCCGTCTCAGAGTGCTGTGGGGGAAAAAGATAATGTGGGGTTGGATTCAGTGTTGCGCAATTTCATGTGAATCCAATCTAAAATCTGAATCTAGTGGATACGGGGCTGGTTTCTGGGTGTATACTAATAAACAGGACTAAACAACTTTCTGTGTAGTTGAAAAACGTAATGTGTTCTTAGCTGTAAGATCTGTTTGAGTTGAAAGAGACTGCTGAACCTGCAGACATATACTCCACAGAGTCCATTTCTAGTTTGGTCTTGAATTTGTATATATCCAACAGCATGTTTTTATTTATTTATGTATTGCTTCAGGAACAGTAAACTACAGGTTTGCATGTTTAAATAACATTAATGATAGATTGTGACCTCCTTTCGTGCACAACTTCCCAAATAAGGACACTGTGTGCAGTGTGGAAAGGAGACAGGCATGAGGAAGGAGTGTGTCCAATCACAGCCTCTATAACACAGTGGAGAGCCGGCGTCACAGGCAGCAGCATCACAGCCTCTATCATGGAGACGGGCTGCTGATAATCTGAAGTGTTGCTGCTATATATAAAAGTTGTATTTGCGCAATTACAGCCTCTTAACTGGTTATTAACATATAAAAGGATTAAGAACTTGTGTTGGGCAACAACTTTTGCGTACACTGCACGTGATGCTGCTTAGACCTGAGCCTTTTGTGTGTGTGTGTGTGTGTGTGTGTCTGTGAGGCCAAAGCTGGGGAACGGGAATGGGATAAAGAGCCAAGAGGGCAGGCTCATACTGGCCCAGTGTGGAACAGGCGACAGGTTCCCCGCCTCACAACGCACTCGGTGGCTGAGCCGCACACGGGAGCACGTGTTGTTTTCATGGTGGAGACAAATCTTTGCTGGTGACAAAGTGTCGTGCTATTGAGGCAATACACAGGATTAACTATCGGAAGAATGTGCCGGACCTTTCAGGAAGTTAGAGCTGCAGCGATTAGCCGATAAATAGGAAAATTAAATCGGCCGCTGGATTTAGCTGCTTAAATGTGAGGATTGGCTGGAAACAACCGACTGATTTGTCTAGAAAAGCTTTGGAAGATGAATTAATAATAATAATTAAAATTATTGTTAGTTGGACCCATTAAAGGATTATATTTGTTTATGGCATCAGTTTACAAAACTTAAACCAAGGCTTTCTCATAAAATTACACTACTATCGTCTTTGTTTTGTAAACTTTGGCAACAGGAAAAATCTGAACAAATGACCCAACGCCTAAAACTTTATGACCCGAGAAGAAACGTACAACAGATCAGATCTGGAGTCAGATTCTCTCCTCTGTCTACATCAGCTCTTTTCACTGTAACGAAACACAATAAGAGAATGTACCCTGTCTTTCCACACGACTTTGACAGTGTGACGACAGTCCTGATGAAAGTCGTCCTCACAGAGAGAAACAACACAACCACCTGCGGCTCTAGATCCACGTGACAGTCTGATCTCAAAGGAAACTTTAACAAAGAGCTGAGCAGGCGGCACATTGGTCCGTCTGGTGACACACCTGTGACCTGCGGAGAGACGGCTGTGTAGCCAGGGGGGGGGTGTGTGTACAGAGCAAACGCAAACCGGCCAGACAGGAAGGTTGTTTAAACACAACTCATTAGAGACATTCCCCAGGAAATGAATTTCTTTAAAAGTACCTGTCTGTTAATTAAACCTACTGTAGATTTAGTCCTCACGGGGGGTTTGGAAACAAATCTTTAATTAGATTGTTTCTATACGGGGATAAAAGACTCAACTTTAATTTCCTCTGAATTCCCTTGTCTCGATTTTCCCAGCCTGTTCTCTGCAGCCCAGCTCCTAGTTTGGTCATAGACTCACTCTTTTACACAGGGATCGCTCAGGGCCTGTTAAGACAGATGTCCTTGGACTGTTGCCTCAATGCAGCTATTATTATCTCCGCAACCCGCCCCCCCCAACCAATCAACTTTCTGTCTAGCTCTTCAATCCGACAAGTGAGTGAACAGCAGTCACTGAGTCCCGGGCTGCATCCAAGTTTTCATTTACACATCAACTCTGCTACAGATACACCAGGCGTCTGCACAACTCTGGAGTTTCAGGGACACAGAGAAGTTTAGAAACGCTGCTGGACACGTTCCAGTTTGAAAGACTCCAGGGTTGCGTTTGAGAAGTTTGGAAAAGACTCAACCATTTGCTCATTGGGTATTTTTGGTCGTGGCCAATCCTGAGTTGATTTATCAGGCCTCTATTACATGAGCCCCTTCCAGGAGGAAACAACCAGCATTGTGTGTTGCTGAGCCTCTTGGCCAACAAGAGTTGTGCGATTAAATTCTGTATTATGCAACGCTACTTACATTTTCCTCCCTGTGTTTACACTATCACGAGCATGCCCAGTGTATGTGAGTGGTCATGTGATCTGTGTTTTCAGGCCTGTTTGTATTGATGAGGATTCAACCTGATAGTTTCAGTTTTGTTTCTTTTTAAACGAAAATGCATGGAGGGAGGAGTGATCTAATGGTTTTAATAATGAAAGTACGCACACAGGTACTTCACCCTAATGACTAACAGTGTCTGATTCATGTCCTGGAGATGTTGTATGAGCAGTTCAGTGGATGCACATTCCTTCTTTACTCACCTTCTGAGGGGCATTGATGACGCCGGTGTTGTAGCCGAACTGCAGCGAGCCGATCACAGCTGCTCCGACGCTCATCAGCAGCGGGAACGTGATTTGCTGCAAGAGAACAGAGAGAAGAGGAGGACAATGGTGTTAGCGACTCGACCAGTTTGACCAGTTGTTCGACATTTCTATCCCGCGGACGGACTGATGGTTTGTTTTAAGAGTTGGGACATGATCTGCAGTGGTATCATCTTTCCAGTTGCACAAAACTTCCAACCATCCCCATATATCACTGACTGAGATCTTTTATTTTTTCTGATATTTGTGCTTCAGCTGCTGGAACATCATGACTTCAAAAATAAAAATTGAGGTTGGCCAGCCTCTAATTTTAATCTTCTCTGTGTGTTCCTGTCCTGTAAAATGAATAGACTATTAAAAACCTGAAATATCTTGACGCTGTGGTCGCCTCAGACAACATTATGCAACAAGCTGAGAAGCAGCGGACTGCTAGTAGAACTTCACCTTTTGACACCTGAAGCCAGGAGGAACAAGGAAGAGGCTTTTCTCTTGTTTTCAGGTTTTATGACTCGTGTTATTGTCTGCGTTCTTGTTCCCGTTATTACAGAGTTCATTTCCAGCTTGATCTCGGCAGAGCCTGCTAGATTAGAGGAGATTTTCCTCATACCCAAAAGCTAATAAACCAGAGCAAAGCCTGTCGCTGTCTGTGTCCAGTTCTCAGGCAGACAAAGTGCCTCAAGACACAATTTACCTTTTTGTTGTCGTTCCACCTGGAGCCACAATAATCTGTGTTTGTTCTGCCTCTTTACTCATAGTGTGTGAGCGAGGATGAAGATCTAATAACCTGAAAAACCATGTTTGGTTTACAGAAAAGCAATAAGCTGAGTTTCCCACTATTTCCATTTGACTTATCTCATAATCAGTCATCATGTCTGGAGCATTTGCCTCAGAATCTTGTGATTCACACCAAATCCTTTGCTACGCTGAGTCACACTAGGTTCCTCGTGTTGTGGCAACAAAAAGACCCGACCTTCACTTGTGGGAGATGTCACCTGTAAATCTTTTCTTTATCGTGTGCAGACCAGAGGAGCAGAAACATCACTTCTTCTTCAAAAACATGATACGAAATCATTTTATCAAGAGAATCAACCATTCAGACTTTGATACCACAGAGGACACACACACTGGAGGGGTGTTGCAGATTCACAGCATTAGCTTTCATTTGGAATCATTTCTATGTTCACCCGGTGAATCTAAGCCTGATATTTAATCTTTTACTCCTTCGAGATTAGTTTTTAGTCTCCATCGATCTCTGAGGGAAACAAACAGGCTTATAAAGACTTTGAAAAGTTTATTTGTCTTGTCTGATTTTTTGTTTGGCCTTGTCCCATCATCTAACATGGAGGAACCTGGGTTTATGACCCATTCTGCAGCCAGGGGGGCGATTTCAACCCTTTGGCTTTACTGTTGCAAAGCTGTCATTTTGTCCATTTTTAAGTTAAGTCATCGGGGGAAAATCAGGTTCATTTGCGACTGACACGCTCAGCTTTGTTCACCACCTGGTTGTTAAGCAGATTGGTGGTAGACAGACAGAACACAGTGGGTTTTTACCTTAACACAAAACAGTAAAGTTGACATAAAAGATGCAAAAAAACCTCTGTAGGGCTGAGCACTGCAGGGCTGACTGATTATTCAACTTATTTCTTAACAACCACTTGATCCACAATTAATATGAAAATATTGATTAAAGATGCCTGAAGTATAGAATCAGGTTTGCAAAGTTTTCCACTTTAAGTCACACCCTGTGACGACTATGAAATATTAATTTGCAGAGAAGATAAACAAAAGGCCACTCCTTCAGAACTATGAGTGCTCCTCTTTAAAATCTACTTTTAAAACAGCAGTACTCTTTGTGACAGCAGTGGCCTGACACACGGGTTTAAAGAGCTTCTATTTATGAGCCTCAGAAGCTCTTTCTTGCATAATGAAGAGGGCGGAGAGAAGGAGGAAGAGGAAGAAAAACCTCTGTGTGTAGTTGTGTGGAGGCAGTAACTCCAGCATGCTCCGTCTGAAAAATGGGGCTGGCTAGAAAAGACTTAAAGACCCGAGAACATCTCTGAGCCAATCGGGTTTCTTGTTAGGGAGGGTCATCAGGTCCACGACAGAACTGTTTAGGCACAGTATGTTACTCACACACACGCACACACAAAGACACACACGCACTCAGCCACGTTGCAGACGAGAGAACCAACCAGAAGGGAGAATAAGAGCCAAGCCCAGGCTGCTGCTGATTCAAGAACAGATCTATACACCACCAGCTGCTTTTTACTATAAACACAAAATGCCTGTCTTTTCCCATCTGGGGCAGGGCTGTAATTGTTTGCAGAAACTCCCCCTGAAGGTGGACGTCAGGATCCAGATGCAAGCGTGGAGACGGCAGCGTGTGTTCTTGTGAAATCAAACACGCCTCTGTGACATCTTTAACTCTAACACACAAACCAGGAGACCTCCCTCGGCCTGGCCTCAGTGAACAAACAGCGTTTCAAGGGGGCCGATGTTTCTTAAGTCCGCATATAGTGATCACACTGTTTCTTTAAATGACAAAAACATGTGAAGCGTTTTAATAAAGAACAACCCTCAGGGCAAGAGAGGGTATTGATACGGTTTCTCGTACGAGGGAAGCGGCAGCAACACAAAACACGACCTCCTCACTGGGGAAACAATGGAGTCACACCCAATAAAAACATTTTTGTGACTATGTCCTTGAAGCTGTGGTAAGTGACCGGTCCTAATCCGCTGCTGTGGTTCTCTCTGTAGTATCTGGAGCAAAATCTCAGGAAATGCCATCGTAATTTTTTGGGCTACAGGAACACACGGTCAATAAAGAATCACAAAATCTTGATGAGGAAATCCAGCGTGTACAAGTCTGAGTGACTTTTTCACTGCTTTACTTTTCAAAATGCAAAAAACGAGAGAGCGAGAGGAAAAAAAGAAACGTGACTCTCTGGAACTAACAAGCAGAAACACTCTTTGGACTTTGGAACTCGGCCTCTGAAAAACCAGCTTTTCCTCTTCCAAGACTGACTCAACGAACAGTGTGGCTGCCGGAGAGTTTTCTTCAAGCCACAAATAAAAGGACAAAATCCTGTCTGCGTCATCTTTATGTAAAAGTATCAAGACATAATTGTGCAGGAAGGCGACATTCCATTATCTACTTCATGTGCTTTTATTTTATGTAAATGCCCCCTAGAGGCCAAACACAAATGCAAATGTGCCCTCTTTTGCATGTGAAAAGTAAAATGTGATGTGGGGAGGCAGCCAGTAAATTCTAGTTGAGTCATAGCTGTGGTGCATATTAACACTGGTGACAGCAGCTTCCGTTGCTTGACAACACGTCCTCACGACTGACGGCAGGCCACCAGGACTTATAAAGAGCCCGTTAATAAAGCACATGATGCAGTTTATTGGCAGAAGATCCGTGCAAACATAAACACAGCAGCTCGTATCGTACACAGACATTGAAAAAACGGGTTATGTATAAATTAAAACACTAAGCAAGAAAACTGTATTAACTTGCGGTCTAACGAGACAAAGTGTGAAGTAAATTCTTTGAAACACGTTGTGGTTGATGTTGTGGTTAATCTAAAAAAGAAGTTTGGCCACAACTACGCATGTAAACAGGATGTGATGCACTGTTTGGTGAAGCAGACAGTCTATAATGAAAAAAGGCGGCAAGACCAGATGATATGAGGGTTTGAGGGATGATCACTTTACAGGCATTATAAAATACAAGATATATTATAGCATGAGTGGATATCTTTAATCTAAGTGGATTTTTGGCCACTGTTTGGCCACAGGTTGACTGGAAAAGTAGTCGTTATCTCTTAAATACAACTTCACACTAGCTCAACTAAACACTACTT
Source organism: Pseudopleuronectes americanus (assembly GCA_038501795.1). NCBI lineage: Eukaryota > Metazoa > Chordata > Actinopteri > Pleuronectiformes > Pleuronectidae > Pseudopleuronectes > Pseudopleuronectes americanus. The sequence continues at coordinate 22,767,862 of CM076717.1, read as the reverse complement.
GAATCATCAGAGTCAGACGCACAGGGTATTTCCTCTACATGAGCTCAGACAGTATCTAACTTTAAAGAATAAAAAGGAAGAAGTGGGCGATTCTCTGTAATTCATCAGGGTTTAGTTCCTCCTCGCCCGGGCTGTGGCAGAGTCGAGGTGATGGCGTACGCTGCCACCATCACATCCCTCTGCACGTCGCCTCTTCAGGCTCAGCTTACACAGCGGCAGGGAATTCAATCTGTCTCCCCCGAGCTCACCTCCTCCCACTACGCTCTATTCAGACCTGAAGCCTCCTCGTCCTGATCTGTTCTGCCCCTTTTGTTGTATTGGAGAATAGCATTCACCACAAAGACAATTCACAAGCTATTCAAATAATAAGCCCAGAAAATAAGAATAACTTTCCATTTTTCTTTACTTTTACTCGTGACCAAAATAATTGATGAATTTATGTGAAACTACAAGGTTGAAGAAGATCATTTTGTTGTCTGTGATTAAATATCTTCCCCTGGTTTATATCTCTGGTAAATCTCATCCAGGTTCGTCTGGGACTTTCTTGGAAGGTTGAGTCTTGAAAAAACATTTCCTGTTCACTTGGAACAATAAAGAATGAAAACCTATGTTGTTTATCTTATCAGGTGTTTTACTGGCTTCTATGTATGTACAGTCGTGCTCTCTGTTTGGGAACGTTGGTGTACAGAACCTCCGCCAAGGACCAACAGTCCTGTAAAAAATATATCTATCTAGCTGCACCAAACTTTTTCGAACATTGATAATAACCTCCCCAAGACCCATTAATGATTTCCTGGGAAGCAACGGCCCATCTTGAAATGTTAAAGAAACTTTTTTCTGGATCAGCACCAAAGTTTGAGTAGTTCTTCCATGGACCAACCCACATCCTTCCACTGAATTCTCCGGTAATCCAACGGTTAGATTTTAGTGAAAAAACCTAATGACTAACTTACAAAAAATCACACGGGATAAACACGACCTCATTGGTGGAGGGAGCAGTGTGACTGTGGTGCCTCTGGGAGACCAGAGTTTGTATTTGTCATGATGATATTGATAAAGGTAGGTTTTGACCCCTTTGTGAAGGGTTTTGATCAATTTAGGTTTGTGCTTTTTCCCCTGGTGGCGTTAAATGAAGCCCATGGAGAAGGCGGCAAGCAGAAGTGAGAGATCCGTCTAGTGACTCTATAAAAAAACTATTAAACATGCACTCTGGCTTACTGGTTCATCTCAATTAAACCCTGCACAGATCTTTTAATCCCAACTTTCCCAGCGCAGCCTCATTATGACTCATTAGGACGTGGTCCCACTCTAAGACGTACTGAACGGAGCTAGTCATGCAGACATAAGTCCACCTACTGGACCTGGGTCTTAAGGAGAGCAGGAGTTGCCAGATTTGAGGCAGAGAGGATGGAGGGGGAATTAAGCCGCATGTGCAATTAATTTCGGTACAATGTGAGGCAGGTTGATGGCTCCAGGCTCCCAATCAAAATACCTGTGCTGTCGAGTCTGTCAGAAATCAAATGTGTAGGAGCTGGTTTTGCTCAAAACAGAGCTGGTCAACTGTATGCTTGACCCCAATTAGCACTTTCCATTCTTTGTTGGGGGGAAGAATGGAGGATGAGGTGAGTTTTCAGGCCCAAACAAAGCTGTATGTTGTTTCAGAGAGACGCTCGTAGACAAAGTGGGACGGCGAGCGTCATTCGTGTCACGTTTTGACAGAGAAGCACGCAAACTGTTTTTTTTATAATGGAAAATTACAAACCAGAAGACGGTTAAAGTCGCCTTGTGTGAATCTGCATATGAACCTGGACAAAAGACAAGAGCGTGACATTACCTGAGCCACACCTTGCTGACTCGATGCCAGGACAGGTTTTAATACGAGCACTGATCAAACATCCTACTAAGACACTTCCCCTGAAACGGCTTTATGTCACCAGAGCTATAAAGCTGCCACTTCCTTTATTCTCTGGAGGATTTCTACACTTGGTGACCCACTAGTCCAAATCTGATGGAAGCAACAAAACCCCCAAGAGGGAGTGAAGCCCAGTCTGGGAGGGAGAGGGTCAAGGCTTTCCCTCCCCCCAGGGTTGACCACTTCTCCCTGCAAAATCTGTCGTCTGCACATCACAGCGGCAACTGGGACCGTTTCCCATCACGTCCACAACAAACCAGTCCAGCTGAAGAGGGCCCCGGCAGGATGCAGTGCACGCTGAAGCACAGCCTGGAGACAGGGAACAGCTAGGGAAACATGTTCTGGCCACTATGTCAAACTGAGCTGCCCTGTGCTGGATCCTGGGTGAATGACGTACGCACATCACTGGGCTGCAGGACTGCGTTTACACAACAGTTACCACAAGACTCAGCTGGTGGAAAATGCTCCATCACACAAGATCCCTTCTATTTACTTTCTGAGCAGCGAGCCTCACATCCTGAAGAGTGAAGTCTTCACTTTAAATCATTATAACCACACAGTTTGGATTAGTGATTGTTTACACTGAGAATATCAGGATTTAACACATTAATAAATTACATTATTTACAAGTGAACATGTTGTTTCTGGTGCGTCTTTAATACTTATTTAAATTGGGGCCAAAATCACCATTACGATTTCAACAAATCTGCAAATATTGATCATTAAAATGTCTAGATTATTATTAAATTATTATTTCTTAAATGTCCTGTTTGGTTTCAACAAACAGTCAAAAAACAAAACACAAGCTGAAACTATTGATTAGTCGATCAGTGCATTTAATTTTTAGAAGACAATATCAATCATTTAATATTTAATATTTTTGCACAGGAAGCCACTTCTTCCTCAGCTGCTCCTATACTATATACATTAATATATATATATAATAAAAGTACAATATTTCCCAATAACTGGTACTTTGCACTTACTAATGGGAATAAATAAATAAGCAGAAATTTGTTGTAGTAGCAGTACTATAATAAAAATATCCAAGTCCTCTTTAAGGTAAATACTACCAAAATAATACTCAACAAATACGAAACGCAGCGGATAGAGTAAATTTGATGTTGACCCTCCATCATTTCACATGAAGCACAACAAATACATATTTCGAACCCAGTGAACTCGCTTGGGGAGCGGAACTATAAGTCGGTAGAGAGGGGGGGACTATTTAGGGGACACACCGGGCTCATCGCACGGCTCGTTGACAACAAATGAGTCAAAAGGTAAATACCTTTCCCGAGTCCATAATGGCAGCGATACGGAGGAAACAGACTGAGTCTTCCTTCCTCTTTCCTCCTTGACAAAGTGGCCCGAGATGGAAGAGCTTCCTCCGGGGAAGGAGTGGGGGAAGGCGGCGGCAGAGGCGAGGGTCTCCCGGTGGGTGTCTCTCAGAAGGAGTCGCTCATCACGGAGGTTGGGTTTTAAACTTCAAGTGGGAGTTTGAGTCTTCTTCGGCCTCCGTGCGTCTCTCTCCGGTTCAGTTTTCGGGGCCGACGTGTGATCAGTCTCTCCCCCCAGGATGTGAGCTTCGGGCTCCGGAGGCTGCACCGTGGCTTCGGCTCAGACGACTCCCGTCCCTGGTGCCTCGGACCTGCTTCAAATATTGAGGCTGACGCAACGCATATGTGGGCGTGTCTCCATCAGAGCCCCGCCCCCAGCTCAACAGAAATGTGCATTTATGAGCTGAACTTAATTGGATTTTTTTTACAGTTATGATTTTTCATTTAGCTGATGCTTTTTATCCAAAAAGATTTACCAAAAGTGCATTTAACCCCCGAAGGTTCAAACCCAGAACAACAATAATCAAGAAAGTACAATTTCTTCCAAAATAAAGCAAAACTACAAAGTGCTATGAGTAAGTGACATTTAAGTGCTTCTAAATTGTTAGTTTAAAAAAAAATGTATTCAAGATAAAGTAAGAAGAGGTGTGTTTTTAGTTTGCGGGGGAAGATGTGTTAATTTCCTGATATCCGGATGTCGATGGGGAGCTCATTCCACCATTTAAGATATACAATGACGTAAATATATAAAAATAGCCTTATCTTTATTATTTATTTATATTGTACAAGATAATTGTTAATTAATAACACTTTCTTCTCACCCTCCCCTTCCAAACCGGAAGGGAAAGGTGTTTAGTTTGTACAGTCGGGGCTACTGTAAAATAAACATGGCCGCCTCCGTAGAGAGGAGCCACTCCTGGGGTAAATATAAAGTATTTGAATATAAAGGGCCCGTTCTAGGGTCAAGAAAAAACGAAAATTAAAACAAAACATCACAAGGATTATTTTATATTCACTTCTGTAAATAGATTACTTCACCTAAATATCACAAACTGAACCTTTAAGTGTCTGTAAATACTACTTTGTATGGGGGGTTCACTTGATTGTGTGTAAAAATGACAATGAATAAATGAATGGACTCACTATTATAGAAAAGCTATCAAATAATAATCCAATACAGAAATGGGTAAAAAAAAATCCGTAAAATGAATAATTTATTTGTAATATACTTTTGGTTGACAATATATTTAACTTTTACTTGTAAGTGTAGGAGTTTTACTTGTAATTGAGCAGTTGTACACAGCAGCTGTTGTGTATTGACAACCTAAGTTTGTCCCTTCACGGATACTCCTGTGTGCTCATTGTTGGCGATAGTACCTGAAAATAGAGTGAGTACACAACAGCAGTATACTACTTTTCCTCACCTAAAGGATCATAACTAGTTATTAAATACCATGTATTCTTAAGTGAGTGCCAGTGTTTATTCAATTAAGCCATTGGTTGTTACTTTGAATTTAATGAGGGATTGAAATAACTGCCCAATAAGTAAAAAAACATTTATGTCAGAGATAGTAGTATATATTTCTGATCTTTCCATTTTATTTTATATATAAATGAATATGTAGCAACTATAACAGATATTGCTCTTCTACACAGATCTTTATTACATGTTGTGTTGAAATGGTTTTGAAAATGCAGCTTCTTCAGCTCTCAGCCTTTTTAATAATAAGTGAATCTTTCCACATGTCTGCCCTCCATCTCACCTCCTGTGATCTGCACTGCTTGTTTGCATAGGCTTGAAAAAAAATAATGTACAAAATGAAAACTACGCACTACCTTTTGTTTCGGATAAGGGGAGATGTGAGAAAAAAAATTAAGAAAATAATTTGAGTAGCCAAAACGGAAATTCGTGTGCTTGCACAGCGTATGGAAGCACGCAGGGTACCTGGTTGAGTTTGTCAAAATTAGTTCCCTTCAAATTATATCTGCTGCCTTTTGAAACCTTTGGAAAATGATAACAGGGAAATGGATAAAACTGTATTTTAAACCAAATGTCTGAAATAAGTAAATGGAAAGATATCCAGCTTCTTTAAGTTTGGACTCACTGTCAAACATGGTCACAACCATTTGTCCAGGTATCACTCGTCCTTCTCGCTTTTTTACAATATATCACTATAATTTATTTGTTTAAATGTTTACAAGACAGGTTTCCACCCTGTTTAAGTCCTGAAATACAAACATGTATTTTCTATTCAACATTCATATGAAGTTTGTGAACTAATTCCTAAATAAAGACGTTTTGAACCAATGTAAAATATTTCCCCCGCATCCTCTTCCTGTCAACAACCACTGTAGTCTATATCCCATACACAACCGAATATGAAGTGCCATCATGACTGTACCTGTGTTGCACGCCTCTCGCTACAATGGAATGGAAAGAAAATAATCGTTATAGTAAAAGGGGAAGCGCGTCTGCATTCATACGACTGCAAGCGGACAAGGAGAAAAAGAGTCCCAGTTTGTTGATGTTTCATTTCTAACATGCAAATCCTTTGAAAGCCCAACAAAAACAATAACAGACATTTTATGGAACAAAGACGCAGGCGAAGGTTCTGAAGGATGGTATTGTGCACTAAATCAAACGCTCAGGATGCCAGTCGCGAGGAGTCCCAAGTCCTGTCCTGTTTAGGCAAAGCCTTTGCTGAACAAATAAAATACATGGCATTATTAACTGTTCATAAATTTTGCGGCGCACAATAATCCTGAAAGATTGGGTTACTCGTTCAAAGATGAATCCTCTTTTACCCGAGCGCCATCGGAGTCAAAGACAATTTAAAGGAATTAGAAATGAATAATTTCGAGGAATAGGGAGACATTTTTGGATAAAACACTCATGACTCCCTTTCTCGTATAAAGTTGAATGACCTGGTTGATACAACTCAGCCTGATGACCTGTACGGTAAATACAGTATAAATCACCAGGCAGCTGGCTCAATGGTAGATAAAATAGCATCTCTATAGATCACTAGTACACATGTGGTAGCTCAGTTGTTTAATCCTTACAAACACTAACATTTAAAGGCAGAAGGTTGTAAATAAACAAGATATCATGTGTGAATTTGAGACTTTTATAAGTGCTGGTAGGTGGATTATATTATATAATATACTCTCGACAAAGCTGGCAAACTGGCTGAGTGCTCCTGTTCCAGTCTTAAGACGAAAGTAAAGCTAAGTAAGAGTTCTCTCATCATTTAAAAAATTTAAAAACAAGTTTACATTTGCGTTTTTTACATTTTATACAAACAACATGTGACCAAAACTAGGCTGGCCACTTCTCTCTGCATCTCATTTTCATGCTGCTCTGAGATAACCACCTGCTTGCTCTTGCTTATCTACAACCATAGAGTCAGTGGAAGGGACACTGGCCAAATTAAAAAGGTCAAATAGTGGAGCATGTGTTTCCGTCTGGCCTCACGACCGAGGTTCCAGCTCCCGTTTGCCACTGAGCAGACTCTCCTCATGACAGGGCTGGCGCACGATTACCACATTCATAACCTTGATATTGCAGCCTCATCTCGGGATAGTGAGATCAAATGTCCATCACAGGCATAACACTGATATAACCTCGTCCTCTACCTTGCAACAAGAAAGTGGACAAGAAGTTTGGGCCAAATTTGGGACTATTCCATTTACAACACATCACCCTCTGTGGTATTTTGCTGTTTATTTCATCGTAGAAGTTTTTGCATTGTAGATTACGTCAGACGCTCCCCTCTTTACACGTTTTTTTTTGTGTTGGCAAATTTTCACCCGAGTCAACTGGCAGCTCAAATTCTCGTGTTCACAATAAGAGCCTCGGACTCGCTTTGTGCCCTCGTGCACGTAGGCTCCCCCTGCCATGTTATTCTCACGGGTCAGTGTCCAGCACCGGCCTTTGTTTGGCTAATACTCTTCTCAGAACCAGCTTTCAATGCTGTGGGAGCTCAGAGTTTTCTCTCCATTGCTCTTCAGTGACTCCTCTGTTTGTATCTGTTGTAAAAACACTGAGCTACACCCAATCTGTACCTTGTAAAAATAATCAGCAGCAAGCATCCTCCTCATGTTCGCAAACTCTGAGTCACTCCCGATGTCTAGGAAGCCTAATACAGGTGCTCGTCTGGGAATGTGCTCAAATGGGTGTTTTGGGCTTCATGCATGAATGGTAACTGACTTCTATTGCAGAGCAAACCCTACATGAAATAATTGGTACTTAAATAAATTAATAAGAGAACTAACCTAATAGAACCGATGATAAACTATAGCTTCAAACCTAGAGAAAGATTGAATGTACTGGATTGATGTTGAAACAGTTTACACACCTTAAAGTGTCGAACACAAAAATCAGGTGAAGACTTCTGGAGAGCATCCAACCTAATTTCAGCCCTTGTTGGTATGTGTTAAAAGGTAGGGCCTGAACGTGGGCAGTGGAGAATTTAAACCCCAATGCACATGGTTGCAAGACTGATTTGCTATGGAATACTACAGGTATGCAGGACAGTGGAAAATCACTGCAGTGTTAGCATGGAGCAGTCATGGGTTTTAAAGGAATAGTTGGAAATACTCAGGTTCATTTCTTACAGACAATCATATCTGTACAATAACATTGAGCCAGATCTAATGAGCAATGAGCTGCATTAATGCTAGTTGTTGATTTGTTTAAATATACTATAGCTACTAGCTGAAGCAACATGTTTATCATTGACATATGAGCGAGTCAACCTTTTCATCTAATTCAAGTAGCCAATAAACAAATATTCAAAATACATCAAATGATTCCTTTAAAGTCTCAGTAACTAAACTTTTGAGTTTATCTCTGCATAAGAATGACTTTCATTCTCAAACTGATCTTATCGGATCACAGTATATTGATGATGAACGTCATCGAGGTATTCTGAGAGAGGAAATGCGACAGCAGGATACGTATTACGGCTTCCACCTCTTTGCAGGAGCTCTTCCGTTAACCGAGCATGCAGACGCAATGCGGACACTCCCAAGAGCCGGGGCTTCTAGCAAATACACAAATAAACCTGGGTTGTGGTCCAGAACAACACGGAATGCTTCAAAGTCCTTCTTTTATCACGGGGGTCACAACAGTACATCACTGTCTGTGTCTGTTGTTCTCGTCACTGCTGTTTACAGTACATGGGAGATTAGACCGTGAGATGTCAGATGGGCTGTTATCTTCAGACATTACACGTCACAAGATTCAGTTGTTCAATGTATTCAAATTGAATAGATTACAGATAACGTTTTCTGATAAGGATTTCATTTAAAGGCTTTATTGTATACACTGCCGCAAGGGACTTTAGCATAAGCCCACTGTTTTCCCAAAAATATTTAGGGTTAGGGTTGTTTTGTAAATTAAAAATATTCTATAGATGATAATGTTTCTATGATTTTATTATCATTTCACATTTGTGGATCTTCCATATTTGAGCTGTGAACACAGAAGCCTTGTAATGGAGCATTGACCCTCCAGTGGACCTGTTTTTCTGCCACTGGTGAAGAGTTACGGACTTTGCCTCTTTGTTGAAAGTTTACCCCTTGGCTCATCACTTACATGTCTAGTAGGCCCTTTAGCTGACCTGTCATTCATCTCCCTAAGTATTTGGTATTTAATTGGCCAACTGGACTTAATGCCAAGCTGGGCCAAGTACTGCTGCCAGTTATGCCAACCCTCTGAATGGGGCTTGTACTGGGCGACCATTACACCGGGCTGCATTTCTTGTAAAACCATGGAAACTGCAAATGTAAACAAATGTATTCTGGGACAAAAGGGAATGAACCACAGTTATTGGAACAGCTTTTCAAGACTTGTTATTGATATGGCTGGGGATTGCAATATATGTCTGTTGGTTGGTCCAGACTGAAATCTCATGTTCCCAGGAGCATCTAAAGAGGCTTTGGAGGTGGGGGCCCTACATACAACTGAAGCGGATACCTTCCAAATAAGTATCAAAAATTTGTATGCATATATAAATAAATACTAGCATAACATAAATACGCTTCCGCCGAATCTTAGGCACTCAAATACACAGATTTAGACATTATAGTCGTACGCCAAACATCTAAATGACGAAGCTTGTGGTAGAAAGTTAGTGGCATTTTAAGTTGATCGTATACTTTATTGTTGATGCTGCAAACTGATCTATTCTGCTGAAATTGAGGCCCCCACTTAGCTCGAGGCCCCACGCTATTGCCTGCTTTTCCTATCCTGTTGCAAGGCCCTCGAGGAAAGAGCCTTGTTCTTCCCATCCCATTTCAGTTCCTCTTTGTTCACTGCAGCATTAAGACACAACTGTTTCTGTCTGTCACAAAATTAGTCGTGTCTCATCAACTGAATCTAATTACCAAAACTCTTCAATATACTCAACAGCAAAACAACCACAGTAGCAAGCAAGGGCCCACTGCCTATGAATGTATACTTCAGTGTTCTACTCCATCACCTCATTCAACCTCCTCCGAGCTGTGAAACGAGAGCTGACGCAGGACAATGTCAACACGTCTAAAATTGGGACATCTGATTTGGCTAATCTCTAATGTGCTGTCCCTATCAGCAGGGACTGATGTGTGCGCAACCACTCACATATCCCCATTGAAACATCCAATCTGTCACTGAGATAAACCAATCAGTTTTGATACACACCCCTGAGAAAACATCAATGGGTTATATATCTACACTCAAAGGGAATATTGAGGACTGTCTACTGGAGTTTCCTAGCACTTCACATTCTGCTGCTGCCTCTGTCGCAAGACAATTGTTAAAGCCTTGATTACACTGGAGCAGGGCCAGTCTGCATGAGACTGCTAAAAATGCTACTACCTGCTAGATGTTAGCATAGTGTTATACTCATTATGATAATGCAATGTCGTGAGTCTTGCAGGTTGTTTGGTTAAAAGAAGAAGAAGAACTAACTCCCATCCATCCATTAGACATTGGGCAAGAGGTGTGGTCAACCCTGGACAGATAGCCGGTCTCAAGGCAAATTTATTTAGAAGAGACGCATCCATTTCAATGAGTATTCAATGTAATATCTTTATCTCTTTATTACCTTGACATTAGTGGCAGTATCAAATCAGCATTTGATATTGTCTGTGGGAGCCTCTATTACATTTTGTCTGTGCATGAATGACATATTGTACTATTAAAAAGACAGGAGATCACCAAAGTTCTTCCTCAGAGGACTATAATCGTCTCTCTAAAATGTCTCCATAATCCATCAAGTAGATGTTCAGATATTTCCGTCTGATTCAAAGTGATGAACTGATTTATCTGAGGGGAGGAATGTTTCACAGGTGTTTTAAAGTCCAGATGGTGACTTTCTCTGTTTGAAGTCCTCTAGTCTCCTTTTTAAAAGACATGTAACCAAGCGAACAATATGCAATGTCATGATAAACAGGCAAAAATGAAAAGCTTGAAAATGTTGTTGGAACAAATTAGTGTGAAAAGACTGATAATCTGTGCGATTTTCATATTTGTATTTACACTATTGTCATTCATTTCATATTTAAACCATATCTGCTTGTTTTTTGTTTTGTATAATTGTATAACATTAAATGTTGCGACACATTGTAGCTGAACTGTGCCTTATTACATTTGACAGGCTGCTGCGCTGATAACCTCTTGCCTATTGACCTCTGCCCCTGGCCTCAGCTGACAATGTTTATATGCTTTTCGCAGCTTTTTCAATACAAATAAAAAGTAGTTTGAAAAGAGTTCGACTCAAAGCTCTCATTCGAATTAATCCTCTACTCTCCTCAGAAGTGCTATACAATCGAACCTCTGTTGTGACCTCACAAAGCTGCGGCATGCAAATCTGAATCCGTCTCAACTGCTTATTATCGTGGCTCTAGTCCAAGAAGCCTTTTTCCCAGCCACTTCCAAGGTAAAGCAAGTGAAAGCAAAGTTCTACTTCTTGAAATCCGACAACTCTTTCGACACACAAATGCCAACGGGGGTTATTCTGCTGCTGGGAACAGGTCGGGGGAGAGAACAGGGAGGGAGAGGTGTGGATCTAAAACACACAAATGTCTGCTGTACCTGTTTGTTTTCATGTGCTTTCATTCAACCCTGAGGATTAAAAAATAAATATGTTACATAACAGGTGGAATTCTGACGCCCATGAAAACAATTGAAGCACGTGTTCATCCAAGTTATGTTGGCAGCCGTAACATTCACACTCAGGTGATCACATTTTAATTATCATTGATTTGTTTATATGTAAATGAGTTGTTGGAACTTTTGTTTGCTATTAAAATACTTCCTTTCATACATACCGAGCCAGGTTTCTATAAATAAAGTTGATGTATTCTAAGAGTAAACCAACTTGTCATGGGAAGCAGTTTATTTCCATCTGTATTTGAGACAGCAGTCGCCGTGAGAAGGGACAGGTTGAACCACAAGCATGCACACCTAGCAAGAGATCTTCACGACTTGTGCCAAAACCCGTGGTTTATGACATAAGAGGGTTAAAGCTGTTCCTTGGCAAAGTGACCACTCTCCACTTTTGTTGAAAACAAACGCCGAGTCTTTGCTCTGCGGTGACTGCACGGTCAGGTGACCTCCGGGTGTTCTTAAACAGAACCACTGCAAACTGAAGGGTCAGTCAGACGATCGTTTTAATGAGGTCTGTGATTACAGGTTGGGGTTGGTCGTCTGGTTTTATCCAGTATTTATTGCCCAAATTCAGGCCACAGCAACTCCCAAGGTGCGTCAGCCCAAAAAGCATTGAATAACATCCTTTTTATCATAATGGGAGTTTATACTAAATGATAACATATCTGTGTTATCCTATCCTATCCTATGGAAAGCCCCGCATTCTGGGACAGATGTGTTAATAACCCTAAAAATACTGGGATGGTTTTGGGAAGTATTGCGGCGTCAATATCTATAATAAGCAGTACTATAATTATCAAGACATGGAAAAACAGTGCAGGCGTTTCACATGCTTTACCTGCTTCACGTGAATTACAGTTATATATGTGCCTAGATCTTATACAGAAGTAAAAAAAATTACTTTATTTGGGTAAATTGTATTTTATTATTTTATTCATTAACCTTTAATCCAGACATTTTTTAAATTGTCAAGGGCTACTTTTCCAGTTTAAATCGTACGAGTCACATTTACTGCTAAATATTTTTCCCAGCATAGTCATTTCAGCCCAGTATGAAAATGTATTGGGAAACTCTGACACGCTGTCTTGCACATAGCATCCCATTCTTAAAACATGACAGACACAGACTCATTTCCTTGATATCAGTTCTGAGTAATTCAGCTTAGTTGTACAGTAAGTGTAGAGTGGGCCGATGGACATATTCACGTGGGAACACATGGCCATTGTTTCATGCATTTGTTTACTCCAGTTCTGCTAAGCTCTTATGTCACTGACACAGAGTTGGTCTTTGTGCTCATACATTTGTTTTCCACTAACTGTTTGCTGGTGGTTAATGGTCCATGTCAGAAACGATAGGCGAAGAATCAATGGTTCTGCGTCGAAGGAGCCAGGAACTAATTCTATTGTGAAAAGTTATGTACCGGTATGTAAGTTTTACTTCAGTGCAAGAAAACCTGCCGTCGCACTTTTCTTTTGTCCCTGCAGAAGTCCAAGGTGAAGACATAGAGCACTGTTAGTGAATTCTGTTGAAACGTGAAGCGGTTATCTGTTTACATATTTTAAAGCAAAAAATATTTGTTTAAAAAACTAGATGTGTTGTTTATTAATTTTTGTCTTGAACAGTGATGGAGCAGAGGCAACCATATCACCTGGTGCTACAATTTTGATAATACTTTTGTTGCTGAAGCACTACTAGGTACAATAAGTACTAAGACATTAGGTTATCCTTTCATTATCACTTTATTTCCTTTGCGTGGTATTTTACATGGCGTTTATATATATTACAAGTATATATGTATCAATTAAAGAGTAAACAGTGTCAATATTAACCCACTGGTCACTCTCTTCAAAACATTGGAAGATGCATTGTGGGAGGAAGCCTTATTTTTAATGGGTTAATGGGTTTAATGAGGTTCGGTCATACAATGAATGAAAACCGGTTAATTCTGTCTGTCACTGTGTAGATGCATGAATCCACTATGAAACAGGAATAGGAAAAGAAAAAGATGAGAACTGGTAGAGACATGAATCAATAGATGAGAAAAAGGAAAAAAGAGAGAGAGACGTGTTGGCAGACATGTGGAGAAGTTGGTGAGTCACGGTCACATGCACCGAGAGAGAAGCTGGACCAGTGTTGTCCTGAACGTGCTGGCTGCTGCTGAACTGGTTCCTCCTCACCCAGTGATGTTTGAATTATTCACCATCACCAACAGCAACCAGCCTCAGGTTTCCCTCGGCTTCTCGTCACTTCAGGTTTACACAGCTTTCACCACCGTGTGATGAAACGCAAACAAAGGCCTTGTGACGGGAGATTTTATATTTAGATATGTTTAATGGTAGAATGACAAGTATATATGAATATTATATTAGATATGTTTCTGCAGGTTTGACTCTGAGATAATCTGTGACTTTCCTTTGCCAAAATGTGTATTTGTTGGAGACATCTCCCTGTTGTTATAACAAAGGTTTAACAGCAGGGGCCAATCGAACAGATGTTGCAGAGTGGCTATAGGTGTTATGACCAGAGACGGGGGTCTCTGGGAAACAGGTTTTAGACTCAAGAAGCAGTTCTTCTAGTCTGGTCAGAATCAACATTCATTGTGTGATGGTACTTCAAAGAGGATCTACTTCTGCTGGGGCAGACCACGGGATTGGTCATCTTGGTCATGACAATGAAGAGAGCTGATTGGACAACATTCTACCTCCGTGTGAGGAGGGTCTGAAACTGTATAAATGTATTGTGAGTTCATTGTTCATAGCTCTTGCTTCGAATCTGTCAGTGGTTCAGCATTAGCCCCCGGCCGCAGCTGGGTAAAGAATTAAAGCTACCAGAATTGAGAAATGCTTGTGCTGTCCTGTAATGTAATTAAAAACTGCCATTACAGCCTTTAACCACATAATAGTTCTGCTTGGCCTGTGACAGCAAATAAAAAATGGTGATGCTAACATCCCCAGCCCCTTTACTGTCAGCAGTGATGCAAGAATTACATATCTGGAAAGACGGAGGGGAAAAGGAAGCAAATATCTCACTGTAATGCCCCTTAATGTCAGCTTGTTCTTTTCAATTATAGGTGTTTGACATGATGGTTTGAAGTGGCAGGAGTCTTGGTTTCCCTTTGTGGGAATGCATTGCAATAACTGTGGTAGCTTAGTGAGAGCTTATGGTTTTGTAAGAGAAGTCGGGGTCATGTGGGGACAGGGACCAAAAGTCTATGACCAAGCAAAACTTCTGTCGGCTTCATCTTTGTACATTTATGGAACCTAAGAGTTATTACCAGGAATCCTCACACCTATGGTTGATGAGGCAGAAGTCGGTTTCACAGGAGGACCAGGGGCCTCGCTCGCATGTCCTCCTTTTGGCTCGGCTCCCCTCTCAGCCTCATTTGGCTCGGGCTGCAGACCTCCGAGATGCTCCAGTGGATTTCTGCAAACATTGGCGTGGCGCGCTGATGCCATGTGACAATCTGTTTTTCTATTTTGCACGGTTTTGGAGGCAGCAGCGGGAGTGACATGTTTCTAATTGGACATAATGATGAGGAGAGACGGAGGTGGTGCTCCCTGTTTGAGAGTGTAATGAGCTCACTGCTCGCTCTTCTTATCAAGGACAATGTGCAACTCCCTTGATGATACTTTATTTCATGAAAATCTCGATAATGACCTAATATCACATTTTCAGCTGTTTCACAATCAACGACTACATTTAGATCCGTTAACTACAAACGCACTCAGTGGAACTCACACCTCCGCCACGGCCAAAGAATCTGCACAGGATTTTTAAACTCCTGTGGTAGAAACAAAACCAAAAAAGGTAGTAGAGTGAGCACCTTTATTACTCATAACACATAATGGTCTATGAATAAAGCAGAGATCCATATATTTTTATGTTGTTTTGATGTGTATTTTGTTCAGTGAAAAACTAATAGCTAAAAACAAAATTAAATTCTTAATCCATATCCATACTTCTCAGGCCTCATTCATCCACCAAGTCTATTGGAATTCTGTCTGGAAACAGTTTTTTTCCCAGTCAAATGTACAAATAAACTGACAAAAAAAGTGTTAACAATGCTATTAGTAGACTTCAGACAGTTAGAGAAACTGAAATGAAACCATGACCTACTCGGTGGAGGATGTGAGCATAGCATCATCTCTTCCTCTTTTTGCTCATCTGACACCCTACCTGGAACTGTGACACTCAAGAATAACACTTACTGTACATATTGCACAAACCCTCCCCTGGTGCTTATATTATTCTTTATTTGTTATGTGTATCTCTGCTTTGCAATTAAACCTGATTTTGATCTGGACTTCTGTTGTCCTGGTTCTTCTCCCTTTACAGAAGTTGGTGGAGAGCGAGAACTGAATGATTCTCAACTTCTGCATGAACCGTGTCAATATAACGAAGTAACAACAGTGGTATTCTACAGGAAGCCTTTCTTTTCCAAATACTTTACACCATCAGAGGGTGTCAGCTGACGCCTACCAGCTCAGCGAGTTATAGTTCGGAAACTGAAAAGCATAACCGAGAATTTCAGGTGATGTGAGTTATAGGCAAAGTCTGACAAAGGCACCAGGGTCATGGGAAAGTTTACCACTAAACATTTACATTAAAGTCGAATACTTCATACCGCCCTCCCTTTGTCTCTGACTGTTTAATTACTGTGGGATTAGACACTTTTTCGCTCTCCCCAGTTTGCCCCCCCCCCTCCATGCACCTCACAGGCATCTCATCAGGGCGGACTTAGGAGGGACCGCGGCACTGGGGGTGCAGCCTTTTGTGGGCCCTGCAGAGAAAGGAAAGGAGTGTGTCAGCGATTTTAGCTGACAGCCTCAGCCTAGTTTGGCCCCTCGCCTGCGGCCTGGTCAACTGGGTTTGTGTGGGGCGACTGGGCAGAGTTACGGGGCCGTTTACAGTGAATCGAGACCTTGTTGTACCGCGGTGAGTTTGCAAAGATAGATGAGGCGAGGAGGAGAGTGTAAGAGCGGGCATTCAGTCCCTCCGTGGGGAATCTGCCTGCTTCAGAACCAACTGGTTGGTACTGGTTGGATTTAGAGTGGCAATTCAGTGACCACACTGCCCAAAGCTGGACCCATTTGTTCTGAGGGCTTCTGGTTGGTACTGTGCTGGCAGTGACTGGCCTTTAGTGCTTAGATGTGCTCAGGAGACAGAGAATACAAAGACAGGAGCCAGACAATTTACAAATTCTATTTCTTTTGTTTCATTTAGGCATTGCATAGGTCAAGAAAAGAGTTGAGCAACATTTTTCTGAATGTTGATTCTAAGATACCATAATCCATTGTGATCAATCACTTTGCAAACACTGTGACCTATCACCACCTTTCACGTCGGCCTCCAGTAAGACGGTTGATAAGATCTTATCTAAACCAACATTTAGCATGACTGGAAAGATGACAGAGTGAAGTTAAAGGGACTTATATGTGTGAGTAGAAAAACATAAAATATGATTGAGATTGATTTTTTCGATTTTCTTTTGTCAGACACTGTGCTTCATCTCAACCAGTCAGTTTCACAACCTGTTGGCAGTTGGGTGAAGTGAAATGAATGAGTCTGAACGAACCAGTGTGACCACAGCGGCCGTGCCAGCTCTCTTAAAGGGCACCGCACACGTTGGCATACCGCACCGCTCTGCTCTCCGTTGCCTTGGTGAATATCTCAGTTATTTATTTTAGATGAGGCGTTCGTGTTAATTGCATCACACCTAGTGTGTCACTGAAGTTGCATCTCCTGAAACCAGTCTCACCAGATATTTCTGCTTCGAGCCAGATCATCAGACACTACATGACTATTCATGTATGGTATTTATTGGTGTGAGGAGTTATCTAAAAATGGTCATCTCAAATCTGTGTTTCATACCTAATTTCCTGTTTGTTCATACTATTGTTTTAAACAAAAGACCAATTTTATTTTATGTGTGTTCTTCCTGACCCATGTTCCTTCCTTCCACCAAGTAACATGGAAATCTGTTTAGTAATTTCAGGGGTGAAAACATAACCTTCCTGTCAGAGGTAATCTAAAAATAAATACTCTGTTGTAGAGAGTGAAGGAGTCAGGGTGACGTGGTGATCAGAATTCATTTAGATAACAAAGCATGATCATATTACCTTTCATGGTTAATCTGGTTCATTTATGATGCAGTACAGCTCACATCTCTTTTCTATGTGATTCTGCTCCTCTCAGGCGTTCATGGCAGACGTGCACCAGGCCTCATGTTCACTCTCTGACTCACTGGCTGTTACCAGAAGAGAGCGACTTCACCGTTCCGCCTCCTCCTCGCAGCTCACAGGTCCCTGTGGTTCAAACCTCCACCACGCTTTAACACTTACATGGAAATATCAAAATGTGTGCGTGCAGGCCGGCATGTCGTACCTACTCAGCTTGGTGCTGAGCAGACAGTTCTGATAGACTTCACTCTAACACAGGATGGACATCACAGGGGGAACTACCAGACTGCACTACTAATGAACTACAAATGAACTACAATTTTTATAAAAAGTGATCAAGCTTTGTGTTAGGCCAAACCACAACCTTGTGGGTGTGTTTGTGTGTGTGGTGTGTTGGTGTGCAGAGCTGCTGTTATGTCCCCACCCCCATTGTTCCTGTGAAGTCACCTCGTTTAACCTTATATACACATATAACTGTACTTCTGTCTTAGTAAGGGGCACACATTGGCATAGCCCCTTATCCTAACCCGAGCCAGCACAACTAAAAGCCTGACCCATAATTCTAACTCTTACCCCAAAAGCAAGTTTTAACCCTCAAATATCCCTTTGAGGTAGCTCCTTACTTTCCCAAAATATCCTCACTCCATGAGGTCCAAGCTCAAAAAGGTCCTTCAATAGGGTAAGGGCTAGGTTTAGGGTTTAAAAGTACACACAGAGGTATGCACAGCTATGCTATGTAGAAATGCATAGACATCGTTCATAGTGGACTACCTAACCAAAACCTTGTCCCAAACCGTAACCATGACCAATCCAGGACTAACCTCTTTTTTGAAAGTGTGATAAAGGCCTAGATCCTGAGAATAACCAAGAAAATACCAAACCCGACCTGAGACTCCTCTCTGCCATGCATAAACTAAATAATTGCCGTGTCTGTAATTTAAATGTTTATATATTGTATGATTTCAGACTCAGACAAAGATAATATCACTGATTCAAAGATTCTCCTTTATACGGTAGACTTACACAGCACATAGCTTCACATTTATCTAAAGACGGTTCCACGTGGGCCGGTGAGCTCATTATCTCAGTCAAGATAATAACGTTGAGGGTTTTATCTCTTGTTTCATCACCCATCCAAAAGAACAGGAACAGTGACAGGTTGAATACGTCACAGGAGGTAAGTAGATGAAAACAAAGGCAGGAAGTGGTAGGCAAGGTATTAAAACCTGGGGTTCTGCTTTTATAATAGACACATCATCGGAAGTAAACAAATCTTGACAGAGCAGATTTACATTGTCTTTTTATAATTTTATATTTGTCATATTAGTTGTGTTTGTGTGTGTGTGTTAGAAGTGATACAACATTATAGATTCATGTCTAACTTTCTGGCAGCTGAGAAACTGATGAAAGTAAATGTAAAAACACGGTTGAGCCACAGGACACAAACCAGTTGCACGGCCCATTCACAAGCAGTGAAACTGGACCCTTGTTCGTCCACACAGACACACACACACACACACACACACACATCCCTGCCCACTTTACTCAGCGTGTCGTAATGTCCATGGCAAAAATCCTATTATTTTGATCGGGTGTGAGGAAATTGAAATAATGAGCCCGTTGGTTCGATGGCCATTCAGTGTCTGCCGAGAAGCAGGAGACACTGCAGGCTACTGTAATTCAGCTGAGCTCTTTCCCCCCCACTAATGGCTCTTCAAAGAAGCACATTGTCTTATTAAAGAATAAATAGAAGGGAAAGGAGATGTCAGGCGAATGGAGTGGAGATACTAGCCGACAGAAAGGGACGTGATGCAGAGGAAATCCTTGTGAACGCTTTCCAGGAAGCCACAGAAGACTCTTAACTACCTCAGGTCCAGTACAGCCACTGGAACACACTGGTCAAATGGTAACTCCGCCTGTGTGAATGTGGGCTTCCTTCGATTGCTTCACAATGATTATAAATGAATGTCGGGTAAATATTGGAGATAGAGATACCAGTGCACCGTGATTAAGAGTGTGACGCAGAGGTCAACACACCAGGATGTCTGTATTTGCCAAACTGTTTTTCTTTTTTTTTAATTTTTGTGAAATCTGTCTCATCCAGCGGGGAGGGGATGTCTGCTGGAGCTGAATCAGACTAAATATCCTTCCTCACAATTGTCATCCCCACTGTACAAGCACAGAGTGAGACAAATCAACAATGAGAAACTCACAAACCAATAAGCAAACTTTGATGCTGGGCCGTCACTCCCTGGCTCTTTTCAAAAGCAGTTCCAAAAAGGCATCAAGGTGCTGGTGTCGATTCGCTTTGAAGAAAATAATAAAAGCAAACACACAACAGCAGAGGCCAGTGGGGAAGCGACCGCGCACAGCCTTTGACTCTCATTGTTTCATGGGAACAATTCAACTGGTTCCTTGGATTCTATTTTAAACACATTCACCTCTCCTGAAATATTGTACTGGATATATAATATACTACTGAAATATTCTCAGAAACTGTTTCAGATTTCAGACCAGACATGAACTACAGGTTAAATACATTTACATGTTCTAAATATTGGTAGATTCAAATCTCTGTTTTAGATATGGAACATTCCTTGGATTTCGTGTGTTGTACTGATACAAACATATATTTTCAAGAAAGCATAAGCCTCCTCTATTTAAAGGTGTGAAATGAGGCCTGCTCAGTCTGTCTCACTACTTCCTACACTTTATTTTTAGTTGTGTCTTTATTTCCTGTACAAGTGATCCTGAGCTGCTTGTCCTGTGCAGATCGGTTACATGGTAGCTCCCTCTTCTGGATGACAAATGCAACAACACATTACTATTTAAATCTATACAGTCTAATACACAGTACGTGGGTAAACGTGGGGAATTTCTGAATGACACAATATCATCTGGAGCACAATGTCCAGGATGAATAAAGGTTATAAAAAAACACACCCTTTACCCTTCATCCTCTTACTAAACCTCATTGTTCCTGTGTTGTTTGCTTTTTTTCCTGTGTGACTAATTTAACTGCCATGATATCACACGTCCGTCTGATGATCTCAAGCGTGATTATGTCTGTCTTTGTTTTTTACGTTTTCTTAAGGGGAAAATCATGAACTGATAATGGTCGCTGGGTCTCCATTGGTCAGGCCTAGGTTGCGTCATTCTGTAATACAACCTCCCTGTTGAAGTGTTTGCACAACGTTGAGACATAACAGGAACAAAACAATAGTGTGAAGGGTTAGGAGATATTCACTCTGCAATAACCGGGTGAAAGATTTCTGAGATAAGTTACGACACAGAAACTCATCGGCAGTGTGTGTGGCTACACAACTATCAGGTCAAAAGGTCCCGGGACAAGTTTGTAGTTATTGAGAGAGCTTATTTAGGACAGTTTGACTTTAAAGACAAGAGTTTCAACCTGAGGATATTTCATGCATTACCAACAAAACCATTCCAGTGAAATCCAACCAGTCGAGTCTGAGCCAAACCTCTTCACAGCACGGAACATTTCCTCATGCCCGTCATTTTTGCTCTGATGAAACTGACATCGTAAGCAGGTTTTCTTTTGCCACTACTTACCGGACTGTCTGTCAACAAAGGTGTGTGTGTGTGTGCGTGTGTGTGTGTGTGTGTGTGTGTGTGTGTGTGTGTGTGTGTGTGTGTGTGTGTTTGTGTGTGGGGGTGTTTGTGTGGGGGGGTGGTTCTGTCACATTTCCATTCCTGAACATCTCACGTGAATTTTGAACTTTGAATTTTGTTTTCAAATGAATATTTGTCCACTACATATAAGCAACATAACAAAAAGAAAAAAGCTCATCTTAGTGTCACTGGAGCGTTTTCAAAGCAGAAGTGTTCCCTGTAGTAAACATCCTTGTTATGCGATGATTGCTGTACAATATCCTGAGGGAAGTGACTTCCACTCATTCATAGAAAGAGAAGCCACAAAAGGGAACTTGTTTTTTTTTGTAATGTTGTGATGACATGACCCCAAGACCTGTAAACACAGTAGATGTGTAAGAGAGGTGCAAGGCCCGAGATTCTCCACAGTGACAACTCTCCAATCAAGAGGTGTCACTCTCACTGAAGATTCAACTTGTATTATTATTGCCCTATAAGACGTATAATCATAAAAAAAAACTCAGTGCCTTTATTATTATCGTTATCTGCCAGATTGTGTCTTGTTGTTTGTTGTTGTTTACACAGACATTATTTCCTTAATATCCACCTGGATCCTCAGTAAACAATCAATTAAATCTGATGACATTAATAATAACAATAAATAGGCTATAATATTTACCTTCAGATCAAGTTATGAGGCTAATCTAATTACATTGTTTTATTGAAATACATTAAATAAGATATATAAGACATTAAAATAAGTTCCACTGAAAATAATATTTAAACAATTTAATAGATAAATTAAAAAGATAACTAGAATCCTTTTGTCTATCTTAATCAATTGCATTTATTCATCATTTATGGAATGATCTTAGATATTTTATGATCAGTCAGAAATAAGGACAGTTAAGAAGTTATAGATGAAAATTTAGAGCAGAATACATTTGGATGAATGTTACATATGAACAATGTATATAATATTTCATAACTTCTAGATATTTTAAAAGTTGACATAATCAAGGGCTTATTTTTTCATAAAGTAAGTTTGTTTCAGTCGTGTGGAACATTATACTGAAATTAATGCTGCTTCCCTATGATTTGTTTTGAACACTGGGGATCCTGTGACTGTGACCATGTGGCCAGATTCAGAAACACAACTTACTAAACAACTCAGTGACTTATGTACATGCAGTACCATCTCTCTATGATTGTGTTTTTGCTTTTATGTTATAAATACATGTATATTTATAATAACTAAATGTGTCTGTATTTCTTCATATAAGAGGATCAGGTAACAAAGGCTTGGTGACCCACTCACGCAGTGTCATGTTTTCACTCTGCCTCCTGCTGGTCCGTTTAGAAGCAGTGAGACACAAAACACCACATCTCTGACTTTTTTGAAACCGACGACCAGTCAAGCTGATCGGGAGCCCACATAAATATTCCATTAAGATTCTCATGTATAATCTACACAGCATTACATGTGTCCTGGGATATTTAATACAAATCACTTTGAATGTATGCCGTAGCTCAGTGTTTCCTGTACTTCACCATTACTATCACGCGGCCTCGCCTGGCTGGGAGCCCATAACGTGTCTTTGGGGATTAACCAAGTTACTGGAACGATACTGTGTTCGTGCTGATGCTGCGGGGAACGTATCGGGGGAGCTATGAAAGAGCAGATAATTAACTCGGGGGGCCAACCAAATAAGTCATATTCTGATTAATTATTCAGTATTTGCAGGCGGTTGAACGCACGCCCTGCTCATATTGCAGGCAGCTCAATAAGGACACCGCTGAAGCCTTAGTGATTCACTGCTGTCCGTTTTATTGCCTTACCTGGTCACTTCCATCTGGATACACATTAAAGATTCAATGTCTAAACAATGTTAATTCACACTGTTTGTATAATGTTGAGAGATTTTGTATTAGGGCAAAACACTTTGAGTGCATTTCAGAACCTGTACATTTATAATTTGACTTGAGTAGTTTCTGTACTTACTTGAGTAAAGAATGTGTACTTTTACCACCCATGCATTAAAATAAATGTAACATTGTGCTTTTACGTTTACATTTACTCTAGTACAGTACTTGATGTGAAACATGTCTCAGTTTGCTGTGAACAGAAAAAAATTTGATTTTATAATTTGAATTTATTTCAGAACCTGTACTTTTATATGTTTACTTGAGTCGTCTTTAACACAATAATCTGTACTTCTTGAGTATAGTACCACCTCTGCAAGTAAAATACATGCAACATTATGCTTTTAGGTTTACATTTACTCAGGTAATTTGCAGTAATATAGAAATAGTTGTTTCTGTCCTCAGCTAACACCATGTAGAATCCATTTGAGCCTTCAAACGATATACATCTGACATGTTTGATTTGCAGATACAGCTTCAAGAAAACGTTTTAAACTTTGAATGCATAACAGAACCTGTACTTTAATAGTATTAAGTATAGTTCTTGAGTGAATGTACCCAGTTAATTTGCACCAGTGTAAAAATAGTTGCTTCTGTCCT
Organism: Pseudopleuronectes americanus; assembly: GCA_038501795.1. Lineage (NCBI taxonomy): Eukaryota > Metazoa > Chordata > Actinopteri > Pleuronectiformes > Pleuronectidae > Pseudopleuronectes > Pseudopleuronectes americanus. Next base: position 22,744,141 of record CM076717.1, on the reverse strand, counting down.
CAGCTCACACCACTAAGAACTCATGTGATCTTTCAAATACAAGTACTCTCAGGTGGCTTTGCACAGATACAGCTTGACATTTTTTTTATATAGCTTATAGTTAATTACAGAACCTGTACTTTTATAGTAGTACGTGTAGTACTAGAGTGAATGTACTTGCCTGTGTCCTCAGCTCAACCCTTGAACAACCCATGTGTTGTTTTCTCAGAATTATAAACAGAACGGTGCACGGGTTAAATTCTCGGGTGTTGCCATGGTGATGAGGACAGCGGCCACCTTGACAGGAGCAGTGGAGTAAGAGAGGGGGGGCGGGGGCCGCTGTTGATTGACAGCGAAAGAGGGCGGGGTATACCACAACCCTCGCCGGTCATTGGCCAGATCCGGGTCACGTTACCAGTTTGGAATGCAAAACGACACGAGTGGCCGGGCCCCGCCCCCTGCTCCTCCTGCTCGGGTCTGACGCAGCAGCAGCAGGAGCAGCGCGGAGCCTCCGGACACTGATGAGAGGAGAAGAGCCGGAGAAACGGTGAGGGAGCCCGGCCAGCGAGAGGAGCGAGCCCCCGCGGGGACCCAGGACTTAACGGTGAGGCGACGGAGACACCGGCGGTGAGGCACCGGGGGAGGGAAGTAGAGGGGAGCGGGCATGGTGTGTGTGTCGGAACGCGTGAGCGGAGAGAAAGGGTCGCACAAGCTAACGTCTCCTCGCGTGGGGCCCCGGGCCGTGGCGGGGCTGGGGGGGGGCTCCGGTTCGGCTCGCTCACGCCACTTCCACGGCCGAGTTGAGTGCATGGAGCCTTGTGTCGGTGAACTGGAAGAGAAACGGGAAAGAAACAAGCATCATGGTGGCGGGTGAAGTGTGGCTAACAGCGGGAGCTAGCGGTGTTGTGGTGGAATCCGCGCGGCGGCAGCTCCGGCTGAACGTGACCGTGAGAGCGGAGCAACTTTTCTGACCTCAGCTCCCCCCTCGCCCCGGTTGTTTCAGCTCAACTTAGCCAGGTGCTCGCCGGAGGAACTCGGGAGGGTTCGGGTCGTGACCTTGGGGGGGGAAATCGAGAGCCAGATGTTTTAACTTTTGTGGGATAACTCTCGGATGGTCCTCACTTGTTTACTGTGGCCATGGCCGCCCAGAGTGACCCCTGTGCGGGCAAAGTAGTGCCACTGTCAGAACCCCTTCCCCTGTGTTCAGCCAGTGTGTGTATGTGTTGGTATGTTAGTCGACTTTAGTCTTGTTTTGTAAACTGATTAACCGTGTGTGTGTTGTTTTCCAAACAGTAATGAACTGTTGTTGTTGTTCTCTGTCTTCTATTATAAACATCTGTAGGTTTTGCAACAAGGATTCAAGGTTGGCAATGTATTTATTCGGCAAATTGAATAAGCTGTACCAGTAATTAGTTTTTATAATCAATTCATTAAAATGGTTAAAGGGATAGTTTACCCAAAACATGTAAATTCACTCATTATCTCCTCACCACTGTGCCGATGGAGGGGTGGGTGAAGTTTTTGAGTCCACAAAGCACATTTGGAGTCTCAGGGGTAAACAGCGTTGCAGCCAAATCCAATAACAGTCACTAGTTCTTCAAATGTATAACACAACAACAACAAAATATGTCCATACTGCTCGTGTGGTGTCATGGACATTAGGGCCGGGGTGACACCACATGAGCAGTATTGAGGAATGTTATGTTGTTTTATACATTTTGAAGAATTTGTCAATGTTATCGGATTTGGCTGCAACACTGTTTACCCTTTAAACTCCAACTATCGTTCGGACAATAGTTAAAACAGCTCTTTGTCGGGCAACAACATAACTGTAAAGTGATGTGTATAAAACATCCTGGGCCGGTTGTAATAGTGTGTAGATTATACATGAGAATTGAAAACGAATATTACTTTGAATATAGACCATATAATTAGTTAGGATAATCAGCAGTTACTTTCCTCTTTGGTTAATTATATCTTGAAGTGTTTATTCTATAAAAGATCATAAAAAAGTAAGAATGCACCCAAACATCTAGCTTTTGTTCATAAAATAAAAAAAAAGCACTTGAGAATTTATATTTAGCTTGGAGAATCATTGAGTAACTGCATGACAAATCCATTGATTATCTAAATAGTTGTTAGTTTCTTTTGGTATTGAACTTCAAGTTTATATTTGAAAATTTCAGCCCTGGCCCGCACAACAGGCACCAAGTGTCTTCTTCTCTTTTGAGGTTGCCCAAAATGCAAATTCTCACAAAAGGATTGGGTCAGTCAGTTCACCAGTAAAAAAACAAAACACCCATAAAAAACATTAGAGGGACACTGTTAACCCTGAGCACACACTGCATCTCCCCAAATTTGGTAACTTTTTATAATTTAATGTCATGATGAATGATTGATTAATCCAAATAAACTTAGGATAATGTCTCTGATATAATTGTTTGCAAAAGTTAATGCATTACTACACTATTCATATTGACATCATGATGATGCATTCCTTACCATATGATCATAAAATATTTTTCGATCTGTTCAAACTGTTGGTGTAGGTTGTGTCGGAAACTGACTTTTTTAACTGTGCATGACATCATTTTTGAATTCTTTAATTACATTTACTGGACAATGTTACTATTCTTCATATAGGCTCACGTTTGTCTATTGGGACCCGAGCTAATTATAGCCAATGCTAGACACCTGCTAAAATTAACCCCTTTTATACAGCCATAGTGGAATTATTCCACCTTGCTGCTCAGTATTAAAGGTACCAACAATTAATGGAGGGAGCTGTTTGTTCCAACGTAAGCCAGCAAAGGATGCAGTAGCTGGATGGATGTCAGAAAAATGCAGATGTTGTGTTGTTACCTGTCGTGCCTCGGATTCTGAAACCCTGACATGCAATATAAAAGCACACACAGGAACTCTAATATGCTGCTTTTCTTTCCTTACCCTTCAGTGTAAGCGGGTCTTCTTAACAGCAATATCATTGGATGTCTCTTTAGAAGCAGCGACACACTTGGCAAAAAAGTTAAAACAACATTGATTTTCTTATGCTCTTCTTGGGTTAATTTCAGGTGGATGCTTGTTATAAGAGCGTGTTGAATTGGTGTCTGTTGAGAGTTATCTAAGTATTATGAAATCTGATGAGATTGATACGGCCAGACATTATTCAAATATTTAGTTTAGACAGGTGATTATTTACATGTGAGATGGCGCCACTGACGCCCCACAATCTCTACCCACTTTGTTTTAACTGGCCTCTTGCATGACCATCTATTAGACTCGGTCATGATCAGCGTCAGAGCTGCTTTATTCTTTACTTAAAATTAACTTTTTCTTGTGCTGACTCAGCATAACAGGATACATTTTTGTTGGCAGGATACTCACCAGCTGTTCTCCCATATGTTCAAGGTGCCAGTTTCATTTCGAGCAACAGCCAGCATGTTTACAGTCACAGACAGGTTGGCAGTAGCAATGCATCATATCAGGAAATAATTGATTCAAAGAGAAAAGTTGTCAAGGTCAGGTTTGCTTGATTGTGTTGTGTAAATGTCATGGTTCATTATAAGTTGAAAAGGTGTGTTTATATTTTAAGATGGTCTATTTCTGTTAAATTGTGACAACTTTAATTACGAGCAAATCACTGTAGGAGTCTACTGAGTAGATTTTTAGCAATATTACATCAAATATAAATGCATGGTTTTGACTATCCACTTATTAATATTGACATGTGTCCAACTGTCCCTATCATTCCATATCTCTGAATCTTAACATCATTCCAAAGCCTTCGGATGTTGAGATAATCCCAAGAGAACAACACATAATACAACACATGTCAAATCAGGTCAAAGACCCCTCTGCCCCAGTGATGACCTGTGAATGCTTAGAAAAGAGGCTTAAAGATGATTATGTTGTCTTTTGCACTTAGTGTTGCGGTCTAACAATGAAACAAGGATTTCCAAATAACTATGATTTCAAGCTGGATTTGCTGTTATCATGAAATGAAATAGCAATTGTAATGCACATTTCATCTAGTTCATACAAAGTAAATAAATGCACATGTAATTCTTATAAAACCATTAATCTTTCTGAGTTTCAAGTGACCCACTGAATGCTTGCTCACTTGTAGAAGCTTGTTTCTGAGAGGCCATGAAGCTCTATGTTTCTCTCAGCTCATACCTGACCTATTTTTTTTCCAGTTGGTGCGATCGACTCCAGAGAGCGATGCCTCAGAGACTGCTGTGAAAGAACAGTGCGAATGGAAGTGTGCTGCTAATCTGCGAGCTTTGCCAGAACAATTTAACCGTGGTATTTTTAGATCAGGCGGAGAATATTTCATTTTGTCTGTCATCCCACTGCCCCTCTCTTTGCCTGTGCTTTCCTGTGCACTTCTCCCATATATATTTTGAGACTTAAGCGTCTGGCAATTTTTGGTATCCTTAGCACAATGTGCACCTAGAGGGCGAGGGTCTTACTAAATGGAGCTGAACAGAAAAAGACCAAAGGCCTCTCAGCAGAGTCAAGTGAACGTGTTTTGTATTTTCACAGCATGAGGCTACATGTGCCGGAATGGCACACGCTTAGCACACTTAACCTGGAAAGCAGCCAGAGTGTCTTTGTACTGGTCCACTCAGCTGTAGTAGGCGAGGTCCATCTGAGCCAGATAGCTCAATTTACGGCTAGCTGAACAATCTTGCCCTGGGATCAGTGGATATCTATGTCTTACACACTTTAACAAAGGCACTGCCCTCCTTGTTATGTTTAGACAAGACCCATTGACCATCATCTGCCTCTGGGGATGACCCCCCCCCTCTTCCAGCCTTGCAGGAGAAGTGCTGCTTTTTAGAGCATAAGATGTGGAAGCTGACTTTTACATTAGTGTTTCATAGGCAAGCTCTTTTTATTATGAATCAGGTGAGAGTTAATGACATATCACTTTATCTGTAAAGATATTAGGGATGTCACAATATGTAGAAACTCGTGAAGACACCAGTCTTACTGACTAGACCAAAACTTTTGGTTGGCTCAATACCAGATGAGTGCTTAATTTGATCTTAAATGTTTTGCTGCTTGACTCCTCAACGTTTCACTTATAGAAACACGGTGCATGGTTGTCTTTTTTTGAAATGCTGATATATTGATGCACAATGTGGGGGGGAAGGGGGCTGGCAGGAAATGTTTAGGAAAATATCTAGAGCAACTAACAGCCCAAACATGTTAATAAAATGTCACGTCAGTGCATGTCTGAAAGCCTTACAGCATCTTCATTTAATGGGAAAAAAACATTTGAACGAGCTTGAATGCTCCGTCTGGCTGGCGAACGCAATCCAAAGGGCCCTCCCCCCAAAAAATAAGTGGAGACAGACATATCATTAATTTATTCAGCTCCATAAGGGCTGAATCAACGAGGGCTGTTTCTGTACCATTCTGTCTTTTGGAACTCGTTATGCCACGGATGAATCTTTTTCTTTCATGTCAGACTTTTCAGATGAATCATAATGAGGAGGGAGAACTTTACTGATATATTTTCAAGCTAACTACGAGAGCATGGGCTGGCAGGGTCTTTGATAAAGAAATCTAAAAGGAAGCTCCTATGGTGCTTGCATCATTTATTATTACACTTCTCCCCAGAAGAGCTTGTTAGGCATCAGTGTTGACTTTATTTGTCCTCCAGCCTCTTGCTAGATCACCTCTGACCCCCCACTTCACTGGGACAACTCTGTTTATTCTTGTACCTCAAAGCAGTTTGTGGTCCAATGCCTTCAGATCTTGATGTCCAACATCAAGCAGCTCATACCAAACAAATCCACATCATCTCTGTTCTCTCTCTCATGTTTTGAACCCCCCCACCCCCCCCACCCCCCCTTCCTCTGCCACACACATGCTCTCCTTGCCAAATGTGAGACTCGAGGTTTCGCATGTCTGGCTCCACCGCCAGCTAATCTATATGCTAATGACAAGATAATAATCAATGAGATCCACGCATGGTTGGCCCCAATCAATACCACATTGCACCAGCAAACCATTCAAATGGCTTCATTTCATACATGTAGACAGTTGGGTGGCGTGTTAATGTGGCGGAGCAGACCATAAGTATGCTATTATCCTCTGGTCTTATCTTCAATATTCCACCTAAATGCATTCATTTGTCATCAAGGAGAGGTTTGAATTCAAATGCAAAGCGTTTCACATTTATGAGGGATTTGCAATTTTCTACTTCCATTGTTTTGCATTTCATTTTCACAACTGCTTTAATTGGTGGTTTGTCACTGTTGGGGTGTGAATTGGCGGAAATATGTCTAGTGGTTCCCATTTGGTTTTAATGGTGCCCGTTTTAGCAGGTGTTCAGCAGGTTTATGGTACGGTTTGCTAAAGGTATAGTCTGCCATTACCTCACATAAGTGGCAGATACTTGGTAATGGCTGTCTTTGTGAATCAATTATTTTTCCTGAAACCTCAATGTCAGTAATGTCTCAAAATTGATTCTGATTGTTGGCCTGCTGGTTAGATGGTGGGTTAGATGTTCAGTTGTAGGTTATTTGTGGAAATTGTTCTTTGTGTAAATGGTTTAAAACCTGCAGTCTCCAAATTTAAGGCATTGAAATCCAAATAGAGCCTTCAATTTTCAGCTGTCCAGACCAAGAGTATAGGCAAAATAAAGGATATGCCATTTCAGTGCTATCATTTTAATGAAATGCCTCATTACCTTAGGTGTGTGGCTTTTCATAAAAAAATAATTAAGGTCATAATGACAGTCCACCTTATGTTAAAGGGTCTATGTATCCCCCCAACAATTCAGGCACCAGCAGAGGGGGAGGGGAGAGACGGAGCAAAATCATTACCATCATCTTCATTAGAGAGCGTCCTGTTGTCCAATCAGCACGCTGCTCTGCACGGGGAATCCATAGGCACCCCGTTGGCTGTCGCTAGGATACCACATAATCAGGAGGCAGGCCGTGGCCTGGTTGGTGGAGTGGGGTGTTGATGCTGGGACGACGAGCTCGCTGTGTGTTGGGGGTAGAAAAGCGGGGCCGGGGATTTGGATACAGCACAGGAACACACTCGCACACGCTCACTCAGTCACTCAGTCAGTCAGCCAGCCAGCCAGCCACTCAGTTTGGCAGACAAAGAAGAGCAACATCCTGCAGGAGGACAGCACAGTCCCGGGGGATGGGGCATCATACCCCTGCATCGCGTTGGGGGGGCCGGAGGAGGTAGGAGCACCAGGGTTAGGGGGCTTTGTCTCAGCAGCAGCAGAGGACCCCATCCATTCACATGCATACATTTCTGTTATGATCTCTTAGCTGCTAGCTGTTAAAGCCATTATCACACATCAATCGATTGGGGCAGCTGACAAATGTTTTCTTGTGGTAAATTTTGAATGAGGCTCATCAGACTTTTCCTTAATGTGAACACTGATTGAGGCTCCTGCACTTCCTCACTGTGATCTTAGCTCTGCAGAGACAGACAGTCTGTCTGACAGACTCTTAACAGCTCTCATCTTCCTGCAGGCTATGCACAACCTCTAGACACGAACCTGACAGCCGGTTCCTGCGGTCCTGCAGCGTCGGCATGAGTCGATCAATATGTCCTCTTGAGAGGGATGTAAAGGGCTGAAATTGTGTGTTATGGTTTTGACCGGGTCTTTGCAAATGCACTGCACACTGCTGGGGCTGCTTTGATGTGCTCTCACACACTTTGGCTCTGCCACTTCTCATGGGTACCAGGTTTTCCCTGGTATCGGCTCAAGGCTTTATGTAGGGTTAAAAACCAGTGTGTGTGTGTGTGTGTGTGTATGTGGGGGTTGGGGGTTCTCCATCATACCCCGTTCACTGATGGATGAGTGACTCCTCTCAGAATGACTAGGGCTGCACTGAAGGCATTATTACCAGAGGGGATTCCCTCTCATCTACACACGCGGGGAGGCAATGGGAAGCAGACTGGGATGTAGGCTAATGAATACATACAGGCAGGCAGGCTTTGGCAGCAGCTGTGCTTTGTTTACAACCACAAACACACTATTTCCTTATCTGGGTATCAGCTTTTTCATAAAAACAAATATGTGGATGGGAAATGTTCAAGTCATGAAAAAGCACTCATTGTTTTCTTGTGTTGGGAATTTTTTGGAATTATTTTTGTATTGTTTCAAATAGATATATAGTAAATAGTATTTCCCAGGACTCATTCCTTATAATCTTGCTTCAATAATTCTAAAACGTCCGTTTTTGCATTTTGTATAATTTTCTTAATTGATGTATTAATATTTACTCTAATTTAATGGACAAATTATTAAGAATCATTTCAAGTTTTTATTTCAAGGTTATTTAGTTAATTCGGTGCCTAATTTGTTTACTTAGACATTTTAAAGATGTTTAGGTTCTTTCAAGCTGCCATTTTAAGGAAAAGCATATGGTTTAGTGAGATTGCAGTTTGTTTCCAAGACTGCTTTGTAGCATAAGTGGGCCATCGAGCTGTGCTTTGGCCCCTAATCCGCTCAAAAGAATAATGAGGAGGAGGAAATAGCTTAAGAGTTGCGGCATGGCGGCAGCATTGCTTCTTATTTAATTACTTCCATCACACCCTCTCTCTTTACTCAAGCCCATTTAAAACCCATACTCACCCAACCCTCGACCTTCACCTGCGCTCTTTCCCCTCCAGCCATCCCCCCCCAAATAACTTCACGTGTACACCTCTAACCTTAGGGCTAGAAATTCCATCCTCCCCATTTTGGCCTTTCTTTTCAGCTCTGTTACCTCAGCTGTCACGCTGTTTGAATTCTCCTCCCCACACTCTCATTAATCCCTCCTTCTTCTCTACACCACCAGCATCTCAATCTGTTTTAAAACACATTATTCTTATCTTTTTTTTGTGAGAGCTCAGCTTCATCAAAGACTTCTGAAGTTGCCTCATATCCTTTTCACAACTTCATCTTTGCTTTGTCTCCTCCCATACGCTTCTTCTCACTTCTCATTCTAAGCTACTCCCCGTCTCATCTGCTCTGAGAGCTCTGGACCTTGTTTCTCCCGTGCTAATGGAAAGCGGAGCACCAGGGGACCAACCCTTAAAAAGGCTTTTATGGAAGGGCCTTAAATCATTGTGCTTTTTTTTGTCCTTGACCATGATTGACATGAGTAAACGGATGTAGAAGCAGAGATGGCCTATGTGATTAATGTTGTTTTATATAAATTAATTACTTTTCTTTCTAAACAAATAGACTGGACTCTTAATTAGAGGATTTTGATAAATCGTTAGGCCTAAAATTTTTCCCAAATTGCATTTTTGTGTGCTACTCTAACCAGCCTCATTCTGCTTTGCCCCACTTTTTGTTTTTGAGAATGAGGTCAGACTCAAAGAGTCGAGTTTCCGAGTTAGTGTCTGTCATCTCAGGCTACTAGAGGAGTAGTTTCAAACTGGCTCCTAAATTTAGATGTGGTTTCTGTTTTTTTTCTGTCATGCATTAAAACAACAGACTTCAGAGGAACTAGTCGTTTCCCAGTTGAGGCTCAGGTCGTTCTGCAGATTGGTGGAATGCCCCTTGCTGTAGTGTTCACAGCTGTGTTCACATCTGCAGTCACATGGATTATACTGGGAGTAAAACTGGTTTAAAGTGTTGTGGCAAGGCTGGTTGAGGTGTCCGGGCAGACAGTACATGCATTAAGGTGTCAGGGCTGTCACCAAATTTCTGTAGTTTAAGTTTTTTTTAATTTAGATTAAATACATAAATTTACAATCATCAATTAAGGAGCATATTGTAAATTAAGGCTTTCAGTAATAAAAATAAATATTTTTCTTTATTGACATTCCCAGAAACTGTATATTGAGCTATTTTGCTCACTATGAGTTTGACCTTGCTTAATGTTTTGATTGAACTTAGAGCGGTGCCTTTGGTTGAAGAACATTTTGTCAGGTCATTTAACTGTTCGCATTAGCTTAAGATGGAAAAAATACTTGAATAAATAAACTTATCTGTAGTGAATATATAAATTTTCTCTGCTCAAATTTCATTAACTGATCTAATTAATTTCTTCCTTGACATTTAATGTGTCACATTATCCTGAAGTTGAGTGGGTCTTGAAATGTTGTTTACAGGGGAATTTTAGCTTCAGTTGTGACTAAAAACAATTAATTGGATTTGGTATAAAGAAGGAAAATATTGTGTCCTTTTTCTCATTCCCCTCTGTCTCTCTCTCTCTCTCTCTCTCCAGGAACAGGAGAGCCATTCAGAAGAGCCGGGGGTCAAAGGTGAGAAGAGCAGAGGGCACCATGGAGAGTGAGCCGGGGGCCCCTGCCTCCACGGCTAACAGCACCGGGACCGCCGCTTCCTCCACCACCAGCTCCTCCACCACCACAGCCGCCAGTAGCAGTAGTAATACCTCCAACACTACTGCTACTACTTCTACCACTTCCGCCAGTAGTAGTATTAATAATAGCAGCAGTATTAGTAACACTACCAGTAGTTCCGGTAGTAGTACGACAACAGGAAGACAGACAGTGCCTCAGATATCTGTGTACAGCGGGATACCTGACCGACAAACAGTGCAGGTGAGCTTGGCTTGAATAGAATTGTCTGTCTGTCCGTCCGTCCGTCCGTCCGTCTGTCTGTTAGATACAAACTCAGACCCCATTTACATTGAGATGCACATAAAGAAGCACACTTTCCTTCGCTCTACTGCCCTCTGTTGGTGAACAAAAAACTTCCAATAGAAGTCTGTGCATTTCCTCATCAGAGCAGTTGATGAAATACGAGGCACTTCTCTCTCTGATCAATGTACTGACGACGGCAGCTCAAACAAACCGTCACAACACAGGATTTGTTCAAGTTGAAAGAAGGAATGCGTTCAGTCCTTTAGTGCTCTTGACCCTTTGACCCTGGGATGAACCTCTGCAGAGGATTAAGGTCCTCTCAACTTTTAGGGCTGATCCTGTGACAGCAGGGTTTGTGTGTCATCTCACCCTCTTCTCCTCACGCTCACCCTGCTGACAGTTAGAGGGCAAACCCTACTGACAGCAAAAAAACCTCTGAGCTTAAGGGACTGCTGGTCATCTGTGGCCAATGATAGCTGAATGCATGTATGTGTTGCATCCCTGCTAATTGTACCCTCCTTCTAAGAGATGTGGGTCTGTATGGTCCACTGACACCACAGACCACAGGTCAACATCCTTTCTGGTTGCTTGGCAACCAGGCAGAGGGCCCTTCCAGAGGTGAAGGGGGAGGATTTATTCCCAGTGGTTTAGCTTTGTTAAGCTTTGGTCAAAGAATTGTTGAGACTTTTGTCGCTGACTGTGATTGAGATCGTATTTGTGTTTGTTTGCAGCAAACACAAGTTTAACTCCTTTGAAAAACTCCAATTATGTTGATCCCGCCAGTCTGGCACGATTACTGCAAATACATGTAAATACACACTCCAGCATCAAAATCAGATTGTAATTATTTTATCTACTGATGTTTATAAATCAGCATTAATTTAACTATAAATCATCAGGAAAATAATAAAAAATATTAATCATAAATTCCCATTTAAAAACTCTGTGACAAAGCCGATGCTTAAAAGTGACCTATGTTTGTTGTGATCAATTCATTGATTGAATTAACTAATTGTTAAATCTTTTTTGTTTAAATGTATACCATAACTGAAAAAGTTATGATTCCTATTTTCTAAATTATCCCATGGAGTTATGTCACGTAATTAAACGCAGGCAGTAATTCATTGGACCCTCATTCTAACCCTTTTCACTTAATTGCAGCTGACAGGGTATCATGTCTCAGTCCTTAGTTAGGTTTGGGCACATTCCCTGTAAATAAAAAAGCACCTTGCCTCATAACCCTTTTAGTTTTTAGTAAAAAGCTGTATTTGCTACGAATGCCAGCATCACTTACCTTGTGTTGATTGTCCCTCTCAGTAATTTAACTTCATGCTCTCTCTGCTTCGATATTTGTGGGGCCACCGGCAGATTTTATGACACTGTTGCTCGTTTTATAGACTGATGATACAACGTTATGATTTCACACAGTGTTGTACACAGCTGTGTTTGTGTGTGTGTGTGTGTGGGGGGGGGAATAGCTGGAAGCAGGCTTGTGATTTTGGAATGTAGGAAAGAGGCAGGTAACATGCCCACACACACACACACACACACACCCACACAAATGTTTACTTTAGGTTCTGACTGCTACATTGTTATTTCATGCAGGGCTCAGGAGGTGGAGAGGGTTGTCCACTAACCAGAAGGTCGGTGGTTCAATCCTCGCCTCAAGTCAGCATTCCAAAGTGTCATTAGGCAAGATACTGAACCCCAAATCGCCCCCCGGCGGCTGTTCTATGAATGGTGTATGTGACAGAAAAAGCTCTGTATACAGAAGTATGTGTGAATGTGCTTTGAGTGGTCGAGGAGACTGGAATAGCTCCTCTGTGAATGCAGTTCATTTTCCTATTCATGCAGGATTTGGGACAGATGTTTGTGTATCAGTTTTCAGTGTCTTGGCCCCCCTTTTTGTGCAGAGTGCATTACTCAAACCTCTTTGTTTGTCAATCTTTATATTCAGGTGTTTCAACAGGCGCTACACAGACAGCCCAACACAGCAGCCCAGTACCTGCAGCAGATGTACGCTGCCCAGCAGCAGCATCTGATGCTGCAAACCGCTGCCTTCCAGCAGCAGCACAGCCTCAGCACCGCTCAGCTCCAGAGTCTGGCCGCTGTACAGCAAGTCAGTAACTGACCATTAACAAGTCATTTATGTGGGGGAGATAATCCTTAATGGTGTTGTTGACTTGGTGCAAGATGTGTTTCAGGAATCGGCATCAGTCTCATTTACACCTATTTCCCGCTCTCATGTTGTAATAGGCCAGCATCGCAGCTGGACGGCAAAGCTCTTCACAGAACGGCACTTCATCTCAGCAAACAGGATCTACTCAGGCTACGGTAAGTGCACTTTTGAGTGTTGGCTCTGTCCTCTAAGAGCCTCTTAAGTTTAACGTATAGTTGTTCATTTGATTATTAAGAAACTAAGTTGGTTTAGCACCAAGATATTTAAAGCAGTATGGGCCCCTGACTGCAGCAGATCTGTGCATTTTGCTGTTTTGGTATTAAATTAAGTTGTAAGATGTTCTGGGTCCAATGAATCCTTGAAATTGTGTATTTGACAAAAAGCACAGAACACCTATTTGAAAATAGCAAAAATAGAAATGTATGTTCTATTGATATTCATACTTATAAAGACTCTTAGTGTTATTATAATAATTTGTGACGGTTGACTATTTTGTGTTGAGGTAACTGGTGCTGAAAAGTCTTTGAATTTGGTGTGAAAGAAAGTGTGGAGACCCTGGCACTGGTCTGATGATATACATATCTGAACATGTACAGAGGTGTGTAAACTAATTACCCTGCTCATCTGGTCCCCCATCAGATCAACCTGACCACATCCCCGGCGGCAGCTCAGCTGATCAGCCGGGCTCAGAGCATTAGCTCCACCCCCACCAGTATTTCCCAGCAGGCTGTTCTGCTGGGCAGCTCCTCCAGTCCCACACTCACGGCCAGCCAGGCACAGATGTACCTGCGAGCACAGATGGTGAGACCTGGGGCGTAGCCACTGGCACATTTACATAAGCGTGCATATATGCATAAACACAAGCGCGCGCACACACACACACACACACATACACACACACACACACTTGAATAAATAAGAATACTCCTCAGATTTATTTCTCTTCAGAATAGGTGTTTTTTGGCCTGAATGTCATGCATACATCTTCTGCCACAGTAATTGGTGCTTTATGTTCATCTTGCCACCAGAGTAGGTGGTCAGGAGGATCTCTCCGGCCCCAGAGAGCTCATTACAATCACAGAGAGAGAATTTCTTGAATATGTATGAACGATCAGAAATCCCTTCTCGTGACCTACAGCCAGGGTCACATGCGTGACCTTGTCTGTAGGTTAATATCCTGTCGTTTTTGAAGAATTGCTGAATGAATTCAAAGTCCTCATTTCGCTCTGCTGGTCTATTTTGGTGCAGCTGGTCGTCAGTAACTTGTTTGTTTCAATTTGCTGTAAATAATGCAGCTGCCAGTATAAACAGACTGTTCCTGCCTCCTCATTATAACCTAGTACACAGCATTATAGGGAGTCTTTGATCATTGTGAAAGGCAGCAAAACACATTTGTCAGGTTAGATTGTCATAGCTTTTGTTTATGGTGCAGCCTTCTCGGGTTAAATTAATGCCTTAATTAGTATGAAATTAGGCCCTACAGAGATTTTCATTTCTTTGAATTGATTGTTTTTCCACACATTCACCATTTGATGTTCAAAACAGTGGTGGTATATTATTACATCAGTACATTCAGTTTATAGACACTTATATGAAGGAAATATATTTTAAACTATTGTAGATAAAAGAACAATAAAATCCATAAATCTTTTTCATTCAGTTTACCTTTTGGTCTTTTCCCTTCAGGCCCAGCAGAATAACCTGGTGCAGGTGGCCAGGAGCCTCGGCCGGGCCGTTCCTCTGTCCCCTCAGCTGATCTTCACCCCAACAGCCACCGTGACGGCTGTCCAATCAGACGGCTCCTCACAGGCTTCCTCACAGGTGTGGGATTTCTTTCTGTTCCTCTTTATAAAATCTAAATTACTCCCTTAAATGTAGTGTTTATGTCCTGCTTGTAAATATAATGTTATATGCAGAGGTGAGCATCATAGAAGAAAATGTGAAATGAAAGTTTTAAATATTTGAACACATTTATCAGTTTGAATGTATTGCATTATGTAGAATAGTTTGTTTCTTTTAACATTATCATTATTCTGGAAATCTAATAAAATCTATTCCTTTATCCTAATTTGAAAGTTGTGTCCATGTTTCTGCCCAGAATCAGGTTCAGAACCTCGCCATCCGTGGCCAGCAGGGGGCGGCCACGTCTTCCTCTCAGACTCAGACCATGCAGGCTCTCAGTCTGAAGCAGAGCCCTGTGCCCATCCAGCCCACCCCACTCATCAAGAATCCTAACCAGGGCATGCAGGTCGCTACAGGAGGGAGGACCAGCTCCTTAGACAGCTCCTCTGAAGGGGGGAAGAAGGCAGAGAGCACAGCAGTCACAGAAGTCCGAGCCATTAACATGAGCCGCAGTGTAACGGCTGTTAGTGCTCAGCCTCTCATTGCCCCAGGTAAGAAAATCTTGTAATCCCATTACCTGAAAAGCTCAAATACTGGTGAAGTATGTACAATGGAGGCCTTTTAGCAATGAGGCAGAGAATATCACAGCTAAACCAAAAGGGCCCAGACCTCTGCAGAAAAATGAATCACTTTTTAAGGAGTAAAAACAATAATAATAAATAGTACTGATAAGGATATTAGAGTTGACACATTTGCTAGTTTCAGCAGCCAAACTGTGAAGATTTACTCCCTTTTTATATCTTAAAATATAGTGAAACAGACAAAACAAACAACATGAAGACATCACTTTGGACTGTAGGAAATTGCAATAGGCATTTTTTCACTTTTCATTTCTAATTTTATAGCTCGGTCATTAACCAATAAAGACCTCCGGCGCCTGAATTAAAATGCTATCCACAACTTAAGCATCGTTTTAAACAATCGCTGACAGATCTGACAAAATTGTCAATGGTGCCAAAAACCTTCTCAGCCTCTTAAGCAGATAGAGGCATGAAATAAAAAAAGCATTCGTTAGCTTAAGCATTTGGATTTCATTATTTATTATTGACCTTTTCCTTTAACTTCATGAACATTTCTTACACAGTCACACACCTAATTTGTCCGCGGCACCCCAATTCTAAAAGTGACCCAAAATCAACAAGAAACACTGATAGCTTGGTTAACTTCCTTTAAATTTCATTCACATTTATAAATCAGGTATTTCACAACATACTTTTGTAATCCTGAATATCGATAGGTTGATCCAACAAGTTGAAGTCAGTAGCTTTATCTCCAAATGTTCCCTAAGCCAGCCCAGGTCCAGTACATCCCCTGTCAGTATTTGTCCGTGTCTCTGACGGATAGTCCACACTGGCTACACGGTAAATTATGGGTATGTTAAATTTAAACCAGCTGCCTTTTTAGAAGGTCCATGTTATTTCTGTACGTACAACTACACTCAGTGTTCCATAGGAATGCTTTTATTGTGGGCAGATAGATTTAGCTCCCAGATTGGGTTCCAGCTGCTGCCTGCTGTAACACATGTACATTTTAAACCTTTAAGTAAACTTGAGGCTTCAATCCACTGACGGATATACAGTAGAAACGTGCTCGCGTGTTTACAGTAAGCTCAGATGAGAAGACGTGTTTTTACTCTTTGCACTTTTAATAGCTTTCTCTTGGCTTGGGAGTGTGACATGTCGGGGCCTGCATCACAAACCCAGTCATTCAGCAAAGGGGTGAAACCAGGCGTATTAAAGACAGTGTGTTGGGATGCGTCTGAAACAGTGGGGCTGCTGAACCAGAAGCTGTGAAAGGCACAATGCCACGCAAGAGGCTCTCTAAACCACTTACTGTGTAATTGGAAGTTGGCAGCTGTTATTTTTTTTTCTCTTCCCTTGCAGTGTGAATTGTGTGGATATGCCAGCACTACAAGCTGTTTAAGTCGAATTAAGTCCAGAGTGTCTGTAGGATAAGTCCCTTCAGATGCATTATCTCATCTTCCAGAGGCTCCTGATAAGACACAAAATACTTTACAGTGTGGATGCTTCGTGAGCTTAAAATCCTGAAGTATGAATGTTCTGTCTATGGAGTGCACATGAGTGTAAACCTTATCTACACTGGAATACACTGTTAATGCATACTGCTGTTTTTTGTCGGCCTACTCAGATGGGTTTGCGTGCCTGTGTGTTTTTTGGAGCATGTGTCTGGAAAAGTGGCAGGGGTGGGGATTATCCGAATGTGCCGGTGCACAACTGCGTCTTGCTTTGTTGCAGTAATGGATTCACATAAAATGAAAAGGAGGATGGAAGCAGAAAGTCTGACTGCACACCGAAAAAAAAATTAACATGAGTTGCCATAGCAGCAGCCCATGAGGGACAGGTGTGCACACGCGATGCCGGGGAGTTAATACACTGTGGTAAAGGAAGAGCAGAGGCAACACGGCTGTCTGATGGATCCAACGTGACTGTGACTGGGTCATTATGCACTTTCACTGAAATCACCGAAAATGTGTCTCTGCAGGGCCCATCAGTGTCTATTGTAAATAAAACTGTGTCTGTTGTGGTCGGTACTGGGTATTAAGTTCCCAGCCCGTCTCTAACCTTGGCTTTCATGACTGTAGATATAATTAGAAATCAAATTAATTAGTCTTTTAATGTTCTTTCTTTTCAATGGCATTTATGTAGTTATTACTGCTGAAAAGAGCCTTTTAGTGATTGTACTAGTTTGCTATATTACGTTTTGCTTTCTATCCTAAATTGGTTTTGTCAAGCTCAAATTTATTGGGTCAATTGTGGACTAAGACATTAAGAAGATCATCCAATTTTAGTCCCACTATGTTTAACTTGCCGTGTAACAGCAGCAAAGATAAAGTCATAAATAAGTAAGGATATTAATAAGGATGTGATGCGTATAGATATAAGACGTGATACAGGAATTAAGTAACTGACATGACTTATTTTATTTAGCTAATAATTCTTTACTTTTTAGTATGTGCTATTACTTCTTTGACTCAAGTTAAGTCTCTTCTTCTGCCTGAAGACATAATCAAACTGTTACACAGTTAATCTCATAGCTCATATCTTTTAATAACAAACCTTTTGTTAACCAAATCGGTAAACAAAATATAAAATATAACAGTATAACTAGTTAGTCAAACTCATCTTTTCTTTATTTGTGTTCAACTCGACTAAACAGAAACAAGTCTGGCCTGAGATGAGACAGCAACAAAGAGGAGGTGTGATTAACAACACTTGCTATTTTTGGTTTTCATCACGCTATCCAATACACAAGCAATGTTTCTGTTAACAGTGAAAACTTAAACGTTAAAAGTCTGTTGCTTTTTTCTCCAATAATAGGAATTGGGCTGAATACCAGCGTTTGGCCATCTGGCTTGTTGCAGTCGGTGTTTGATCACCTCCTCTTGGCAGAAACGAGCCACCTTACTATAAAAACCACAGCAGGGAACCCCCAAAAGAACCACGTTCACAGACTAAAGAGCAGGTCTGAACACGATGCCTGCGTCTTGGCAATATTATGCAGCTTCTAGCAACGGCATCAGTTGCCAGTTTAACTTGAATATGATGACAAAACAAAACCTGGAGAGACAAAACACCAAGTGCTGAAGTAACCCTCTAAACAAAAATGAAATCCCACTCTTCAAATGTATGTTCAACTTTTTCACTGGCCTTGTCTGCAGTCTTTTGAAATATCCACTCTGTTATTTCATTTAAAGGATTGAAAGGACCAGGATTGTGCAGAATACCAATGAAGTTCAAAATTGGTTTTCTACCTGATTTTATTTCTCTCCAATCTTTAGGCTCTGAACTTTTACTTCAGTTATTTGTAAAAAAGTTTTATTTAGGACGACCTGGCTGTTATGTTTCCATTATTCTGTCAGTGCAAGTCTCCTATGTATTTGATGAATTGTATTGAAGTGAGGAAAGATGAGGCCTGAGGCCTGAACTCTATTGTTTAAGGCTGGAATGTGCCTTTATGAAATTAAGCCAAAGCAGCAGCCAGTGAGAACGTGGAACCTCAGGGATTTTCCAGGGCCTGGTGCTGTGAACTCATTAGAAAGCATATACTGTCGTCAACCTCAGAGCATTGCACAACTCTGCACCAGTAGATATATATATATATGCATGTTTAAGTGGGCTGGGAGGCCAAGCTGCAGATTGTATGATTGCATGTGTGTATATATATATATATATGTGTGTGGGTGTGGGGGCCCTGAGTCATTCCTGTCCTTAATCCCAAGACCTTGAGGGGGAAGAGCAGTTAAAATGAATTCCCCTGTCAACCTCCTCCTCCAAGACTTTTCTCTGTTCCTCATTAGGGCCTTGAGAAAGTTGTCAGGATTCATGGGATAGGCTTGTTGTATCCGGTGAGCACTGATTCAGAATTCCCCCTCGTTTTGCACAGACGGGAGCTGGGGAATGTAGAAACTGCACAGATCCGTTGTGGGCTCTGCAATTCAATTAGAAAACAAATATCGTTGTATTTGGACCCTTGGCAGTTTGCCTTTGTTTGTTATTATAATTTAAGGGCCTTATTTTCAACAAGATTATAATGATCTACCGGTATTTAATAATTCTGGACTTTTGTTTGTGGCTAGCATAGCTGGAGAACTGTTCATCTTATTGTCTCCTCACTTGACATGTGTATTGTCAAGACTTGCAGAGGCGACCTTGTCAGTCGGTTGGTCCAAAACATCTCAGCAACCATTGGATGAATTGTTAACACAGTGAGACAATCCCACTGGACTCCTCTCTACTTTGTTCTCACTGAAAATGGTCAACATGAAATATTTAAACCTCATTTTTGCTCAGCAGCCTCACAGAACTGTTGACAGGATTTTGGAGTCTTTGTCTTTGTCAGCACGCACAAGACGACCAAACTGCATCTGCTGATAAAGACCATGTAAAACAGTTTGAAGTAATATTTGTCATCACGGTCCATAAGTGCTTATTTTCAGTATTGATGAATTGACGAAAATAAATGAAGATCCAGTATTGTTGCTGATTATTTATCTAATTTATCAATCACCTGATTGTTTCAGCCATAGGCTCATCAAACTAACATTTTACAAAGTCAAGAATTTATGTGTATATCCACCCAGCTCTGAACACTGTAAATATTATCTTCTGCGTACGCCATAGCTAACCCAGTTTTCTGTTGGTGGGTTCCACTGTGTCTCACCACGTGAAAAAGAAAACCGTTTTCAGCAGATCCTGTAGCGTTTAAGGGACTAATGACATGCAAACTCCGCTGGATTGAAACATCTACATTTTCCGCAGCAGGGCACAGACTGCGGTTAGACCCTTGCTGGGAAACTTTGAAACCAGATGGAGCCTATCCCACACAAAACATTGTGAAAAGAACAGGAGGAGGAGGAGGAGAAGGAGGAGGAGGGTGAGGATCATGGGGATTTGAGACAAATGCTGATGTACTTGGCAGTTTTCCATGCTTGGATTTATTGGAGAGGGGTTCATTAACATTACTAAACACACCTCTGTGTTCATGCGGCTCATATAGCAGAAGCCACCGTATAGTTCTTCTCTGCAGGGACAACTCATTTCTTGTTTGGATTTCAGTTACTTGTCTGAGTCTGTTAGTTCTTATTGCCTCCTGGTACAGTCGTTGGAGAGGAGGGAAGCAACAGACTGAGTGACTGGGATCCACTGACTCAACATTACCTCTGTACAGACTGTGTCATGGACTGCTGGCTCCTCATGTTCGTTCCTGAGGCAGATCTAATGTTTGAGTAGCCTCGGGCTACTTCGCCAGAACACTCGCCCACTCACACATGCGTCCACAATGCAAGATTGATGCTCTGTGTCCTGGGCTCCGGGGCAGGTTATGAGCTCAGGATGTCTCTTTACCCACAACACCACTGACAGGTGATGACAGGCTGTTTTGAAACGATTTGTGAGTAATGTTCAGGCCAAAACTGTAACTGGTTCGACAAAGCACCTTTCAACCAGCTCTGAATATTAGCTCCTGTCATCAGGAAGGTGAAGAGCCTGTGACTCTGATAGACACTAGGTTCTCATTGTCTGAAGCAAGTCACATATCAATGCAGCAAAGATATTTCTAAACTACTTTATAGAAAACAATTATATGTGGAAACTTTCTTTTCCTATTGATTGATTTTTGACAATTAGTATATGCCTTTCAACATTTAAAAAAAAATTCTGTGAACCCAGGGGATTGTCTTCAAATTGTCCAAAACCTTTTTTTGTTTAAGAAAGCGGTAAATATTCATGTTTTGAGAAGATGGGAAAGATGATGTTTGGCACAGTTATTACTATACATATTCAGGGTTGACTTAAATAAATAAGATTAAATAATAATCTGCCTTTTCCAACAACATCTCTACCTCTCTTTTGTTGATTTATGTATTTGTTGATGCAATGCACTAATGGCAAGTGAGGATTGAAGGCTTCAGTAATTTAGAATCAGAAAAACACTTGTGTATGGTGGAGGCGGCACTTATGTGCTTCAATAACTTCTATATATTGTAAGTGTCACAGTCTTTTTCGTTCCAGCGTACACCCAGATTCAGCCGCAGTCCCTGGTCCAGCAGCACAAGCAGCAGCAGCAGCAGTTTGTCGTCCATCAGAGTCCAGGTTCCCAGAAGACGGCGGGTCAGCTGCTGCAGACGGCCTCCATTCAGCCGTCACAGCACCCGGTCCCTGTGCTGCCCAAACCGGCTCCACACCAGCCCTCCATGCCCAGCCAGCAGGCGACCATCTTCCACTCCACCATCAGCCCCCACGCCCTCCACTCCTCCCTCAGCCACGCCAAAGCTCAGCCCGTCCAGCTCACCGCCATCAACCTTCAAATACAGCCAACAGTGAGTACACTTGAAATGTGATCTTTGAGGAAAGCTCTTGTAAGTGTAGCTTAGTCGGAAGCAAGGTTATTATTATGTTGGTTTATTTGCTTTGTTTAAAACCTTCACATTTTAATGCAGACTAATAAAAGTAAATTCTCTAAAACAAACATTTGTACAAACAGCTGAAATTCATTCCCTCTCTCAGAGTAATTTACCAAACATCATCCAATTCTACTTGTTTCCTAGATTGTGAAATGGATGTGATTCATGGGTTTGTCCTCCATTTGTTTCTAATGAGGCATGACTCTCTGTTCTTCTTCACATCCTGACTCTTTGTGTCTTTCCCAATCTTGAATTTAATATTTTGAAAGTCGTAACCAGAAAAAACAAAAACTACTGTTCCAACAACACCCACAGTATCGATGTCAATTCCAAGACACACATGTGAATAAGGGATCTTCTGAATTCCTGCTGTAATATTTTCCCACTGGTGTGATGTTTTCCAGGCCTAATGGTTTTTCAGTTTTTGACTTGCTGGCATTAAAAGCACTTATGGCCCCTGATGTGTCTTTCTCACGTTTTTTCCCCTCTGTCTTTTATTCATAATTCCAATTGAAGGCTTCTCGGCTGCTTCAGGACAATAAAGACAAGCCGACCTCACTGGTGGTCAGAGAGACGTGTCCGGCCCCGTCCGCACAACAACCGCAGCAACAACAACAACCGAAGCAGCAACAACAACAACTGCAGCAACAACAACAACCGCAGCAACAACAGCACCTACAACACCTACAGCACCTACAGCACTTACAGCACCAACAGCACCTACATCAACTACAGCAGCAGCAGCAGCAGCAGCAGCAGCAGCAGCAGCAACAGCACAACAACAACAACAACAACTGCAGCAGCAACAACAACAACAACAACAACTGCAGCAACCTGCACCCGTACCATCTCAACCTGCCAAGCCTACAGAGCAGCCCAAGGTCGATACCGTTACACCAGCTGTTCAGCAACAAGGTAATGATTCAGCATGATTTTCTAACCTGCAAATTGACTCCCTGTGCAACACTTAAATGTTTTGGTTAATAAACTCTTTAAATAATTAGCCACTGGGACAATAAGTCTGGCAGCAGTTTAAAATCTGCGTTAACCACAACTTGTCACCTCGACATGGAATCTATAAACTATATCGCTGCTCTCATTGATCTGGTCAACTCTGGAAATCCTCAGTGAATAGGAAAATCAATGCTGATGGTTTATGAAGTGTATTCAAGCACTTGTTGTTTTTACTTCTTTATACTGATAATGGAATATTTGTGCATGAAGAGTTACCTTAAAATGTTACTGGGCACTTTTTTGGCACACATCAGAAAATGTCCCAAAAAAATTGGGACTGGACATTTTGTGGACTTTGTCTTTTTCTACTTATGCTGTCTTCTTCTACTTATGCACATTTTGTCGTCCAGATGATTTGGATAGAAATGATTTAAAAACAGTTCTTTATAAGATATTTGGCTTTATTGTCATCAGTTTTGAACTTTAATACTGAAACTGCCAGAGAATGATCGTGCAGTAGCCCCTCTCGCTGAGCACATACTGAGTACTTGTGTCGTAAATGTTGTCTTAGATCATTCTCTACAGTGATGTTTCTCCAAACTGCTTGAAAATGAAGTACTAATGCTGTGTTCCTTGTAAAATGAAACATTCTGTAAACCACAAATTGCTGCTTATGGGCAATGAGTTGGGTGTGATGTGTGGAACACTTCTCAGCACCAGAGCAGGAAACTATTTCGGTAATCCACTGTCTGCAAGGGCGGATGACGGCAAATCCACAAAGTTTCTGTTGGTTTGTGTTTTTATGTGGTGTTAAAGAGAGAGCCTCTAGAGGGAAAGTTGGTTAGTTGAGTTGGTCAAACGTCAACTGCGCTGTATGCTAACAGACATTCAGAGAAACTGTCGCCTCTCTGTAAATTCAGATGTTTGCTCCAGGAATGACAGCTGTCAGAATGGCTCGGTTCACACAAATGAGCTTTGAGGGAGTGACCCACTGAGACACAAAATATAAAAATTTCGGTTTCAGTTCTACAACAGTTGCAGTAAACGTTGTGAACCAGAAGTTGTTTTGCATGTTTCATTGATGTTTCCACCTCTGCAGTGTTGTTTGTTAATGCTAAGTGTCCAGCACTTAATGAGTCAGCAAATTCATACTGACAGCCTCTGTGGTGGCTGGCTGCAGGACAAGTTGTAAACCCCACCTGGTTTCTGTCAATTTAGGGTAGTTCTTAATCACGCTGATGTTGTTTCATCTGGTAATTTTACCAGTAAGCTTTAATTTGTTATTTGATGCAATGATAAAGGACTGAAAGTTCCTGATTGACAGCTAAGACTGAGTTCTGATTGGTCGACTGTATCGGCGAGATAGCAACTCTTCACACAATCGCTACTGCACAGACTCATAAGAGAGGTTCGATTTTAAGTGAAATTTCAAGTAATAATAATTAAGTATAAATGTTTAACCTCTGCCTAAAAGGTCTTTTTATTCCCATCTGCTTGATAGTTAGTGTTTTTCAACCTTTTTTATTGATTTCTCAGAGAATGATGTGTGAATCTTTGGGGGGAAACTGACATATTTAGGGGTACAATATGATGCTTTTCCAAATGAAGGTCCAGATCTAGTGGATTTAATCTGCCTTCATGAAGGAACTATTGAGCCTTGGCTACTCTAGTTGTATTGTCATAAAAATCAGGATGTTTTGACTCAGGAATAAAGAATATCAGAGACCCCCCTCTGTGTGGGCCCCAGATATCGGGTGCTACGCCCCTGCAGCAGTGTCTGGTTGGTCTGGCTCTTTGATGAGTGGTCATAGGTGAACTGGTTCTACAGACTGGGACATAAAGATTGATGGTTGGACCATGTGGTCCTGCAGCAGCAGCCTGTGGAGGCTCAGAGCCGCTGTGGGAGGAACCAGGAGGCGGATCCTGGGTCCGAGCGGCTCTGCAGCGTGAAAACCCCGATCAGACCCAAACTGCAGCGGGTCGCTGTGTGTGTGTGTTTGTGTGTCTGCGGGAGCGTTGTGTTACAGACCAGCTCAGACCAAACCGCACGTGTTCACCGTCTGAACGCGGAGGAAGTTGATGGGGTAAGGAAACTGTTCTCATTCAGCGCTGCAGGCTTTTCAGAGGACAAAGCATGGCGGCTGTTTACTTTCGCTTTGTGGTTGTTGTCGACATGTGACGACGGATCCATGATGCGTTCAGGGACCGACAGCGGGTCACTCACACAGGGACAATGTGTTGTTGTGGATATGGCCAATCTAGTGTCTGCGTGTTGGGCAGTTAGTTTTGCATGATTTAACGTGACGTTTTAGTTTAGTACCCGATTCTTCAATGTGTGATTATAAGAAGACAAATCACTTCTTATACAATGAATAAAAAACTAAGTTCCTCGTCAAAGGTTTCCAGACATTTTACCAGTTTAATTATTATGGTTGATTGTGAGAATCTAATTTTAAAGGTGAGTTAACCAGCGTGTAACTTTCTCCACAGTGAATAGTTCTTCAAATCAAATAGAGATATTCACCATCTCATCCTATCTTTTGAAATCTTGCCTGTTTATTATTTAGGATCACAAATTACAGTAGATTTAATGCATTTTTAATGATTAATCTGCTGACCCTTCACTCCCCAGGTAATGATCTTTAAATGTCATGTTTTGCCCAACAAACTGTTTAAACCCTTAATTATAGTCAGGTTATGATCCTGTGAGGAAAACTGCAAATACTCACATTTGAAAAACTTAGATGATATGATGTTTGGATTTGTTTAGGGTTGAGCAATTAACCTAAAATGTATCAAAACTGAAATTTATAATCTCTAAATGACTTAAATCGTTAATCACAATTAAGTTAAACATTTGAAATAATGGTCATATGGATTTATCTCTCAGCAAGGGTATTGTTTTGTTTTAAAAAAAACAACTGACAATTTATCTAAAGTCTGGTAATTACACTTTTTTAATTAGTTATTGATTGTTTGCCAACAAATGTTTGGATTTGTGACGTCTGGCTTTTTGTTTTTCCAAATGACAGAAATGATAAATTGTCTCATTATTCCTGATGTCATTTCAAACAGACCTCAGCAGTGACTATTCTTCAAAGAGGACATGCTCTTAAATATTAACCACTCAGTGTTTTATTCATGTCTCGGTCAGGAGGGGGCTCGGCCAAGAAGCCGCCCGCTGCACCTGCGACTCCACCTCCAGCCATGACCTCAGGAAATGAGAGCGAGGCGCCCAGCGTGACAGGCAGCGCGCCGCACAACGGGGAGAACAAACCGCCCCAGGCCATCGTCAAGCCCCAGGTCCTCACACATGTCATCGAAGGCTTTGTCATCCAGGAAGGCGCCGAGCCGTTCCCGGTCTGCGTAAGTACCTGATCTCAGTTCTGCCAGCAGGGAGACGTGATAAACAACATTCTGAAGCCTCCTCATGTCTTCAGTGTACATGCCTGCAGGGAGCTGTCAGCAGGCAGACACAGGCCTGTTACCTCTGGTAGCTCGCAGCTTGTGTTTGATTCAGTCATTAATTAAAGTCGGGTAAGAACTCTGAGGATGGATGAAGGTGTTTGTATAATGAGCTTCATCAAAGTCTCTCAGCTACTTTACCTTAAGGCATTGAAATCCTTCTTTATCCCTCGTCGTCCCCCTTGAATATCATGTTTTTGTTTATACATCGTAACTGCAGAACTGTCATTGACTTTTGCATCATTGCATCTCAATAATATCTAAGAAACAACTAAGTTAAACTGAACATTTTGTTTAGGTGCAGCGTAAGGTTTACTGTGAGTTGTAGACTTTGGGCTCACTGCCTCCTCCTGGACATTGTGTGTAAATGCTCACTCTAAACATAAAGAGCCAAACAAACAGATATAATGTACTTTGTATTCAGCTGGAAAAATCATAGCATCTTAATTAGTTAAGAAAGCCATAGGACCACTAACCAGAAGTTTGGTGGTTTGATCCGTGGCTCTTGTGTACTGGACCCTCATGGAGCCCCTGATGTCTTTACCGGCAGCGGATTAATGTTGTGTATTAGGAAAAGAGCCTTGAGTTTGTAGCATTTTATTCACAGTTGTCAACATTTTCTACACCAGGTGGAGCGTCTGCCGATTCTCATCGACAGCCCAAAGAAGCTGGATCATCAGCTCTCCTCCGACCCCGACCAAACTCCCGTCAGCAACGCAGCAAACACAGACTCCGAGCCGGAGGACATGGACCAGACAGGTGAGCCAAAGAGAATCCGACAAGTACACCAGTTTTTGTGTGTGTGTGCATAACAGCGTGCTCCGATCCGACCTTGACAATTTTATTTACAGTTCCTTTAAGGGTTATAAATGTTCCAAATTACACAGCATCGCCAGCACACCCATCTGTTCTTAACTTAATGTAGTGAAATTTCTGGTGGTACAGACCTGACAGCGATCAGGAGCCTCTGAGATGAATGATGATGGTGCTGTACTCACTGCTCCTCTCTTTGTGTCTCAGCGTAATCTCATGCTTCTGCTTCTCTTCACCTAACTCCTGCCTGCCTCCTGTCTATCCATGTGTGTCTCATGGTTATATATCGTTTCCACCTCCACAGACAAAGAACCAGAGCCGAAGCTGACGTGTGAATACTGCGGCTGGGTCGACTTTGCCTACACCTTCAAGGCCTCGAAGAGATTCTGC
Organism: Pseudopleuronectes americanus; assembly: GCA_038501795.1. Taxonomy (NCBI): domain Eukaryota; kingdom Metazoa; phylum Chordata; class Actinopteri; order Pleuronectiformes; family Pleuronectidae; genus Pseudopleuronectes; species Pseudopleuronectes americanus. The sequence continues at coordinate 22,716,956 of CM076717.1, read as the reverse complement.
TCCATGGTTTGTGCAAAGAGGTAAGTCACTTTTTTTTATATTTAGCTATTATTAAAACCATCAGCTGCTCCTTCTGTAAATTAAATCTGTAATGAATCTTTGTGAACAGGTACAATGTGGGCTGCACGAAGCGGATAGGCCTCTTCCGTCCAGAGAGGAGTAAACCAACCAACCGCTGGAGACGAAGATCTCAGGGTCGTTCCAGTGTAGAGGCTAAGAAGCAGGTGAAGAAAAACCCACACAAGAACCATCACAGCTATATATCTCAACTTTACCTAATAATAATATTAATAATAATAATAACCAGAACCCTAAATACAAGTTGCTGCCTTCAAAAAGAAGTTTGAAACTGGAGGGACCTTATGTTTGGTCCCGACAAAGTTTGTATCTCATTTAAAGTCCCGACTAGGATCTATAACAACTGTACAAACACACGCACACTCACACACACACACACCAGACACACACACACACACACACACACACACTCTGTCCTTCCGCGCTGTAAAACTTCTTCATCAACACTTTACCTCCATTACAAACTGCCTCTCCTGCACATTTTGTCCCCTGCACTCTTCACGCCTGGTGCCTTTTAATGAATTGAAGCATCATTTGTGCCGGTGCCTGATCAGCTCCCTCTGCCTTTAAAGGGTCATTACGTGCTTTATGATCCTTGTCAACCTTTATTGGCGACCATCTCAAACGGGAAACTGTCGGTTAAGGTTTTCTGCCTCCTGCGCATGATATTTAAACATTTTTTAAGCTCTCTGACAGAACGTCTACTTCTATCAGCTCTTCTCTTACCCTTAAAATACCAAAGTCTCTAACTTTCCACTATTTATTGCTGGAAAATATTTTTTTTGGCTTAGGGACAATCTTTCCAAGCCAAAACATTTTGTGTTATATAATGTCTCAAGGGTTCGGTTTAGGATATCCAGTTGGGGGGGTGCTTTTGTCTCGTGTTTGGACCAATCGGTGAGTTTTATAAGCAAATTAATCATTGATGCTTTAGTATCAGTCCAGCACTCCTATCATCTCCCTGCAGGTATATAGCTGTCATCTACACTATAAATCTTACTTATTACCCCTTTTAATCTTTGCTGTGACTAACATTATGTCCCGGGAGTGTTTTACTGATGAGCCGTTAACTTTCTCTAAATGCAGAACCCTGACGTCAAACCCTGAATGTTTCCCTTTCTCAGAAGCTGTCCCCGTCTCCGCAGCAGACACAAGGCGGCTCCGTGTCCTCGCCTCATCCCTCGCAGCCCAGCCAGGAGGAGTCCAGCCCCTGCTCGGACATGTCCAGCTACGAGGAGCCGGTGTCCCCCCTGTCGGCAGCCAGCTCGGGGCTCCTGGCTCCGACCCCGGCCCCGGATCAGGGCCCCGTTCGCCGGCAGCAGAGCCGGGCCTCGGACCAGGAGGGCGGCGCCGGGAGAGACGCACCTTCACTCTGTCAGCGGTTCTTACCCAACGACCCCACCAGGTGGAATGTGGAGGAAGTCTACGAGTTCATTTGTTCACTGCAAGGTCAGTTCTGAGGGGAAGTGCATCCAAAAAACGATTTACATTCTGAATCCATCCCTTTTTGCCGGTGAATCCTGTTTGACTGTGATTGACACGAGTCTGTTTCTCTTCCTCCTCTTCACGCAGGTTGTCAGGAGATCGCAGACGAGTTTCGGTCTCAGGAGATCGATGGACAGGCCCTGCTCCTGCTGAAGGAGGACCACCTCATGAGCACCATGAACATTAAACTGGGGCCTGCACTCAAGATCTTTGCACGCATCAACCTGCTTAAAGACTCATAGCAGTGAAGTGTGTGTATTGATCCCAGTGCATCTTCATCTGTGTGCATGAGGGAATGTGTGCGTTCGTGAGTGAGTGTGTGTGTGTGAGTGTGTGTTTGAGTGTGTGTGTGTACCTTGGCACAGGGCAGAGGATGTGTCACTGTAGCACTGACGGCACAGAGCACTGACTGCACTGTGACCTCGCCTTCTCTCCACGACTGGACTGTTGCTCTTGATTCAGAATCTCACTCTAACTGGACCCGACTCCATAAACTGCTCATGTTTAGAAACCATGTGACTGTTGAAACTGGAACCGATGGTGTTTACACCACGAGCACTTCAACAACACATCTATCTACGATGCATTAATATCTCGGACCAAAACCAACCCTTCCTCGGGCACATCTCTGCATTTAAACACAATACACAACAAAGAAACAGGCAAACAACTGACTAGATGCGGCCACAGTGACAGTTGTGCCAAATTATACAGCGTGGATTCTTATATACATGAGTATATGAATATACTTGATGTGGCTGATATCTGATCCAGATACAGCTCAAGGCAGGGGTGGAAAATGGTTTTCTGAAACACCTTTTATCTTTATTTGTTGACATTCTCTTCAAGTCCTGAAATCCATCAACAAACAAAGTTCTTCTTCAACAAAAAATAAATGATGTCACCCTCACAGAATTATTAAAAAAACACGACCAATAATTGGGGGGGGTGCTCCTGGTTGGTCAGATTCTTTGGGAGGAAAAAGCGAGTTGATGGATCACCCAACTAAACCACTTCCTGTTATCTCAAGCTGCCCATAACAAAGCTTCAGATGACTCGGACTGCTTTCACGTGCCTTGCTCTGCATTAGCGTTCTAAGATCTGATCCCAATGCAGGTTGAATTTAGATAAGAGAAGCACTTACTGATACCAGGCAGCGGCTAACAGGTCTTTATCAAATGTCTTCAACCTGATAACACGATCACATGATAGAAGCAGGTGTAAATAGGGCAGTTAAACCCAGTGGAGACAATAAGCCTGGAAGAACAAGAGGTGATGAAGTGTACGACAAAATGTTCAGCTGTGTGTGGGTTGCGTCACACTGCGACACGGTCATTGGTGAATTGCGGCATTAAGACACGGGCGTGAAACCTGGATTTATCGTTATGTTATTCGTTCAGTTTTGTTAACTTGCGAATGAGGGAGAAGACTCGGGCCTGATCTACTAAAGGTTTGCACGTGTGTAAAAACATGTTGATTTCACCACATAAAACATGCTAGCTGATCTACTAACGCTCTGAGGATTGTAGAATAACAGGCGCTGTCCATTTAGTCAGTTTCCTTGTACGCTACAATGGCCTGAGTGTCGCGCCTGCACTTATAACACAGAAAGTGAACTTTACCTGGTTCCCAATATTGGTGAGAGGCATACCCCTTGTCTCCCCCCCCCCACACCTGTTTTATTATGAGCTGTTTTTTATTTGGTTCTTCTTCTGATGTCCTGCCATCTTCTCAATTTCGTCATTTGTTCTTTTTGTTTTAACCCCCACCATTTACTTTCTCGCAGATTCTCTCAAATGTCCCGTTTCAATGAGCTGTATTAATTTGTCTTAAATGCAGCTATACGACATGTTGGTTTGCCTCTTTCAATAACACCTCTGATTCCATGGCATTCATTTCACTTTAATCAGTAACGCACGCCAAACACTCATTTAAATACCACTGCCTCTACCTGTTATCATTTGTGCAATTATCTTAAGTGCATAACCTGCAAAACGCCCACAAACTAAAAGTGTGTAATCTGTTACAATGCAAACTTCGCACTCTTTATTTGGGATCTTAGTAGATCAGGCCTGGTGTTTGTAAACTTCAACTTCAACTTAACTCATTCTAATTCAGCAGGTGCCCCTCTGCCTTTTTTCCTCAGCAGCACTCCCACTGCTCTGGAATCTAAAGCTTGATGCAGAGAATCGATTCGAGCAGCTTCTTTTGTGACATCGATTTTTTTCTCTCATGAGGAATTTGCAAGTTTTCTCCCGTAGATTCAAACTGCTTACGATTTGTTTTTCATAGGACACTAAGTTATCTAAACAACTAATCTGGGTGTGCTGCGTCCTGCACGTCACTTCTTCTGGCACTTATTTTCTTTTTCATTTGCTTTAAGGTTTTATGAGTCGCGTCTGCGCAGTGATTCAAACGAGTGCATTTGTAAATAGCAGCTCTAGTGAGGAAAGAGACTGTAACTAAGTGTGAAACTGACATTTTTTCTAAGTTATCCTTGTTATTTTAAAACAGAAATTTATTGGTGTTTTAATATTTTGAAATATGCAAATATATAAATATGGCCCCGGAGTTGTTTTTTAATGCTTTTATTTTCCTTTTCTAATGAAAATATGTTCATATCTATTTGTGTTCTGTGGCTGTGATGAAAGGTCAACTTTTTTAAATAATGCTTTGTTTAATGCCCGTATTTATCAAAATGGTTTGTTACACAACATTTTGCAATTATAAATCATTTGCAGTACCTTTTATGTCTTGGGAAATTATTTGAGTGTGTGAATGTAGAAAAAACTAATGTTTGAATTTTCCATGTTCATTTACGGTATAAAAACAAGGAAACATTATTATTCTCAAGTATTTCAGATATCAAATGTTTGAAGGATTCTATCACAGATCAGGCCAAAAAAGTAGTTTGGAATACGTAATCATGTTTTAAACGAGATTTACCAGTACTTGAATTTGGTCACTTACTACAATAACATTCTAGTAATAAAGAAAAAAGAAGTCTGACCATAAACTAAAATAGAAAATCTCCAAGTTGAGCACATATCTCCGCTCTTTTTCCAAACCTAGCTCTTTTGATGACATTGAATATTAGTCATTTTTGAACCATGCTGTGCATTAGAAGGGCTGTGATACAAAAAATACTTTATATTCAAGGAAATTTCTAAATAAGGATTTGTGATGATCTTGTTTTTACACGTTAATTGGGGAATACCAAGTATCCCATAGATAAAATATATCTAAAACACAGTTTGTGACGCTTTCAGGTTATATAGGCGATACTAAGATTAGGGCAATAACATCAATACTCATCAAAACATAATGAAATATTTTACTAAAATATTTAAATGCAAAACCTTCGCTCAGACTTAGAAATGATAACGAGGCATCGATCATGATGCTCAATTTGTGAAAACGTTCAAAGTACCAACATCCCACTGTGTCGTAGCATAGACCTGCACTGAATTTTGTTACTTAAATATATGAATTAGATAATGTACAACTTCCAAAATTAGAAGTAGACTAGAGAATATATTTCATTATTGATTGATTGTTTAGTTTTTAGAACATCAGAGTTGTGTCATCATTTCCAATCACAGGACTCACAAACCAATGTTTACTTTTGTCTGACCAACCGCCCAAAGACTTCCAGTTTCCTGAATGTGATACGATTCACAAATAAATCTCTACAAAATACAACCTGGCACCAAAAAGGATTTTACGTCACAGTTACTAAGAGCTTGAAATGACACCATCAAAAGTTTCCTTTAGTCCCACAGACAGTAAACACCTCGTCACTCTTCTGTTTGTTGTTGTTTAAAACAAAGTAAAAGCAGCAAACTGTCACATTTTGAAAAGATCAAAGTCAATTCATTGATCACTTTAGTCATTTTTCAAAGCTGTGATTGATTTTCTGTTAATCCAATCATCGATCGTTCAACTGATCACCGTTGCTCCAAATTACTGAATTGCTCAAAGACCAGTTTCATGAAGTTGTGTCTTATTTATGTTTGAAATGTTTAGACTGTTGCTGAAATGATAAAATCAAAGAAACAAGGCGGTTGGTTGACCTTCCCCAGCTGGACGTGCTTGACCCCCCCCTGCAGGTGTGCAGCTTTATTATAGCACTTGTTGTTTTTAAGGCACGTTCAGGGACCATTAGTGATTGAGTTATAACCACGGTGGCAGTTTTAATTATCTGTGGGTGGGTGTCCTGTCTGTGGTGTCAGAGAGCCCCACTCATTATCCAGACTGATGGAGCTGAAGAATCGTTTTTTTTCCAACATGATCCTCGCAGACGAGATGGTGACGAAACCTAAACTGCTTCTTCTAATTCCAGGAGGCTCCCACGGACAGACACGGCAAACTCCAGCTTGGTCACGTGACCCCGGCTACTCTTGTTTTTAAAAAATCCATCTGGGAGTTCAGGCTCTTCTTACCGAGGTTTCTTCCTTCAGAAAGTCTAACCCTAATTTCCTTTAAAGTCCAGAAGTCTTGAATACATTTCGCTGTATAAAGTCTTTTTATATACTAGTGGGCTATTTGTGTATTAAGTTAAGGTCAGGTTGTTGTAATATTGGATCTAGTGTGCAGGAGGTTGCTTAGTTATCATTTTTTAGACAGTGACTCAAAGTTCATCAATTTATGGGCATGCATCAATTTCAGCAAAGAAAAATAGACAACTTTTCATGAAGAGAAAAAGCAACACAATCAGTTTGTTAAACTCTGACTGAAACACAACCTAATGGAGGATATTACCCCTGATCCCCTGGGCTCCTGAACCATAAGAGCTGTGGGTTTGACAAATAAACCAAACTCTGTTTAGAATTCGTCATATTTTGCTGCACAAGTAGAGTTTGCTGGTTTGCACGCTGGTGTACTTTTGAGATAACACCTTCCATCTGAACATGACCCTCCTCCCCCTCTCGTGAGAGATGCTAAAGGTGACTTTGTGAGCGTGGGATTTACGATCTGTGGCCGTTCCAGTTTTTTCAATTTAAAAATAAACATTGACCCCTTGATGCCCCACAGAGCCAATCGCTGAGGAACTGTGGCTGTTTGGACTCTGATAATATTCTGTGCGAGTACGGCTGTGTAATCACAGTCGCTGGCAAAGTGACAAGCTGACAAAGTCAAGTTGGCTCAACTGCTAAATATCCATCATGACAAACTGTTAGTCGTCTGTTCCTGACTCCGTCCTCGTCGGAAAATCCATTACTTTGGCTGATAAGTCAAATATTACCAAGCAAAAAATTATTTTATCATCAAGTGTTTTATTGTTACTTGATTGCTTGTTCCCGTCTTTAAAAAACAATGAAAAATAATAGTTTGACATAATGATATAACATTGTAACTATTCTTCATTTCGACAAATTAGTAATAATTTCAGCTGTTAAGCAGAATAATATTCAATCATTTCCTTCGGAAGGCAGTTGTCTCCAGACGGAGCAGAAGCTCTTTGTTGCTCAAACACTTTCAATATTTTCTGATCAAGAAAACAATGAAAACATTGATTTTACGTCTGTTTCGTTCAAATAGAAACAAACCAGAGTCCTCATTTCCACCTTTAACAAAATCTCAGAGATGATCCAGGCAACTTTGCACACAAGAGTAATTCTGGACTTAATCAACTTTTGTCGTATGGACATTTATTTACAGTATTTATGTATTTTTTTAATAGATGTCTGGTTGATACCATTGCTTGGGTTCAGGCAGCTGTGTTGGAGTCAAGTCAGCATCCACACCATCATCAATCGGGCCTACATGCTTCTTCTCTACTGGGACCCACAGAACCAGAAGTATCCTGAGGTCAGCGGCAGCCACACAACACACATTTGAATTATGATTTATTGATTATTCAGGGTGTATTAAGTCTTTCTTGACTCATATCACATCCTCCCACCAAGTTTGAATATTCCTGCTAAGAATCAAACAAACTGGTGAAAAATATCCATTGCAGCTTTTATTTTTTTATCAACCCAGATTGTTTTCATCTGGATAAAGATATATATTTTTATATGCAGAGGCTTATTTAGCTTGAAATTCCCCTCGAGATTAACCACATGTGATCCCGACTCAGATGCTGCTGTTGGACCAAAGGTCACCTGGATGCTGTGGCCCTCCGGCTGCAGAAGCTGGTCCTGGAGGATGAGAGTTTTCCTTCTGCAGGGGGTTTGTTGACGAGCTGAAGCAGATCCATCGCTGCCTTGCTCGAGGACAGTCAGGCCGGGTAAGAGGGGGACACGGTGATGCATGTACCGGCTGTCAAGAATAACGGGTGTCGTACGAGTAGGAAAACCAACGGAGGTGACAGGAGGCAAGAGGCCTGTCAGAACGGATCCAGCTGACCTCATTCTTTCTGTTCAGGAGACGCCCGGTCATGATTAGTGGATAAATGTGGAACAGCAGCTTGTGAGTCCAAAGGCCTGTTCACTCTCTGAGCTGAGCTGCAGTTAAAAATCTAGCACAGGCCATTTCTTCCCTTAATCACCTTTTATTAAAATGTAATTTTATTCAATCTAAACCTCCTGAGAGACAGAGATGTTATTAAGACCCAAATTTATTGACCTGCGCGAGTCCCGGGACTCTCACTTGCATTGCTTGTGAATTGGCCTGTGACCTAATACACATCTAATGAAGCCTGCTTGTGGCTGCTGGGAGGGAAGGAGGATCTGAAGGAGGACCTGAAGGAGGACCTGAAGGAGGACCTGAAGGAGGACCTGAAGGAGGACCTGAAGGAGGTACTGCTGCAGCACCAATGATGGGGGGAATGAGATAACTACATATTTAATATTTACATTTCCATGTACGTATAGCTGGATATTAGTGGTGGTTATTTTGTATTTTCGTTTCAGGAGTATTCAGGAAATGCTTTCCAGAGGATAGAGAATACAAAACCCCTCAAAGCTCTTTCAATATTTTCATTATGAATTAATCCGATCATTGAAGGAGACATTATTATTCTGCTCATATTCAGGGTCATAATTTTCATTTCATTAAGACTTGACGTTCAGCAGTTTTACCTTAAAATGTATTAAATTTGATTAATTGTCAAAAATTGTAAATGCTAATATATGTGATATATTTATTTTTCAAGTGTTAATTGTTGGATCCCATGTTGAAAACTTTATTCCGCTCACCACTGGTTGGTGGGCGTCACCTTATATTTCGAAATTTCAGGTTGATGGAAAAAACCTTCAGGGCTGAAACTGCATTTTATATAGTTTTAATATATCTTGGTCTGTTCGGATTTTTATTCAACAAAAGAAACATGCATTATAACATCATGTTGCATCAGTTATCTCTGCTGCTGCTGTTATACTTCATTAAAACTATAATATTTAGACAATAAAAACTCAGAATAGTTCAAGTACTGAATTATTACTATGAGAGGATGGTACTATTTGGTGGGTGATGTGTGTTAATAGGGTTTTTTCGGTGCTGTACCAATATAATAATACTATTGGTTGATTTGTTCAGTTTCACCTCTTTCAAAGTCAACAGGAAAAAAAAAGTACCAAGAAATATGTTCACAATTTGTGTAAGTTTGCACTTTTTTCTTTTTCTTCACGAACCAAACACAGACCTGATATTAGTGACGGCTGTGTTATTATTCAACAGCTGCTTATTTTCTCTAAATACCCAAATTGAATAATTTTCCACATATCCAGGCAGCAGGTTGATCCGTGCACGTTGACGTCCAAACAAATGAAAATGCAGATATCTTTAAGTTTAACAGTTTATTCCTGCGAGATCGGATGTGTTGTCCCTGAAGGTCACGGACATGTGATCGATTATACAACATAAGAAAGTTTCAAAGGGTGAAAAGTCGAACACTATTCAAGCGAGTCACATGAGGACATTTTTCATATTGTACAGAAATAAATACACAGGTTACCTGCCACAGTAAACAAAGCATTAGTGTTCTCTGCAGAATCTTTAGAAGAACTGTATTAATTTGTGTTAAACCACTCGTGGGATCTGGAACCTTCCTTGGGAGCTTGAACATTTAAATGCGTGGAAACTTAAAAACAAAACAATAAACACAAATAACACTTCATTTGGTTTTAAAGGTAGGATCCTCAAATACGTTTCTAACAACATGAATAAAACAATGAATTAGTCGGCAATCACATAAAAAGATTAAACCCAATTATAAGTCCATATTGGCAGAAACATCATATCTCCAGATTTACTACGGCAAGAGAAACAAACACAAATGCAGTAATTTGCTATAAAAATATAATGGAAGTGGAAATTATATAATACTTTCATATAAATTAAGTAATGATGCATTTTATTTTGTTGATTTTCTTCATCCTCATTGGTTCGGGGAGTTTGTGACGATACAGAAAATACGATACACAATCCGATGTGTTTCTCCGAGACTTAAACACACGCAAATTGATGCAGATGGTTTTAAATTAGAAGTCGCACACGTCTCACTAATCTCTGGGAAACAGTGAAGGTTGTAATCGTTCATTAATTAATTAGCAGGTTGTGGTAGTTGTGTCTTTATTGTTCACCGGCTGGTTTCACCTTCTCTCTTTTCTGTCTTTTTATCACTCAACCACAAAAAAACTAAAAGTCATGCGGACAACAGACGTGAGAGGGATTCTTTTATGTTCATTGTCTTATTTAATTTTCATTAATATAATATTGCTTTGAAATTTGAGACAGTGTCACATTTCCACTGAGCCACACTCTGTCCACACACATGGGGCAAAGCATCGAATGCTGGTACAGTTTCATTTCTTTTTCTTTTTCTTGTCTCTATACAATTCTGTTACAGCTCCCCGCTGTAACTACCTCCCATAGACCTGAATCAATAGAAATGCTCATTAATGCTCTATATATCGTTAATGGTCTACGGTGCTCTAGAACTGTACAGTACCTACATGATGAGATCAGAGAGTCACACGGAGGCCAGGAATTAGTCCCGACCTTTCATGGCTGACCTTTCCTGGAGACACACACCTGGGTCCCGCTCGGCCGCTGATGGGGGACGACGGGTTGCGTCTCGTCCGTGTCGTGGTTGGGATTCATATCGTGTGTGTGTGGTGTGTGTGTGTGTGTGTGGGGGGGGGGTATACAGAGTGGGATCTAAATGTCAGAGCAGCGCTGGTCGGCCCTGCATGTTTTTCGTAAGGCTTTACCTCTCATTTCCTCTCTCTCTCTCTCTCTATCTCTACCTACCTCCTCCCCCCCTCTCTCTCTCTACCTCTCTACCTCTCTACACCTCCCTCCCTCTCTTCTCTTCCCACCGCTCTGCCCACTGAAACTCAACGCACGCAGACACACTCGCAGCGGCCGCTCCCCGTCAACTCACAGCTTGGTGTCCGGGAACTTGAACGCTGGGGCGAGCTACACAGGGAAAACACCAATGTTAAAAAAGAGACTGGTACATGCACAGCCCATTATCATGCCACCAAAAACTTTGCTTTTAAAAATAGCTGCTGCTCATTAAAGTGTAATGCTTTTTCTTTTTTTTTCATATTATGCTTCCATACTGGAGCAGGTTGTCTTGGTGACGCACAAGATGGGAGAGAACATACGTGACAGAAAATCTGTGGTTGGGGGAAAGGGATGACGACAGTGGAAGGAGGGATGAGGATGATTTGTGTGTCTGAGGAGGAGGATGGGGGTGGGGGGGGAACATAAAAAGCAGATGAGTGAGAGGAGACGAGACACGGCTACGGTTACACACGACGACTGCTCAGGCCAAGTGCATCAGAGGGAGGACAGAGGACACACACACAGAGAGGAGACACACTGCCAACATGCATCGTCAGTGGAAGCTAACAGTGAACAGTCAGAAACAATGGCGACACAGCCACAGCCACGGGCACCACCGCCACACATCTTTTTTAAACAGTCTCCAGCAGACACACACACACACACACAACCGGAAAGAGGAGCTCGACAAGAAACACAAAGAAGAAGAAACCTGGCATCTCCCTCAGCAGCAGCAGCAGCACACAAACAAGGACGGTGGCCGGTGATGTAACAGTAACACACAGTCCCAAAACTCCCATGAGGACACACACAGAGGAACAAGGCACACAAGCACGCACAGCAGGTAGCGCACACAAGGCACAGATATGCGTTGACTCCACAACGAGCATTTCTGAGTCACAGTGCAGCAGAAGGAAGATTCTTCAAAATAGATATTACACAAAAGATTGTGTCACGTCCTCAGCGTCACAAATCCATTCTCATCACCACCGCCCCAGATTCATTTTGTTTCTTAAAAGCTTGGCTCCTTTTTTTTAATGTCGTGGAATTGAATCATTTCTTTTATTTATTAGTTTTTTTTTCCACTGCCGTTTATTTTTTTCAAGTGACAAACTTTACGTGTTCTGATTTATTCTAAATCGGTGTGAAATAAACAGCATGGATACCGATAATGACAAGATGCTATGTTTGGGGGGAAATGTGCAAAATTGAGCTCGGGGAACTTGAGTTTAACTGAGGATGTTTTCTGTTTTTCGATTGCCATAATTGTGAGACGCAGTAGCAAAGTCAGTACACTCCATTATGCTTGTGTTGTGTCTTTTCCCTTCGCCTCTGGTTGTGTTAGTGTCAGGATCGCTCACTCCCAAAGTGGTTCAGTCAAATTTCCCCCATCTATCAAAAGGTAATCACAAAATTTACACATCTTTTTTCCTATTTGCATCGTAAGAAAAAAAACATAAAGAAGGTATTAAAAGGGATAGTGCCACGTTCTTTGTATTTTTCTCTCTCTTTTTTAAACACAGTGTTTTCTTTTAAATTGACAATAAGAAGAAGATGCTGTGATTTGCAGTCTCTCTCTCCCGGTGCTACCGTGACTGCTGAGAGGCACAGGGCCGAACAAGACCAGAGCCGAAAGACTCATCTGGACCGAGCTGGACCAGCGAGAGAGAACAACGTCATCCCGGCCAGTCGGAGTCAGTTCAACACAACAAGTCAACAAAGTCTCGTAGAAGCAGGGGGGCGGGGCGTGCAGCTGTTGGGTGGTGGTGCTCAGGGAGGTCAAGGGGCAGGAGGTGGTCGGGGTTAGTTGATTATAGATAACCCCGATAAATCAAGTAAGGCTGTTGTCCTCGGAATAGTGTAGGAAAGTTGTCCTCCAATGTGTGTGTGTTTGTGTGTGTGTGTGTGCGTGAGGGTTCAGTTCTCAGTTCGTTTGAGTTCAGACATCAGCGATAGACTCCGTTGTGTTGTTGTTTGTATTGTACAAATGTGTAGAAAGAAAACCAGCAAGTAGCTGCTTTTTTTGTGTGTTTTTCGTCTTTCACTGATTATTTGTTCCGTCTTGCATTCCCATGCTAGCAAAGCAGCCGCCTCATGAGTGCCTCACAGTGGTTGATGCCTGGTAAGACAGGACAGGCTACAGATGGAGAAAGAAACAAATAATAATCATGTCTTGAGGCAAAACACCCAAATAAACATAAATAAGTAAAATGATCAACAAAAGTCAGTAAATTAAAACTAAAAAGTTATGCTCAAAATGTTACAAATTGGAAGTTTAAATCTTTAGTCTGCGAGTTAAAGGAAAACGATTAAATGCTTTCTTGCTGAGAATTAGATACAAACACTGATAACACTCTCAAGTCCGTGACATATTAAAGTACAGCTAGCAACTAAGTTAGCTTCGTACAAAAACTGAAAATCACAACAACCCCTCTGAAAATCATGCCGTATCTCTATTGTATAAAATAAATCTCAAAGATTACGAGTAAAACAATAGCCATTTTACAAAAGGTTGTGTCGTCCCGACTCTTTATACGTTTTCTTTCCTGGATTTCCACCAGGTTTCCTGGAAATCTGGTCAGTTGTATTTGTGTAGTTTTGCACATAAACGAACAAACAAGGGTCAGGGGTGAAAACATAACCTCCTTGGTTGAGGTAAAAATACTAATTGAACTTCGGGCACTACCAGGGGCCTGTACGCAAGGAAATACTTTGCCACAGAAAGAAGTTATTTGTCGTCTTTACACTTTGAATTTGATATGGATTAAAGAAATGAGATGGACGGACGAGTGGACGAAGCCAGAGAAGCTGTTTCCTCACGTTTCCTCTACACTGAGCTGCAGCCTGTAGCTTTATATTTGCTGTACGGACTTGAGAGCACTATCGATATTCTCATTAACTCTCTGGAAGAAAGCAAACAAGCTTGAGCCATGGACAGACTTGCTCCTTTGGTGTGACATCAAACTTTTTACTTCAATATTAAAACTTTAGCTTGCTGGAAACTCTCAAACTTGCTAATGAGGAAGTCTAGATGCAAAATAAGAATTTCAAGCTGTTGTGAATCAATATGAACAAAAAAGAAAAGAGGAAGAAATATAAAGATGCAACCTCTGGGAGGTATCTGGGATTTGGAGGCAGATGCAAGCTGTCAGGAGGAGGAGGATGAGGAGGAAGAGGCAGTTTGGTTGAGAGAGCAGGGCCACTGTAAAATGAGATCAGTCCGAGATCCTCCGTTCCAGGGCTCCGCCATTGGCTGCAGCAGCAACAGGCGAGGGAGGCTGCCGGGGGGGGTGGTTCGGAAAGGGGGGGGGGCTGAGGCACGGGAGAGTTTGTCATGGCGGGCGGGGGGGTTTGGGCGATGAAGGTCGCTGGGCAGGGCAAAGGGGGGTGCAGGAGTAGGCCGCCCTGAGGGGTCGCCATACCATCACAGTGAGAAGGCACGGGGCTCGCATGTACCCATGTGTGAGTGCAAGAGAGAGAGAGAGAGAGAGAGAGAGAGAGAGAGAGATGAAAAAGTGGATGCAAGGTAAGAGGAAAGTGTGTAGGGGGGGCAGAGGGGGCAGCTGTTTGGTCGGGGTTGGGGTCCGGCCTCAGAATATGGTGGTCTCGTACTTGGTGCTGACGGGGCGCCTGTTGGAGTCGCGCTGTTCCAAGAGCCAGTTGGTGCTGCCCAGGGACTGCCTGTCTGCGTCCATCTCCAGGGGGTCGATCTGCCGAGGGGGGGGGAGGGGGGAGGAAGAGGAAGGGAGGGAGGAGGAGGGACGAGAGGAGGGCGTGAGACGGGCGGAGCAGTGGCGGCCATTTTCGCCAACACTGGCGAGTCCTCAGCTCTCTCTCTCTCTCTCTCTCTCTCTCTCTCTCTCTCTCTCTCTCTCACACACACACAGACACACAACGTGCATGTGGATTCAGAGGCACGGTCCGGTGATCGTTTGTGATCGATCACAGACGAGGTCGAGGTTCGTCAATCCAACACAACATGGATGAAGTCTGACAGGAAATACACTCAGCGGGAAAAACCAAGGCTACGACTCTTGTGTCAAAATACTGCGTCTAAAAGCACTTTACTAAGAATTAAAATGTAGAAAAACCTAGAATGTTATAGTTTACACCTTCACTTCAACATGTAGGTAGATGCACTATTCAGCAAAGGATCCGACAAAGTCCACTTCAACTTTTTTCTACCCCCTCACTGGCCAACAGTCCTCGAAATGACAAGGTTAAACACATCGAGAAGAAAACAACCTTTTTCTCCTTATCGTCTGAAACTAACTGCATCTCAAGGTGTGAACATGAGATGATGAAGATGAGAGGTGGGGAAAGTAAAGGCATGAGGAGAACGTTCATGGCTGAGGTTTTTAAGATCCACAAGACGAAAAGGGTGACGTAAGAAAGTGGGGGAAAATATGAAAAGAGGGGAAGGGGGGGGTGGTGTGGAAGCAGATATTGTGATGATTCAAAGGTTAAATAGAGGTAAAAGGAAAGAGAAGGACCTGGACTCCAGGGCTAACAGAGTGCAACGGGAGGAAGGAGGGACGGTGGGTAGTACACGTGTGACAGTGACAGCAGCGGCATTCGAGCGGAGGGGCACCCTGGGAGGCAGGAGGACCAAGAAGACAAGAACAAAGACATGTTAAAGAAAACGACAGAGAGAGGAGAGAGGGACAGAGCATTGTAGACACCGGATGTTTTTAGTGACCGCGGGTAGGAGAAGTTTTTAGGTTCTTTTCACAGGAAAATGATTCAACTTCAAATGTTGTAATTAACAATCGCTGATTGTCCAATGATGGCTTAGCAACTGTAGAATAGGCACGGCAGGTGTGTGAAGCTTTGTGAAGATTGTTTTTCTTAAAACTTTTCAAAAATCTAAAGCACAAAAAGTGAAGTGTGAGGAATTAATTATCTGCCCTAACGTTAGCTGTGATCATTAGCATGTAGACTGTTTATAAAGATGGACGACATGGAAAATGAAGCCAAATCATTTTTGACCCCGACCTCCTCCATGTTAATCAATTGGACCAAAATCAGACATTAATTTGGGGTTTAATTAATGCTAGAAAAACTGGCCAGAAATCGTTTAAATGTTTGTACAATGGGAGGAAGTGGAGTTGTTCCTACATTTTTATATACAGTCTATTCCCCTCAGCAGTGAGTCCTTTATAAAGTGACATGTAAAATATTCATGCACTTTCTGGAAACATGCAAGAGAGCAGAGAACATCTCCATCAAACCTACGAATACCAGAGATTTACGAACATCTCGTTTGTTGAAGACATTTTCAATTCCGTCTCACCATAACAACATTTTCTCTTGTAACAATATAACATACGTACATATAAACAAGTAGCAGGCCAACAGGGTTATTAAAGAATAAATATCCTGCTTAAAATAGATATAGTAGGAATTAGCTTTGAAAGAACAAAGTTTTATCTTTATTTCCATACTGACTTTTTCCTCTGTATTTTAGCGCAATATACTATGTAATAAACTATGAATTTTACGGAACTTCTTAGTGTCGTTTAAATCTTTTCATAAAGCTTCTTTTTTTATCGTAAAGCTTTCATGAAGGTTTGACGTAGGCTGTTTTATTTCCGTGTACAATTCTCATTTTCTTCTCCTCTGTTTTATGAGCCGAACATCTGTCTCTTGCTTAAAAAATTAGAAATGATCCGCTGTCATTTCAGCAGACAAAACTGACTTCTGGTCAAATTGATGTTTGTGTTTAATGTTACTCAATAGTCTTCAGTTAGGAAATCTCCTGTAATCCTCACTGTATATGGATGAACTGTATTTGAACAGTTTAACAGGTGTAGTGACTGTAAGTGAGGCGGGTGGAGCTTAGCAAACTGTTTGTCTGCAACACTTTCCATCTAGACTAAGCAGATTTTGTTGCATTCGTGGAAGCATTAATAAGCAGGGAAACCTAACAAGCAGCCGCACTCATTATGCAGCTCTGTGATTACTCCATATTTTATCCTGACAGGCAGGTAGTAAAACAAAGTGATTTGTGTCCCTGCAGGAGCATGTGGTCCGGGAGCTCCCCGGCTGTACAGCTACTCTCGGGTGACAGTGATCACCGGAGGCTCATTATACGCAGCCTGAGAGGTCAATGCATCAGTGGCGCACGGCGGAGGTCTACGTGAGCGTTTACGCAACACACTCAATCAATAGTGAGAAAGCAGCGGATGGGTCCAATCGGCGCGGCAGAGTCCCACAGGAAATCATACACCCGCCCGCGAGCAACAAATAAAGCTATTCATTCATCATGTTTCGCATATATGCACAATAAGGCAAACTCCCCCCCCCTGCTGATCGGAGTGAGTCACTGAGTTGAGGGGTTGGGCGATACGAAATTGGAAGTAAAGTAATGACTCATCACTTTCTCCCACTCACACAGTGAAGCCTCCTCTGTGGGCGGCCGACTGGTTATTCACAGGAAAGGAGTCGGTCACGAGTTCCGTGCACGTTTCGTGACTCGCGATCGCACACACACTCACAGATACACACTGTCATGGTGCTCCGGTGTTTGTGAGGTGGTACTCACTGCTGATCTCCGCATGCTGCTCCACGACTGGGACGTAGGGCGGGTGGTTTTGGTCTCGATGACCTCCGGGACATGAGACGAAGGGGGGGGGACATACTGTCTCGCCCTGGACTGGATCGCCATCTGGTAGGCCACCTCGAAGGCCTGGCCCAGGGTCAGGATGATCTCGTAGGTCTGCGTCTGTGTGAACAAACCAAAAGTGAGTCCGTCTACTTCAGCTGCTGTGGACACAACGTCCTCACTGTGGATGTCTTTAAGTTTTAATAGGTTTTTAAATTGAGTCACAGTTTATTTGCAACTAATTTGATTGGATTCTTAAACCTCCATATTAAACCTCTGCTAAGTAATTAGTTGTTGGAAAAGCAACATGTGGCTTGAATCCTCAAATTTTACCACATTTATAATTCTAGTCACTTCTGATGCATTCAGTATGTTATATATTTCACATTTCAATGACTAGAAATACCATAATTATTTTGGCTTCCTTATGAATAGCAACAAAAACTAATCATAGCGTTGGACAGAAAAGCTTTGCTCCTCGAATCGTTTGGATAATTACAAAAAAGACTTGTGTTAAATACAAATGAGTGACGCATTAATTTTATAATCTGGTCTTGTGAAAACTCAAATCAAACAGTTTCCCTGCAGGTAAACGTGGCTCTGCAGTCGCCCGTCGGTCACAGAGGATTTACTGTAATCAACCTTTACAGAAGCCGAGACACAAATTACAACATAATCGGTGCCGGTTCGTGGAAATGCCAAGCGCAGCGGGAGTGGAACTTCAATTAAGCCATTTGACGAGCCAATCAAAGGAAACCATGTGCCTCGGATGCAGCATGCAGGTCTGTCTGCAGGATTCCTGACGTCCCACAAAGGACACCTGGTTTTCAGACTCAATAATGAGTTTATAAAAAGCTTGCATCGGAAGGACTTTAAAGAACCAGGGGAAAGCTGGGAGAGTGTAAACATTCACAGAGGCTAACGTCAAATCCCCTTGTGTTAAAGGAAGGGGAGAGAATCAACTACGGCATAGACTGTCTATAAAGATGGACGACATGACAGCTGCCCAAAAGTGAAGCCAAGTTGATTTGATCGCCCCCTTGTGACTGACTGCAGCTTAGGTCAAGAACTCTCCCTCCTCCATGTTAGTGGATGGGACATGGGCCAAATAAAAAGGCAAAATACGTATTTCTCAAACATATAGTGTGTCACTGTAGGTAGTTATTATCACATAGATGAAAAAGTGCAGATTATTACGATAATTTTTTTAATTTTTTTTTAATTTGATATTTGATGCTTTAAAAACGGGGTGAATGTCATGATTGACAGCTGAGATGGACTTTGATAGCTTGGCTCCATCGCCCCCGTCCGTTACTCTGGTTCAAACTAACATCAACGTGCCAGATTGCATCGATTATATTCTGGCTTCACTTCTGAATAGTGCAAGGAAGTGGACACGCATCGTCCATCTTTGACTTTGCTTCGGACCGATGCTTCTAACGGTGTGGACGTGTTTTCCTCACCACTTCCACGGTGGTGAAGACATGACAGAAGTGGTGGCCGCTCTTCAGATCCTTGGTGATGTAAGCAAAAGTGCAGAGGTCGTCTGGATCCTGGGCGGCGCAGGAGATGTTCCTGATCTCGTGCTCTGCGACGATGGACTGATGGAGAGAGAGAAGGGAAGTGCAGGGGAGTGACTGGAAATCATCTGCTAATGGAGGCTGAACCGTGAGTTGTACAGATCAATAAACACAGAGACACAAACACACACACTGTCCCTTTACCTTCGTGGCTGCATCGATGAACTTGACCCCCCTGTAGGTGATGGACAGGATGACAACTGGACCCTTTCTAGAGTCTTTTGATTTCTGTAACGGACACAATAAAAAGATGAAGTACATGTTGTGCAAACTATTGACTGTAAATAAAGTTGGACAGCTCCTCAAAAGTGAAGCAACATCATCTTCATCGCCCCCTGGTGGCTGCAGGTTATAAACCTTGCCTCCTCCATGTTATTGGATGGGATATAGCCCAAACTAGTCTTAGATCTTTAATGCTATAAAAAAAAACAATATGACCTATGACACACAATGGTTCATGCACTTCAAATGGTGATACTCAGCTAAAATCATAACTGTAAACATTGACTGTTTTTTATTAACCATCATAGTCAACAAAATGGTTTCAGTAGTTTTGAGGAGCAAAAAGATTCTTAGTTGTTTCATATTCACCCTAATTTTGGCGCAGGCGTCTTGTGTGGACTCGATCCCTCGTAGATCCCTGATGATCATTGATCCGAGGTACTAGGGGAAAGAATGGAAACCACACCAGTGTTCGGTCAAACTGCTTGATGGTAAAAAAAAGTGTGTTATATATTAATTCATTGTGAATAGTGAAACGTAAAGAGAGTAAAACGTGACTCACGGAGGCCTCGTAGCCGCAGGACTCCAGGATGAGTTTCTCAGGCTGGTGATGCCAGGCCGACACCGTGGCGTAGGTCGCCGACTGGCTCGGCGGCCGGAGGTTTATACGAGAGTCTTTGTGCCGCTCGCTCTGTCTGTCCTGGAAGAGAGGGAAACAACACTGTTTGGTGTTGATGGTCTTAGTGTCAGGAACATATATTTTTTATATATATAACGATGGACGACATGGGAGCTCCCAAAAGTGAAGCCAAATAATTAGTATAGGTCATAAACCTAGCCTCCTCCATGTTAGTAGATTGGACATCGACCAAACTAAGATGTACACAGGAACTTTTTCTCAAATATGGTTAACATCATTTTACGTAGTTCTTATCACACTGATAGTCCAGATTTTGTATTTTACTAGTAAGTTTGGTTTCTATTCATTATTTGATGCTATGAAAACCGTGCGAAACCTCATGATTGACAGCTGAGACCGACTCACGATTGGTCTAGACACCACAATCACGACTGCACTGACACTGGCGCCAAATTACGTCAAAAGACAAGATGGCAGAACCCACTTTCAGTATATTTGGGTGCAGTGGTAGGAATTGGAGACACGTTATCTATTTGTACATATACAGTCTATCTTCAGGACACAGATCCACATCTCAAGACTTTAAAGAAAGACTGTATTCTGCATTATATTAGAACTCAGCAACAGATCAAAATTATGACCACACAACTCCATGTCCATCTTTGTGTGTTTCCGTCCATCTGTCCCGACGTCTGACTGCCACACATCAGCATGAGGCAAAGTGAAGTGCACCTGGTCAGCACTTTAATAAAAAATCATTTTCTATCTGCTTCTACACAACATAAATATTCATGCCCTGGGTTTGGCCTTGAGGTCAACGTGCGCTGTGCTCAGCTTTTTCTTAAATCACCTGTCAGAGTAAAATATAATGATAGCAATAATCCACTAAGCGTTTGGAAAAAAAAGATAAGTATTGATTTTACATATGGTAAAATATAAGTTGCACGACTGAGTGCAGTCGTGCAACTTTCCCCCTGCAGGCGCTGCTCGGTGTTGTGTGTTCGGACGAAGTGAAGCAGGCACCGGGCGACTGTTTGTGCGGTTGACCTTTAGAAAACGGTAAATTCTGATCACTGAGATTCTCTGAGTTCAATCTCCAAGGCCAAGCATCACAGAGGAGCTGAGGGGAACTGAACTCACGTCTTTTATCTGATGATTTTTTTCTATGTTATTCACCATATTTTGCAGTATATCATTTTTGAAATAAGAAAATGGGAGAAATTAGCTAAACTTCTAAAGAGACATTGCAGAACATCCTAATCAATTCAATTGTAAATATATCCGACAGGAAAGTGGCTTTTTGGTTACTGAAGTAAATTAAATGTCAGACAAACCAAAGTAATTATTTTTAAATATATTGTTTTAAAACTCACTGCTCATTGATTCCAACATTGACCACAACGGTCTCATAATTCATCCTCCTCATATAAAAGAGACAGAACAAACAATAGAGCCACATCTAGGACAGTAAACCAATTCATATTGTCTCACTTTAAATTTTCTTAAATCACTTGTGGTTCTTTGGCTCTGACCGATGAGATTTAACTCAACCAGGAAGTTCATTTTGCATCCAGATCAGCTCAGTGTCTCAGTGTCTCAGTGTCTCAGTGTCTCAGTGTCTCAGTGTCTCAGTGTCCTCCTCCATTTTCCCTCTAATCGCTCACTCACAGTGAATGAGAATGAGTTTCTTGTTGTTGTCGATAAAGGTGAAAAGAGGAACTCACTACAGAGCGCGGCCTCTCGCTGTACGAGCGCAGGGACACACTACAGTCCTGGTCGGCTGCTCTCCTCCGCCTGTCCGAGTCGCTCAGCGGCAGGAGCATGTCCATGGAGCGACTGGTGTAGGGGTCCATCTGAGCGAGGGGGGACGTGGTCTGGGACAGGAGGTCATGAAACTGCCACACACACAAACACACACACACACAAAAGACCACAAACACATCACAGATTAATGGGCTGATAATGCTGTGTACGCAGGCCGGTTTCCCCCCGATCTACATCCGAGCTTAATCCTCCACAAAAGAGCCTCCTCCGTGGAGAGTCTCCATTCTTTCCAGCCCAGTTTAATCTGCCTGGGAAATCAGCCCTGAGTGTTTAACCGTTGTGAACATAATGATATTGAAGAATCTTGTTCCAAAATTAGATTTTCCAGCCTCAGAAAGACGAGGATCCATTTTCTCACTAAATGATGTTGGTGTAGAGACACAGATTTCCACATGTGGCTGGTTTAACCTCCATCTTAAGCTCTGATCTGATTGTGGTCCAATAAGAGAGGAAGCATCCATCTCTGTTTGAGTAGTTTTTATCTTTTGAAAGCTTTTTATGGTTTAAAAACATCTGGCACTGACTCTGAATATGGGTCACACTGAGGGCATCTGCACATCCACCCTTTTATCTAATTGGCCATCTTGAGCATAACCAGTGTATTAAGTGAATTAGCGCTGACGGTCTGGTTCTGCAGTGTAGTGGTGATAAAGTGGCTCGAGCGCTGCTGCAGTCTGAATCTCACTCAGGGGTTTCAGATCGAAAACATGCTGCTGAGACTGGGACGTCTTCTTGAGCTTCACACAGAGAGAAGATATCAAACCTGTGACGTCTAATGAACACCGGGGTTCACAGAGTTAAACCACTTTACTAGAACAGGCAACAGAATGTTATGATTATCCACGAGGCCCTGAAGTACGAGTCATCTCAAAACACATGGAGTGATAAGATGACTCAGCGACATCTGTTGTTATGATTTCTCACGTTTCACCAGTCATGACAACAAACCAGTGTTTGAAAAATATCACTGAAAACTGACTGTGCATTTTATTATTGTTAATGTGACCTGGATTTAGAGCTGGAACGCATGATCATCGACATGATCGATAACATTGTGGGCACAGAGAGAATGAGAGAAAGATAGGGAGAAGCATAGAAAGAATGAAATATAGATAGAGAGAAAGAAAGATAGAAAGAAACATCGAAAACAATTAAGAAAGAGACACAAACTAAAAAAGAGAGAAACAGAAAGAACGATAGAGAAACATCGAAAAAATAAAGATTTATAAATACAAAGAAAGAAAGAGAGCGAAAGATAGAAAGAAAGAAACATTGAGCAAAAATAAGAAAGAGAGAGAAACAAATAAACAAAGAGAGAAACATGAAGATAGAAATGGGAGAAACACATATAAAAAAGAAAGAAAGATAGAAAGATAGAGAGATTGAAAGAAAGAAAGAATAGAAACAACATATTTGTCTGAATAATGTCAGAAAACTTAAAAACTAAAGATTTTTTTGTTCATGACAAAGAAAAGTGACAAAAACGCTTACTTCTGATTAACTAGATAATCTTATACATTGTTTGACTCATCATTGCAGCTCTGGTTTGGATGAGCAATTACAAGATAACCTATTTATTCAAGGTCTGAGAGATCAGAGCTCACTATACAGATTATGCCATGTCACCAGTCTCACCATGATGGGGGACAGTCGACGGGACTTGCTGGGAGCCTCCTCGTAGGGTCTCTCTGCCAGGGAGGCGATGATCCTCTTCCTGTGGCCCAGGGCGCCGATTTTAATCACCTAGAAGCAAACACGACTCCGTCAATATGTCACAAAGACAAATTCATCTCCTCCAAGCAAATACGTGTTTATCCAAAAAACAAAACACCGAGTAGACGTCTCCTCGCTGGCAGCTGTCCACCGGCCGAGCGACTCACTCTTGTCAATAATTCAGCCTCAATCTGTTTTTGCCATAAGCCTAAAAGTGCAGCAGCGTCTCCTTCCAGGGACACTGCATAACTCACACACATATCTCATCGGACAACACAGGAGGGAGTGCGGATTTATGAGATTATGGAAGGTGAAAATGCAAATGAGAGAAAGTGATTTGCTGAAAACTACGAGTCAGGATGTTCAGATCTACGTTTTTAATTCACAGTATTTCAGCAGCTGCCACACACGCATCCTGGGGGGGGTTTGTGTCTGAACCTTTTTGTGAATGTCTTTTTAAGGTAAGACTAAAACACACACACGGCTTCATTTTATGCAGTGGGAGCTCATTATCTCAATACTGTACATTTGCATAATTGGCTATTAACGTCCGTACTCATCCAGTCGAGGTGGAAGTCGAGTGATTGATGTCACATTTGCAATTACGCTGCTTGGTACAAGATATTCTATAACCGGCTCGTGCGGTTCTTTGTCTGAAGGCTTTCGGTTATTTATTCAGTGGGAGTCGCAGGCAGAGGAGGCAACTGGTTCTTGCACTGGATTTTCCTTTTTTTCTTATTCTCATGTACAGAATCCCAGCGAGACCAGTATGTGCTGGTGGTTGAGCGGCATAAGATCATTTAAATTGCAATAAAGAGCCGTGGGATGGTACAGGAGAGTAAACCAGCTCGTACATCCTCTTGACGCTTGGTACTGTTTCCTGAAAGATGCTGAGGAGGAAGTGGGAAGTGAGTCCTGCCCACTGGAGGTAACCCAGTGCCCACTGGAGGTAGCCCAGTGCCCGAAGCTCTCGCCCATCTCTCTGTGCTGCATCACAAGCTGCTGGACCCCCGTCCCTCAAACACTGCACACACAGCACAGGGCGTCTGGCTGCCGCTCTCCTGCAGCTGCTGATGCGACTGCAGCTGGTCTCAGTCTCTGCATCGATCAAAGCCAGACTCACCAGGGACTGAAGGGGAAACATGCTTAGAAACACGCTTA
Source organism: Pseudopleuronectes americanus (assembly GCA_038501795.1). Classification (NCBI taxonomy): domain Eukaryota; kingdom Metazoa; phylum Chordata; class Actinopteri; order Pleuronectiformes; family Pleuronectidae; genus Pseudopleuronectes; species Pseudopleuronectes americanus. The sequence continues at coordinate 22,692,412 of CM076717.1, read as the reverse complement.
TCCACATGCTAAGGTCACGTGTTGGGATCGTCTGGCTGCCTGACGTCACTCTAACAAGCTGCTTTCTACGAGACAGGTGGTCTCCACTGAAACTAGCAATTATTATATTAACATTCAAGATGAGATGAAAAGTTCAGTCAATAATTATCACAACATTAGTGTCATCGATGGCAATATATAGTGTGGAATATTCGGGTCATGTTGAAGAAAAAGAAATTCTGAGATTACAAGAATAAACTGATCATTTTATACACTATGACACGTTAGAGGGGGAATATTAGAAGACCAATTTGTCTTGGGAACATCTTGTGAAGTTACACTTTAGTTTAAAGTATCAGCACTAGAGAAGAGATTGGGAAAGAAACTGTCTGTTCTGAAGAAATAAAAACCAGGGACTTGAAGGACACTGTGTCTGATGAATATGTCTGGCAGCCGTCGACTGCCACCTTGTATTTAGTCGGTGAACTATTCAAAGGGTTTTGAACGGTTCAATCCCTGAGGTGAACAAAGTCAAATAAATCCATCCTTCCATTTCCAAACTGCAGATCACCTGAGGGTCACCGCGGGGCTGGAGCCGGATCCCAGCTGATATCGCGTGGCGGGTACAACCCTGGACAGGTCGCCAGCCAATCACAGGGCTGATGTTCAGAGACAAACAACCAATCTGTGAGCAGTCTGCATGTCTCTGGACTGTGGGAGGAAGCTACTCCCATAGTCCGGGGACTGACAGACAGACTCTGGTCTGTCCTCAGGTTCAAAACCCACAAACTTCTCACTGTGAGTCGACCACCGCTCCACCATGCCGCTCCAATAAAATATTTCTAACTTGTGACTCATACAAACAAAACAGTGTCGACTTACAACAGCATCACCACAAGTTCAACCAAAGTTGGATTTTTCTCTCTGAGGTTGAAAAACAATCTTCACGAGAAATTAATGATTAGATCAAATGTAGCCGAGAATAATATGATTTTTTTTTCATCTTCTCCGTCAGATTCCTCCTCCGCTGCTGTCGTCTCAACACAAACACAGACACACTAACTCCTCTACACAACTTCAACTGATGAATTACATTTTAATACTTCCACAGCTTTTCACTGTTATTTCCATAATGATTAAACCAATTTCCCTGTAATCACCCAGCACAATGCCTTTGACTTCACATGATATCGCTTCTGTTTCCACTAAACACTGTTTCTGCCACAGATCCACAAGGAAACCAGTTTGTCAGAGGGGTTGGGACCATCACCAGGACACACCGAACAATAATCGGCTCAACCATCATCTGTCAAAGCCCAGAATGAAAAGAATATGAGTCGTTGAGTTCTTACATTGACGATCTCCAGCTCCCACAGGTTCTTCACACACTCCAGCGTGCGGTAGCCGCTTGACAGGAAGTTGGGAAGGTACTCATGCAGACCGAGGCCGTCCAGCCAGGAGGCGAGAGACGTGCTGCCATCACAGCCCAGAGCTTTCACCTGCAGAGAGAAGGAGGACATGTGCAACACAGTGAGGACTGTACCATGTTGTACTATGAGAAAACAACTCAAAAATATCAATGTACAGTAGATGGTGGTTTTTCCAGTTGTACGAACATGCAATTAAACATTCCTATAAGCAGGAATGGACACAGGAATCCTGCTCTGGACCTCAGGATGTTCTGAGCTTAATATTCATGGTCCCCAGAGGATAAATCCTACTGACTTCCCCTCGTGCCACCAGCAGTTTGACAGATTTTTGGTTTTTGTTATATCTGTTGACAGAAAGCATCTGGAAATTTACTCCAGATATTTAAATCACACAGAGGATAGAATCACTTTGGTGATCTCTGCACATGAAACTTATTTTATATCAGGTATCAAGTCCAAACTCCCCTTGCTAGGTGACCCGTTGCTCTCCATGAGGAATTTGCATCCCCCCCCCCTTCGTACTTGTGTGTTTGACTAGCAACACCAAACTGTTAGTAGTTGTGATTATGAGGTGGAATCGTTGCTTGTCTCTATATGTCGGCCCTGGCAACGTGTCCAGGGTGAACCCATGGGATTAGACTTCTTTCAACCCTCAAGGATAAGCAATATCGTTAATGGATGGATAGAAACTATAAATGTTTTTCATCTATCCATCCATCCATCCATCTGTCCATCTATCCATCCATCCATCCATCCATCCATCCATGCATTATCTATACCACTTATCTTGGGGCTGGAGTCAATCTCTGCTGACGTTGGGTGAGAGGCGGAGTGCACCCGACATAAGTCACCAGGTCTGACAGAGATTTATTTCACATTTCTCCATGGGGGAGGTCTGTGCTCTACTGAGTGTCATTCTAGTTGATTGACTTGTTTGCACCTAAATTCATAGTATCAGATGTAAAAAGCAAGTTTTTACTTTTCAACGTCTTATGCTTGAAGGCTGCTATTTAATCTCTGATGAAACAGAAATCAAGTACGAAAAAACGCATTCTCTTTTTGTATTTGTTTGTGTCTTTGCTATTTGTTTCACTTTCCTTCCCTGGCACCGAGGTCACGCACCTTGGGCAGGTTGCGTGCCGCGTGGAGGATCTTCTTCCTGTGTCCTGGGTCGGTGATCCCAACGTCTCTGAGGTCCAGGTCCTCCATCACGTTACCTCCCTGCATGTGCACAAACACAAGATACAAAGTGCAAATAATCACATTCACACACAGGCGCACGCACAGGCACACACAAAACACATCATCCCATACAATCAAGCACCCGCACGGACAAAAGGTACAATAAGGACACACGGCAGCACAACACAAGCTGGTGCATCAGTTATTTAGTGCACGATAAATCTCACTCACACACACAAACTGTATATTTGCATATAAAAAGACACAGCACTGACAAATGGGGATGAGATCATAGGTCAATACAAGTGTCATGACATATTGTATGATGACAGCTTCCAGGGAGAACACACACAGACACACACACACACACACACACACATCTGTGACACAAGCAGGAACAGCAGAGTGGGAGGACAATGAAGTCAAATGAATTGTGCATGCCAAGAGTAATCAATCTGATCTGGTGCGACTCAAAGGGAACAAAGGCTTCATGGCTGCTGCAGCTTCCTCACAGTCGCTGCTGTGTCTCATCGAGGAGAAACTCAACCGCCCAACAAGGAATACAAATATTTCACCATAGTTCGGAACAATTCCTCGATTAGGGAAACAGAAAGAACAATAATCGTGTTTCCTCTCTCCGTCTAATCTGGAGCAGATCCTCGTGTGTCTCGTGTTTTCTGCTTCGTGTTCTCGTCTCCGGTCGCTTTGTCGTCTCCCGTCAAGTTTACAGGCGCGAGTAGTAGACACAAGGAGAACCTTGAATATGTGGAGCTAAGCGTTTCTCCCCAGTGGAGTGCTGCAGATTAAAATCTTCCTGGCCAAGAATGTTAAAATGCTCTGTAGTCTTTACTGAGTGTGCTCTCGCTGGATTGGCTTCAGAGCACAATGCAGCAGTGTGCACGTCGGGGCCTGTATCAAGGCGCAGAGGAGAGATTACTCACTGATCACTAGAATAAAAGGTCAAAAATGAACCGAAATAGATCACACCCCCCCCCACACACACACACACACACACTTCCATTAACACAGTTTGAAGTTCGACGACGCCTCGGGAGACTCCGCAAACTTATTAATTTTCATGCTGCATTGGAAACATGTGACGGGAAATGTATGGTTGAGTTCCTTACATAGCTTATGAGCTCTGGTAGTTTGATCTGATCTGATACGACTCGCAGACGCAGCCACGGTAGAAGTCCTTCATCTCAACTAAATGCACTCAGTTAATGCAGCAGTGAATTTGGAGTTTCCGTGCCCCAGAGAGGAGATGTTTGGAAAAAAGTCTAATTATGTCTGCAAAATTAATGCAGCAGGGATGTAAATGCATGATGGAGCGTTTCTAAAATGTTTTGCCAAGAGAGGAAAAAACAAAGATCAGAAATCATTTTGAATCTTTTTGACTGTAAACGAAACGTGTCGGACGCTAAGGCCACGAGAACGAAAAACCAAGGCTGCCCCAATTCTGGCAGCGTGCAGCGAACGCACAAAGTGATAATCATCGTGTAAAAATTATGAGAATGGGCACACAGCTGTTCATAATTCATGATCCCTCAAAAGCTGAGATCTCAGAGCAGTCATCGCATGCGAGGGGGCCGACTCGTGTGAGCGCCTGCTCTCTGCTCGGGTGGACAGGACAGAGGAAAGTTCCCAAAGCTGCACTGTAGATCTTCAGCTTTGACAGCAGGGGGTCAGTCCAGTACGAGATCACTGCCACTGCAGAATTACATAGTGGAGAGTTCTCATCCTCTTCTGGACGAGGAGGTAAAGAATTGACCTGGTGTCTAAGACTCACTCACACATCTTCTTCTGCCTTCCTTGTCTCCTTTTTATCCCACAAACGCATTCAACATGATGCTGACTTGGAGACAAGCCCCAGTATACTGCCCCCTACTGGATCAGACGTCTATTCTTCGCAGCCAATCCCACAAATGAGTTCTGTAGCTGGATCAGATTGATCACATCTGAAGTGAGCGTGACAGAATCTGAAAAGGGCACAATATTAAACATTCCCTATGTCGGCCCTGACTGCTCTGACCTTTCCCTTTTGGTTTGCAACCTCCACAATCCTTGTAAATATTCCAAGGGTAATTTGCCTTGTGAGCCCTAACGATTTATCTCCTTGATCCATCAAGTCCGGCTGACACATTGGCCGTGGCACGAAGACGAGCATCAGAATGCCAAATGACCCGGGGTCCTCATCACGCCGCTGCCCTGCAAATCCTCTCCAGCATACAGTGGGATCTCAGAGCGGAATTGTACTGGACAGGAAGGATGATTTGTTTGCTCTTAGATAACTATTCGCTGGCGTCGGCCAATACAACTGCGTGTGTACACAAAATAAGATCATAAAAATGTGTCAGGCAGTAAAGACTTCAGCTGCATTTTGGAGATGTGTAATAGTTTCTGTGTGTGATGAGCTCTGGATAAATTTTTTATGTGACATAGCAGAAGAAGATTTACGCTTTAGTAGATGTGGTTTCTCTTGTAATCTCAAAAGAAATGAACCAATTGCAATGATGTGATGCAGGAATAAAACAAATATGTGTGTTTGTGTATTTGGTTTGTTGTTTTGAACTTATTGTAAAAAGATAAGCAGAACGGAATAATGGCAGAATTGAATTTATAGGGTTTTTCTCATCAATTTAATGAGTAAGGACTTTTTTTTAACAATTTCAATTAACTTTAGATTAATGAAACTATCTAATTTATTCTGATTATAAACTATTTCCCTTTCTTTTCGTTATCCTTGGCACAATATAATAAAAGAAAGTGAATATATTCTATGAAAGGTAAAGGATGATGGTTTCAGTTTTAGCTCAGGTCCTTTGATGAGTAACTTTCTTTGACCTCCATCTCTCCTTGTTTCCTTCAACTATGTAATGTCAACTCATAAATAAAGGTTAAATATATACTTTGGTTTATTGTGGAGAATTTCTTTTTAATTCCTCATATCTAAAATCAAGCTTGAAAGCATTTTACTGGTCATAATAAAGCAAAAAAAATATGAACAAAGAACTTGACCATGGAATTCAGAACGCCGGAACTTTTCTGTTGCTTTCTGTGTTTCTGTGCTGCAGCATGTTTGTTACCTAATGATGAATATATACACAACAACGTCTGCCTGGATCAGTCCAGTTCTAATCCTCATCACCAACTGTTGCCTCTTTACCACGTCTGCACACTATGACTTGTGTATTCTACTTCTTTACGCTTGGAGTCCCCTCATAACCAAATCACGGTCTAAAGACGCAGTAGGAGTGATCACATGTTCGTGAGGCCGACCATCACGTATTCATCTCATTCTTTCAACCGGCACGCCTCAACTGAACCACTGAATCCAACCCCTCAGCTGGGACAAACCAGTGTACCATTTAGCCCATAGTGCTAACTCAGCGCCGCGGCCTGACAAATGTCCGAGTGCGCCCTTTGGGCCCCCGAGTTATTTACAGTGTGCAGCACATGTCTTTACAGAGTAACATGTCCGCGGGATTGGAAACATAATGGGTGTTTTCAACAATCAGCAGCCAACGCAGTATCGGGTTTCCACGCAATGTTCTTGTCGGGAAACATGATAACGCTTTTAGTCGTTATCGCACTCGAGCTTTGAGCTGCCTGTTAAATGACGTCATCAATATGTAATCTGACCGGGGAGTTTAAAACATGGAAAACATTCGTGCAAACTGTGTCGGTGACTTTCAGAGGCGGTTCATCTTTACAGTCCACATCGGGGGTTTGGATGATGCACTCACATCTGACATTATAAATCTGTCACCGAAATAAAGGTCTGCATGCCGACGTGTGGTTAGAATCCAAACACAATGATTCCACGGGGTTTATAAATATCGTGTTAAAAACGTGCTGCTGCAACGGACTCACATGTTGTGCAGTTTGTGTAAGATTGTCTCAAAAGCAGCACGAGCAGAGCACAAAGCATGATGGGTAGCAGATTACGGGAGATTTGGAAGAGCCACCATGCAAAGTCCATTTAGAATAGACTTCAGTGTGTTGAGATAAGGCGTTGTTTGTGTAGTGTAAGCCTTAAGATAAGGGTTAGGGTTAGCTGAATGCCTCTAGCTCAAGTCAAGTATCAGTAAAGCAGAGGATCCAGTATAAGGGAAGGAGATGACTGCAGTTACTGGTCCAGTGGATGAGATAGCATGAGTGGGAATGCTGGGAAAAAAAAAGTTAATGGGTTTCGGTTGTCATTTGTCTTGCCACTGATGACAGCCCATGTTCTTTAAAGGATTCAGTGATGGGCCATAAATCTTAGTGGGGTCATGCATCGAACAGAGGTGAAGAGGAGTTATGAGGGAGGAGGAAGACGAAGGGTTCAAGGCTGATGTGACACAGGGAGGAGGAAGTGAGAGACAAGCAGAGACATAAAAAGACAAACGCAGCACAACGTTGACAGGGGGCAGAGGCGGAGGAGTGATGGAGAGTGGTACCAGGTGGATGACGTGCCCCCCCCGCAGGTGACTCACCATGAATCGCAGGTCGTCAAAGCCATTGACCAGGAACTTGCTCTCGTACTGCGGCAGCCCCACGTGCTCCAGCCACTCGCCCACCGGCTGGTCCAGGGCTCTGCCGCAGGCCCCATCTGCCGAGAGAGGGAAGCGCTTCAGCAGTGAGAAGCCGTTCAGCCGGTAGCAGCGGCACTCGGAGGACGACACATGGCATTGCCACATCATCCTCGGCCAGCAGAGGCAGAGCCGAGTGCAGCAGCACCGGGCGGGGTGGGGGGGAGACAGGGTCCAGGCCGGGGTGGGTGAGGGGGCTCCCACGGTACAGGCGGGGGCCCGGCTAAAAACTCAAACCACGGGAAGGAGGAGGAACGGTAAGTGCTGCTTGGGGTGCCAGCTCAAGCCCTTTGCTGGGGATGGGGGGGATTGGGGGAAGGGGGGGGTTGACTAGGCTAACTAACACACACACACGCTCGGCTGTTACTGTAACTGTCAGGCGAGGGGGGAGGTAGTGCAGGGGAGGAAGCCCATCTGAAGCCCGGTGCTGTTAGCTATGTTGGACCGAGCCACTAACGGCATCTTCCAACAAACGGGGGGTCACTAAACATTCCTCTGGTGAGCGGATGAGCGAGAGAGTAAGAACAAGTGTGTCTGGCTAGTCCCAAAACATGACACTACTCAACAGGGAGGAGGGGGGGGTGGGGGGTGGGGGGGTGGGGGGGGTCGAAATATTAGGGGAAATGGAAATTATTTATCGCTACATCAGACATTTTTCACACATCACACATTATTCACTCTGCTTAGAAACTATCCCCCAATCGTCATTTTTCTCTAAAATCACTCCCACAGAAATATTTCAGTTTCCCCCCCCCAAAATGAATTTGTCAGGGTTTGCACCACATACTTGTAAAGCTCTGGCTGAGTCCCATGGCTTCATTGGTCAACCTCTTTGAGAGCTAGGACACGGCTCATACAATGAAGGCAGCAGCATTCTATAAAGTACTGTTGAGGTACGTGCGTTATTTAATCGTCAAGGGACAGCATTTGTTTTTTTGTTTTTTTTTAAATCATGTTTACTCCACAGTCACAAGAGTCAGGTAGACATATTGTAAAATCCTCCAAACCCGAGACAGACAGAGAAAGAAACGTTGGCTTTCGGTGGTTTCCACAGTGCGCCGATTCCAAAACTCCCTCAATTCATGGTCAAATCCCAGTATAGATTCCTTTGATGAAGCTCCGGAGAAGCTGAGTGCCGGTGGGGGAAAAGGCTCGGTGTCCTTGTTGCCCCCCCCCCGTGCTGCCCAGCATTCACACTCCTCCTCAGGCGCCACTGCCGGGAAACGTGCCTCTCATCTCCTAGAGCGGTAAATCCAGAGGAAGCAGATCCATCAAACAGCAGGTGAGCCTCTCAGGACGACTGCGGTGAGTAGGACCACAGTGCGGGTTAAAGCCAGCTCCTCTTCTTCTTCAGAGGCAAGCGCGAGCCACAACCTCCCCCCACTCCAACTCACGAACCCCCAGCCCACCTGGTTCTCTCCTCCTCCTCCTCGCTGGGTGCAGCAGATAGCAGCCTCGGTGTGATCAGGGCAGAGGTTTGCTGCATCCCCTGCCTGTCTGAGACATGCAGGCAGATGCGGTCACACGGGCAGCTGTGCTCCTGGCTCACACACGCTAACCAGCCCCCCCCCACCCACCCCCACCCCCCCGCCCCTCACTGCTCACAGGGCATCACGGGTCCTGACGCCGGCTCGACTTCTACACGGGAGACCAGGATCTGATATCTGCCTCAACCTCCTTCCTCAGTCCTCAGTCCTTCCCACGTCCACGACAGCCAACGGACTCAGTGATTGTCCCCCCCCCCTCCCCTCTTCTCATCTGAGCAAATCTCTCAAGCTCCTCTTTTCAACTCCCCCCCCCCTTCCTCTCTCTCTGCTTTCTGCCTCTCCCTCTCCCTCCCTCTCGCTCTCTCATAGCCCCATTCCCCTACGCTGTGTGATCGCACTGCAGGGCTGCCGTATGCTGCCTGATGAAGTGGGGTGCTCGCTCCACGTAACCAGCTCTCCCTCGCTCTCCCACTATATCTCAGCTCTCCCTCCCTCACTCCTGTCTCGCTCCTTTGCCTCTCGCTCCCAAAACGCAGATTCAGAACACAGTCTCTGTCTCTCTGCCCCCTTCCCCCTTCTCTCTTGGTCTCTCTGTCTGTCTTTAACCAAAAACACCCTGATACCCCTCCTTGAGTTGAAGGAGAGGTGGTGCATTGATTAGAATGGCACAGAGGCTCTCTAACTCTGTAACTTGGCAGTGAAGAGAGGACACCACCGTCAGAGACAAGGAGCAAGCCCCAAACACCTCACTCCTTTTCAGCAAAGAATGTGAATGGGTGATGGAGACCCATCATGTTCTCCAGGAGGACCTTCATCCTTCTTCTTTTTGGGGCTAACATGGGGTATTAAAACAAAGCCTCCGCTTATTAGCAGTTGGCTTTACTTGATTTACATCTTACTTTGATGATAGGACGAGGGGGGGCAGCATTGGTTCAAGTCGGTAAAAGTCCTCTGATGCACGAGGAAGGAGGAGGAGAGGAGAGGAGAGGAGAGGAGAGGAGAGGAGAGGAGAGGAGAGGAGAGGAGAGGAGAGGAGAGGAGAGAGGGAGGAGAGGAGAGGATGAGAGGAGAGGAAGAGGAAGAGGAAGAGGAAGAGGAAGAGGACATGAGAGGTAGAGGAAGAGGAGAGGAGAGGGGAGGACAGGAGATGAAGAGGAGACACACTTCAGGTCCATCTCCATCTCATCCAGTCATACAGCATGACAGAAAAGAGGCAAATTCCATTATGCCCTGTACTCCCAGATGCTCGTGTCACATCAACCATTTTTAGAGCTCAGCTGAAGCCACTTATGGGATATTCAAGTGCGATGCTTTAAAACACTCAAGATACTTTTTTGGGGGCTAAAAAGAAACTGTTACAGAGTTTGGTACTTCAGCAGCCACCTATGTTGTCTGGGTATGGCTACAGGCAGGAGTGTAATTATGCAGGTGGTTTTCAAGCTGCTCTCAATCACCTCTCACGTTCCCAAACGGGTTGCCAGGCCGCTCGGTGAGGCCGTCAGGGGCGATGCCAACCGAGGGAGGGAAAGTGACGGGCTTATTGATTGGACCTCCTCTGTAATTGGCCGCCTGCTCCCCGCGCTGCAGAGAGGAGCTAACGATCAGGTAAAAGGCCAGGTCAGGGCTCCCCGTGACCCGTCAGTCATCGGCCGGGGGCCCGCTCTCATCACTCGTGAGCAGGAGGAGGAGCTGCTGTCAGGTTTCGGTCCGGTCCGAGGGGAAGAGTGATGGAGAGAGGGAGCGAGAGGGAGAGAAAATGAGCGGAAGACAGATAAGAGAGGCAGAGGACGACTAATGGAGGAGGAGGCGATGAGACACACGGCTGAGATAAAATTCACCATCTTATCTCGAGGAGCTAAGGAGGATTGAAGTGGACTAATTATGATTCACTACAAGATCCCACAACTCCTCCTCCTCCTGCTCCTGCTCCTGCTCCTCTCTTCCCATCTGAGCCTCAAACCGAAATCAGCCCTTACACCAACAATATCCAGACAAAGACTGTTAAAAATACCAGCCACCTTATCCAATTACCTCCGTACATTTGGGACAGCAAAACCTCCCACATTCCCAGGACCTAATTACTGACTGACAAGAGTATCCACCGCTCCTCCCTGGGGGGAAACTGGGTCACTGTCTCATCCCGTGTTAAACAGGCCGAGCCCCTCAAAATCCATCCAAATGGGTTTCTGCACCTTCTGAGCACTGAGGTCTAGACTAGACCCCGAGGAGCAGCCATCAGCAGCACCTCATTTACAGAGGAAGAAGGTAGAGGTTGTGCCTTGGTAAAGCTGAGTCTCTTTAATCGGAGCAGGAGGAATGAACAAGCTCCTTTTCAACACACACACGGGGCGCAGGAGAAAATGAGCCGCAAAGCTGAATTAATTCAGGGAAACCGAAGGCGGACTCTTTCCTCTTTGAACGTCAATGTGAGCCGGTACACAAGCCGGGAGCCGATGCCTCCTGCGTGCTCTCATGAGCTGAGCTCTCTCGCCCTTCCCTCTCTCGCCCTTCCCTCTCTCTTGTTAAGCTCATTTACTCGGCGCTGTCTTAGCGCGCAATCGAGGTGCTTGTGATGGGCACACAACAACACAAACAATCTCATCCTCTAACCTGCAAATCGGCACAAAAATGAAGGGGCTGGGTATACATCTGATATTCAGACTTAAAGACAAATTCATTGGCCGTCCTTGGCTTCCTGGTTAGAGTGGGACAGCACAGAAGAGAACGGTGCATGGAATGGTTTTCCCACTTTACTAAAATAAACAAAATAAAGGTTTTTATGAAGAGCAAGCATTTAGTTTTTCATATTTGTGTAAACCTCATTCTCTACCTCCTCTCCTGCTTTATTTCTCTTCAGTAAATTGTTGAGAGAAAGAAGCAGAAGCTCTTCACCGACGTGCACAGACAACAGCAGCAGCCTCTGGAGCTACTTATGCAGAATCTTCCTGTTAAATCTGCGAGCGGCTGCATGACTCAGCCGAATCTGGGACACGTTCCTCAAACGAGGTCTATAAATAGCTCACACCTGTACGTGAAACACACAAACAAACAAACAACATATTTGCCTTTATGTAATCACACACCACCTCGGGGTCTTCATTGTTAGTATAGTAATTAATCTAAGAACGCGTGAGTGTGCTTGAAGTCGAGTTAAAATTAACATCAACATCGTGGAAAAGCAGCTTTGCTCCCGGGTCGCTCAGTTAATATGTATCGTAAAAAATTATGTTAATGATTATAAATGATTTTTGTTATGATTTGAAGCAGCCTGGAAGGAACTGATGTAGATCCACATGATGACGTGAGGGATGTTAGAGAAAAGTTGAGAAGTTTGAATGATCGGCTCCTTCTTTTTTTATTTTCTGAGGCACATTCTGTTTCTAACCGTAATAAATTCACTTTTATTATAGTTATAATTAAAATGGGGAATGGCCGCTGTTATCTTGACACTTAAGACGTCAACTTTCTTCTCACCACTCATCATCTACGTTTCTCCTTCTTTAGTGAAGTCAAATTTTCACGTATGAAATCAGGAACTTGCATACACATCCACTGTCTGACTTTTATTATGACAGTTTTAATTCTCTTAATTCCTGGGACGTTTCTTCGCTTTTTCTCAGCCTCCTCGCTTTATTCTAATTTATCACTTTTTACCACTTCCCGCTGGCTCTTCCACCTCGCTGTGGTCAGCAGATGTGAGGTCAGTGAAGCACACTGCGCCAAATTATTAAGATCTTTATTCAAACACATCTTGTGCCGTGCTGGGCAGACCCAGATAAAAAGGCTGTTACACAACCGTGTATGATGAAACGTCCTTATGGCGGAGGATCTAATGGAGGTGGGTTTCCACTGTATCACCTCAGGAGTGTTATCTAAACACACCGAGCTGACGCCAGCTGGCTTCGTCCTCTGCACTGCCTGAAGGACCCCTGGTGAAGCGTGCTATCAGCTCTGTCCCTATAGAGGTTTACATTAACTCGAAGAAAAAACAGGAAAATATGACAACGAGGGGGAATTTAGAATTATGTTTGCCATTAGCAAGGATATGCCAAATGAATAACAGACTGAATCTTATAATCTTATATAGACTTATAAGGACAGAAAACGCTACATTCCATGTGTTTGAATAAGGCTTAATAAGACATAAATGTATTCAGGTACAAGGTGTAAAACGTTTGCTGCCAATGTTACATACATTTCCTATTCAATAAAATATATGGGACTATTATCAATGCAGCACCAAGGAAGTTAGGAGCTTTATAAATGCTTAATGACCTAATTCCCCAAACCCCAAATTAGTTTTTCTGCGTTAACCAACTAATAAATAACTAACCACAAATTCATATGTCTGGGAAAAGAATTATCACCCTACTGCCAAACACTATATATATATGTAAAACATTCCAGGCTCATATCAGGTCACTGAGACCTTTAACCACTGAAATCTAATCAATGAAACTTTATGTTCAAGTGAAAACATGATCTGTGAGGTCACAGTGATCTTAAACTTTGAGGGACGACCACAGAAATCGAATCAGTTAAATTGTGAGTCCCAGCGAACACTTCTGCCAAATCTAAACGAATTCCCTTGAGGTCTTCCTGAGTTATTGTGTTCACAAAGCAAACAGATCTAATCAGTTCATCATAGAATTCAACAGAATATTTGCATCAAATTTGAAGAGATTTCCTCGAGGCTTTCCTGAGATCAAACGGGACGGAGAACAGGACGGACAACCTGTATACATAATAACTCCGGTCAGTGGACCGAACTGCACAGATTGAAATCAATCATCGTGAAAATAGAAAAAGATGTGATGCATTACCTGAGCTCCGTGTGGGCTGTTTGCTCTTGGACGTTTCTATGCCTGCTCCAATCAGGTTCATGATCTTCTCGATCTGTGGAACAGCATAAGAATGAAACATGAAATATCAACACTGATTATTCACACTGAACAAAGAATGAAAAAGATCCCGTGTTGAAATTCTTTTGCAATTTGACAAACGTGCATGAAAACTCCCTCCGCCCCGACCAGAGCCAAAACAGTTACAAGGCAATAACACTGCAGTAATGGCACTGGGTGAGGAATTACAGCAGAGAGCTGCTGCTGGGAATGCTGGGATGGAGGTGGTCTGCTTTGCGATGATGGATTACGAGTAACAGCCCGACGTGGACGGCAATCCAATGACTAACCCCGGCACTCAGCGAAAAACACAGCGGGCTGATAAGATGAATTACCATCGGGGAAGCTTTTGAAAAGTCCAAATTGTGGAGGCCTGCAGGAGAGACCCAGGTCCAGGCTCACACCCGGGGAGATTCAGATCTGTTAGTGGAGCTTTTGATTGGCCTCTCAGACCTGTATTATTCAAGCTCCGCGGAATAGAGAAACAGCTTTCTGCAAGGTTAAGTGAGCACAATGCTGCATGCGGGAGATTACACATCCACTCGCAGACGAGTTGTTTAGGGACTCAGAGCCAGAAATGTTTATTTGAGTAGTCTCTGACTTTCCAGGAGACACGAAACACATTTCCATGTTGTTTATTTCCAGTTGTTTATTGTGCTGGATAACTGAATAGCAGCTCCAGATAAGAAACTGGGCTTTTGGTGCCAGATGTGTATATATCAAGAGAAGAAACAGAAAATATAACCAGATTAGTTGTGAGCATTGTTAATTTTGATTTTGTATTGCACCGATACACTGGATAAATACTAGGGTTAGTGTTTGATAGTGTAATATAATAGTTTTATCATAATTCACTCATCAAATCCTATTCCTTTGTTCAACAATCATCATTTGCAGATAATTAATATAATTCATAACTTCGATGGCAGCAGTGCAGGAGCCAGAAATGATTTTTAATCACAGCTACGAACTTAGTATTCACCAAGTTCCCGACCTGTAGCTGCAACCTTCAATAAGACATGAACAACAAGGGAAGTAAAATAGTAACTGTAAAATATTAACTGTAGATTATTTCATTCTACTGACACACATTTGATATATTTTGTATAATCCCTGCCTCCTCTATGTTAGTATACAGGATATGGACCACATTGAAAAGTCAAAAATAAATTTGTCATTTTTTTCTCCGTAGATAGGGTTAGGGTTAGTTCTCAGGTTTCTGGTAAGTTTAGTTTAAATTATATATTTGATGCTATAAAAAGTTCAGGCTCCAAATGACGTAAAAAGCACAAGATGGCTGCCCCGACATCTGGGAGACTTCACTTTCACACAACGAGAGGACGGGGAGATGCGTTGTACATCTTTATATATAAAGTCTATGATCGGAAACAATCCTATAACCAATACTGACGTTATATAGCAGAAGAGGTGGCCAACATTTGACCTTTTCATTAAACAAGAATCAAAATCACTAGAGAAACGTTTGAATCAGTTCATCTCGATCTGACGCCTCAGTTTATTATAAACAACGATGTTAAAATGAATCATTTAGAGCGGCTCTGTCTCTGTTCCATCTCACACAAGGATTAAATTCCGTCCAAAGGAAATATCTTCAATATATATACACACAGTAGTACATTTATTAGTGATGATATTCATACTCAAGGAAACAGTCTGGGACAAATTATATACATGCGACACATTCAAATATAAATCTCATCGCAGGTAGAACGTAAGCAACTTGTCTCCAGAGCGATGCTGCTTCAAGCTTCAAGGACAACAGCCCCGTGCACTGAACAAATGTAGCCTTCACCCCACTATCAAGAGAACAGCCTCTACATATCAATGCTATTTGATATTCCTTGGCTGTTCCAGGAGGGGGACGTGACCCCACCTGCATGTTTTGACACCTTTGAACAAGGCAATTAGTGGGATGTCACCCGCAAATTTATGGGCAACCTTTTGCGAATCCGGCTGGGGGGGGGGCTAAATTTAGAATCACCAGAGGAGTGTGTGTTCACAATGAGCAGTGGACATTTTTAGTGAGCTTGAAAAGCTGATTCTGCTTTCAATGGTGACACCAGAGACACAGCCAGGCTTATTTGATGTAATATTTAGTGTTTCAAAAAGCACTTTGCTCGTGGCATCAACACTGTGGAAGTGGCTTGATTCATTTGGAAGTCAGGCACGTGGGACGCGTGGCATATGCCTCTAGCAATGCAGACCTCACATTACTCTTTGAATTAACCCAGTTACATTCTATATCTCACACACACACACACATACACACACAGACACACACACACACGCACGCACGCCAGGACAGCATTACATCTTAGCTTTAAGTGCACCTTTATTAAAACCTGTCACCAAAATGCTTCTTCCGAGGAAACCAGCTTCATCACGGTTAAAGTGCGGAAACATTTCATAACAACCTTCACACGCGGCCTCATTCGCTTGCATATCACCAGCTGGAGGTTTGGCAATGAGCATAAATCTATTACCTAAAGGATTCTCCAGGTAACAGTGCACCTCTTTCAACCTTCAGCCATCTCCCATGAGTCTAACAGTTATACTAAAAGACTGAGCAACTTCAAATGTAATTGATAAAATATTGCGTTATACATTTCAGGGATTCTGTACGTAGCAGATTGTCTCTCTCCAGTGAGTCGAGGACATGTCCTGCACGCTGATGGGCCACTCTTACTTTGTACCTCCGGACATTTACACTTCCAAATTAGCTGCAGAGATGATTAACATAGATTAACATAACTTTGAGTTTAACAATAAGAAAGTTACTGTAATTAAACCACACCAACTACTTCTGTATAATTTAGTTTATTAATATATGATTCTGTGTTATTATTCTGGGTCTTACACAATCTGTCCTTGTGCACTGTGCTGCACGAGGTTCTGTTCTGCAGCTACTGCAGCACTTTGGCCCAAGACACATTTTCACCCCGGGGACAATAAAGTGTATTTGATTTGATATTGTCATAATGACATTTGAAAATGACATCATCATGACATCATTATTAAATGATGAGGATGGGGATGGGGGGAAAATCATTATCCAACCGTATGATCATATCTTATTTATAAGCTCTATATCAGGTCTCTCGTCCTATGAGATTCAGAAATAACTTTGGAAAAATATATATTTTACATCATTTAATAACTTCTTCTTGTTGACCTTTGACCCATCAGCTCCAAAAGTGTATATCTGAATCAATCCACCAATCCATGCATATGCTGTTGAGGTATTTTACTGTTCAGGGTACAAATAATAACTCCTACATGAGTATTACAAGTAAGTCGTACCTTCACAATTACTGCAGGTTACAACTTACATTTAGGCTTTAGTTTATGATGCTGTTAAGTAGCTCTATGGATTAGGAGCTGTTTTCTAATATCAATTTTGCCCTTGTTGAAAAAAGTCATCACTGCACTTGAGCGTGCGCTGACATGACATCATGTCAATTTAAATTATGTTGAGGAAATTGAGTTACGCATCGACATGTCCTAATTGGAAATGTTTTAAACAGGAACAGGTTGGGTTACCTTGACCTGGAGTCCACCTGTCAGTGGGAATTAATGTGACACAAAATGTGTTTCCCAGGGAACGTCTGGGATCACGAGGGAAATAATAATCAACTGGATCCATTCACACTGAAAAGTAATGGATGGAGCAGTTATTATGCACATAGGCCTCGGAGTGGTTATCATTAAATCAGTGGAGTCTGAGTGATTTGGCTTCCCTGAAGAGATTTACATGTTAATACAAGTGGATCTGCTCCTCACTTCCTGCACATGCTGCAAAAAAAATAGAATAATCTATTTTATTTCATCATATTCAAGTTCAAGTCTGTGAAAGAGGAAGGTGAAATAACTCGGCCCGGTTCAGAACGTGTTATTAACTGATGTCCTTGGCACCGGAGTCATTCTGCATCATCTGGAGTTTGTTCACTCAAAACACGTGAACATTCTTTAGAAACAAGTATTTTGCTTTATTTAGAGGATTATAACCTTTTAAATCTAAGTTCTAAGATCTAAGACTCATCTGCAGATAGCTCTTTCATGAGATGAGGATGAGAGTCCTTGGCCGTCAGTTGATTTCACATAAACCCTCCGCAGTTATTCAAGGTTGTAAGAAAATCTGGCGTCTTCCAACATCCTGAGACAAAAAAGCCTCTATAAAAATGTTAAATATTATTTACTTATATAATAATAGTTTACTCGTATAATCCTTGTGATTCAATAAACGTTGCAAATAAATTGTATCTGGTTAATTTCTGTTTAAAACCACGTACTTCCGGGTGTTGGGGGAGCGCCGGCCAAATGGATTTGAATGGGGGTCCTGTAAGTTTTGGCCGTACATTGGCCGCGAGCTGATCGGTAAACACACGGTGACTATAAATGGAACTATAGTCAAATCTGGTTGATCTCTTTAAAAAACACCTCATCATCAAGTTTATATCTTCTCCTGCTCTTGTTATGAGAAACACAAGAGATAGGTGAAAATGGAAATAGCCTGAAGGTTGCCAGAGTCCCAATGAAGCAGTTTTTTCGATTGCAGGCTACAGGACTGACAGATTGTGTTGTTTGCATCTTTTCTCCTGAGAATCAATGTACAACAGATCGTTGGGTTAATCCACTGATTTCCAACATGCCACACTTTGCTTGTTACTTTAAAGAAGCCTCCATGTTGGCCTGGAATCAGCCACTGTCTCCCTGAGTCAGTCAACCTTAAAGAGTTCCTCTACGCTCATTATGATTATACCTACACTCATTATATGCATCACCGCCCCTGGAAAATAAACAGAATGTATAGATATGGCTCCGTTTCAAGAGAGAAAATCTGAACGACTCAATTACTGTAAAGAAGGAAATGGAATATTTTAATGTAATCAGAGTTAATCTGTGTATTTCCAAGCTGCTACATAATCCGAGACACATAGATAAAGGGTTAAGACAACTTAGTGGCAACAATCTGTGAAATTTGATGGAAGAATGAGTATGAACTCTTATTTCTATCGTATTATTCTATCTTGGGTAGTTAGATCGTCATATTTATTTATAGGAAAATCTCACTTCACTTGTGAATTTCAATTATTTCATTTAGTTTGAATGATAAATTGGCCTGCCAGATATATACAGGCTGTTATTAGCTTAACATAGATTCATCTGGACCAGTTTTCCGTACAAATAATGTAAAAGACACAAATAAGAGATCAAGATGGTGTCTAGATAATTGAATTGTAGAATAATTGCATCGATCAGTTATTGAGATGATGAATTCCTGCAAGCAGAATCAGCAAAAGTGATTCACAGCCCTTCATCCTGTTTTCCAGCTCTGTCATGAGGAATCTCTGTCAGTAACGGAGTTCAGTAAATTAGCAAATGTGGTACAAATGGTTGTGTTTCCCATACGCACCATTATATCTACACTGTAAACTGTAGAACAGTCAGAATATGAGACTATACTTCATCATCTTCATCAGTTTGGGGCACGAGCTGAGAATCGTGCTTTGACTTTGGAACACCACTGCAAATTCACAATGAAGAAAGAAAACTTTTTACAGCCTATGAGCTGCTTTTCAGTTTCATTAGTGGTTGCTTTGAATCAACATAGCAATGAAAGATTTATCGGAATTAGTGTAAATACACGACAGACATGGGGAACTCTCATTTTGACACTTCTCCCGAGAGCAAAACCTCGAAACCCAGTTTGTGTAGTTTGTCCCAGTAAGTACGGAACTGGGACACGAGACGAGTGTCTTCTGAGGGACGTGCAAGTTCAATCATTTCTGCCTTGTAGCAACAGAAAGACTTTTTCATTCAGCTTGCATAGAAATCACATCATGCATTTTCTTGTCCAGTCATCAACATAGTACCTCCCAGAGACAGTGGAGAGAGAGTACAGTATTGTCTATGAGTCAATAATGGCTTCAAGCCCAGAACAGAGCAGATAATGGAAATGATGGCTGAATATAATAAAGGAAACTAAAAGGCTGCCTGCTTCACTGGCGCTGGACTGGAAACCGGATTACTGCCTAAGTATCATTGTCAATAAAGACAGATGGGCCAGCAGCTCCACAGCACCAGACCCAAATCACATACTTCCACCCGGCAGAGATCATGATTAGGGCTGTTTCTCATCGTTGTGACAGTTTTAAAAACCATTTTAAAATAAAATAAAAATACTGAGAGAATGGCGACAGAAGATTCGGGATGGCCTGCACAGTCGGTAAAGTGCATCGTATACTGTGGCTGCTTTTCATGAGGATTCCTGAACCCAGCTCGACAGGCAGCGTGCTGGGATCGGGAGTTAACGTCAGATCACGTCAGATTATCATAAATTTAATTCCTCCCTGTGTCTATTTTTTTTTCCACCTGTATGGAAGAAGAATTCTGCTCTTTATATGACTGAGGGATGAGGAGGAATATTACATTTTAAAAGCTTCATATCGACTTCATTTGACAATATTCTGCATGAGGAACGGAAATTGATCAACTGTTTCTGTCCCATTTGAGCAATAAATTGAACAATGCCAAATACTTTATATTTTTATACAACTATGTAAAACTGTTAGAAAAGCGATCCATTTAAAAAAACAACTTATGTACGATGTATTAACATTAACTGAGAAATGTAACTTGCAATATTTTAACATTGGTCGTTTTCTAGAGAATATTCACAACATCTGCAACAACAACCTAAAGCATGATGAAGGACGACTTCAACTTCCCATGGAAACATAATATTAATGTTGACACCCACTTATAGTGTGAAATATGTTGATTTTTTTGCGATGTGATCAAACTTCTAAAAAGCAGAGTTTAAGTTGTTATAATGCAAAAGAGCCATAAAAGAGCTTATCCTTTAAAAAGAAGCAAAAAAAAATACAAAAATTAAGATTTAAATGAGAAAATATCTGACAGTTACTCTGATATTTGAACAATTCAAGTATCTATATTGGATACCCGGCCCCCGACTTTAATTTATAAGACATTCACCCCCCTTCTCTCGATGCCTTTAGTTGATCAAACCCACCACAACCAGTCCTGCTCCATTTGATGCAGAAATTCCATTCACACATCAAAACGTGCGGCTCAACCAGGAGATGCTGGGAATTTCATTTCCCAGAGTTATGTCACGAGATTTCTGAAATATTTACTGTTTAGTTTGCAGCTTTTTTGTGGAGCTGATACAAACCGAGTCGGAGAAGCTGTACAACAGATCTGAAAAATGTCTGCATAACTTTCCCTCACAGCCACAAACTATTCACTTATCATATTTTGCCAGAGCCGCAGCCTGAACAAATGTGTCTTCCACACAATAAAAGTAGTCAAGCAAACAGACTTATTCAATTCCCCCCTGTGAGCCTCAGACTGCAATACAAATGAAGAACATGATTTTTCAGGGGAAACCAGAACACTCTATTCTCCACATGTTTGACACCAGGAACCCGAAGTAACCCAGATGTGTTCAGGAGCATCGTGCAGCGCTCGCACTGTTCAAACTCCGGTGATAACCGTAACAGACCTGAACTGAATAGCAGGAGCTGAAGACCGAGCACTGAGCCAAATCTCACTAAAGCCTGCGTCTCGGGGAGGGAGGAAGAAGAAGCTGGTGGCGTCACCATGGCAACCGGAGCTGGAGCCGGCTGCAAGACAGCTGATGGACGTTCAGTCATTAACGGCTTCTCTGCTCTGAGCTGTTTACACACATGCGACGGGCGTCTCTGGCACAACACACGTGGATTAACTCACATTTCAGTAGTTTCCACTGGAAATACTGTTTTTGTGCCGTTTTAGTCGGCAGCTATTTCCAGCGGAAAAACACACACGCTTGGATTTTTTCAAAAATAAAATCTTCCAAAACAGTCACACAGGCTGAACAGAGACAGAGACAATATGTGAAGAGACAGATGAACAATATGCTCATAATATAAAAGGTACACAACACAGATTCATGTAGAATAGCCATCAGTTGAACACATTTATATCTGCCAATTAAGCTGCAACAACTTTCACAAACTAATTAATTTAAATCTCTCAACAAAAACCATTCTCGGAATTGTCACATTGGAAAGGGGTCTTCCTTGGTCAGTGTTGCAACCTTCCATCAAGTTTTGTAGAAATCCATTTTGTAGTGTTTGTGTCCTAGTGACAAACAAACCAATGAACAGGGGTAAAAAACAAACACACCTTTGTGAAGGTAAAACCAACAACACTCAGCAGCTGTTCACCTTCAACCATAGACAGAGAATGACAGAAGCAACCAACACAACTACTGGAGGATTTAGTTTGTGTCAGAAATAAATGTCACAACTAGAATGACAATCACTGGAGCACACACCTCCACCAAGGTCTGACACATCCCTGATAAAACCACATACCGGTATACAGACACTAGATCTGGATTTATAAACACCTCTGATCCATAATTTATTCATTGAGATATTAAGGAAAATGTGGAATGTAGTTTTTGCATCATCCTGCTAGTGAACAAGCTAACATAGACAAAAACATAAACTCCTTGGTAGAGGTCAAAATAAAGTCACAGAAGTTTAAAAATGTTGAATTTAAATGTTACATTTGCATTTATGTATCCTGCTAAATTCAATTTCCAAATGCAAGTAGTTTGAGGTTTGAGGACCTGCTACGATTGTGATGCACAGTCCAAAAAAAACTGTTCACTAGACAAAACAATAAAATCATTGTAATTTCATGAAAGCAGGAATCCACCTCAGCTTTCCCCTTTGATTCTGCACTCGACCGGTCCTGTACAGATCCGGTCCTTCATGTGCACGTGTGAAGAGACGGCTCAGAGAGCAAAGTGGAGGCAGAGTGGGGTCGCTGGTGTTACACCTGGTGGGAGACGCTTCAGGCGTGTGACAGGTGAAGCATGCCAGTGCTGCACCCTGCTCTCCCCACCAGCAACATCCCCACTGCTCTCATATTCATGTACCACATCTGTCTAAGCAGATCTCAGGATGTGTTCACTCTGCCGTGGCTCTCTATATGAATTATGAACCAGCTTGCACGTACTTTAAAATCGTCCCTTTTTTTTATCAACTGGAATCACCAACGGCAAAATGTTCTTTCTCTTCTTCACTGCGGCCAATTAAACAAATAGATGCTGAAAACTAATTTTGTTATTTTTTAAATCCTGGCAGGAGCTTTGCTGTATCTTAGTTTCCACGCTGTCAATTTCAAAGTAAATCTATTAAAGATGTGCATGAGCCACACGCATCTCAAACGACTGATGAAGACGTGACATTATAATAGTATTAATAGTTTGATGAGGGGGTGCCGGGTCTGAAAGTGAAGCTGCACACTGGCTGCACTTTGAAAAGCTTGCATGTGTAATGACCTCTGGAATACATCTGGGAAATTTAGAGTACTCACACGAAAGAACCCGCTCAAGCATCCGTAACATGTGGTTGTGTTAACCTTTGCCTTTTGAGTATTGAACAGCTGCAGAGGAGACGTCAATCAACCTTAATCATATATGCCATTTCTATTTTTAGCAGCACGTGCAACGCTTACTGAAATGCAGGTTTCTTACGTAATGAGGTTATTTGCGGTATTGCTCTTAAAGGGAAAGTAAGAATTCGCTTTAAATCAGGGCTCCTATAGGGCTCAGAGTGGAATGATTTGTCTTTAGGGTTTTGACATAGACGTTGTTGATGAATATAAACATGACAGCTTCGCAAAGTAAAGCCAGTTTGTCTGCAGTGTAGGTCTAAAACCCCGCCTCCTCCATGTTAGCAGATGGGACATGGACCAAACTCAAAAGTCAAAGTACATGGTTTCTGTCAGATTAAGTCAGTTCCCTTTACACTGCTGTTTGTTCAAGTGATAATAATCCTGCCAAGGTTGGTTTTATTTCCTTTTTTGGTGAAATAAAACTTGGCTGATAGGTCCTGATTGACAGCTGTGTGTGTATATATATCGCAGCCCTGCACCATAATCTCCGATTCATAGATCACAGGAGGAAAAGGAGACTCATCATCCAGCTTTATTTTACGTTCTATGGGGTTTTTCCATTTCTGTTTATATACGTTTTATTTAGGAGTAATGAAACCCTCAGACTGCTTAATGTATAGAAACCTTATCTTGCCTGCTCTTTGTTGAGATGGTCATAAAGACATTGTTTTTAGGAAAAATATTGAAAAATGTCATAATGTTCCTCAAACATTTTGAGTAATGCTGCTAACAAATAAAGGAATGAATAGACACAGATGAAAACCTAACCTCCTTTGTGAAGATAATAAAACTGTCTCTCTCTTTGTCTCAGTGTAATCACAAAAAGAAAACTAAGAGCTTTTCTCCACAACAGAAACCAAACAATGATCAGCAGTTACATAAGCGTGCACAAATACCACAATTTAAAATATATATAATGTGATGTTTAAAAGGTTAAACTTCAACTCATAAATTCCCTTTTCTCATATTTGAATGTCATTGTTTGTTTTCAGTATGTTGTCTTTCTGTGTGTGTGTGTGTGGGGGTGTCTGTGTGTGTTTGTCTGTGTGTGTCTGTGTGTGTCTGTGTGCATTCGGCTAACACAATCGTGTTTGTATTTGACTTAAAGCCAGCCTCCCCCCTGAGCCTCCCCCCGTCGCTTTATTGTTGATGCTGTTGGCCGATCATCTCATGAGATACACACACACAGGCCGGAGTTGGGTTTTTGGCTCCGGCCTGGACACCCATCTCCCCCAACCCAAACAAATCCCTTGAAATCTGCAAGAGAAAACAGACACTCGGGAGCAGCTGCAAAACAGGAAGCCCTTGAGAACAGGACACTCCACCCAAACTGGCCTGAAACAACAGAGGGCGGGGGGGCTGAGGCAGAGAGCAGGGGCTGTCCAGCGAGGGATGAAAAGGGGGGGGGGCATTAAAGCCAAGTGAAAGTTCAAGAAGTCTGTTTATAAGTGAGTGACACCGATGGAGCCTGATCTTATGATCAAAAAGGTAAATTACAAATACAGTATGTCCGGCCCCAGTATGTGTGACCAGTACAGGACTCTGATGGAGACCATGAGAAACATCTTTACTTCCCAATGTGCCCAGACACCTGTCGTAAGTGGAAATGATGGAAAACTATCCACTTGTACCAGCTCCTCAGACATGAATACTTGCTGCAGGTTTCCCTGTCTTCTATCTATTCATAATGATCACTGGTTTGCAGCCCTTCTTATATTGTGTCAGGTTTTCTGTTCTAATAACTGGAAGCAATTGGTTAAAACAATCTAAACAACTAAAGAGTTCCATGTTAACAAGGACAACAGGATGGTAAACCACCTTTTAGTCGATATTCTTCTTCTTCTGAATTTTAAACCTTAAATTCCCTTATAAATTTCAATTCAAGTTGCAATAGTTCTTATATAAGTTGAACCTGGGGCCATCTAATTGGTTATCAAGCATTGGTGAAGATGCTGAGATGAATTTTCAGACAGGTCAAAGTTTCGAAACATAATTAAGTCAAGATATAAGCCAAGAAAACAATCTCCCCATTGAATTGACAATCTCACAGTGAGAATCAACTTGGACAAGTTCCACCAGTCAGTAAATTCCTTTAGAGAAAGTCCTAAAAGCCGTTGACATGGTTTTAGATAAACTACTGAAGTCACGAGTCCAGATTCCTCCACATCAAACCAAACAGAACAGCAACCACACAACTTCAGTAAAAGTTTCAGATAAAAGTATTTTAAATAAAATACCACTGTTTATTCCCAGATTAAGCTTTGGCCCTGGAAACAAAAGGTTGTGGTAATATTGAATCAAATAAGAGTTAAAACCATGAGACTATAATAAGATAATATATAACAGATGTATGTCCTAAGCTTTAAGGAGTGAGAGCCATCACATAAACATGCTTTAATTCAAATGTATAAATTCAGAGTGAGAAGTCGCTTAAAAGCAAAAGCAGAACCAAATGGGACTTTCACTGCATATCTCCAGCAATGACGTCATGATATCACAATGATTGCATAATGCCTGTGAGTCTGATCCTATAACTGTTACAACTGTGAAAGGGATTTAAGCATTGAGCGGGAAGTTTCCCCCCAAAATGTTCCAGTGTGCTGCGGACACTGTGAGAATGCATAACTCTGTCTCTGAGCTGTATGCAGCTATTCCAGCCACTGTCCCCACAGGATGCAACTGTTTAATTGCTTTTTTTGGAAGTTGTGGTAAAAAAATGATTATTCAATTCAAGGGGTCTCTGCAGCGCTTTGGGGGGCGTGTGTGTGCTGCATTGATGCTCCGAGGTGCTCAGAAAATCACAAGTTATGGCTTTTGGGGATAAAAGGGGGCGTGAGGAGCGGGGGGGGGAGGGGGGGGGGAGTGAGGAGGCATTTCTCACAGTGTGGCTGTGAGAGTAGATGGCGCAAGACGGAGCCAGGGAGCCAGAGGAGTGCAGGAGGAGACAGTGGAAGCGTGGGTCGGCCCCTGGGACATGTACTGAGTGGATGTGGAATGACAGCACAAGCCCAATTAGTCTTGGAAGCCGGGGCTGCTACAGGGAGGTCGGTGCAAGTGATCAAGCCATTCATGCATCCAAGCACTCGGCCTCAGGCAGTCTGCGCCGACAGCCTGGGTAAAGTTACCCTGTCCCTGCTTCTGCTGGACTCCTGATCGCTCTCCTGCTGCTGCTTCCCCTCTTCCTTCCTTCCTTCCTTCCCTCGCCCCCTTCCCCTGAAATGTGTTGCCTCACCCACTTTCACGCTAATCCTCAGTTGCTCTCTTCTTTTCCCACACATCCACATGCACTAGCACACTCTCTCTCTCTCTTTTAAGGACTTGGAAACCCCAAGTCCATGCCTCCGTAAGCAGAAGCACCACTCCCTCCGCCCTCTACACCCTCCCACTGGTTTCCCATCCCCGGAGTGCGAGTATTACCTCATCCCACTCGGAGGCAAAGGAAGGCATGCGCTCCATGGACGGCCGCCCCGAGCTGCAATTAGACACCGACCCACTGCGGCTGGCCAGAACTCCATCCTCTTCTCCGAGCGGGGACGCCAACAAGTCCGAGTCTGACTTGGACAAGCTCCGAATCAGCCCCAGGTCGGCAGGTCTGAGTTTGACCGACTCCCTTCTCGAGTCCTTGATGTCAGCCTTTGGATTTTGGATCAACTTGGCAGGATTAGCATTCAGCGTGCTCTGTGCCATAGTTTTTTGGAGCTGCCAAGTCCAGACTTTGGGGGGGGTCTTCAGTATCCTGCAGCACTCTGACTTGTTTGGTTAAATCCAAAGATTGATTGAGGGTCTTTTGTTGAGCTTTGAAAACTTCTGCTGGAAGAAAGCCAATCAATGGTGGAGCTAGAAAAACATAGAATGATAACAAAATATAAGTTCTGAAAACTCATGCTCTTGTTTGCAGGGAGAGGGAGCATACACTAAGTGAGAGACTTGTTGTGCGGTCATCGAGGTCCACCCACTACTCGTATCCTGTTGCCCTCCTCTCAGTGAGGCCCCATCCTCTGGGGTGTGACTTTTCTCTTTTGACTCTCCTACACTTACTTTTCTCCTTAGTGCAGCATGGAATTCCAATAAGGGAATATCCCCAGGGGAACCTCAAATAGGACACCAGGATTAAATGAAGTAGGAAGCAGGGAAGCATCTACATGAGATGAAACCGCTCAGAAACTCACAAGTGCATGAAATCTGTAGTACTTTAAGACAAAGCCTTATGTCTGACTCAATCAAGTGGAATCAACAAAATCTCCGCTGCCTCCTCTTACCTGCAGACTCATTTAGACCCCGGCTCCTTCCCGGCTCCGTGTGCTCGGGTCCATCCTGTTCTGAGGTTGTCTCCAGACTCTTTGGGCGGGTCAGCTCTATCCCATGGTGAGGATCTGGGGACGGGAGGATCCCAAAGCCTGGCCTTATTCAGACTGACAGCTGGGGTAATCAGGTTACTGAAGCACTGGGTGGCTGCTCCATTTATTCCCAGACAGGAGAGAGGGGATTCCTCCTTGTTGCTGTCTGAGGGGGGGGCGTGTGCAGGAGACCGGGGGTTACTGGGTTGAGCTGTGTTTTGTTGTCTCAGGGCAGACATGGTGTGGATGGCACTTCACGTGTCTGTTGAGCAAGCGCTCTATCAACTCTGTCTTGAGATCTGAAATGATCTTAACCCCAGACTTTACCGATGGCCTGGAGCCTTTAGTTGACGTCCCTCTTGGATGCGTCATCCATTTTCCTTCTGAAGATCCTGCCTGAGCAGAAGATTCATCTCTTATAGTCTCTCATGCAGATGTGTTATCATCACAAATCCAGTCAAGGCTAAAGTGGTGACACTTCACGGTGGCGAAACATTGCTTGTGATGCCAAAGTCATTCGAGCACATTGATTTTCTCCACTTTTCCGAGATAAATTTGAATGATATCATTTGCCAAGCCATCAGTGCTATTAAGTGTTTCTACTGAGTTCTCTTTTACTTGGGTTATATAAGAGATATACGAACCTCCTGGGATCTGCTGAGGTTTGGGGAAGATGGGGAAGTGTTGATGATACGGGAGGAATGCAGAAAAGATTCTCAAACACTTTATGCTATTCACGGCTCTTGTCAAAGGGGGGTCGGGCGCTGACAAAAGGATCTCTTGTGAGACATCCTTGGTATTCACAGGCAACCGTGGCCCCGCACAGCGCGTCTCCGTGCCCTCAATCAGCCGAGCTCCCTGCACGCTCACCTCTTCCCTATGGGCAGCGCTGGTGTGTGCACGACAGAGAAGATAACATCCCTTCCCTCGCCAAGGAGGGTTCACACGCGGGAGCTGCTTGGCTGGCAACGACAAAAAAGCCACGACTAATGGAGCGTGTGTACGTTTGCACAGCCAGTGATCGCTGTGACTGT
Source organism: Pseudopleuronectes americanus (assembly GCA_038501795.1). NCBI lineage: Eukaryota > Metazoa > Chordata > Actinopteri > Pleuronectiformes > Pleuronectidae > Pseudopleuronectes > Pseudopleuronectes americanus. The sequence continues at coordinate 22,663,993 of CM076717.1, read as the reverse complement.
GATGGGGATGAAACGGGTTAGAGATATCCACGTCTTCCGTGACATTTTAAACAACAGAGGCTGCGCATTTTCAACATGTTTCCAGATAATGATGTCTTCACGGCATATTAGAGAGCGACTAAAATAAAACATGCATCCCCCTTCCTTCAGCTGGCTGGCTGCCGAGCCTCGGGCGAGAGACAGTAGTGACTCATGAACACTTGTCTCTAACAAAGACATGCACACTGTGCAAGTCACAGGGAGGCTGCGCGCACAGGGCTGCAGTGTTTTCATACACAGTGTTTTCACATCCCTACAAATGTGTCTGAGTTGTGTGCTCGCTAAATTGTTTGAGCCTTTTTAAGGATTCTTGTGTGTGTGTCTGTGATGTTCTTCACTCAACGTGTCCCCAGGTCCACAATTGACATTTTTTAATAACACTGCGCAACTTCTAACACCACTTCCTCTCACAGCTCAACCCAATTAATCAACATCCCTCTCTGCAATGTGGTGCCCTGCAGTTCCCACCTGATGAGCCGGCATTATGCAAGAATGAGACCACTGGGTAAAGATCTAATAAAGTTAATCAACCAAGGGAAATTACCTTGAGATAGGTGTTTCTGGCTTCAACCTGATCTGACAATTACCACACAACTCCTGGAGTCTACAGACTGGAATGGCTGTCGGATCGTTTCATGTGCTCTGAGATCCCATTGCACTGTGTTGGTCCTGGTGCTCCTTCGAGTCTGAGAGGACATTAACCCACACAGCGATGCCCTCATTCGAGCCTTTGAGTTCATCTGTTCCCAGAGGCGGCGGCGATGCGAATCATCCGATGTATCAATTTCAGAGCCTTGAAATGTGAGAATTTATAATGTTCAAGCGGAAAAAATCCAAAGTAATAGTCATGCAGAAGATTAAGTTGTGTTTTGAGGCTAATTTCAGGCCAACAGTGGATATTTTTAGATTTAGCTCCAAAAAAAATTGTTATCCCGGCAGTAAAAAGAGATATTATTTCTATCAGATTGGAAGCTATTGATCACAGGTGTCTCTTTGAACATCGCTTCATTCTATAAGAAAGTTGAGAAGAAAGTTAAGGGGTTGAAATAAGTCTCTTGAGCAGGGACAGCAGCAGATCTGCCTGCTGTTAGCCGAGGATGCTTGAAGACGCAACTCCTGTGAAAGCTTCCCAGCAGACACGGACGGAGCCGACCTCTCTGCAGGGAAACGCGAGGGCGAGCGTGCACGGCTGAGTGAAGCTGTAGCGCTGGATATCCATCAGGGCTGGAGAGGGGGAGAGGGGAAGTGACAGTGGAGGAGTTGGTGGCTCGTAATCTCACTTGGGGTTTGCACCAAATTAGCTCTCACCAATATCTGTAGGTTATTGGGAATTTGACATGGGGTCACTACTGGTGCAGAGGGGTATGATTGTATTTTTTTCGGCAGACCAGCATCATTTCTGTCAGTCTGCGGCTTCCAGTGAAATGTCTTGCCAAGCACTGCAAAAGTCTTGGCACATATTTATGCTCCCCCGCTGAGTATGACTTGTTACTTTTGCGATCCCTCTATTTAGCGCCATCATGAGGTGAAGCGTTTTCATTTGTTTGATGGAAACTACTTTGCAAAACCACTGGCTTTCCCATCGGCCTCCAGTTGCTCCAGTCAGGAACATTTCCTTTCAGCCAAATTCTCCCTAATATTAATGAATAAGTGTTTCTCCCCCTTTTTGTGTGTAACGGAGCTGATCATCAAGTATTTAGCTTCCTTTAGTTCTTAGTCCAGAGGTCAAGTGAGTTTTGTCAGGTCATTTCTGTTCCTTTAACCTTTTATCTTTATTTTCCAAATCCATCTGTATTCCCTCATGCATTTCAGCTCAGTTTATTCCACCTGTAGAAGTTGTAATTCCCCCATGAAGGGGAAACGATAGAACTCTTACTTGAAACAAAATGGCCATGGCAGCTTTGTTGAGCAGGATCTTTATCACAAAAGACAGTTTTCTACAACGAGGAGGCTTTAGCAGGCGGACACCTCAACCTCTACCTGCAGGAGCAGTCACATGTGAAGGTTTGTGGATAAACAGGCTGTGATCTGAATCTGAGGGTTTGAAAAGAGGTGATAGTCAGTAGATGCCTTCCAACAAGATGCTTTGTATATTTGACACGTGTTAAAATTCATAAAAAAAGGGAGCAGTGGGGCACTCTAGTAATGTTGCTGTTAAATCTCGGTTATCGGAGGAATATAATACGTCTTTTTCAAAATCTTTATTTTTTTGGTTTTCTTGTGTGATAAAGGAACTCTCATTCTTTTCTCTCACGCTGGCTGCATCGTGTTCCACAACATCTGCTGCCGGCCACATAAGGATGAAGATAAACTCAACAGATAAAATCAGTACGCTGGAAAGATCAGAATCAAAAGTGCAGCGTGGAAACTGAACTGTGGTTCCTTCGTTTATGTGTGCACATGTGTGTTTGTGTGCATGCAGGGGGTAACTGTTTGTGTTGGGCGCCGGCGCTTCCTGTGTTGGGTGGACGCTCTCTGTGGGGCTCTCAGTGAAAACAATGGCATAGCTCCATGTTTCTGATTTTCCCATTGTGTGGTGGACGGATTTAACACATTCCTTTTTTTAGTTTTCTTTTTTACTGCAGTTGGCCCAGAATTGCAAAAAATGTCGAGTTCAATATAATAACACCAAGACACCACCACATGAAAAGAAATGTGCATGAAGGAGGGAGACATTTAAATCCAGAGGACAAAGGGAATAAGTGAGGATGCAGAGGAGGAGAGGAGGGAAGGTAGCACCGGGACGAGGAGGCAATTAATCCACCGATAATGCTGATGGTTCACAGCCGGGTCACTTTCAGCACAGCACCTCCATAACAGCCGCCCTTGACAAGCGCCATATCCAGAGAGTCCTGGTCATCTCTGTTTTAATGATAGCAATGATATCGGCGGCCGTGAATCAATCAGACATGCTCAATATATTCAGCCGAGGGTCGGAACCTTTACTCCCGGAGGCGATGGCGGAAGACGATCCACTTTCATGATGTGATGGTTTATGTGGCCCTTCTGAAGGAAAACAGTTAAAAGGAAAATCCAGCGTTTGCACAGATTCCAGGTACAAAATACGTTATGTAACTTTCACTATTGCAAAGAACCCACTGTCCGTTATGTGCCAACATTTACTGCTGCGGCTAAATCTGCCTTCTTCTTTAGTCACGTAGCCAAAAGCTTTTAGCCTTTTTAACTTTAGGACGTCAACGAATTTTAGAGACTGTAAGAATCTTTTCCCTTTTTAAAAATACACTCTGCCCTTAACTCTATATGGAGAACATTTTTAGAAGCAATTCGACTTGTTGCTGGAGTAAAAGGAAAGACAGCACTCTGGTGTTCTGTCCGAGCCCGACTGCTGTACGACTACATCACATTTAAAAGGTGACGTCACAGGAGATCTTTGTTCTGACCTGGATTCACCCGATCGCTCTGTTTTTTTATCTCTGTGCGAAGAGGATCCATTGGTTTATGTGTTTTTTATTTCATGAGGATTAAGCTAAAACTATTGAGCAGATTTCCATGAAAATTTATGGAAGGATGGGAAATGGCGGAAGATTATTTGGGACATTTTCACTAATTTGTCTGGGAATGATTCATGGATTTTTTTTTATGAAAAAAGGAATCAGGCGTATGTAGAAGGCTGATATCTATGAGTGTGTGAAATTCGGCGGGGCTTGATTGGATTAATTGGAACTGTTGGACCTTGGGGGCTGATGGTTATCACTGTTGCCTCACATCAAGAAGAATCCCTGTTCAGCCCTTTCTGTGTGCAGTTTGCATGTTTTTCTCGTGTCTGCACTGGTTTTTTCTCTGCCTAATCTGGCTTCCTCCCACAGTCCAAATACACACAGATTGGGGATTTGCTTATTGGAGACTCTTAATTAACCTTAAGTGTGAATGGTAGTTTGTTTTCAGTAGGTTGGCGTTGTGATGGGCTGGCCCTGTTCAGGTTGAACACACCGTATAAACTCTAATGTCAGTAAGAAGTCAATGATTTCTCATAAAATCAATTTAGAGTTCCAGAGAATGTTTTGGTTTTGTTTTAATCCCTTGAAGATTTCGATAGCAGAAAGCTGACTAACTAAAACATGTGACAAAAATAAGAAGGAGGCAGAAAATGTACAAAAGCAAACAGGAGGAAGCTGTCAGTGTATGAGCTGATAAAGACGAGCAGGTTCTGCTCATTTTTAACAAGAGCTGAGTCCTTGTATTAAACACCATCACATGCAAGAATGAGATGGAAACAGATGATGGGTTTTTCAATTCCACGTCGGGCACTTATTGACTGGCAGACGAGAATAACAGAGAGTTCTGTGGAGGAGATAAGCAGAGAGGCGGGTGATTGCTACGTTTTTTTCTCGGTAGAAACAATTTGGGATGGAGTTGGGATTTGTGTAACTTCTCTGTCTTTTTCTGGGCAATCTTCAACGATCATTACAGATAAAACTGCAAATTGTCCACCTTCATTCTGGATTCATCAGGTTCTGAAAAGAGTTGGACTGAGCGGTGTTTGGATTGTGCATGAAGGAAGGAAAGAGAAAGCAGGAGGTGTGAGGCTCCATCTTTATTTGACAACGTGTCTTATTCTGTTGAATCTCACATCGTAATGTTGCCCAGGAAAAGGTGCAGTGTCAGCAAGTAGACTCAATAATGAAGAAGAAGAAATTAGCATGTTCTCTTGGGCTATAATGAGTTTTACTTGGTTGGTACCTCTGAGGTCTGGGCCCCCAGGCAATCATCTGCTTAGCCCACCCAGTTGCAACGCCCCTGTGTACTGGCAAAGTTGTGCCGAAAAAATATACCAAACATTGGCAGGGTAAACACTTCTAATGTGGTGTATTAAAGCAAAGTCTAAATCACTAAAAACAGACTCCTAAAGGATTAACACAACAGGTTCATGACAATCGAAAAATATACAGTTCGGAGGGTAAATAGACATTTTCAGGTATAAGTGTACAATATAAATACTCATTGTGGGTGGGAGAATGACGAATACAAGTAAAGTAACAGACACGGGGGTGTGTGTGTGTTTGTGTGTAAAAAGTCACTGCACGCCTCTGGTGCATGTGCGGTTGTGTAGCAGTGGTGAGTGTTTAGTGCGTGGTGGGAGTCAGTGATGCACTCTGCTGCAGGACACACAAAGTTCAGTCCATGTGGAGCAGTTTCCTTTACTCTGCTGCTCAGATAATTTTGTTAGTGGAACCAGGAATTTACAGTTTTTTTTATAGGCCTCATAATGACTCATGCTAGATTTAAAAGGGTATTTCTGGGCTTAAGTGGCTCAGCAGTTGTAAAGGAGTCGTATTTAATTTACCAGAACGACGTGTTAACCTTCAAGGAGAAACTGTGTGTAGTGAGAAAACAAAACTGGGTCAGAGCATGATAATAATCCAGTGCAGATTAGCAAAGACAAACTAGGAAGGTGAAACAGGAGAGACGGTGCATCAGTTACAGGACGGGCAGGAATCTGCAACCACTATCATATGCATGTGTGGATAAGAACCATATGTCTGAGGTGATGAGGACCCTGATGAAAAATTCAAGTCTGAGTCCTTTACTCTGAGGTGAGGTTACATAAAACATTTATGGAGTCAAGTTATTCCAAATTTAGACTTGGAGAGAATTTGGGGGGGGGGAGAGAAAAAGAGAGGATATACACGAGAGGAGAACATCACTTTCTGTTCCCACTTAGATTGTATAAAATTGAGATCACCCTTCAAAGTAAAATGCTTTTTGATGGATTTTAATTTCTTTTATTTCTGCAATATTCATGGAAAATGTCACATAAATTCATTGGTGATTTGTGGCCTCATATTATGAAACTGCTGCTTATGACTATTATAATAATAAGGATAATGGATGATGTTATGGTAATGAGCCTGTTATTGATTCTATTTCCCTTGTTCTTTCATTCTGGTGCTTGATTAAAACACTTTAAGCCTAATTTCTTGTATATATTAATCAAATGCATATTGTTGTGATATCATATTGTATTTCTGAATTGTATTATTATCATTAAACAGATCATATTTGAATGATTCTTTAAAAAACTATAAATGATATTGACTGGACAAAACAATTTGAAATAATCTCCCCCTCAAGGTTTATTCAGTCGCTGATCTCGAGCTCTGGATTAACGATCTTCACCAGCGGAAGGATTTTATCCAGTTGTGCTCGTTTTTCAGAAACTCAAATTTGCATTTTCATTCCTTCTCTTAACTTCTCAGTTGAGCCACAGAAACCTGCAGAGGACGACGCTGGGATGTGGAAGAAGAACCAGGACGACCGCTGCTGCCTCTGAACTCCAGAATTTCCTGGAAACCTACAGGTGTTTTAAGTAACTAAAACTAATATATTATTTTGGTGTAAATCCTCAAGACTTGATTTAAAACATGACAGAATTAAATTGATCACTTCTAGTTAAATAACTTTTATGAATATTGACCAGTTGCAGGTAGAATTTCTCTTTACTCTATCCTTTAGTAAATATGAGACCTTCCTTCCATACTGCCACAAACTGAATTTTAGTAACATACAGAATAAAAGTAGTTTTAAAATCCATGAAAGTTTAATGTAACACAAAAAGCCTTAAATCGTATTTCACTCCAGCAGCTTGTAACCGACTGTGCCAGTAAATAGTTGTGTAAATCCTTTCGCCCGTCCTTTTGACTTTTATGAAACTCGGCCGTGCAAATGCAAAACGCTTTGGATGCAAATGCTGACAGATGAATATTTAACACGGTTATTTATAAAACATGGCCCTTGCACAAAACTGGGCGGAGGAGCAGGTGAAGGAGAATCACTGTCAGTGTCCGCAGAGCGTACAGCTGGCCGGTGGCAGGACGCCACGGGGCCGGCCACCGGCCATTTGTACTTAAATAGGACGGCCTCACAATGTTAATGCACGCTCGGAACGTTCACCCGGTGGCAGCGAGTGACGAACCCTCTACCGTCACATTCAGACCTTCAGCTGCATCGTGACGCACGGGCCCTTTGTCGTGATTGAACCTCGCACCAAGGCGTCGTGAAGCTAACTACTCATCATCCCAGCATCGTGCCGGCAGTAAATCAATCCTGGGGGGGGGGAGAGTAGGAATAATAACTCCCATCGCTCTTCCCGGCTGAATAAAAGGCCCAACTAATCAAATTAGCCTTGATTAAACCAGATTAGATGCCATTTGTTTGCTAACTGGGCAACGGCTCTGCATCTCAGTGGGACAGAATAATTAATTTGTGCTGTAGAGTAAAGACCTGGAGGTGAGACAGTCACAGACTTTAAGTCAAACAAAATACTTTTATAAATGTGAAGATGAGTCTTTCGACGTCTCCAGATGTGATTCACTGTAAGCTTTGCTCCGTTTCTATGGATACGGTGGTGTAGGACATCTGTATCCGAGCCCCTGCTGGCCAACACCACCCTTTGAAACATGCACATTTAAGACTGTCTCCCCGAGGCCAAGGAAAATGGATATTGATCTGGAGCCATGACTAAATGGATTAAATTACAGAGCAGTGTAGCAGGGGCACCTCTTGCAGGGAGGAGGAGCGGCGGTAGAACATAGATGGAGGGTAGAGAGACAGAAGGGAGGAGGAAAGGGAGAGATAGGAGGTATTGAAAAAGTCCAACTAAAACTCTTTGCCTTGCAAACGGCTCGCTCTTCATTCTTTGGATCAATAGTCCATCCTGCAGCACTGTGCGTTCATCCCCCAGCATGCACTGCTCCCGAGCATCCTCCTGGTCTTCACGCTGTCACGGGCCAATTCGCTTCAGAGGAATCGCCAGTCGGGGGATTATCATTTTTCATTCAACCAAGGCTGTTGAGTGGTAAGAGTGCCAAATGCATGCTGGGAGCAATGGACGATGCATCATCAGGAACACACAACCCCAAAACGATCCATCAGAGACGAACACATCAGGGCGGATCTAGCCGGTTGTCAATCGTGGGTCAAACCTGTTCTGTTTGAGCAGATAATGAATCGGCCTTAAGCCTCTCTGCTCCTCGGCCTTGTTGACTGGTCTGGGGGCAGCAGTGCAGAGAAAAGCTTTCCAAACCTCTGAGCCTCTGAGTGTTGAATTTCTGAACATTAATGCGTTCACTCGTCTGACAGGAATATCAAGGAGGTGAACACGAAGTTAAGAGAGAGAATGAGTCAAGTCAATTTCAAGGGAACAAATTCCTTCAACTAGAATGGGCCTCGGTAGAGCACGTACCTCCACCGAGACCCAAGAGTCGACTTCCATTCAGTCAGACTGCACCAAACTCTCCCCTCATAGAAATCAGTCAAGGAAGTATGACATTTTCCATCAGAGTTATTCTCTGGGACATTGGTGAAATAGTACAGAAAAAGCCCTTTTTGCAATATTAACAAAAGTTATAAGAAATGTTCTTTTTCGAGATCAACCCTCAATTTTGTTTGTCTTGACCCGTGTCCCATCCTTCCACCAAGTTACAAGGAAACCTGTGAGTAACTGTGCTGACAAACAAAAACAACAAACAAATCCTGCTTTAAGACACTGCACTCTGAACTCTCTCTGATCTTTTGAATGCAAATGTCCAGACCATCTCCAAAACTTTTCCTGCAAGCACGCAGAGTAAAATCTCTGGAGGAATGTCCAGGTGAGCCCCTGTGAGAATTCATCGGGATAATCTCCAGATCAGTCATTTCTAACACGCGACCCTTTAAACACGGTAACAACTAAAAGAAAACCAATATCTCAGGATTCAAAAGGTGTCAATGACAAAGACGATGAGATTCAAGAGCTTTATGGGGATTAGGACAGAAGCTGTTGTCGATAAACTGACGATTTCCACTTCAATAACTGCATATATCTGCCCATCCAGATACCACCATCATATTATAGACCCAGAATTATAAACAGCTCACTACAGCTCTACAGCGACTCAGTTTTCCTACTTTAACTTGGTTTGGATCATTTTGTTTTTGATCGGAGAGGAAACCATGTGATTCACCTGAGACACATGTACGATTCCGTGCAAGGAAAATAACTCTAAGGCCTTTAGATGTTTTGATTCTCATCCTGCATGCAGATCCGTCTGATCATGTCCCCAACTTATCCTGCAGCATGAAACAACGACCCCCAAACACGCAGCCCTGAGTCTTAAAGAACTGTCTTCAGTGCTGGAAACAGATGGCTGCACGGCCCCCACAGAGCCCGGTACTCAGCATCGTGGTGTCAGTCTGGGATTACATGAAGAGACAGACGACACTGACACAGACGAACTCCACAGAGGTCTCCAAAGAAACTTGGAACAACATGAAAAGCTGTGCACAAGTGAACGGAGGATAATTGGCGTTTCGAAGGTAAAGGGAGGTCACACGGTCTGTTGATCTGATTTTAATACTTTCTTTTTAACTTATGAAACACTGAGAATCTTACATCCATACATGTTGGCAGCTATTTGCTGATAAGATATAAATAGACAGTCACTAAAGATGGATGACGCGTCTCCACTTCCTCCCACTATCCAGAAATGAAGCTAAAATATCCCAGATACAAAACCCAGACTTTTGCGGCAATGAAGTCCGTTGGAGGCAGAGTCTGCACAGTTCAACCAATCAGGAGTCAGTCTCAGCTGTCAATCATGAGGTGTCACTATGTTTTTTAGCATCAAATAACAAATTAAAACCAAACTTACCAGAAACGTGAACCCTTGAACATAAATCAGTGTTATAAGAACTACTTAGCATAACAGGTACCATCTTTGAGAAAAATGTACTTTATGTTTACTTTTCAGTTTGACCCTTGTCCCATCCACTGACCTGGAGGAGAGCAGCAGGAGCCAGGAGGTGACAATCGAAAAATACTCTGGCTTCACTTTTATTGTGTTGGCCATCTTTAAATACAGTCTGTCGTTAGTGTATAGACAGTTACGTGTTTCTGCTTGTATTTATACATGAAACTACTACTGTATCTCAATGGGACCAACCAGGTTAAATAACAGTTGGAAAAAACTATAAAGAAAAGACATTTAAAAGTAAAGACATTAACAGATTTTTATAAAATGGGTTGTGAAAATGTATAGTGAGTAAGAGTCTTCACAAAACAGTCTGACACTGAAATCCCAGATAAATAGTCTAACTTATCTGGTCTCATCCAATTCTATTGAAAGAACCTTATTACTTGGTTTGTGGGCTGTTCCTTTTTCTTGAAATCAATATTTATATATTTTAAAGTGCAGATCATAGTAATAACACCATTGGGAGAATGTGATCTCCTCCAAAAGGTTGCTCTTCTTGAAACAGTTGGGGAAAACAATAGGTTTTACCTCCTATGACCTTAATTATAACATATTTGTCAGCCCCCCCCACACACACACACACACACTCCACTTCGTTCCCCTCGGGGCAGCGCTCCACGTCACATGGAGATTGAATATTCATAAAGCCCCTCTGAGTTCCTACGACACACTGGTATCTTCCGAACATGTGCATAAGATGTGCATTAAAATTCTGTTATTCTGGTCCCGGTGATGTGCAGAGTGGAGCTTTATGGGACAGTTAATGGAGAGAGAGCGGCCATCAGATTCCCTGTAATGCACCAAAGTCTCTCTGAAGATTACAATCTACAACATGCATGACTGACAGATACCTGAAGTTTATCTGATGTGGTGCAGGGAGCTGCATCAGCTCGGCTCTTCTCTGCAGCTCCCTCCCTCCGGTTCTGCAACTATATAAATTGGCAAACACAACGTGAAGCATATGGCTGCTGCACCCAACACGTTTGTTATTCTTCTTATACGTGGCCTAGAGATTTCTTAAACCATAAAGCCACAAAAAATGTCCTCTGGGGTTGTGAGATACAAAGAAACTTGACAGTGCATGGAAGCACATAACCACACATCATTCCACTGTCCTGGGTTGTAATCTGCAGAGCAGCGCGACTCTCTAGCGCCATCTGTTGAGACGTTTTCCTAATCATCACACAAGGCAGATGTTTGGAGGTGGATGCAGAAGTTTATGATCCAGCTCCAGGAGAGAAACAGTTAATTATTTCAAGGCACCGCTCAACACAAATGTCAGCTGAGATAGAGGTTCTTACGTAACAGCTGTAATTCCTCCACATCACGCCTGGCCGAATGAGCTAATGAGGGTCCAGCATCCATCTGTGTTATCCGCCTGTAACGTCCCCGGCTGCGGTGAAGGGGGGGAGAGAGATGCTGAAAGGCTCCAGCCTGTCCAGATCGCCAGGCTGTCACCGGGCGAACGTGCTCGACAAACACATTCACACCTTTAAGCCGACAGAACATGTCAGATTCACTTAGGAAGACGCCAAGTGGCAGAGTGGGGGTTCACACAGGAGGTATTTCTACTGTCCACAGTCAGTGATGACCTCAAATCACTAAATTTAGGAAGCTTGAATTCAGCAACTCTGATTAAAAGGCAGGAAGAGACATTTTCTTCTGTATACATACTTCAAGTATTGATACACCTCAATTTATGAACGTTGGCTATACTGATAAAATTGAGATATGGTGAATAATCATCAAAATGTTTCATAAATCAAGGAAATAAATCCTCTGCACTCTCCTATTAGTTTTGCTTTACTTTAGGACATTTTACCCGATTAAGAGTATGTTTTGTGCCGTCACAATTTGAAATACGATGGCTTGAAATTAGCCTGAAACTGAAAACCTCCTTGTGAGGAGCTGTTAAAAGATTTAAAACTACACTGAAAGAAAAAAAAAGAACCCAACATCTGATTTATGAAGCAGCATTTAAATGCACCAGATCTTTTGTTGGATCCGCACCAAATTGCACACACACATTTAAATATCAGTCCTGTAAATATGTCCCACCAAGATCCATGAGTTATTCCCAGGGAAAACTGAAGAAAATATAAATGTCCAGGTCACGTTTAGGAAAGATAACAATCTTCCGGGAGCCTAACCAAAATTTTATGAATTCTTTCTTGTCCCATGTTCCATTGTTCAACCAAGTTTGGTGGAAATATGTTTGGTACTTTTTGTATAATCCTGCTGAAAAACCTTTATATAAAAAGTAAAATACGCAGGTTTGAAATCACTGTTTTATTTCTCGATGCAATGAAATACAACACAAACATGTAAAAACCTAAAACAAAGCAAAAAGACAAATAAAAAATTGTATCAAAAACGCAGCGTAGCAGAGTGACAGGAGGTCGATTGGTCTTGATACTAACACGGGGGGGCGATGTTTTATTAAAGTACATTTTTTAAAAAGGGGATGTGGAATTATCTCTAATGAGGTGCATATTAATAAATACCACGATTCAAGCAGAAAAATAAAGTAATTATACAAAAAACGAATAATTACTTCAGGGACTTCAGCTCCGAAGGCTGGAGAAAAAGGACATTTGAAAAATTAAAAAGTCGTCTCGACAAAAAACCCAAAATGTTAAACCAAGTGTCCTCGCTAGGCCGCGCGTCTGTTCGGGGAAACAAAGAACGGAGGAGATCCACTCGCTCTTATCTGTCCGGGCGCATCATGCCCGGCCTGACTGGCATCATCATCGGTCGGGGGTGACGCATCATGTGAGGTGGTCCTGGCATCATCTGCATGGGTCCTCCCATCGGCGGCCTCATGCCTCCTGGAAGTGACAAGGAGCAACCACAACTCTTAATTAGATCCGAAGTGTGAAATGATTTACAAGTTTATTTAGTGTGACAGTAAAAGAAGCACATGGAAACATCTTCCTCTTTTTGCTTTCCTTAACACATGAAAACTCACATTTGTTTGGCCAAAGTTTAAAGTGACTTACTTTGATTATGGATTAATTTGTCAATTGTTTCGAAAAGTTTATTATGTTGATATATTATAAAAATCTTGGGGGAAGGTCAAAAGAGCAAACAACAGCACAACGTTTAATTTACCTCTCTGGTTTTATTTTTTATTTTTTTTAACTGAAAACCTTCATATTTTGAGAATCAGGGACTAGAAGTAATCCCTTATCAAAATGTTTCTGCAATTATTTCATATCATTTTAATTTAATTTCATATCCTGGTATATGGTGCTGTAGTATTTCTCTCACAAAACCAAACATATCAGAAGTCACCACTTCAGCAGCTGATTATAATTTGTCATGAATAAATCTCTAAACATTTCTCAGAGGAAGAAGAAGCTGGTCGTACCTGGTCCTCCAGGCATCATCCCGTGTGGTGGAGGCCCCATCATGGGCATCATAGGAGGACCTCCCATAGGGGGCGTGGGCAGCATGCCTGGGCGTGGAGGGCCACCTAATACAAGACAACAAATGTTAGTGCTCAGTCGATGCTCAGACAATGTAGTAAGTACCTGAATTAGATCAGATTCACATAGGATCTAATTGTCATCCCAGTGAATTGCATTCTGAATTGTCCTCTCAGACTATGTGATTGTAGCAGTTGTGATATTGGCTGTGACTCAGGCTCGATACACAAGTTGTGTACGGCTCCGCAAATTAAACCAGGGCCCTGCTCCCCCCACATGACAAAGCTAGTGTCAATGTTTACAGCTTGGATGAGAGGATGAAGCAGAACCCTCCTTCGGGTCGTAAAAAGGAAAAGAGCACACAATGAAAGAGAATCCGTGAAACAGCGATCAGGTAAACGTGTGTTCGCTTCTCTCTGTGTTTGATGTCAGCAAGTAATTTAAGTCCTGTTGCAACAGATCTGTCTGTGCTGAGGCGTTTTCAGCTGCTCCAACAAATCAAACACAATAAACCTTTGTGTGGCACCATCAAAGTTACAGAGCTGAGCTGCAAGTGGTTGGCAAGCTACACAAATACAGACCCAGGAGACACACTGCCTAGCTTGATTAGAGAGACGCTAACGTTACTGTTTTGTCTTATTTGTGTAAACTTAATTTTAATGGAATGGAATCACGAAATACAGTGTTATTAAAAGTTATGTTCCACAATCCAGACTCGTTAGGTTTTATTTTACAACCAGGCTGTAGAATGAAAATAATTTCCACTATACCCAGTGGTTTGAAAGCTTAATTCAATGAATTAAACTATAAAACTAATAGGATCTGTGCTACAGTAAATTAAATTAATTCAGAAGTTGAAGACAATATGCTGACTCACCTGGAGGAGGAGGGCCACCAGGAAACGGCGTGGGGGGAATCTTTCCTTGTTGAAACGCAGCCGCTGTTGGAGGAAAATAAAATAAACATTAGAATGTTATATTTCATGTACAACACACACTTTTCCTATTTGTGCTTTGGTCGTTAGGAATTAAATTCTCCCTCTTTGGTGCTCAAACAACACATTGTGAAGATGGGCTCTGTAATGAGGTCAAAAATTGTGTGTGTGGTTAAAACTCTGCATACTGTCCACTATGATATTGAGTTTGTATATTTACAACACCGATGAGAAGAAACAATATTTAGCATGATGTAAAAGTGTGTGGGTGTTTTGAGTATTTACACATAAGAAAATGTCATATAGAGATTATGGGTGGCAGCAATGAGACTTGAAATTTAGATTAATCAAACTGGCTTTGCAGCTCTTACGTGGATTAGTTTTTGTAATCTCAGAGGGGGCCCCCCCAAATAAAACAGTGTGCTCAGTACACTGTTAAAGCATGGAGTTTGGATACCCCACACACATGCATACAAGTATGGCTTGAGTGGGCTGTGAAACGAGATTAACTCCAACATGAAATTTATAGTCTACATCTAAACATAGCACTAAATATGGAAAGGGCAGCAAGATGAGCTGTGCTTAGAGGAGGCGTGCGGATAGGACTACAGGAATCAGCAGTAATATGTGTTACTGCCACTAGAGGTCACTTTCATATTAAGATTGTCTTGCAGCCCCTATGAGCTCAGCATCGCAAATGATCGACTGCATGAAAACTCATTTAAAAAGGCCCTAAAGATTCCCTCCAAGTTTTGTGTTTTAACCTCAACAAAACATTTTAGGCACCTTGGCTATTTAGAATATTGTCCCCAATAGATTTTTCCTGGAGAACAGATTTATCTTCTGGATGAGCAAACACCTTAGATTCACTCGGATAACGGAGACAATTGTTTTCTTACTTGTTTTATCGATTAGACTCTGGGCCTGCTCCTCCATCCACTTCTGGTAATAATCTTTGACATTTTCTTTGTGTTTTCGCCCACTGCAGTGGGTTTTCCTCACCGATGGCTGGAGGGGAAACGGAAAACACATTAATGGCTTTTTAACCTCAGGAGAACACTGCAAAATGATTTATGCTTTTTCGTTTGAATTTCATTTGGAACACAGAAACCCAACTCACCGAATCATGTGTGAGGTAGGTGTCACAGTAATCACAATAAAACCTGTGGAGAGTAACAAATTAAAATGAGATTCTGATTTGATACATATTCAGATTAAATATGCTTTAAACACATACATTTTAAACCCATTAAATAGGCCTGATTGGATAAAATGATTAGTAAAACACTCCCTTAAAAATAAGGGACACAAAATGTTGTACAAGACAATTCATGGCTTGGTTTAGAGAAAAGCAAAAAGACAATCTTAATCTCAATCTTAAAATTACTCAAGAATTTGGAGTTAATTTCAGATTTAAACTATAAAGCACTCAAAGGATGTTTTTATAAAGATATAAATACAATATTTTCTAACCTCTCATGTTCCCTTCTTTCACATTATCAGAAAAATGAGTTTTGATAAGTGAAAGTTGATTCAGAGTAAATATCCTAAGTACCATTTTCTTACTTTCCCAGTTACTTATTTTATTGTGATGCTGCAGATGCTTGGAAGATGAGTTTGATAATCAACGTGACGACCACAGCTACAACATTCATCTAGGAGCAAAGTTAAAGGTGATGTCGTTTAGTGTCTTACTCCATTTTTAATGGTCAATAGTTAAATCAATGATTCATCTGCATATTACTTTCTCCAATCATTGATAAAGCAACAGATACGTTTGTATTTCTCCCTGAGGCTCATATCTTCAAATGCCATCAGCTACGAACAGAGACATAAAATCCAATGTGAGATGTTAATTGATTTTCTGCTCATGGATTAAGTGTTGCAGGTCTAGTCCAAATAATAGGAACGGACAAACACAAGCTGCCGTGCATTTCAGTCCAAACCATGTGATGTACCTGAAACCACTTCTGAAAGGAGTAATAACATAAAGATAAAGTAGCTTTATTGTCAATTTCTTAACATGTTCAAGACATACAAGGAATCGATACGACGTGATGGGAGTATATGGTACTATTTATTGCATGTACAATATCTAAGGTTTGGGAGTTAGTGTCTTGTGTACTGTGGATATAATATGTCAATTGTAAATAGCAAAGAGAGGTTGTTTGAAGTTGAACTTTATGAATGAATATAACAAGATGGCTGAGGAAAACCAGGCAACCCTGACAGAGAACAACAATGAATGTTTCTATTATTATTGCTAAAAGTATGATTATGATCAAATTATGTATTTGCTTAAGTGATGATGGAGAACTTGAGTGTTTCCATAATCATGAGTCAGTTTGCTGTTTATTAAGAACACACAGTGAAAAGCTAATGCAGCCCAGTACAACTTTCCTGCAAGAAAAATAAACCTTTTCAATGTTTTAAATGTTTAGTTTTTTGTTGACACTGTTGTGGAGGTGTTGATTCAACTTTAAGGTCATATCAGAAGTTGTACTTTGTATTTGACTGACGTGTGATTCTACCATTTAGTTCTCTTCATTCATTTTACTTCCAGATAAACATCACGTCCTAAAAGCTTTAAAAAAAAATCACATGTTTGAATGTACGCCTCTTAAACGGTTTAAACCTAAAGTGAACATTACAATTTTATATATATATATAAGATGAACTGTAGAGCTGTGGCACTTCGCTGTATTATGTATTTAACCACGTTCACCTAATCAAACTACCAAATGAACCGGGTGTAGTTGCTGGAAGATGAATGAAGACCGTGTGATGGGCTCGGAAAACTCCCGAACATGCGACTAAATCTACGTGAATCTTCGGTTGTTTTCTCATCTACACGAGTGTTGATTCTCTATGAGCGAGTCTGGTGATTAACAGGCGCAGGAGAGTTCTTGTTTGAGGAGTAAAACGCGAGTGAATATCACGGTGCTTGAGGTTGTTGGTTCGCTGGTAAATCGAGGGTTCGCTCCAGCACATAGCCGCAGCCCGAACAAAGCAAGACACAAACGGGTCTGTTTGGTTAGTTTGTTAAATCTCTTTTGTCCAGATTCTCTATTTAACACAAGAACTAACACTTGTTAACATTACCAGAGAGTGAGAACCACAGCTTGATGACACAGAGACAAGATAATGTGTGTACTTACTTCGGCATGTTTCAGAATATGCTCCGTCGAGAGCGCGGCGCCGGTGTGTTACGGTCAAATGTTCCGGCCGGATATGAGCTCTACAAACACTCAGTTCCGCCTGGAAGTCTTGTAAGCTTGATTACAGCGTGTGACCTAAATGTTTTTGTTTGTTTTGGACAAACAAAAATAAATTTAGTTTACAAAAAGAAGATTTTAACAGTAAAAACCATTAATTGTTCACTTAAAGATAGTGTTTGAAAGTTTATCACGAAGGACACGAGCAGCGGAAGTGGCTCTCCAGTCGTTTTCTTCCCCGTGAAGTAGCACAAATACTCTTACACACGAATGTATATAAAAATATCCAAACTTTATTCATTGGAAATATATTTTCAAAGTCCATTGACACTCTTTGCCCTCTGTACTCTCTCATTCATACAGTTAGTTTTAAATGGGCCAATATAATGTGGATTCAACAAGTCCAATTATTTTATGTACAATTAAAATAAATGAAGTTACAAACAATATCTTATAAAAACTGTATTAGAATGTGAATATGGGCTATAGATAGGCTGTATGATAGTAAAAATTGTTACAATATTGCTTATCAATCTATCTAAGACAGGACATATGAAGACAAAGGCACAAAAGAACCAACAGTGATGTAAAAGGACCTCAAAAAGATACAAAATGATAATAAAGAGATTCCAAATAAATACAAAATGATACAAAAGGGCAATAGGGGGATACAAAATGAATAAAAAATAAACAATATGACCGCTACATGCCTGCAAAAGACCTAAAGCGACTACAAGAAGACACAAGATGACCACAACGACATGAAAAATGAATGCAAAGCCTTGAATTATCATAGAGAGATGTTGAACATGCAAAATAACTAAGGAAGAGGAAAGAGAACATGCACGACCCAGAACATGAGCACACAGAGATGCCAGATGACTACAAAGATAATAAATGAGGATAGAAGGATGCAAATATCCACAGAAGGATGCAACATGGCTGCAAAAGATGCATTATGACTAATGAGATGTAAAATGACCTCCGAGACATGAAGGGTGAGGGTATAAAAGATGCAGCATGGCCTAAAAAATCGTCTCCAGCAGCCTGAAGCCCAGCTGCAGACGGACCCAGCCCACGGAGCCGGGACAGAACTGCGCACAGACTCGTCACTCTGTGTTCCTACACGTCGGTGACCTCATCCAATATGTTTCATGCACACATACAATCATCCCACATGAAACCTGCCCTAGACTGAGGCGCCTGGGCTGGAGCGGCGGCTCGGCTCGGCTCGGCTCTAATTGGCGAACCAATGAGAAGCGAGCTTGCAAATAGCAACAGATGACGTGGCCGCCCACCTTGTGATTGGCGAAGGGTGACGCGCGGGCTGCGGCGGCGTCAGACACCGTCCCCCCGCTGGTGCCATGCGCACTGCCGCTTGTTGTTGTGGAGCTGGCTGTTATGGCCGGACGAGGCCTCGGACCGAACTGAGAGAGGCATCCCCGGCCTCTCGTCCTCTTCTTCCCTCCCCGTCCCAGTGCTACCTCCCCGGCCCCACGCACCGCGGGTCTCCGCCGCCCCGGGACACCCGCCACCCATGGAGGGCACCGACATGGACGTGGACGCGGAGCTCATGCAGAAGTTCAGCTGCATGGGCACCACGGACAAGGACGTCCTCATCTCGGAGTTCCAGAGGCTGCTGGGCTTCCAGCTCAACCCCGCCGGCTGCGCCTTCTTCCTGGACATGACGAACTGGTGAGTGCGGGGATGCGCGGGCCCCTGGTCGGGTTGTCGGGCAGAAGAAGCCGCAGAGGCAGCGCGACGCTTTAATTAGCTCGTTAGCATGCGTGTGGATGCTAAAAGCAAAAAATAACAATGGAGGCGGACACGCGAGTTGAGGAGCCAGGGAGGAGGAGGAATGGCAGGTAGCTCCTGGTCCGTCGCTTCGTGGCTACACGGAAGTGGAAGTTTGTTTCGGACTGAATGTTAAACACTATAGAGGGAGCTAGCTAACCAGCTCCGGGCTCGTGTAGGCGCAGGGAACCCTTGGTGTAGATTATCAGCCATGTTACATAACAGTGTTCGGAGCCAGTTTAAACCTCCAGTGGGAGACTCGACTCCGCTGACGTAACCAGTCGTGATCGGCGCCTGTCAGCTGCTTGACAACAAGTGGGCTCTGTGGTCACTGTGGTCCCGATCAGCCGATAACCAGCTGGTGGGGGATCGAACACCAATTTCACCATAGTTCATTGTTTTTTCGTTTGGAGATGACATCACCTGGCATCAGTTTTTGTTTGATTCCGGAAATCACTTAATCAATCAATTATATCAATCAATTAATCAATTAAATCAATCAACATTACCAATGGCTTTGATATGTAGCCCTTGATGAAACTGTTGCAGAGAGGTGTGATGTAATTGTACTGTACGTTTGTGATTAACTCAATGATGGAGAATTGGAGTACTTCCATAATCGTGCACAATCATTTCATCTGAATTTTAGTTTAAAAACAGCACAGCCTGTACCTCAACATCCAGGGCCCGTTTACAGTTTATTAAGTAGGTACACAGGTAACAGTATTTCAATCTAGCACAACGTCTCTGCAATAAATTCAACCTTTCTAATGGTTAAATGTGTAGAGGGGTGTTCAATCAACCTTATGGTCATTTGGCAAGATGTACCTTATGGTTTACTGACGCTCTCCACTCACATCAGTGAGGGTTTAAAGCAGAACATTTCCGGAGAGTCTGTATGTGAGAACGCAAATGTAAAACCACGAGATGTGAACAAGCACCATCATCATGTCAAGCATTCTTAGTTTGTTAATATAAGCTAACTGCAACAACTAGCTTTCCAATTTCCAACTCAATATAAAAACAAGAATACCATTATCTCAGGATGAAAAAGAGCTGCCGTACACATTGGAAAGATAATGACGTTCTATTGTTTTGGTTTTAAAGTTATAAGCCGGTGTCAAGGTGTTGAAAACCAGAACCAGGAGTTTTTCCGTGTAATTTTTACCTAAAGACCTGCTTCCTACACGCTCTACCCAAGGTCTCACCTGAACCAAGACACTCTCCTACTGCTTCCTACGTGTGTAGCAATGTCCGGACCCAAGTTAATGTCTGAAATTGGCTTCAGTTTGACCATTGATGCATCTTTTATTGAGATGCAAATGATTGACTTGAGTGTCATTCATCAAATCCTTTTTCACGCAGCCACTTCCATCATTTCGCTGTGTACAACCGAGTGCAGCTCTGTAAATGCCTTCGGGGAGAGCCCGACCTAAACTGTGCACTCCTTTAACTTTAGAGGAACCATGAACCCATTGGTTTTCAGATGTGATTGGACGACACTGAGCTCAAACTAGTTTGGCTGCTGAAAGGTCAAGATATTCTGGCCCTAGATACATCTCTGTTTTTTTTATAGGGCTCTTGCGTGTCCACCCACTTCATGAAGCTTCCTTGGAAATATATGGCATTTGCTCTATGAAACAGTTTCACTGCTCTAGATCCCTGAAGAAAATTATTTAAAATAGTCATTATAGTTTCCCACAGCCCAAGAGTCTCACAAAATACTACATGGCCATATAATACATTCATTTAATATTATAATTTTATTCTTGGGTGTATTTTCTCTTTAACTGTCAGTGTCAGACGAGTGGACTGTCATATTTGATTATGCTCTTCAATAGTTTGTGAGGAAACTGATCAGAAAGACGACATCAGCTGTACAGAGCAGAGTTCATTCCCATGACTCAGCAAGTATCCGGTCAAAGTGACCAGGATTACTTTGGTAATGTCAACTCTCGATAACACGTTTTTCCCCCTTTCTGTTAACACAGGAACCTCCAGGCTGCTATCGGTGCGTATTATGACTTTGAAAGTCCCAATGTCAACACACCATCCATGTCCTTTGTCGAAGATGTGACAATTGGAGAAGGAGAGTCCGTTCCTCCAGATACACCGTTCACAAAGACCTGGAGGATACAGAACACGGGTATGGATTATATTACATGCACACTCGCTAGCTCTGTACACTGTAGCGTCGTATCAACCGTGACTTGGTGTGGTTGTCGAGCTGTTTTTTAATTGCGCTTATCTCTCTGTGTGTGTGACAGGTGCAGAGGCGTGGCCGCCTGGGGTTTGTCTCAAGTACATCGGGGGGGATCAGTTTGGGCACGTGAACACAGTTATGGTGAAGTCTCTAGACCCCCAGGAAATATCAGATGTCAGTGTGCAGATGCGAAGTCCCACAACTCCTGGCATGTACCAGGGTCAGTGGAGGATGTGTACAGCCACTGGGTTATTCTATGGAGGTAAGAAATCAGCAATATCTAATCAGCTACTTTATATGGACTGTGATTCCCTTTCTATTCATCTGTGAATACATTTTATTTACAATTTCAACAAAGTTCCTCTGAGCTCAATGTGAAGTCCCAAAATGTACAATATATCATCTTGTGTCCATTGTGTAGTAAGCCTGTGCTGCTTGTCTTCACAGATGTGATCTGGGTGATCCTCAGCGTAGAAGTCGGAGGTCTCCTTGGCGTCACCCAGCAGCTGTCCTCCTTTGAGACCGAGTTCAACACCCAACCCCAGCGGAACGTGCAGGGAGACTTCAACCCCTTCGCCTCGCCGCAGAAGAACAAGCACGACGCCACCGACGACAGCTTCAGAGAACCCGGCGGGGGGTGGGAACGCACGCAGGAGCCAATCCAGCAAGATCAAAACGGACTGTCTCATAATGCTGTAAATAGGGCCTCAAATGGACTCCAAACCAATCTTTCTGTTGTGACTTATGGTCAGGTATGTATGCAACACATTTTAGATTTTATACTCCTTCAAACTACTCTCCACTCCCCTGTCCTATGACTGTGGGACATGGCATGTTCCTATGGCAGCTTGCAAACTAAAATACAAGCTTACAATCCCAGTATGTGTCTCCCCTGGCTCCTGTGATACATTGTGTGCTTCCCTTTAGGGCTAACCCCGTACAATTGACTTTGACATTTGTAAAACATTATCTGTTTGGCTTGGAGCAGAATGAGCAAAACCAGAGAGCAGTGACATGCACATGCCCAGTGTACATCGATGTGTTAATTTAGAATCAGCAGTCGTATAGATCAGCAACTTTACCTCAAGACTTCAACACTGAAACCTTAATTTTAGAAATCAAACATGTTTAGTAATGTTTTCCAGCAGAAATGACTGACCTCTCTTAGTTTGTTTGTTTCCATCTGTTTCATTTTCATTTCGGGACCAGTTGAAGCATAAAGAAAAGACTGTTTAAAGTTTGAAGTTTGAATTTGCTCCTGTCACCAACAATGATGAGCACTTGGACATGCATGTGCAACCATAAGAGGGGATGCTATGAGATTTGGTCCAGAGAGTCTAGGTCCCCCAGAAGAAGTACAGGACTTTGGTGATACCTAACTTCATCCAGGGACAATTTTTACTCATCAAACTATTCTGTTTCAGAAATTATGGCTCTGGAACAAATAGAATCCCTATTAATCCATTACCATCTCTTTTTCGCTTTCACCAGTTTTGTTTTGTGAAGTGTAATTATCGTCAAATGATGCAGCTTGTGTGGTTATGGACTTAAACTCTTGTTATATTCATGCACTGGGACCAGCAGAAAAGTTTTTCCACTGTTCTTCTTTGCATTGCTTCTTTATTGGGATATGCATCAGTCCTCAGTCAAGGTAAAGTCCTCTGTCACTGCACCGACCTGAATCAGTCAGGTTTGGCTACATTATTGTTATTCGCTCCATGGTGGTTAAACTGGTCTGTTGAGAAGCACTTAACCTCCGTCAGCTAGTCCGGCCAGTCTGATAAATCATTCATTCTAAAGGACATTGACAGAGCTGCCTCCTTAAAGTAACAAAGGTTTGACACTGCCCAGAAACCAAGGAGCTGCCTTCAGGCATGCACTGAACTCTGGGCATTGTATTAGGGAGAAGCAAATGTCGGTCAGCTGCTGCGGACATTTTCTAGAACTTTACCTGCCAGCTCCCAAGTAAAGTGTCTGTGTAATCCGAAAAAGAGTTGTCACACACGTAGAAGACATAGACGAAGATTTTTACTTGGAAAGACATTGAAAATTGAAAGTTTAGGGCGATAAGGGCCGATGTAGGGGTTGATGGCTGTAGATCAACCCCTCTCCTGAATGTTTCTGACATTTTCCTGTTGTTCTGAATGCGTCTGATCCTGAAAAACATCTAGAGTCTAGAGCCCACATCTGAAAACATAAGTACTGTAATAAAAAGCGTTTTCATTAATAAGCTAACACCTGTTTTTCTACCTTTTTCCAGGGTATTCACGGACCCTTTCCCTTTGGACAGAGCTAGAATAACAGAAAGACCCCCCCTCTATGATGGATGATGAGCTGAACACCTTGGGAGTCCTTAATTTAAAGGAGTTGGAGGGGGGGGGAGAGCGGACAATTGTTTTTTATTGACTCATGACAACCCTCTCCCCTGTCCATTGCCCCTTTTCCACAGAAACACAAATTTACAGTGAGGTGATGGATTGCATCTGCGACAGTGAAACGTCCCAACCTGACATCAACACCTGGATTCGCATGTGTGAATGCTTCATTTTATGCTTAAAAGAAAACCTTCAAGATAGATACACACAACTATTTTTATTTACACTGTAACACACAGCTAATTAAAGGGAAAGTCAACCTTAAGCAACCTACGTCCCTTCAGGGTTCCTACACAGATCTGAACATATTTGGGAAGTTGTTTGACACACGGTACAAAACATGATTTTGAGGCCTTTGTGGGAGAAAGTGTGATCTTTTACTCACCACACGAGGGGTTTTTAATAGAAGAGTGTGTGTGTGTGTGGAGTATTGCCGGTCTTCTCTGGACGACAGCCTTACACAAGTTTCACACACAAACCCGGGGATTAACGCGGGACTTTAAACAGCTGGTGTGACAACGAGTCTGACCTCACACACCAGCCGCACGGAAATGCCTGAGTTCAAGAAAGACCACAACAGAAAAGCTCCAGATAAATCGATGTGCTTGTGAAGCCTCTCCTCACAGTATACACATGTCTTACAAGCTGTCACATCATTGGACTGAATATGGATGACTTGGCTGTGTGAAGGTAGATAAGGTGCCAGTGTATCTATACAATGTGGGTTTCATCACCTTGAGGGAGTTACTGACTTCATGGAAGAACAACTTAGATGCTGACAATGTTGACCCTGACATGACGGGCATCAACAATCTGTTGTGTTGTGAATGAGTTGCCGCTTGAATTTGACACCTTCAGGTCCAATAATCTGATATAAGTTTACAGGGGTTTATTTTCTTTAGTGTCTCGAAGGTTCAAGTAAATTGTGATCTGGTCCAGAATGAGATGATAAATTAGCACCTTGTCAAACTTTGAGGTTGGTAAAGATTCTTCTGTCATGTTTCAAGTATTCTTGTAGTTTAATGGAGGTCATCACCAATATACGACTATGTATTTGATTTATGGCTCAGAAGTTACGGTTCTAACTGGTGTTCATCCTTAAACAAGTAGCTCCTTGAACCCTGGTTGCTAAGAATAATCATTTACATTATTCTGAAGCATTTATCACCCAAACATTTCACCATTTGCATTGAGCAGCTCATCTCTGCGTGGTTAATAGAAGTTAAAAAAGAACACCATATTCATCTATGTCAAAATGTTACAGCGCTCAGCCGCTAATTCGATACATGACATTTAAAGCCTGTAAAGATGAGGGCAAATTCATAAAGTCACTGTAAAGAAGATGTGGACGATCCCTGTGTAGGAACCCAATCTCTTCCAAAGATAAACTCCTGACAACCGAGACACTAATCTGTGCTGTCATACAACAACTCAGTCTGCCGCTCCATTCAGACTGCATGGGACAGTGTGTGTGTGTGTGCGTTTTTTTTGTTTGTTTAGTTATTTTTAAGGGTGGGTTTTTTGCTTTAAATAGATGCTGAAGCGCAAAAAGGTTTGCAAGCGAGTTTGAGCCTGTGAGATGTGAGAAAGCTGAAAAAGCCATCTAAGTCCATTTTGCCTGGTGAGTGACTGTGTTCTCTGATGTCGACGGTATGTGTACTAGATGTGTGTGTGTGTGTGTGTGTGCATGTATGTTAAAGGTTTCCCTTTGGATTTAACTGACATTAAATGGTGTATACTACTTGGGCAAAGGAAGACGTGTCTATCCACACGTACGTGGAAACTGAGAGAGCTTTACTCGGTGTGTACCTCTGAAGTATTTGAATTATTCTGCGTCGTCTGGATGAACCGACTCACTTGTTGCTGATGTTATTTATTTGCTGTCACGTTGTGCATTGTAGGTGCAAAAAAAGAAGAGAAAAAAAGTCCCATTTACAGCCAGCAGGTGGTGCTAAAAATCAAACGACCAACTCGTTTTGTGAGGATTCTTGTTCATCCAGGGCGTGGGCATCCGGAGCCCTGTTCCCGACCGGGCATTGCAATGTGTCCTCACGCGCCCCAGACCCCCTCCGTGTGTGGATTGAGTGTATTCAGGAACCATGGTGGTGCAGTCAGACCTGTACTTAGTGCTCATTGGGAAGCAGGTCAGAGGAGGTCAGCTGAGTAGGAGGATAGATGCTGGTCAGAGTGATCAGATCTAGAGTTGGATTAAGGGGGGCTCTGGTGCCCTCACTTGTGATCAGATCACTGAGGATGGATGTTTGAAAACAGGTCTGAAAAGGGTCCGAGACAAATTGAGTCAAAGGCAGCTGGAACCGGTTGTGCAGACGTTTCACCGCTCAACAAAGATGGTCTTTCATTTCTGACTTTAACAACAGTCATTAGAGCAATTGTAGTTCCCCCTGAGGCCGAGTGGGAAAGGTTGTGAAATCTCCTCTCTGCTTTGACGTTGATGGCCTCCTTCCCTCCATGTTCAAACTACCTGTCCTCCCTGTCTGCACGTGGTTGCCATCTGAGGAGCATCCCATAGCCATTATAACGGCAGCTTCTTGACCTGAGGAGTTGACCCTCCATGCGTTTCTCTGTGCACTCCTCACTACACACTTAAGATTGGTTATCTGAGTGTGCCATCTTTTACAGGCACCAGTTTTTGTGTTTTCATGTGTCAACACACGTGCACAAAAACTGGTGCATTCAAATTGACGGTTATTTACCTTTGGCCTCAGCTGATGAGGAACTTTAACTCAGAGACACCAGCAGCTTTGATATCGACTCCCTGGAGGTTTTTCCACCAGTCAGTCAGAACTGAAGAAGCCCGAGAGCTCAAAGGACTTTTAAGCATCTCCAACCAGGTCCAGTTGCCCTTCGATTCATCTTTTCACAGTGGAATGACCAACATTTACTTGACATGCTGAGGAAATTGAGAAAAAATGGTGACAAGCTGTAGTTGGACTGTAGTAAGACAATTTTAATATGAAAATGAAGGGTTTGCATCAGCATTATAAGCACTGATGTTTCCTTATTGCTATTTGCACAAAGCTCTCCACCACTAATGCTAACGAGGGAGAAAGTGGATTTGTTTTTTGGCTTATTGTTGGGACCTTTCCAGAAAGTTTGATTGGTGAGTTCAAACATAATTCTTCATTATTTCCCGGCCATTGGCTTCTTTATTTAGGTTTGACTCTCCCACCAGAGTTTTTACTTCAGCTTTGCTGTATGTTGCTTATGTTAGATAAATAATCTCCATGTATTTTGGCTTGAAAATAAAATTGAAAAAGTTGTTGATAGACTTAATAACTTTTTTATTTCCTGAAGGGATATTTCATTCAAACAGAATTTTAAGCTATCAAATTTCCTCCCAGTTGTAATTATGAACATCTAATTGTAATTCTCTATATTGAGAGTTCATTGCCTTTATGATTGTGTACACGTGTTTGTGTAATTCACCAGCATTCTGTGTTGCATCTGTATGTGATTGTGTTGCGTCGGCGGAGAGTCCTCCTCCCAAACAGTATACACTGTTCTGGATTGCTTCGTTGAGTCATGTCACTCTTTTTTTGTGTGTGTGTGTGGGTGTTTGTGTGTGTGTAGGCTTTCCTCTTGTGATCTTGCTTGTGTGCATTTCTGTGTGCGTGCGTGTGGGTGTGTGAGAGAGAGAGTGTGACGGATGGTGAGGAAATTTGAATATTGCTGGATTCATTCTCTAGGTTTAGTTAGTGACGATGTATGGACTGGAGAAGGGACGCATGGTGAGCAGATACGAGGAAAGTTTACATAGTCCTGAAATAGCACATTTTATCTGAAGAGAAAATGTCAAAATAAAGCTTTTTTCCCCCCCCTGTATCTATAATTAAGCATTTGTATGATTAAATTAACACTGAAACAATGAGCAAGTTGTGTTTTTCTGTAATACGAGCTGTGTTTACACCAGACTCTTCAAACATCATCGAATTGAAAAGCTTCTGTTTCAATACAGAAACCTGTGCAACCAGTTCCTTGGCCCTCTGCCCATCTGCAGGTATGAGAAGTAACAGATTGTCCCACCTTAAGACACCTGGAAAATCAGAATGAAAATGCAGTGTTAGGTAGAGGTACAGTAGCAATGCTGTTTGTCCAACAAGTTTTAATTTATCTACACATGGATATTTACAGAGCACAGATGATGAATCCCTGATAGAGGTGACACCCAGACTTTATCTTGAGTATCACGATGATGTCCACGTTTGTGTATTTGTGAATTTCCCTTCGTCTTCGGGAAGCCAAATGGATTTCCCTGAATTCTAAACCATAACGACAAGTCCAGGCTGAAGATCTTAACAGCACATTTGCATCTGTTGCTCGTCTCCATTACAAACCCCATGTGATGACCTGAACTGTCAGTTTTTCTCTGAGTCTGAGATGTGGCTACCATCCAAACATACAGTGTCAGTTATCATGCTGGTTGGAACCCAGTGGGTGTAGAACCATTTCCACAGAGGTGTTTGTAATGTAACGGCATGACCAAACAAATAACGCTTAACAAGGAAAACACTTATATTAATTTCCTTGCAAACTTAACACTGAGAAGCACTGATCCATTACCTCCACTAAAATGTGAAATAAATAAGTAATTCACCAAATATTCCGTTTTAAACTGAACTAAATTCATGTCACTATCATGAGGAAAAAACCTGACTGTGTGTGTTCGATGCCCATGTGTATGCAAGTGGGACGCACTGAGGACACTATTGGAATGGGCCTTGTGCAGACATCATGTGACAGGGTAACTGAACAAATATTGACTCAGTGTGGATTCTGCAGAGCTCCTATCGCATCAGTGATCACTTAGAAATTGAGTAGGTTTGTTTTTACTGCCCATCATCTCTGCTAAAGTCCAACAGACATTTGTACTTCGAGTGTAAAAGTGAAGGAATGAAAAAAGAAAGGTGTCACAGACGGGTCAGAGTGGAAAAGTACGATCCACATAGATGAGGAGAAGCATTGTAGTTCTTTATAACTGCTTGACTTCAATGACTTAAATGTGTGGAGAACATGAATTCATGTTTGGGTAAAGAAAGTGACATGCTACATGTTTTTACATCCACTTGATTTCTCTTTAAGAACTGGTTGCAGTGAGACTGGAGGGAAAAGGCTCGAGGCAAACTGAAATGTTGAATTAAAAAAAATCTCTTCCTCCGATGCTTATCTGAGGACATTCAAATGAGCCTCTCCATTCTGTTTTGCCCCCAGCGACGCACACTGTGATCACCACTCGACACACAACAGATGCAGCACGACACGGAGGAGACGGTGTTATTGATCCAAATCACCACTCAAGCTCAAACATTCACTTGTTTGGCAAATACTACTCAATACCTTCATAATAACAATAGATCATATGTTCCAAAAAAAAATAGGCCTATGCATTTCAAGTCCCACCAGGCAAAGTTGCTTCACACCTCAACAGACTTTACTCTGGCTTGGATTCAAATGATATCGAGACCGGTTCTGAAATCTTTGGCCGACAGGTGTGAGTGTTGTGTTCTGCCAGTTTCAGTTCAAGCTTTGGAACATGATCATTATCTGCATTTGACTCCAGAAGAGAAGATTAATCTCCTGCATGGGTTTGATTCACCTGCAGAGACAGACGTCCCTTTCTCCTCTTCAGGTGTGTCCTGGAAAAGGTAATAAAAGATTAATTCAAGTGATAAATGATTGTCCATTAAAAATGATCAATAAAAAATACAAATAAATGTACTATTTGATAGCTTAATGAGAAATAAGAGGAGTTACGAATAAAAGAAAAATGTAAAACAACATGAAAGATGTGTCAACATGTGTATAATGTCAAAACACATTCATGGCTTAAAAAATACAAAATGGATTTCACAAATACATAATAAAAAAACAGTAGTTCGAAAGAGCAGAAACAAATATTGGGTTTAATTGTACAAATAAAATCCTCAGTCTAATCAACTCGAATTCTCCAAGGCAGCAGGAGCTCTATCAACCAGATGGTGAATGAAAACACACATCTGCTTCCTGTCTGCGCCTCATGACCTCATGACACACTGCACAGTTTATTTGCATTATTCTGGATAAGGAATAAGGAAATGGAATATTTGAGCTTGAGTGGTGATTTGGATCAATAAAACCGTCTCCTCCGTGTCGTGCTGCAGCTGTTGTGAGTCGAGTGGTGATCACGGTGTGCGTCGCTGGGGGCAAAACAGAATGGAGAGGCTCATTAGAATGTCCTCAGATAAGCATCGGAGGAAGAGATTTTTTTTAATTCAACATTTCAGTTTGCCTCGAGCCTTTTCCCTCCAGTCTCACTGCAACCAGTTCTTAAAGAGAAATCCAGTGGATGTAAAAACATGTAGCATGTCCCTTTCTTTACCCAAACATGAATTCATGTTCTCCACACATTTAAGTCATTGAGGTAAAGCAGTTAGAAAAGAACTACAATGCTTCTCCTCATCTATGTGGATCGTACTTTTCCACTCTGACCCGTCTGTGACACCTTTCCTTTTCATTCCTTCACTTTTACACTCGAAGTACAAATGTCTGTTGGACTTTAGCAGAGACGATGGGCAGTAAAAACAAACCTATTCAATTTCTAAGTGATCACTGATGTGATAGGAGCTCTGCAGAATCCACACTGAGTCAATATTTGTTCAGTTACCCTGTCAAACGATGTCTGTAGAAGACCCATTCCAATAGTGTCCTCAGTGTGTCCCACTTGCCTGCACATGGGCATCGAACACAAGCACTCAGGTTTTGTCCTCATGAGTTACCATTTAAAATGGTAAAAATATCCAAAAACTTATTTTCAATTCTCGTTTAAAATGGTGTATTTTGAGAACTACTTATTTATTTCACATTTTAGTGGAGGAAATGGACCAGTGCTTCTCAGTGATTAACAGCACTGATCTTGCAAGGACATTAAGTGTTTTCCTTGGAAAACTGTCGTTAGGCGCGTCACATGTTTGGTCTTGCAGTTGTGTGACAAACGCCTGTGTGGAAATGGTTCTACGCCCACTGGGTTCCCAAACAAATGCAAATGTGCTGTTAAGAGCTTTAGCCTTAACTTGTCGTTATGGTGTAGAATTCAGGGAAATCCATTTGATCTTGCCAAAGATGAAAGAAAGTTCACAAATGCACAAACGTGAACCTCATTGTGACTCTCAAGGTAAAGTCTGGGGATCACCTCTGTGCATCCAACCATGAGGGTACACGCCCAGAACAACAAGAATCAAGAAAGTAACCAGTGATGTGTTTGGGACAAATAAATGGATCTTAATCTGATCTTAATCTGAAGGGAGCGTAGGAGCGGGTTGTGTAAGAGTGTGTCAGACCATCAAGTAGACGTTAGACAAGTAACAGAACTAATTGAAACTTTGTGGACTAACAGCATTGCCCCCCTTGTCGTCCCCGCAGCTTTGCCACTGTGCCTCGGCCTAACGCTGCTTTTTAATTCTGATTTCCAGGTTTCTTAAAGTGGTTCAATCTGTTACTCTTCATACATGCAGGCATCTGGGGTCAAAAGATCATATGGGATTTTATGTCATGACCTAACATCCCATATGACCTTTCGACCCCACGTCCCTGCAGGATCCTATCCGCAGCGCTCACTGTTGCCCAAGCAGGAAAGGACCTTGGCACGCTGCCCAGCTGGTGGAGTGGCTCTCCAGAAAAAGGATGTTATGAATTATGACCTAATAAACTGAACGTGTGAGGAGCAACGTTACAGTTTGATGCACCACTGTTTTTTAATCTGTTTCCACGATTAAGCAATATAACGCAGCTCCAGTGCTCACAATGTACTGGATTTAATTTACTTATTTGCAGTTGGCATTTATTTATGGAACGTGCCGTCATGATGCCACGTGTGTTTGTAAAAAAGTGGGCTCACTTTGAATTATTAAAATCTATATTGAAAGAAAGAACTGCTGCACATTTTGTGCGTTGATCCCCATCTGATATTTCCCATTTTAGAAAAAACAGCCTTGTATAAGTAGTATTATTTCTACTTCTATTGCATTTAGTGTTTCTTGTTTATTTTTACTGTATCTTCCCCTTGCCCTGCTGCTTCCTTGTGTTGCTGTGTCTTTTCTGAATTCTCTCTTCAGAGGATCAACAATCTGATCTGATCTGATCTTATGATGTCTTGTCTTGTCTTGTCTAGTTTGATCTGATATCATCTTATCCCATCGTTTCTCATCTAATGTCAGTCTGCGTCACACTTTTCCAAATTGACAAATTGCAGACTTTCTATTTGAACTTCCATCAAAAACAGTTAAAAGTGTTGAGCTAAAGCAATTCATCATACCCTGGCTCACATGTGACATCAGTAACTGGGGCCAGCGACTGCTGTTTGTTGACTTTGCTCAAACAGCTCAGGTGGATCGCTGACACCTGTGCACTCGCTGGCATCACACTGCGCCAATTGTGTGTCTCCGTGTTTGACTTCCAGTCAGTTTCCTTGAGCACATTGTCACACTGAACCATGACAGAGCTGTTCTGGAGCCAAAGAAAAAAGGTCAAACCCTAGCTGAAGGAACTGCCATGCAAATTTTGTTGTTGGGCCGCATGTGGGTGAAAGCAAACACGCATGCAGCTCCTTCACACTGTAGCTAGCTGTAATTATTTGTTTTAGCAAGAGCAAGGCAGCATCCAGCTTTAATTACGAGACAGTTAAATGTCGTAAAACGTGAATGCACGTGACACCAAACGAATGCAACGATCAGTCCATACATAAGTATAAATTATATATATATTATATATTATATATATGCATTAGTCACGCACAAGCACAAACAGTTAAGGCCCAAATTGTCCAATGAACCGAGGCAGCGGTGGCTCACAGTTTGATTTGGCGTGTCTCTAAACACCGTGCGGCTCAGATGTCCTGACGCAGTTGGTGCACGCCCTCTCCGCCCGCTCACAATCAGTCCATTGAGAACTGTGGCCCGACCAAATCTAACTCCAGGCTCCTTCACTGGAAAGAGTAGAGAGAACATGACAAAAGGAAAAAGAGAAAACTTGAAGCTTTAGTGGGTGCTATCAGAAGAGCAGCCATTTAGCGATTCACAGGGTGGATTGAGAGCCCGATTAGAGTGGAGAGATTAGATATGCAGTGGGAACCTTTATTGTTGTGGGTGACCACTGGTTTGTTCGTTTCCTTTCAAAGCCTTTTCACCATCACCTGTTGTTTCCGTGCTTTTCACAGAGCCTCATTGTTTGAACACTCGAACTACGCAGAGGGCAATTCGGAAAAGGAAACACTTTCCTAATTACGATGCATTAACTTTGCAAACAGACTTTCACCACAGACTTTTTTTTTAGAACTTTTGTGGTTGAGATTCATTCACTCTAAATTTATGGAAATTTTTCCAGAGTGGAGCTGCGGTGGCGATGCTCCCCCCCATCCGCATTAAGGTCAATATTTGATATTGTATTGTGCAAGCGATAGGGATCTCGATATGCGCTTGTTCGCTTTATTGTTGGATACGATATCACATAATGCAACTTAATGTCATGTCTTTACTTAAACGTTAATGTAAAGTCACTTAATGAGACAAAAACCTTATCGACCCAAAACCTCATGTGGTGTGATGTGACTTTATAATGTAACATAAAGGCCTCGTGATAACACTGAATCAATAATAATGATGATAAAAGTAAAAGAGGTTCTAAAAGTGTTCTCTCAATCTGCTGATACAGACAGTGTGACAGGCTCAACAGCTCTGGAACCAGTGAGGTATCGGAGCTTCATGGACATATTGTTAAAAAGTCAAAAGAAAAGTGTTTAATAATATGTAAATTCAAACCAAATTTGAAAGGAGTTTTTTTTAAATTAACTATTTAGCGGCTATACGTGCTATTTACTTTAGATGAGGCTTTGTAAATATTATGCCGAGTACTCACAATGTGCAATGGTACTAAACTATATCTAAACTGAATCATGTGAGGGAGGATGGATATAAATGAAAAGAAATACATATACTTTAAATACCTTTCATAGCATCATTAAAAATACGTCAGTAATATTATCTAAAACAAAACATTATGCGTTATAAGTAAGTTTAAGACACTTTAAGTCCATTTGAAGATGATTTAAAAGCACTACTACTTGAGTATTTGAATACCTGTTACTTATAATGTAGTATATTGCATTGTATTATTGCTACTTTTAAGACTTTAAATCTTAAAGCAATTCACACAAAAGCTGAAACATTATTATAATTTCTCTCTGGTCCACGTTGTTCTCAACGCGGTTTGGAGGTGAGAAAAAAATCTTTTTAATAGTGAACGTCCTCTTTTTTTTTATTATTCATAAAAAAAGTTAAGTAAAAGTACTGAACTCAAAGTTTAGAGAAATAAATAAAAGTGATCACCCTGCAGAAAAAAAAACACCCTGTGACTAATGTGTTATATGGAACATTGTTAGATTGTTAATACTGATGAGTCACAGTAGTTGAGAGGTGGAGATACATTTCATTAATTTACCAGACAGTCATTTCAGTACAGTGGTTTCCAAACCCAGGATCGGGCCTCGGATCCAGAGCGTCACCCGATGAATCATATGTAAAAGTCGTGACATGATTAATGACACGGAAAGAAAAGTTGTGAAATATTAAATGAATGATATATTGTTTACTTTTATTTGTATGGCCTTTACCTTTAATGAAATAAAACAAAAAGATTGTTCATATTGTGGAAATACTTAACAAATAATAAATAACTTAAGGAGAAAAGGTCTAGAACTACTTTTAGAATACTAAGTATTTTTAAAAGCTTATCAAATTCTTTCTTTGTATAAAATTGTCTATCACCTCAGCACTGAAGTCAACTACTTTAAGTAACATCTGAGCACACACACACAGACACACACACACACACACACACACACACACACACACACACACACACACACACACACACACACACACACACACACACACTCACACACACTCATACACAAACATTGCATTCATTCATTAGTTTCCTGATATGCTATCCCCAGAAGGGAGACAAGTCCCCATAATGTGACTGTGCAAACAGATTTAGGTCCCTACAATACACACACACACACACACACACACACACACACACACACACACACACACACACACACACACACACACACACACACACACACACACATACACACCCACACACAGTTGATGTGTGGGTGAGTAAACACAACTGGCCTATAAATACAAATTGCACTCTATGTAGCTGGGATTCCTTTGCACTCGCTCGCCCAGTCGATTCCTCTGGCTCCCTCTCACTTTGCACACACCCCCCAGCAGGTGCTTTCCCTGAGAGTTAAAAGTTTGCAGTTGTGCTTCAGGCTGTGACTTTCAGGTGAATTGTTAAAAAGCCTGGGAGGGTGGTCTGCGCCGGGGGCTCTGTGACTCGCCTCAGAAGGGGAAGCAGGTTTCAGGGGTGCCCTCTCCGCTCCTCTGTCTTCGGGTAGCGCCCGGGACAAAGGGTCATCGCTCGTCCTGAGCAGAACCAGAACCTGAACCACTGAGTCCACCATCAACCAGTCCAGAATCTGCCTCTGGTCACCAGAGCATCTTCACCACGGTAAGAAGATGCATTCCTCACACAGAGTCATGACATGTTTTATTTAATTTTAAATTTAAATTTGATCTCAGGGAGGACATTCTAGTTTTGTGTGACACTGGGTGTGGTTTGCAATTAACTAAATCAAATGTTCTATTTTTCATGCACATAATATTCACATTATCTCATCTGTCAGAGAAAATTAAAAGCATCTCATTTTGTGCACGTTCAACTATTTCTCCACATATTTTCTGTGTGATATTAACTATATTGCACACACACAACTCACACACTTTTAAATAACATAAACAATCAGGTTTTAGGTTTTGGGTTAGAGGTCGGGTTAGGTTAGAAACTTCACTTGTCACAGGGTGAACAAACTTTGGTTTTAGCATTAAAAACAAGTTTTAGAAGAGACATCATCAAATAATCATGATCAAATATTGTATATTGAAGTATAGATTAGATTAGATTAGATATAACTTTATTGTCATTGCACAGTACAAGTACTTATACAACGAAATGCAGTTTAGCATCTAACCAGAAGTGAAAAAAAGAGTATTGTGCATATTTAAAGTAGAATGTGAATAAATAAGATATGTAAAGTAAGAAATATATATGGAATATTACAGTATTAAGAGGTAGTGTATGCTGTTATACATGTTTTGGTTGCTTGGTTACAAGAGACAAGAAATCTTGACTTAATCTCAATAGGTGACGACTATGATTTGAAAACAAAAGCTTATCTGGGAAAGTGAAGTTGTTTCATTGACAGATAATCATTCAGGGAGAGTTGAATAAAAACAGTTGTATCTTATTAATGCATCATTTTGTTTTGTTTTCCCTGTTTGTTTGAACATTTATCTTGTTTCCAGTTCACATACGATTACATATTAGCTTTCACTTAGCGAGATAAAAAACAGAATGTGGTGAGATAAGAAGCGTCTAAGGGGCTGTTGGTGGTTTTCGTTATAACAAAACCACAATGATAAGGAGAAATAACAGAAATAGTTTTGTCACAAATGTCCAGGTTCAGACAGGATATTTATTTATGCTTCTCGTTGAGGGGGGGAATTAAATACGGCAGTTACAACCACAAATATAATTAAAACTTAATAACAGCTCTGTTATAACAAAAGGTGTGGATGCAATTTGTCATTAGGAGCTATCCTGTAAAGTTAACCTACGCCTCAACACTATATTAAAAAGCCGGTTTGAGGAGGATGATATTATATTTTACAAGCAGCTGTGACAATCTAAGGGACGGCAGGGAAATAATTTTTGCCGTGGAGGAAGAATAACTTTAATAGTTTATGCTACTTTAGAACAAAAACCACACCATCACATTTTCTCATCTCCCCTTTAGATCCTTCACATGAAGCTGCCTCTACGACTTATTTCCCCATGCAGAGATATAAATCCAGCTTCAGTCTGTCGCCATGTTCCCACTGAAACTCATCACTGTGAAACAAATCTTAGTCTTGTGTTTTCCGTTTTTTTTCCCGATTATCAGTAGTTTAAATCCAGCAGCCTCAGCACTTTGCCTCAGGCTCCAACAAAACGTGCACGAGATCTGTCATCGGCAACATCAAAGATAAATATACAACAACACTGTAAAAAGTTAATTGGACCAACAGAACCATTACCTTTTCATTTAGCTGATGCTTTTATCCAAAGCGACAGTGCATCCAACCATGAGGGTACAAACCCGGAAAAACAAGAATCAAGAAAGTAAAATTTTCTTCAAGAAGGCCGAACTATAAGGTTCTATATAAGTGCTACTAAAGTGCTACTTTTTATTTTTATTAAAGGTGTAGTAGGAAGAGATGTGTTTTTAGTTTGTGGTGAAAGTTGTTTAGACTTTCTATTGTCGTGATCCACCGTTTAGGAGTCAGGGCAGAAAACAGTCGTGATTTTCATGAGGTTTTACCTCGAAGTGAGGTAGCAACAAGCCGATTGGCAGATTCAGAGCGGAGTGGAGTTGCTGGGGTGTAACGTTGGACCATGTCCTGGTCCTAGACTGGACCCAATCCTTTTTCAGCACGAAACAAATGCGGGAAGCCACTGGTAACCAGTGAAGGGAGCAGAGGAGCGGAGTAGTGGCAGTGAATTTAGTTTAAATACCATTGGAGCTGCTGGTTTTTGGATGAGCTGCAGAGGTCCAATGGCAGTAGCATGTAGACCTGCCAGGAGGGAGTTACAGTAGTCTAGGCGTGAGATGTCCAGAGCCTGCACTGCCTCCTAAGTGAGAAGGGGCCTTTTTCTCCTGATGTTGTCCAACATGTTTCTAGAGGAAAGTGTTGTTCCAGTAATGTTGGCAGTGAGGGAGAGATGACTGTCAAGTGTCACACCCAGGTTCCTAGCAGTCTGAGGGGGGGGTTAACACGGAGTTGTCAAAGTTAAGAGTCAGGTCGTAGGTGGAAAGGTCTTTCCCTGGAAGGAAAAGTAGTTCAGTCTTTTAAAGGTTAGTTTTCAGGTGGTGTGTGGACGTCCACTGAGAGATGTCCGTGAGTCAGGCAGAGGTTCGAGCTGCCACCTGTGTTTCAGAATCCTGTGAAGTGGTTCAGTGTTTCCTTGGTTACTGGCCTGAAGCCAGTGCACCTGACACCCCCCATTGGCAGTTAGTGTAACCTGCCAGGGGAAGAAAAACAAGAGATTAAAATTAAAAAAAATAAACATAGAATGTAAATTAAGTTTGATTCACTGCGTTTGGGAGCGTCTGTGTAAAAAACGGTTTATTATTACTTTATATAAAAGAGAACACAGAATCAACTTTGATTTAAAATTCATAAAATGAACAATAACCAAAACCTTATAAAAAGATGCTTCGATGTGAACACCTGCACTCGTCTGTGTCGTCAAATAAGAAATAAGATCTTTTCTCCGACCTGCAGGTTTCTCTGAATGTGACATCGAGCAATAAGCAGCTCGACACAACCAGGAAACTCCTTTTATCTTTGGGACGGGGGACTTCTTCAGTTGGTTTCTTCCCATGAGGAACAATAACAAAAGAGACCTTTAGTGTTCACACAGTCACGCCTGGCTGTCCACACTCCTTTAGATCCACGTGCAAACAAAACAAGAACCTTTATTTCTTCTGATGAGCTGAGAACTCAAACTTAGTCTGGTCACTTTTGGAAAGATGAACTCAAATCTGCTGCTGGTGAGATGGTTTCCAGTATTTTAAGCCCCCACGTTAAAGAGAACATGGGGATTTTACTCGTTAAATTTAATCTAAACACTCGGCCGAATTCTGTAGCAAAAATTATGATTGATGGGACAGGTTCGTTTTAAGCTAAATTGGTAGAATTGTATGACAACTTGTCTGTAAGTAAAGATTTTTTACCTCTTTAACTTCTTTATCCAGATTTTACCTGTGTAAAAAATTATAAAAATCACGAATAGGTCATGATCAAAGTTTTAAAAAATCTTCTTCTTCCTCTACTGCGGCATACTTCAACCGATTTCAACCGTTCAACCATCAAAAGCTCAAAACTTGTTGGCTTTTGTCAGAAGTCGGATTTCGTTTTGCCGGAATTTCTGCTTGAAAAGAACTAAAATGATGTCGTAACAATGGACTGAAAGAAGGAATCCAAGGCGATAACAGGAACCTCACCATCCTCATGTTAAATGAGACCAAGCATGTAGAAGAAATATGGTTCCCAGTGTGGAGGCCTGGAGTCCTGAGTCCTTCCCCTCTCGGTGTCAAAGGCTGACTTTGCTGAGTAAATGGAGCAAGCTCTAATGCTCCTGAAATGAATATCAGCGTCTTGACCAAACTCATTTAGAGATCAGTCAGGATCTTAATCCTTCTCCCTGGGGGGTGTGTGTTTGTGTCTTTTTCTTGTGCCCCCTCTTCCTTTTGGAAGAAGGTAATATGGCTAAATTTGCTTTGCTAATGGGCTTAGCGCAAGCTGTTACAGAGCAGAGTTAACACCCAGCGGCGTGGCTGGCATACCAGTGGCTTTTAATCTGACTTCTGATGGAGTGAGAGGGAGAGTGGCTGATAGTCTGAGAGACATTCAGGGATAAAGAAGAAGACAGGGGGTGGAGGTCTTATAGTGGGGGTGTGGAGGACTAAAGAGTAGACCTAGAAGGAGGGAGGGGAGATAACTTAATTTATCTTTTGGGGAAGTCTGGAAAAGTATATCAACTTTTCTCATCAGTTGTTAACAGCTTATAAAAAGTTGAAGAACAAGAAGAAAGACCTTTATTGACGTGGTGCCGTTCTGGTGTAGAAGAAAAATCGAAGTCACATCAAAGACAATAAGCAAAATAACACAACAGCATTGGTCAATGATACAGAGAGAGAGAACCGGCAATAAACAAGACAAAGAAGAAGGTTATTCTTTAATCTTAGAGTAATGAAACACCAAAGAACAGTAGAGTGGAACATAGAATGTGAAGAAATGGTGGTGATGCTCCTTGACGTTGGTTGCCATGCAGCAATAAACCTAACAGAGGAAGAAGAAGAAGAAGAAGAAGAAGAAGAATGCAAAATATAGCGGTGGTGCACCCTGACATTGGTTTGCCAATCGAGCAGAGAAGAAGAGACAGGAAGGGAAAGAAGAAGGGAAAAAGGAAACACAATCATTTTGACCTAGCCTTTATTGAACCTGGTTCGTCCCATTGAGATTAAAAATCTCTTTTACGAGGACGACCAGCTCTAGAACAGCAGCCATGCAGTTTGAGCAATAACAGGAATTAACAGACAAACACACAGATCAAACTTTAAAATCATTTAACGTCCATAGAAGGAAGATTATCACTCCCATAGCTCCAGTTTAAAAGAGAAGATAATCTAATTAATGTGACCTAAAGGAAAAATAAATGTGAAATGTGTAACCGTAACCCCACAAGACAAAACAGCAAATACAACATAAACACTTTTTATGTCATGTCACCTTTTGGACATTGGAATAAGATCATTTATTCTTGTATCTAAAGACCAGTTTGTCTCTTTTTGTCAATCTGTTTGCACGTTCTCCTCCTATAATAAAAGTTCCCTTGCACTTAGTGGTTTATCATTTGTCACCTTTTTTTTTACGAGACTCTTCATTTCTTTGCGTCCTGACAAATAAAGCTGTCATTCTCCCTGAACATGTGCACGGTGGGAGCACACTTCCTTTACGGTGGGCCTCCTCTACAACCACTGATAACCCGGGGATGTGTGTGTCAGCCCTGCGCCTTCCCATATGCCAGCTGTGCCATATCCCAATTCACCCTGCGATTACAACAGCTGACGTCCATAAAACGCACACTTATGATGGCAATTTCCTGCGAGAGGAAAAAAAAGAAAAGCTGCCGCACCTTTTGAGTTGAGTTCAGGCCTCACAAAACAAAAACCATTTTTGTTACACGCGTGGTTTTCGGGCGCCCGCTCCTGCTCCCTCTCTCTCCTCTCTCCACATCATCTGACCTCAGTTTGATTAAAATCTCCAGCTGACAGTGGAGACGGAGGGCTGCAGAGACGGCACCTTGGAAGCTTCTGCTCTCAATGCGAGTCACCTGCCCCCAAGACGTCGGCCATTCTGGGCCACTGACCCACAAATAAGAGACTCAGCCAAATCCAGTCAGGCCCCATGCCTGTCCGCCCTGTGTGTGTCTTCACTCTCCTGAGGCTCCTGAGGCTCGTTCTCCTGGTGTCTCCACTTCTGCTCAGAGCACATCACCAGAAGGACGTCTCGCTTGCAGCTGCTCTCATGGAGATTCTTACCAAGCTTAAACAAATGCTGGTTTAGCAGCTAAAATAACCGGTTAAGACATCAGGGACTGTTGGGGAAGGTATTTGTCTTTTTGTTTTAAATCTGCCACTTGAATGCTGCAAAGCTTTGTCAGGATTATCATGATCATTATAGCCAGGATTATCCTTGATGAGATCATCCAAAGATCTTAACACATCTTTAAAAGTGTCTCTAATACAGGCAGATTTGTCGTTTTTTTTCTAATCGCAAACTTTTGAATCAATGACTCTTTTTTATGAACCAACATTTTGCAGCGCTGAGAAGAAACCTGTGCAGGTAACGGGTTAGAAAAGGTTTAATGTGGATTCTTCTGTTTCTTTTATCTCCATTTACCAGCTATGTCCAACTCAGTGGGAAGTTTAGCAGACGGGACAGTGTACGGGCCCCGGATCGGGATGACGGAGGACTCCCTCGCCATTCTAGAGAGGAACAGGGCCTCCGGGGACCCCTGGGACCTGGTGGAGACCAAGCCGAACGTGGAGGCCCTGGAGCGCAGCCTGCAGGGCCTCTATCCCCTCGTGCTTCGACATGCTCCTCACAGAAGATGCCGCGTGGCTGGTGAAGATCTCGGAGGCCTCCCCGATGGCGCCCGCACCCATGACCCACCTGGAGCCACGGGAGGAGCCGGAGCAGTGCCCCGTCATCGACAGCCAGGAGCAGGGCCTCTCTCCCGGGCTGGAGGGCCAGGAGGAGGAGCGCTCTCTGGAGCAGGTGC
This sequence comes from Pseudopleuronectes americanus, assembly GCA_038501795.1. Classification (NCBI taxonomy): domain Eukaryota; kingdom Metazoa; phylum Chordata; class Actinopteri; order Pleuronectiformes; family Pleuronectidae; genus Pseudopleuronectes; species Pseudopleuronectes americanus. The sequence continues at coordinate 22,622,241 of CM076717.1, read as the reverse complement.
AGAGCATGGTGGTGGGAGAAGTGCTGAAGGACATCGAGACGGCCTGCAAGCTGCTCAACATCACCCCAGGTAGGTTCCACCACACCTGCTCCTGTTGCCTGTAATCCTCGAGCGGGGCGTTACAGTACAAACACACAGAACTGACAAAAGACACAGATCTGTAAAGCAAACAAGACATTTTTCATCCCCAAAACTGTGTCCGTTATTTCCACGTTAGAGAATATTGATTCAGAGATGCTTAAGCCACTGGGTTCGCACTCCCAAAACCAACACGCGGTTTGTGTGGAGCGTCCAGGAAAAGGCGGCAGATCTGTCGGATCACATCCTCGCTGACGCAGAGCCGTGTTTGCCTGCTCCAGGATCTGTGTAATCCTGACCTTTTCGCTGGAGCTTTCTTGGGCCGTGACAGCGATGCTTCTTTTCCTGCAAGTCGACGTGTACACAGTGTTCAGGGCGAGGTCGCTCATGCAAAGCAAACAAGACGAAGCCTTATGCATTGTGAGAGTTTCTCGCTGTCATAAACCGAATGTGATCCCCAGTCATCTGCTCTGCTGATTAGAAACCAGGCGCCATAAAAAAGCACCTTTGTGTTTACAGTAGATTTTATTATACGCAAAAGTGCCTGAACATAACACACAAACCCGGGAATTTGCCCTGAATGTGATGATAACCTCGAAACCCTGGTGGTTTACTGTTGTGGCAGCTGCTGGTTCTCTCTCCTCACTCACGTCCCTTTTGTTTCCTCAGACCCGATCGAGTGGAACACGGGGAACGTGCAGAAGTGGCTGCTGTGGACCGAGCACCTGTACCGGCTGCCCCACGCGGGGAAGTCCTTCCAGGAGCTGACGGGGAAAGGACCTGTGTGCCATGAGCGAGGAGGAGTTTCGCCAGCGGTCGCCGCAGTGTGGGGACACGCTGCACGCACACCTGGACATATGGAAGTCAGGTAGTGGGTCTTATATTTATCTCATCTAATGCTGTGGATTGTGTGTGTATTTGGTTGTAGGTATAAAAGTTATAAGCATCATTTAATCATCTCTCTCTTTTCTTTATAGCCGCCTGGATGAAAGAGAGACTTTCAGCTGGAGAAACCAAAACTACAGGTATGTTAAGTTTCTCTTCTGCAATAAAACACAGACATTTTGCACAGTAGCAAACAGACACACATCTAGCCGTTGTGTATTTTCTGTTTAAACCTGAAGGGCTGAGTCATTGTCTTGTCCCCCAGAGGATGCATCTTTTCTCTCTCTGTGGGTCACATGACACAATGAGCCTCAACCACCTCCTGCTGTTTTGTTGCAGGCACTGAGGAGCTCTGGTCTGAGGCCGACTCGTCCTGTTCCGGTCAGCCCATTCATCTGTGGCAGTTCCTCAGGGAGCTGCTGCTCAAACCTCACAGCTACGGACGCTGCATCCGCTGGCTCAATAAAGAAAAAGGTTCCCTCATGTTTTTTGTGTTACAAGCATAGAGTCCGTTTGGTGCTTAAGTTCAGACTTCAACTCCTGAAGTGACTCAACTTTAACTTTAACAGCTTTTCACAGATTTCTCAAGTCCAGAAACTTCCAATGTTTGTAGCTCAACTCCTTAACTCACAACTAAAGTACTTTATCTAAAGACATAACAAGTAAAAAAAGTAATCATGACAATTAAATAATTTCAAAATATTTCATCAGCAAATTTCTACAACCACACATTCTCCTCTGAAAACTAAAATCCACTTAATGATGCACAAATACATACATATACTAAATACAAAATACAGCATTCTAGATTACTACATACTACATACTACATCAAAAGAGCCATCAAAGCACAACTTATAACTGTGAATTTAATAAATACACCATAAATAGTCTTAAAATAATTGATCAGCTGTTTATGAGTTTGATGGATTTAGTTACAAAATTTATTCTGGCCAATCTGTCCCATTAATTGAAATGAAAAATAAGATTTCATAGCTTCTAGTTTGATAGCACAATAGAATCAAGACTAATTAAGTCTCCAAAAGCATTTTATTAACGAAAACGCCTTGAGACTGCTAGTTTATGTAAAAAAAGAGAAATAAAAGAATTGCAAGTTATGAGTAAATATAAAGCCCATCACTGAACTTTGATGTGTTATTCGACTAACAAGTCTCTCACGGTTCCCTCCAGGTATCTTTAAGATCGAAGACTCGGCTCACGTCGCTCGGCTGTGGGGACTCAGGAAGAACCGACCGGCCATGAACTATGACAAACTGAGCCGCTCCATACGCCAGTACTACAAGAAGGGCATCATCCGCAAGCCCGACGTGTCCCAGAGACTGGTGTACCAGTTCGTCCACCAGGTGTGAGTACCAGTTTGTCCACCAGGTGTGAGGCCGCACCCGAGTGGCAGCGGATGGCGAACCCACGAAGGACACACACACACAATGTCCCTGTCATGCACTTGAACACTTGAGGTGACAGGGAACACGTGCACTGACCAACAACCCCAATGGTTCTCACACCTCCACTGGCAGCACTGGGAAACTGCTGCTGCTTATCCGTGCACGGGGCCGAGAGCAAGAGGCCGAACCATGTGGAGGCCGAAGCTTTTTCTCCTTTTTTAAATCTTCCTGCTGCAGAATGAAACGCCCGCTGATTAAAAAAAACCAGAGACAAACTTTAATGCACTGCTTTTTCATTTGCACGATCTGCCTGTTGATTCGATGTGATTCTCAGTTATCCCTCACTAGACAAACAGAGTCAGACGTGGTGACTCCTGCGTACACCGGCTTCAGGAAAACGCCCCATCGCCCGTTTGCTTTGTGTTCTTTTCATTTGGCTCATCTTGACCATGTTTGAGTTGGAGCCAGTTTCTCTGCTGCCACAGTTTGAACGTGTGGTTTGTGGTTTGTGGATTGTTTTACTTTTATTCAGGGCTTGGTTCCCGGTTGATAAACAGTCAGCTCCCGTAACTCATCCACCACAGAAGAGTCACGCTTTCTCCTTCCTTATCTGATCTGGAGTGTGAAATCTTTTGGAGGATGCTTAAAATAACTGTCTTGACTGTTTTCATAATGCCACTTCACTTCCTCCTTCTGGATCCATTCCCTGAAAACTGTTTTTACCGAGGAGCCGTTGTATCTTATGGTTTATTCAGCTGTTTACTGCATTTTACGTTATGTAATATTTATCATGGAGAATCAAACTGCTTTGAATAAAATATGTAGAAAATAGAATGAATAATAAAACACACAACACAAACTACGAAATCACAAATGAATCTATATTTGTTGTAGTGGATCCATGAACGACAATGTTATCACACTGATGAAATATCAAAGTAATAATTTGATAGATTAAATGAATATAAATAATGCAAATATTCATATCTTCCCTCAGCAGGAGCAGTAATTCACTTTGGGGATTGTCAAACCTTTCTTCGTGGGCCTTTCAGTCAATATCTGTAAATCACTTTATCCGCTGTACTTTGTGTTTTAGTGCTAATTAGCATTTCTAATAAATGCTAACAGTCTAGGATTATAAACATGATGAATGTAATCTGCCTAGCAACAACATGCTGGTGTTGATGTTAGGATTTAGCTCATAAGCAGCTGCTGACTCGGAGTCTTGTTATTTGAGTACAGCAGGTTTTTTATATTTACAAAGTCAATTTTCATTCACCAGTCCAGTCAAGATAATATCGTGACAAACATCTGTCATGCCAAACAGGACAGAGTCGGTTGTGTTATCTTTGTAATCTTTCTCTGGATGTTGTTGAATTAAATTTGTCATCTTGAAAAATACTACTGTGTATAAAAGTAAAAACCCCACATGTTAAAATAATGGACAAACACAAATAATAAAAAGTATATTGAATACGTTTTCTATTTTGAAAAGGTGTGGAACGACTTTATTTCATTGTGTTATTTCAGATTTATTTTCAAATGCTTTGGGTGTTCACACTTTACACTCTGGCTGTTATATACAAATTCCAACCCACTGTAGATCCTCAGTGTCTCCATGATACCTGACCCTAACCCTAACCCTCAAACAGGCTCAATAAACGTTATTGTCAAACCCCACGTGCACCTGTGTGGTGTCGATGAAGCTCTGTGCAAACCAAGCTCACTTCTCTATTCATTCTGCAAAGCTCAGCACTCATGATGCAATTACTCACTTTTTGTGCGTTTGTTGACATTTTTATCTCCACCAACTGATCCCGGGTTTGAAAAGTAAAAGAAAAAAAAATTCCAACAGGTTTTTAAGCTTAATCATAACTGCTCCTCACGTGCAGCGAGCCAGAGGCCGAGTTCCTGCCAAGAAAACGTGGCCTCGGGCACGTGGAGCCGTTCAATCGGCTTCAGCAGGTTCAAAAAAAGGAACAAGAAGAAAAGAAACCTTTGTTCTTTGGTTTTCAGTCGGGGGTTAAATTACTTCTGCGTAAACTGCACATGTTGCAAATCTCACAGAGTGAAAACATCAAATACAAGAAAGGATCAGGAGGAGTTAACGTGTCAGTCGACAGGTGGATGTTGAGAGGGTGAAAGTCGGGATATAGTTTAGAAGTTAAAAAACACGGTTTACACAAATTACAGACCTGTCATAAAGGATTTATAGTTTATTAATAGGCCTCGTCCATTGTTGTACCATCAACCACAATCATTTGAATTCTGCATCCACCCTGCAAACTTCAAGTACTAGAAATGTCTTAAAATCATTCCTTGTCCAATCTGAGTTTTTTTCTGAAGTCAATCAAATTTTTTAAAGGTTCTTTTGTAAACAGCAACACAGCTTTCATCTGTATAACAACGTTACATCATTTAAACCTTCTGACTTGTAATGTAACACAACTTCGGATGGGAAATCGGTTATTTCTGCTTCATCAACAGGGAATCTTCTCCCAAAATAACACAAAAATGTGTCTTTCAGCCGGACTACACAAAAACTGTTGAAGAGATTTTATTGGAATTCGATGGAAGGTGGGCTATGGTACTTTCTCCTTGGAAATCAATCAGGCAAATTATGGGGGAATGAAATCTGACCGACTTAAACTCAATGAATTAGACAGTCTAAATGACATATGCATGAAGTTGGGCAATTTAAATACAAAAAAATGTTCGACATGTAAACTGACTTCAAGCCACACAATTAATTATAAATAGACAACTTAGAAAAGTAATTAAAAGCAAAAATAAAAGTAGTTGTAGTCTGTTTGTCAAACTGACACCAATATGGGCCAGTGGTAATTAAAAAAAAATCCTAGACCACAAAATATATTTAACAAAGTAAATACAGCTGCTTTTTTCTTTTTTTTTAAAGTCATCTTGAAAGAAGAACCGACATATAAACAAATAACAACCACAAATTTCACAAGATTTGCAGAAGTGGAATAATGTTGATTCAGTTATCACAGCACAAGGAGGAGGCTCATTATCTTTGACGTATTGACAGGTCTGAGGTCTCCTGTCGTGTTGCTGTGTGGGAACTGTGCTGGTCTGTGGATGACGTCTGAAAGCTGGAAGCGGTTGTGTGTGTGTGTGTGTGTGTTGAATTTACAGGAATGATTGTGTTTGTTTGTGGGAATGCGGTGACTTCATGCCTCTGAGTGTGGGAACTACTGACCTCTAGTGCCAGAAAGTGTTCATAAAAGTTATTAAACCCTGGAGGACACAGCAGCAACCTAGACTTAACTCTTTCACAGGCAATATTAAAAGAGAGGGAGTATAAGTACTGTGCTTAAGTACAATTTTAAGATACATGTACTTTATTTAAGTGTTTTAAGTTTACTTTGATACTTTCAACTGACAGTTGCAGCTACTAATTAATTGTTTTACTTTCTGTATTTGTCATTCTCTGCTCGTAAAGAACAAGTCAAACAAAACAACCAACACTCATGAGCAAAAATCATTAAACTTTAAAGAAAATAAGAATGTGACATATATCATTATAATTTTTTTAAATCTTATTATGAAATTACATATCACATATTTTTTGTCATATTACACAGTCCTAATATAGAGGTTTTAAAACAAAATTATAAAAATAAGCATCATCTGAGATTAAAGCAGTTGTTCCCAAACTTTTTCCGACTTGTATAATGAGCTGTGTGTGTTTCACTGATGAGTTTCTGCTGTTGCGTGACTCAACACATCTTTGACCTCTGCACGTTGTCATCATCACAGATGCTCGTTTGGGCCTGAGAGTTTTCTGATGACATTGTTTATTGTTGCGTATGCATATGAACAGGCACTACAGTTTGGAAATGACTGAAGAAAAAGAGAAAAGCGCTTAAATCTTATTCCTTCCACGTGTCAGCTCGAGGTTCAGCGTGAGCAGAAAAGAAAAACAGAGAATTTTTCTTAAAAATATAACTCAACTGCAGCCGTAGCTTACCTTTAACAGAACCTTTGTAAACAGTCCCATTCTGTTTCAAATACAGTGAAAGACAATGGACGCTAAGACAGAGACGATGCAGAGGTCTTTTCAAAAGTCAGTTAAAAAGGGCCTGGGTGCAGCGTCTGTGTAAACTGAGCTGTTCGACCTGGCTTCGGATTCTGTGGCGAGCTCTCCTCACTCTGTTGAACGTGATGGTTTAGAGTCTTTGAAGAGGCAGGGTGGCAGAATTTGGCTTAAGGCAATTTCTATTTCACCAGACTCCGAAGCCAGTGTTCACAGGAAGCAGCTCTTTTTTTTTAAAAGCACACAGAAGCACAAACACCTCCACCAGACCCACGTCCCTGCAGAAACCGTCTCATCAATATTTCAGAGGCGGATCCTCTGTCTGCGTTTCTCTCCGTCTGCGTCAGTAGAGAACGAGCGTCGGTGTCGTGTTCGCCAATGCTCGTGGTTACCAAGAGCAACGGGCCGGTCTCAAATGACATGTGGAGCAAAGGTCCAGTGTGTAAGATTCAGGTGAAAATGATCTATAGGCAGAAATTGAATATAAAATAATCCTAGTGATGTTTTCACTTGTGTGTTTCATCTAAATTTTATAAATTGTTGTTTTCTTTACACTCGAATGGGCCATTTACGTATAAATACTTTATACAGTAGCCCAGAGTGAACAAACTAAACAGCTTTTGAGTTTTTATGACAACTGAAGGCTCATCTCCTTCATGTTTGGAAAGGGGAGGGTGAGGTGAGTCGGGCTGCAACGTGAAACTGAACCACTAGATGTCACTAAATTCTACACACTGAACCTTTAAGGTTTGATTTCGGTTTCCCGACCAAAACTCACGTATTTAAATATGAAGACGTACATTAGAAAACTAAAATTGTTAATCAACTTAAAAAAGACAACAAACAAATTAAGATTTGATTTAGTTTTCCTGATTAAAATGTAGACTGTTGTTCAATTAAAAGATACAAAAAAACAAAGGTTTGTACATTGAAAAAAAGTAAGTAGTAGTTTAGATTTTTTTCAAAGTTAATAATTGTGTCAATATAAACTTAATTTTAACATACTTAATTAATTTGTGTGGTATCAATTGACAGTGTTTTTTTTATTGATTCAACAGTTTTCTCTTTCCAGTGTAATACAGCCAGTATTTTAGAACAGAATGAAACTGATTACAATTCAAATCCATGGCATCATTATAATCATCGTCATTATTATCCCAATGAGAATTTTAATGAAATCCATAATCTGTGAATAACTTAGTGGAAACAAATGGGCCATGCACTGGATCAGTTCAGATCAGAGCGGTTAACAGTGTTGGGGAGCATCAGCATGCACATAATCACAGATAAGAGCTGGAAGCCGATAATACAGTCAGTAGCATTCACTCATAGTAAACAAGTCTCAGCAGGAAGTAGAAAGAAAAGACAAATTAAAACTTTTGTTATGAGATGATGGTAATCTTCGTACAAATACAGCCGTGAGCGAGTGTGAGCTTCCAGGCAGGATTTGAGGAGGAGCGAGTCGATGAAAGAGAAAAGTTTGAACAGTCACGTTGTCGTAGACGAGTGGGAGCGGAGGCTAATGTAAACAATCCTCACAGAAGTGTGTGGTGGAGAATCTATTTCCATTTCAAAGAGAAGTTCTGCTGAAAAAGAGAAACTGCAGAGAGGTTGTTGTGTATTTTTTAGTGAGGGGGGAAATGTGTTTTATCTCGTTTTTTCCAATTACGGTGATACGCTTTGGAATGGAGAAAAAAACTACTAAATTTATAGAGCAATATTTTGAGAATTATGCTTATTTACGCTCCTTTTCCGACAGTTAAACTCGATGAGAAGATTTGATCGCTTGTTTTCCCCTTTTCCCAATCGTTATGCTAAGCTAATAACTTTTTGAGCATTCTGGTCAAAATGGGCAGCAAATGAAATTCATCTATATTTCATGTATAAATAAAAGCAGGGACAGACACCACATTAAATATCAGACTATAGCACAGACTGGTGGCAAAAATAAATTATGGAAAATGAAAAGCACATGTTCAAAGTAAGGAGACTGTTCTATGGAAACTGATTTGATGTGTATTTATCACAAGAGTTGTGTCGATCTTCTCGTCTAAAAACAGCAAATGAGCACATCTCCCCCCCCCAATTTGTCAAACTATTCCCATGAAGCTAAACATGTCAATATTTCACAAAGGAAGAAAAACTGTACAAGTATCCAGACTGTAGAGAGAGATTAGAATATATACATGAAATGCACAATGCATGGCTCATTCCCTCTGTCCAGGCACCAGTGACAATACCATATCAATGAGATGAGAGGACGTACTGTGTGGCATGTTAGCATCACAGCCGAAATCAAACACAGCGATACACAAAAAGAAACTCGGGTTGTTTTTGCTTGGGGGTTTGCAGAGTCTGTGGGTGATTCGGTTTCAGTCTCGTCTGTGATGAGCGCTGCGATGGCGTCTGAGCCCCGAGAGCACGAGGAAGCTTTGCTTTGAAAAGTCTCTCTGGCAATGTGCGTTCACGACCGGACGGTTCAGTCTGGGTTTGTCCCCCTCGGAGGAGACAAGTGTCCTCAGGTGGAGCGGGGCTAGATCGGCTCCACGTAGTTGGCCGGGTAGAGACCCAGCTTCCCGGTGCCCAGACGTCCTTTACACCAGCCCTGCTCGTCCTCGTCCTCCAGCTTGATCAGCTCGTCGCCTTCACCGAGGAGAGGAGACAGATATGTGGACATAAGTTTATTTGTAACAAAATTAAATTAAAATACACATGGGCTTTAAGTTTATCCTTAAATAAATCTAAGGAGGATTCGACTCCTACATATTTTCACATCCTCCAAGAAACTTCTGAAGTGGTTGTTTGTTTCCTCAGACTTTGTTTGGACTGGGTTCTTGGATTTATACTCCACTCGTTTGGACTTTGAACTTATTATTTCCTGTTTTACTTTGTTAAGCTTTTGTCTCTTAAACTTCCTGTCTTTGTCCCATTTCCTGCCTCTCGAGTGTGTCGGTCCACTCCTGATGGGTTTCACCTGTGTTCAATCATCCTCTGTGTATTTAGTCCCGTCCTCCCAGTCCTCCCAGTTCCTCTCTTCAGTTTCGGTTCTGGTTCCATGAGTTTTGGATTCGTGACTTTCCCTCAGACTGTAAACTCTCATCTTTACTTTCTTTTTTATATTTTGGGGAATTTCTCATGAAATAATTTTGTTATCTTGATGAATAAAACAAGGCACAGTTAGGGAACTGATATCTATGAGTGTAATTTGGTGCAGCTTGATTGAAGTGAAGGGGACTGTGGGGCCTCAGCTGTGGAAATTGCTCTACTGAGTTCCATATATATATATTTTAAATTATAAAGCATAATCATTGTTTCATGAAGTGTGTACTTTGTGTTCAAGTTCCGCATCCTTAAAACTTTATTATTGTGCCATGTTTTGGTAAAATATGACAAAACACTAAGATTCTGTTCATCTCTAGTGGAGCTGGATATTTCTCCTGATTTCATGCAACTGCATTTTGCTTATGTTGGTTTTGTTTAGCTTTTGCTATCCAGCTGGATCAGTGTCAGAATCCTACTATAGTGTATATACAGTATAGTATATAGTATAGGAGCCTATGAGTGGAAACTGTTGTGGCAGCGATTCAACTTGCGGGATCAACCCTGTGACCGTCAGCGTACACCAGGAGTCTCCAGCCCACGACGCTCACCTGCTCTGAAGCTGAGCTCGTCCTGCTCCTGCCCGTCGTAGTCGTACAGCGCCTTCACCCTCACCCCCGTCACCGCGTCCTCCTCGAACGGGTTCACGGCCCCGTTGGTGTCGTTGCCCGAGTCCGGTGCCGTCGGGTCCTCGTCCGACCACTCGGTGGAGGCCGTGAGCGCCTGGTTCTTCTCGTAGCTGCTGACACTGAACACAAATTAAAACATTTAAAAATGAGTATATTTCATTACTGCCGGTTTATTGGTTTTATTGAATCTTTCCTGTGTGTAGTTTGTGTTTTCTAGCCAAATATCTACACAGGTATTGTTTTCATTATTAATAGTTATAGATGTAAACTTTTCTTTAAAATATGTCTATGTTTTTAAAGTACCTTTTATGAGGAAAGACCAATTTCTGTCTTGACAAAAGTAGACAAAGTATTTTCTATTTCTAAAAGATACTTTATAAAAATACTTAAATATTAATCTAAAGTAAAATACCACAATCCAATACATTTTTGTCGAGAAGCTTCCAAATATGAAATCTGTATCAGACAGTGAAGCTCACATTTGGAGAATAAGAAATATTAGAACACACAGACAGTATAAATGTGAATATGTTTTACCTTCCGCTGTCTCCAGCCTGAACTTGGTCCACTGATGATGAGACGTTGGTCAGCATGATGCCATCGCTGCCTTTCTTTGACTTCTCCCTCTTCGAGATGCTGTGGGAAATCTCCGGGTTGTATTCCTGCGAAACGCCATCGGATTGAGGTTTGTTATATTTCTGCCCTGCGCGATAACTATTTCTTAATGAATCAGTGAAACCGTGTATCATTCAATTGGTTGTGTACATAAGTTTGTTGTTATAATAAGTGACATGATTTGGCAGAAATGAAACATGATTATTTGCATATGGGAGGTGAGATCCGATCACACATTCAGGTCAAATTCTAATACCACGTCTGAAACAGGGCCATTTATTCAGGGGATTATTTATTAGGAAAGTAAATACACTAAAACTAGAAAATGTGTTGTGTTGTTGTGTTGTTTCTTATATTTAAAATAACCTCACTCCTATTAATTTATAAATAAAATTACTTTTATCCAAAGAGACTTAGAATAACTATTAGGGGCAATTCGGGGTGTTGATTGGAAACACTAGATCAAACCGCCGACCTTATGGTTGGAGGACGACCGCTCTACCCCTCAGCCATGAATCATATAAATGGGGTTGGCAAAATAATAGACATGTGTAAGTATAATGTATAATTCAATAGCACCAGAATTGGTTATTGTCGTTAACCTGAACTCGCTGAACAAAAATAACGTTATAATGTACAAGAAGGTAATTTTTTAATATTTACTGGTTTGTTAAAGCTGAGTGTTTTTTCTCATCTTCATCTTTATTGTTCCTGTCAATCATGTCAAATGTGACAGGTGTGATTGGCAGCACATGAGACGGGGAGGCTGCAGGTGTCCAGGGACGAGACCACGTCCTCACATTGTACTCATGAGCCTGTGAAGAACGTTTCCGTACCTCAAACTGGGGCCAGTTCATGTGCATCTCGGGGCCGTGGATGTTGCTGAACAGCTTCAGATCCTCCTCCGCGCTGGCTGACGTGATGGTGCGTTCAAGATCTCTGTAAACTGTAGCATAACTGTGTCGGGGGGAAAAAGGAATTCAGAGTTAGTGGATAATCAGCTGGTGAGCGGGTTTGGTCGTCCTGCTGGGTTTTGAACGTCTCGTACCTTTGGTTCTCCGTGAGGTTGAGGTGGCGCTTGACGTCCAGCAGCACCTCTCGGAGGAAGCTCAGCCTCTTCTCCTCAAACTGCTGACACTGGGTGAACACCTGCTCCATGTTCTCCATGTACTGAGGGGTGCTCTTATTCAGCTCGTCCAGAGACTTCTCGTACTTCTCCTTGGCCTGGTTTAACGACAGATACAAAAAAACAAACGATCAACAGTGCGACCGCGAATGTTTCACAAGTTATTGGTCATTTATTTGAACTACTGTCGAAGCCTTTAGCGGCTGTGAGGACTTTTCATACAAGCACATTAACAGAAAAAGAGAAAGTAAAAGCCACAACACGGAAACACACAATCACAGCAGGAGGGAAAAGGTGCAGATTTACTTTACTGCTGTAAATCAGACATTTAGAACTTGACCACAGAAGATAACTGTGCTCGTTTCATTATCAACATCTGTTGTCACCGACTGACGTTACAGTCCTGTTCCTGTTGTGTGTCTTTCGAAGTTGTGTAGTGTCTTTTGCCTTTGTGTTTTCTGTTGTGTGAGACGTCTCCGCCACCGTCCCTTTAACACGTCTTTATTTTTTTCCATCTCTGGGGACAAAAGTGAAGCGTGTTGACCTGGAATGTGTCCTTAAGCACGAGATTAAGTTGTGAGTGTGAAGGTGAAGGCCGTCCCTGAGGAGCGGAGTCCACTTCACCACAGAACAGCTCGTGTGGGAGCAGTGAGGGGGGGGGGTGATAACAATCTTATGCTGACTCCACCCCTGCTGCCTTTATAACTAAAAACCAGCCATACATTTTTTTTAAATACCAACTGAGCTTTGACTTGTTCTTTTTGAAAAATTAGCTGTTGCATGAAGTGGATCCCACAGATCTGCCCGGAGCTTCAGTTCTCACCTTCTGTGAATCCTGTTTGCACTTGTCCACTTTCTCTTGGAGTTTCTTCTGCTGGTCGGCTGCGACCGAGGCCTCGCCCTTACTGTTGGCCTCTCTGGTGGCGGCCAGCTTCTCCTCCTTACAGGCCATGTGGTACGTCTTCTTGGAAGCCTCCAGCTGCAGCGGGAGACACAACATGAATGAAACTGTTTGTACGGAAGATATATGAGGAAAAAATTAATAAATATTCATGAAACAAGCATAAATCGAAATTTTGCTGCAAGTAAGTATTACTTTCAAGAGTATCATTTGGTTTTAAAATGTATGAAAAGTGTGAAATATTAAATAAAATGTTTTGGTTTGTCTGACCAACAGTGCACAACCACATGACAAAGAAAATGAGAAAATCCTCCATCTGCTATGACGAGGAAGTTAAATCTCCCCATTAACATTGAGAGATATGGTGTTGATCTCTCAGAGAATAATTCATGGAACTTGATGAAAAAATCTGTCATATTTGAAAGAACTGATATGGGTGCAGCTTGATTGAGTTTAAAGGGAAGAAGTAGTAAATAAGTCTAACTTATAGTAATTGTATTGCGTATAATTGTATGCAAAAATGCAAAATGGAGAGTTTTGGTTGGAGGCTCACTCTGTCGAGAAAACAATTCATTTTAATGGATTTTGTCTCAAAGTAAAAAGTGAGTTCAGTCACATTGACTGCTGCTGTGCTGCTATCATGAAAACTCACTTTTGAGAAATGTGACTCAGCAACTGTAAAGAAATTAAATTTGTGACTCAAAAAAATGATATCTGAGAAAGTCAACAGCAACACATCATCTCAGAAACAATGTTGTGGTAATTTCTCAAAACTGTCAACCCCACCGACAAATCTCGTTCATCACTCGTGGCAGAAAACTTCAAACATTCAAAACCGAACCCAGGAACCTTGTCTGTTAGGACTCAAAATGGCCGGATCAGTGAAACCTCACCCCCTCACCTCTTTCAGCTTCTTGGCCCACGGCTTCTGAGCCTTCTTGAAGCCCTCGTCTGCCTCTTTGGTTTCCTTGAATCCTCCCATCATCTGCTTGTGGTACGAGTCCTTCTGCCAGTTCTTCACCTTCTCGAAGTCCTCGTTGATCAGATGGTTCTTCACGTCCTGGTGGAGCTCGCTCACCTTCTCGGCCTCCGTCATCACCGCCATCCAGGCGCGCTCCACCGTGCCGTACTGAGGTCCTGCACGGCGGAGGAACGAAGGGATGAGAACAAACACTGGCTCTTTGATATCAAGGACGAACGACCTCCGGACGTCTCAATGGTCTCACCTTTGTCCACCAGCTGTCTCCATCTCTTGGACCAGTCGGTCAGCTGCTGGGCGTAGGCCTTCTCGATCTTGGCCCGCTCCTGGATGCAGCTCATCACGTCGTTGCAGAGCCGGTGACCATCGTCGATCCGCTTCACTGTGCGCTTGTAGTTTCCAACCTGACAGAAATCAAACATATATATATCAAGTTTCTTTCTGTGATTTAATTTGACCGTCAGCTGGTGTGTTGTTTCTTTTTAGTTTCACATGTTTCATTTATTTTTGTATCTTTGGTCGCTGCAGTGTTTCGGCCTCTGGCTCTGCCCTGGTATTTGATCTGAGGTCAGTTGTTGATTTACTGTTCGACGCTCCTGCAAATATGATGAAGGAAAAGATCGACGGGTTTCTGAGAGTCGGATGACAGGATCAATATCACGTCCATATCTGTGTGTTAAGTAGCTTAGCATGAACTCCATCTAGGCTGTGACCAACGGGAAACAAAACCTGTTTGTTAATTAAAGAGCGTGAGAGGTGCTTTATGAAAGTGGAAGAGAAGCTGATCTGAGATCTGCATCATATTAACTGGAGCAGCATGAGAGTTGTGTCAGCGAACTTCCTGCTTGAAGATTAGTTTAGTGTCATCGATGTAAAGCATTAAAAAAGTCCATAACAAAGTCCAAGAGCACAAGACAGAGTCATCAATTGTCTTAATATATATTAATTGCCATTTAAATCTTCCTTTTATCGAGTAATCAATTCATCAACTGTGCTTGAAGATAAAGATAATCTGTTGGTCGATTTGAGGAAATCTGAATTCCTTAAATTGTTCTTCATGCTCTCTCTTAAAATCATTTTGCTGCAATGGAAATTAGAAGATGGATTTTTGTGTAATGTTATAGAGAAAATGGCTGCGCGCTCTATTTCCATCGTCTCGTCTCAGACTGCAGGTGATGCACTGATCAGACAGGACTGGATAACCTGCTGCTGGTGTGTTAGTGTGCGTATGTGTGAGTGTGTGTGTGTGTGTTTGTGTGTGTGTGGAGTTGCATGCCATAAATGTCAGTGGGGTGTGTGGGTTCAAAGGATAGTATTGGATTGGATTGTGTTTTGTGGACTCAAACATTTCACCCACTTCACCCAGTAGATGAGTACATTTATATTATCGGTGAACTACCCCTTTAAGTTCATATAATTTATAGCTCCATGGACGCAGGAGCAGCAGCCTCTCAGAGAGCTGCTGCTCTGCCCGGATACAGAGCCGACCACGGCTCACTGCATCCATCTCACACCCGTATGACACAAGGGGAGAATCTCTGCTGCGTCTTCACATGAAGAAAACGACATGTTTACCTGCTCCTCACGGAACAGTGCCTTCAACAGACGTGGACTAAACGTGTTCCATGGCAGCTCCTGGCTCCAGTTGGAGCTGAGTCAGCGATTAGCCGACTGCAGCAGCTCGGCTGTGATGTAGTGAGCGAGAGCTGAGAGCAGACACCTCAGCTAAAGGGACATGATGAGGATAAAACACACACAGTCGAGTCTGAGGAGAAAACGTGTGTGAAGTGTTTTACTGAGGAGTAAATCCATCATACGTGTAGTACTGTGTCTCTACAGTTTGTGTTTACACTGTGAACCGTCTCCAGCTCTCATATATTATGAAAAGACTTCTGGGAACTCCAATTACAGCTAAATGATATGTGTTTGAAAAAGGTTGTTGGTTTTGTAATCCTGTGGGAGAAACCCTGACAACACACAAGCTCAAACGAATAATCAATTATTCAATCAACAAAACTCTGCCTCTGCTTTGATGGATGATTAAATCAGTTTTCAAGCAAGTTTTCCCTTCGCTCAGCTTCTCATTCACTACGTCTGCTTTCCTCTGCCTTATGTGACTGTCACAGTCTCACTTGTGGTTAGAAATGTTTAATATCTGTCAACAACAATATAGAAACAAATGTATTCAATCAATGTTATTGTCAGGCAAGGGAAACATTTCCAAAAACTTTATTAAAGAAATGTCTTTTATTCCTTCTAATGTCAAGGCAGACAACCCAAATACAGGTAGCACATGGGGACAGGTCAAATACACAGTATTATTTACTAGTTATGGGCTTAGTAACAATTACAGTGAAGTCGTGCAGAGGAATCCAAACCCAGCGAAGCAAAGGCCATGTCTAAAAAACTGGTCATATAAACACAAGGAGTAGTAAACACTGGGGGAAATGCTGGATATTACACAAAATATTTGCAGCAAATAACAAACTCAAACACAACGACAAATCAAAACCTCTTCAAACTGTCCTAATAAGGGCAGAGACGTGTCAAATAAGACTGAGGAAACTGAGTTCAGACTCATCGACAGCCGCAGACACAACGTCTGAGGATCGAGCGACACGTATCAGCCATTTCCCTCATTTTCTGACTAGGCTACAGGTTGGTGTTGTAAATGGATCAGACTCCGAGGTCTGTGTCTGTGATTACACACTAACCATGAAGCTATTGCTACACACAGACATGCACATTCAAACCTGTGCTGACACGCAGCTGATGTCATCAATGTGTCAGTCCCCCCCCCCAGATAGAGCAGGTTCAGAGGGAGTTCATCTCTTGGTCTAATCTGTAACAAAAGGTGTGTCCCCCCCTACCACTGCCTCACCTCCCAGAAGCTGTCTGTGGTCTCCTCCTGGCCCCCGGGCTCCTCGAACACTCCAGACATGGTCCCGGACTTGGCAGGAAGGCTTCAGGCTGTGGCGGTCTGCAGCAGAGTGACGCTCCTCATGCACTGTGAAGAGAAGAAGAGAAGAAGATGAGCACGGAGGAGTGTGAACACAGAGGAGGAGACGTGAGGCGCATTAAAACATCCTGAGCTGAGGAGTCTGGTTATAAGAACAACCTGGGTTTCGGGATCGGATCTCACGAGGAGCACATGTTAACACCGGGTGTCTGGGTCCATGTCGCTGTAAAATAATTCGGTTTCGTCGCATCACTTCCAGACAGAGTAATTATTCCTGCAGCTCATGTGATTTCAACGTCACAGTTTTAATCTTAATTAGAGGAGGGGAAGTATTTATGTAACTGGGGAAAAGCTTAATGTGAAATATTAACTGCTAAATGCGAAGTGGAGATTATTTTATAATTAACCTCTGTTCATGGCCCAGATTCTCTGTGATTGATATTATTTGTAACTTTGGCTGCTACAAGTCTCTCAATTAAAACGTCAAAAAAAACCCCACTGCAGATGAAAATCCACCTGATGCAACTCGGACGCAAATTATGATGTGAAGACGAGGTGATGTATTAAAGTTTATTCACGTTACACAGACATCTGACTGGCTGCCTGTGTCTTTCCTTCATCGAAAACAATCAGATCTATCTGTCCACCTCAAAGAGAACAAAAAGGTTCAAAAAGAAAAGACTGATTGATTTTCAAAGTCACAAAGACGATGGAGACGGCAGTGAAGTATATGATTTCAAAGACTCGGTAAAAAAACGTCATAAAAGACACAGACAGACTATTAAAAGAGTCCAACAGCAATTTCACGAAGGTAATAAACCATTCAACTGTCACAGATTCACAAAGTGTGTTCAAATCATAATGGGAAGGCGATGACATTTAGAAATATATCTAGCATGTTAATTGGTGAGGTTGTGTGGTGCTAGTGGTTTCACTTTGTTTGATTTGTTTATTTTTTATGGCAAATTCAAAGCTTAAACTGTTATTTGATTAGTAACTGACTGTTATTATCTCCTTATCTACCCTTGAAACGGACAAAGCTGCGTATGAAGAAGAGTTTGATTCCAGAAGAGACACCACAACAAAACAATAGAGAGCAAGGGAGCGGGGCTGTGTTGTGATAGGAGGTCAGGGGGAGGGGCCGGAGCTGTGTGGGTATTTAGGTCAAACGTGAACCGACGGATGCATCAACACTTTTCACAATGAAGTGATGAGAAAATATATTTTTTTAAAACAGTCAATCAAAGGAAATCTCATCCGAGAGCTTTTGGGCAAAACCAACCGTAGCGTGGAGCGCGGGGTGGAGAGGTGGGTGTTCACCATGCTTGGTTAATCCATTAGCAACACGCAGAGAGGGGGCTTTTGTTCAAGGGAGAGCTTCAGATAAAAGGCAGGAAAACAACCGCTGACTGGCTTCTTCCACTTTTCATCACAACCAACAAGTGAGACAGGAAACAGGAATCTGACTGTATTTCTGATTCAGAGGAGACTGTCCAGAGAGTTATTCAATATAGACAAACAACGCCCACATCCACATCCACACAATAACCCCTAAACATTGGGAGCACCATCCAAGGTTTAGCCCCATCTCCCTTCTTTGATTTGTTCTTGACTCTGTCTCCTCTTCTGCAGCCTCAACATCCTCACAAACAAGATCACCTGGCATCATCCCCCATCCCTCTGAAACAAGTGCACAGACATAAATAAATAAAAACAAAAACACAACCTCGCAGCATCGCCCTGTCAAGAGAGTCACAACCCCGGAGACAAAAGGCTGTCAATGCAACCAGAGAGAGAGGGAGAGAGAGTGAGAGAGAAGGAGGGAGAACGCAGCCCCTCTGTGTGAAAGCAACAAAAGCTTACCCCTGGTCCTCCATGCACAGCGGCTAAGGCTACAGCTAGGAGAAAAGAGACACGTGGGCTCCTCTGGCAGACAGCCCCTCTCCTCCTCCCTCTCCTCCTCCCCCCTCCTCCTCCCCCCTCCTCCTCCTCCTCCTCCTCCTCCACTGTATACGTTTTGGTTTTGCTCACCCCCGTCCTCTCTGACTGGCTGGAGCATCAGAAGAGGAGCCGGTCACCCTGATCTCAGATCTGAGAACTGCTGGCCCAGTGAGCACTCTGCAGGAAAAGACTGAGTGTGTGTGTGTTTCTGTGTCTGTGTGTGTGTGTGTTTTTTTTCTCAATGAGCGAGGGATTATCCTGTGGTGCTTTGGCTGACAGGCTCAGACGGAGCAGCAGGCCAGGGGGAGCAAGCTAAAGGGGGGAATAGGGCGGGTGGGTGAGATGCTGTAGTTTGGACGTGTGGGGGCGTTCAATGAGCAGAGCGAGAGAGTTGTAGTTCCATCAAAAAGTTCCAGCTCTGAAGACTGGTTACCTACTAGTAGTATTATTGGTGGGCGGCTGTGCTCAGTTTCCAGGTGTCATAAATACCAGGATGCTATTTGAAAGCTTGAAGACTTTAACTTCCTCCGTCTCTCTACACCACGGTTTCCTCCGGCAGGCTCCAGCCGGGTGGAGACTAAAGTAATGGAAGGTTAGGACATATGAAGTGGAGCATTTGAAAGGGCGGAGGTGACTCTGGGACAGATAAAGCTTGAACGGTTCAGATGGAGCATGACAGGTCAGAGAGCAGCTCTGTGCTGTTGACACGGAGCCGTAAAGTGATTAATAATTACACAACTCGTCATAAAGTTCAGATCAAAAGTGAAGCTGCACAAACTTTATGGCACGTAGAAGTACAAACTCAGCGACAAACAAATGTTTAAATCAATGATACTCAGGAACAAAACCATTGTTAGGAGAAAGAAGGAAGTTACTGAGACGTTTCACCAGGTTGGTCATCCTCATTTTAAAGCTTGGCCATTTTCTAAAATCTGCTACAGATCAACAGAGGGAGAGGTCGGTCACTGTGACCTCCCTGACAACCCCACTGTCCCCGTGAGACCACAGGGGACGACAGATTGTCTCTTTTAACTGATCGTCCCTCCGAGCAGTTTGCTGCAGGTGAGGAGGAGGACAGACGTGAGGATGAGGAGGAGGATGAAGATGACGTTGTGATCAGCAAGAGGGCATTTGGTTGCATTGTGGGAAATGGAGGATCCAGTGTTTTTGTAATAATTATTTTTTAAAGTCAGGATTTCTTGGCTTCTTAGATTATAGTTTGTATTTTTGAATCATATCTCTGAAAGAATTATTTTCTTGTAGGTAGTGGTTAACGCCAACATTCAAATATCATATTTGCACCAGTATATCTATATTTTGACAGAATCCTCTTAAGTGGATATAACAATATAAGTGGAGGACAGCCTAATAGATGAAAACTGTAAATAAAGATGGACGAAGTATCGTCGCTTCCTCCCAATGTCCAGAAATGAAGCCAGAATATCCCAGATACAAAAGCTGCGATCTTTCACAATTGGAATCTTCACTGTGGTGTTTGAGGGGGTGGAGTCAAGGTAGCGAGGTAACACCAATACATGCACTCAACCAATCACCAGTCAGTCTCAGCTGTCAATCATGATATTTTTATAGCATCAAATAACAAATTAAAACCAAACTTATCAGTAGCATGAACACTTGAACAATCATCAGTGTCATGAGAAATAACTTAATTAATAGAAAACTATCTTGTGAAGCTTAACTCTTTTGGTTTGGTCCCATCCGCTAACCTGGAGCACACAGGGTTTATGAGCTATACTGCAGCCAGCCACCAGAGGGTAATCGTCACGGCTTTGGCTTCACTTTTGGCGACAGTTGTCATGTCCTCCGTCTGCATATCTATGGTCCTGACATCACGTAGAAGTTTTTTTTATCGTCAAATATCCACGACATCGAAGCATCCCCTCACCAATTGTCAGTGGATTTACCCTCCGAGCACAAACAGACATCTTGGCCACATTATTCAAAATGCAGCACTTTCTTTCCCTCAGGACAAAGTGTGATGTCGCTGCTGCCCTCATCAGATTCAGCTCCTATATATAGAGGCCCATTCATCAATAATTCACACTGCTGTGTAAACAGATAGGTGAGACGACCGAGCCGACTCACACAGAGAAACTCTTTAAGGTTTGAGGTAATCTCATGTCACTTTCAACACAATTAGATTGTGAAATAAAGAGGGTGATGTAAGGGAGTTGTAGTTTGTGTGTTTTATGCACTGTGCGTCATGATATTTTACATTTTAACAAACCTATATCATAAATAACTATAAATATAGAAAAAACACAAATACAACCAAATATATAGAATTTGAACTAAGAATATAAACGTAATTTTTTACTTAAACATAACAGATTCATATTTTGTTTGTGCATTTTTCAATGGTTGTCATATCTGCTCACATAAACCAATATCTCTCTGAAAGGTTTGTATCGGCTGATTTTTATCATCCCACTGATAAATTGCTCGGTCTCTAATCTACAAAGCAATCTGACCTTCACAGCAGTGGGAGAGTTCATTTCAAAGGTGACGTTATTGTGTAGTTATGTTGTGAATCAATACGCTTACCCCAAGTTTTCACAGAGAATAATATCAACCTTGATACTGCTGCGATAAACAAAGGGTAAACAATTCCAGCTCTGAAAAAACATATCCTGTATCCTTATCCGTCATCTCGGCTGCGAATAACAAATGTTGCAGGACAATAAAAATGTGAAGGTGGAACTGTGAGAATCTGCACAGATCAACAGATGTGAGATCATCATTGAAGAGGCGATGCTGAAACATCCCTCTGCTGCTCGGGTGGTGTTGCTTAATAACCACAAGGGGAAGAAGTGCTGCTGTTGTGCATTTCCCTGATACAAACGTGTGTAACTGTATTAATGAAGAAGAGAGAGTCCAACGAGAGAATGCACTGTAAAAAGAAATGGTGGGGAAGCTGAAACCCGTTCCTTTTTCTCTTCAATGTTCATCTAGCTTCAAGAATACAACTGCTGAGCAAACACTGACTCACCCATTTGTACAACATTCCTGTTCCTTATCAGCCAGAGACATTTACAGTGCAATCAATGCCTAATTGACCAGCGAGCGCCGAAGGTGATTGCTAACTCAGAGGCCAAACAGGAAACAGAAACTCAGATGAGCAACGACAGAGCGAGAAGAGAAATAAAAGACGGCGCTGAATGCTTCTTATTTGTGTAAATGTTCCAGGGGATGTTCAAGGTTACGCCACAGAAAAGACACAGATAATAAATCCATACCCTCAGATAAGACACAGATCGAGGTCTACGTGAACGGAATGCGAGATGATTTTCTCCGATGTGGTCACTTCAACTCAAGAGCTGCATCGTCAGAGAAGTGTCAGAGAACTTGGAAAACAAAGAGAAGACAGTTGAAGGAAGATCGCGGCTGCTAATTTAACTGTAGCGGAGTCAGAAGCAAACATCCAGACGTGTCATTAGAGATCGAAGGAACAGTTTTTACAGAACCTGGTCGGTCACCTGGTGCTCGGCCGCTCGGTCCTCAACAGCGTCACTCCCAGTAATTCACTGACAGCTTCAAGGAGAATGGACACCTGAGACCGGGAGTTAAAGAGCGTCTCTGCAACCATGACACACCCACACACTGAGAGACTGAACTTTGACAGGTCCCTGAGAAGGCGTATTAGGCCATCAATAATTAGCTAGCTGCAAGGAAGGGTGGAGACTGAGGGCTCTCCCTTGTCACACACATTCCTTGAACCAAGAAGAATACCTCCGCCCTTACATGGTCACATTTATATTCACTCGATTTTTATTTGGATCAGCACCAAGTTGCACATATCCACCGATATCCTTCCCATAAACATGCTCGATTGTCCATGCTTGCATCGGACACCTGCTGGAGTGCAGTCTCTGATTACCTGATGAGGTAACCGTGTAACCGGCCAACAGCTGATGTCATCGGGTGGTACCCAACCTTTACTCAGCTGCTGCTACGCTTAACCACACCACTGTCCAGTAGGCGTCCCTTCGGTGGCCAAATCACTCATGACTTCCATCTCCCCTCCTCTTTCCTGCTTCCACAGGAAGCTTGTTCCGCCTCCTCCCCAAGAAAACAACCAGCAGGAGCCACAGCTACCAGTTTAGAACGCAACATGGATAATCTATTTAACTGTGTAGTTAAATTCTGTATTATACAATAAAACAATTGTTTACAGGTGCAGGACAAGTTGTTGTTACAGAGGCCCAGAGTGCATGAGTGGTCCCGTGCTCTGGGGTTATAGTATGGACAGAGAATACAGAGTCAAAACATTCATGTGGACAGCTTCACAGTTTGTGCAGGACGCTTCGTGAGTGTAGACGTCTCTCAATCCAGTCCTAGAATAAATCCTTGATCTCAACAGGGAAAAGCCATGTCTGTCATCCCATTCCTGAATCTGACTCCTAATCCAGAGCTGCACCAAAATGAATGTGTTCCTCCCTGACCCCAAACAACATCTTTCCACCAAGTGGTACCTGTGGTCTTAGTTCCACTTTCTTAGGAAACAGACAGACTGAGTCACTCGATCAATACAGATTTGCTGCTCTACAACACCACCCATGGATTCAAATAACAAAGAAAACAACAGTTAGGTCAGGAGTCAGGACGATATCATTTTCCCAGAAATGAAAATGAATCTCATGAACACACAAACCCACAAAGCTCTTTGGTTATTAGTTGCAGTGAATAAAAGGAGTCAGAGGAGACAAAGTGTGTCTTATATTTGCCACAAGCTGAAGCAGACGATCTCTTCTCCATTCATCGTACGACACGAGCTGTGAACAGGAGGATACAACACGCTGCCATGACTCTCTCCTGTCGCCTGGAATCCTTGAAAAGTCATGAAGGAAATTAAACCACTCGTGTCTCCACGCAGACAGATGCTCGTCTCCTGAGTACGGGCCATCTGTGTGTCATCTAATCATGTTCCTCCCCACAGGCCTAACTTCATTTGACCCCGGTGTTTGGTTCTATAATTGCAGGAAGTAATTTACGACAACCGAGCACGCTGCAGGTCTGGTGTTGCTCCTCGTCCTAAAGGAGAAGATCAGGCATTCTGCGTGATGGAAATACGGGGTTTCCATGGAAATGAAATAAAATATATTACAGTGACTGTTTTCTTATATACACATTAATCTTGTTTTTGTTCGACCATAGACACAAATATTTGACGACTGAAGCTGCATCACTAAGTTGAGTAACTGATTATTTAGTTAACAGAAAACTAATCAGCTACTATTAGTTATAAGTAAATAATCAGTCTTTAACTCCAGACAGGTAGGACTTGGTGCTTTGTTTCATCACAGATGATCTATAATGGACTTTTGACTGTTGCTCAACAGATAAATAAAATAACTGAAGATGTCACAATAGCCTTTACTCTTGTAATCTAGTAATCACATTAATATAAACCATAGTAATATTCCGGTGGCCACAAAATCAACATCTCCATTGATATGCTCCACGAACCAATCAACCAATCATTGGCTTTATATGACCACTTCCTCTTGTCTCTCACATCTGTAAGTCTTGGCTGGGACATTTGTTTGCACGTGAACGATAGTGAAACAAAGAACCAATTTCTTGTTCTCCAGGGTTAAAATAATTGAATCAATATTCCAGGACCAGTGTGGAGGGACCTATGTGCTCACTGCGCTCCATCCAGTTTTGTTTTGTAACCGCTAACCTCTTTTTTCTCTGATGCCCAGTGCAGAGCAGCGGACTAGACAGGGCATTTATCGAAGCCCCAGGTTTCAGCTGCTAGAGACACAGTGCACACACAAACACACACAAACACACTGACACACAGCCTGAGCCCCGGGCAGAGGGAAGCTGATACAAGACAGGAATCTCTGAGCGGCGAGATTCAGCGACTCATTCACTGCAGCTGCTAAAAGCTATGAGAAGAGGTGCATACACAAACACACACACACACACACACTCAACCACAAACATATTAGACCAAAAGCCTCAGTTGTTGTTCTGATGAATGAAAACTCCTCTTGCTGTTAGAAATGAGATCCACTCACAGGAAACAGGATGCAGGTATGAGGTATGAATTAAATATTGTATTTTGATTGCATAGGCCCAAACACAAAAATGCATCAATTAGTTCATCTCAGAAAAAATGGCCCAATCTCGAGCAGCAATGGGTAAGAATATTCAGTTCACTATGTGTACATCAGAAAGTGGAAGGAAAGAAACAAACTAAACAAAAAAATGATCAAATGCTATTTGTATAGCCCATATTTACTAATAACAATTTGTCTCATAGGGCTTAACAAGGTACCACATCCTCTGTCCTCGACCCTCAACAAGTGAGAGGAAACATATTAATGTAGAAACCTATGAGAGAGACACAAGTGAACGATCCCTCTCTCATGGTGGATCAAAGTGTAAACTGATGTGTGTAACAGAGCATATTAACAAATGACAAAAGACAAACATAAATCGAGAGGAGTGTCAATGTTTATTCCAATATTCTGTGGGTGAGTCGCTCTCTATCCAATATTCTGTAGGCGAGTTGCTCTCCATACAATCTTCTGTAGGCGAGTTGCTCTCCATACAATCTTCTATAGGCGAGTTGCTCTCCATACAATCTTCTTTGGGAAAGTTGCTCTCCATCCGATCATCTGAATGTCGCTTGCTCTCAAACCAAAATTCTGTGCTGGGCAGCTTGCTCTCCATCCAATTGTCTTTCTGCTGATTGCTCTTCATCCAATTCTCTTTCTCCTGCTTGCTCTCCCACCATTCCTCTGTTTGCGGTTTGCTCTCTATTAATACTTCGACCTTCTTTCGCCTCTTTCTTTTAATGGGTTGCTTCGGACTTTTCACCCCCATCGTTAGCGGTTTGCTCTCTGCTAGCTCAACAACTAACTCTTCTGATAGCGGTTTGCTCTCCGCTAACCCTTCTGAGAGCGGTTTGCTCTCCGCTAACTCCTCTGATAGCGGTTTGCTCTCCGCTAACTCTTCTGACAGCGGTTCGCTCTCCGCTAACTCTTCTGACAGCGGTTCGCTCTCCGCTAACTCTTCTGACACGGTTCGCTTTCCGCTACTCTCTGATAGCGGTTCGCTCTCCGCTAACTCTTCTGACAGCGGTTCGCTCTCCGCTAACTCTTCTGACAGCGGTTCGCTTTCCGCTAACTCTTCTGACAGCGGTTCGCTCTCCGCTAACTCTTCTGATAGCGGTTCGCTCTCCGCTAACTCTTCTGATAGCGGTTCGCTCTCCGCTAACTCTTCTGACAGCGGTTCGCTCTCCGCTAACTCCTCTGATAGCGGTTCGCTCTCCGCTAACTCTTCTGACAGCGGTTCGCTCTCCGCTAACTCTTCTGACAGCGGTTCGCTTTCCGCTAACTCTTCTGACAGCGGTTCGCTCTCTGCTAACTCTTCTGACAGCGGTTCGCTCTCCGCTAACTCTTCTGACAGCAGTTCGCTTTCTGCTAACTCTTCTGACAGCAGTTCGCTCTCCGCTAACTCTTTGGATAGCGGTTTCCTCTGCGCTAACTCATCTGTTAGCAGAAGACTCACCCATGAATCTTCTGTGTCCACCGTTGTGATGCACACTTCCTCATTGTGAGCCTGATCCTGGCACAGGTTCACGTAATCAAGCTCCACCTTTTGATAAAGCTCAGTCAGGCAGTCGACGAGGGCCATCGTGTGTTCCTTGCTGTTCTCAGTCTCTCTCTTGAGAAGCTGATGGGTTTGTTTCAGCTCCTCCTCAAGCTGGCTCTGTCGGCTTTTCAGCTGGTCTGCCTGCTCCCTGGAGATACCCATTTTCATCCTCAAGAGACTGCACCTTCTTGCTCCACATAAGCTCACTGCTCCTCAGCTCGTTCTCCTTTTGAGCAAGCTCAGTCAGGTAGCTGATGTGGGCATCAGTGTGTGCACGTCTTCTCTTAGTCTCTCTTGCAAGAACCTCATCGGTTTCTTTCAGCTCCACCTCTGGCTTGCGCTGTTCGCTTTCATACAAGTTAATCCCAATCCTTCACAGACTTAATCATAGCCTGGCCTTTATAGAAGGATTCTCTGAGGCCCTTCATAGTTGCCAGGAGCTGTGTGTACTCAGAGTCAGTAAACAGGACTGGTTCACAAGTCTAAAAGATAAAAACATACATTAGCTCATTATTATTCATACATATCACATGAAAAGCAAACCATGGTGTAATTAAAAGGATAGTTCACCAAAAAATGAAAATTCACTCATTATCTACTCTACACTACCCTTAGTGTCGAGTGAAGTATTTGAGTCCACAAAACACTGCTGGAGTTTCAGGGGTAAACAGTGTAACAACTGTTTAATCCAATACAACTGAAGATATTAGTGAGCTATCTTCAGATGTAAAAACACAACAGATAAAAACATAACATGTCTCCATACTGCAACTGTTGTGTTATCCAAGCGTCCACAAGCCCCGACATTCATATTCAACTCGAAACAAGGACATTTCCACCTTGTTTTACACCAAAAAGTCCACCAGAAATTGATTGGACATTTGCATTTCTGACAGACCCTGAATGCACCTCGTCAGAATATATCAGCGGACATCAATGCTTTAAAACAAGGTGCAAATTACCTCTTTCCGCGTCGAATATGAATGCCAGGTCTTGTGGACACTTGGATGACACCACAGGAGCAGTATGGAGACATGCTGTGTTTTTTTCTGTTGTGTTTTCAAGTCTGAAGATAGCTCACTAATATCTTCAGTTGTATTGGATTAGGCTGCTACGCTGTTTACCACTGAAACACCAGTAGGGTTTTGTGGACTCAAACACATCACCCACTCCTCCTTCGGCATAGGGGTGGGTATATAATGAGTGAATTATACTTTTTGGGTGAACTATTCCTTTAAAGTGTTGGGCTCCACATCTACTGAGTTTTTTGGGGGTAAGGATAAACTGCACCCAAAAACCTGCATTCAAATTCTTCATGAAATGAATAAATAACAGGGAAAAGCTGCTGGCCAAAGATTATTAAAAAAAGATAAACGAGAAAATCTTACCATTGAGTCATTGAGTTTTCTTATTGAGTCCATTTTGGTTATTGTTTCAGGAAAATCTTCTTCAGGAGTTTGTTGTTCTGTTTCTCAGGTGATTTTGCGTTTGGCAAATGACAAGATGCAGGTGCACCTATTACAACTTCTTTTTCTTTATTCTTTATGGGCAAATACGATGATCAAATGGATGGCTTTTGTGTAAAAGAGGTAGAGATCCTTCATAGGTTGTACATCATGGGAGCCCATCCCCTATGATGGAAACAGATGGCCTCAACAGTAAAGAACTAACCTTTACATCTACAGTAGCATCTTTAACAATGTCTGCCATGGTGCACCGTCATGTTTCTACAGTAGCCCAGAGCAGACAAACCAAACTGACTCTAGAGAGGCTCTTTCGTGTTTCACTATAGCTTCTGTAGAGCCCTGTACTCAGCTAAAGCTCAGAATATAAGAGGTGCATATGTAGGGTGTGTTGGCGTGAAGCTGCTGATCTGCTCCGTAAAAAACCTGCTGATTCAGGATCTGTCGGCTCGGTGCAGAGTCAGACGAGCAGGGATTTCTTTTAATCAGTGTCTGGACGGATGTTTCTAAGGTTACGTCCACACCGGTGAATGTTTTTGTTGTTAAAATGGAAATGATCTCCGTCCATATCAATCAGAGACAACCTCTCCGTCTAAACAGACACACCTGGACATGCATATCACATGAGCGTTCACGTGGGCTGGTCATGTGCATGCAGATCAAATTATGGAGCAGGTTATCAACTCTGCAGTTGGTTGCTTAATTTTTTTTCTTTGTGGTGAATACAGGTGACTGCATCATTGTCTCCAGCAGAACCTCTGTTTGTCCACACAAAAATAGCAACCTAAGAGTTTTACTAACTAAAACTGGACCAGCAGCATTTCCAAAAGCCTCCACTTGAAAAAGTAAATGTGATGCAAATATAAAAGCTTTTGCACTTCATGAATGATTTGCTGATTCATCTTTGGGGTGAAAACTGTTAACATCAATTGGATTTGAAAAACCAAGACAAATAATGTGTGCAAAGTATCATTTATAGATCCAAAGACATCAGTGTTTAGAAGAAAACTGATCATCATCATTTTGTTTTATGTCTATTTGGAAAAAAACAACTGCTTTCTTAAGTATTATCTGATCCTGAACCGTCACATAATGACACCTCTGACAGTGTCCCTACAGGATCACACCATCACACAGTGACAAAGCCCTGAGTCCAGTCATGTGTGGTATCAGCTGGACAGACAGGACCATGGGATGCAGACCCCTGAGGCCTGTCAGGAAATGCAGACCTGCCTTTTTCCCATGATGCCTTGAGAGGATCCTATCTCAGGCTCCAGTTACCTTCCAGTTGGAGCCAAAGCCAAAAGCCCAGTTCTCTCACCACTCGGCTGATAAGAACGAGCCTCTGATCCTGGATGTAGGATCCTTTCGACCGCGTCATTCATCAGCTTCCGTGTTTGATTTTACATACAATACGAGGATCATATAAAGAAATGTTGGAATTAAGTTTATCTCATCATATTTAATTTAAATATAAAGCTCATTTAACTTTAATTATAACTTCAAAGTCTTTTTAATTGAAGCAATGCATTAAATTAAATGAACTTCTGAAAGTTTTTAAAGAAGCATAACCAGTCGAACACAGACTCGATGGCGACTCGCTGACACTGGAAGATAAAACTGTTTCTGTCCATAATAATGACGACAGTGTGGAACCATGACGAAGCTCATTGGAGTCGGTGCCTGAAGTCAGAGTGAGCAGACTCACATGACGTCTCCATCAGGGCTTCCCCCACCACATGACGTAAGTGCAGCACTTAAACCAAATGACATGCATCATTCATTCAAATAATAAAACGTTTGAGTCAATACAATATTAGTTATATAGAAACCACTTATACTCCTGTTTGGAAGTTCTATTTTCCAGTGTGAGTTTGTTAAATATTCTTGAAGTCTATTCAATGTTGTAGTAATTCTCAGAAGAGCTGAGATAAAAAATGAATGTTTCATTTGCATTGACCCTGACCCATTGTGTCTGTCTGAGGCCATTACAGAGTCTAAAGGGACGTGTGGAGAAGAATAATTGCTTTATTTCAATTATCTAATGTCAGGAGGGGCTGGTGAGCACCAGATGTCACGTGCCAGCCTTGTAGCAACAAATGGAAATTGAATGCAAACTGTTGTGTCTCTGCCCCACTGGGAATAACCTGGTCAAATTTATTTATACAGAGAAAGAAAGAAAAACAGGATTTAGGGTTTAGTCTAATTAATTGCATTACCAATGACACCTCATCTGTCACTGCTCCTCCATGAACAGACAGGAGGGCAGCAAATGAAATGAGTGTTCCTAATGTGTCAGATGGATTAAACCAATTAGACACCCGCTCAAATAAAAGCAGGGACACACACGGGTCCACTCAAAGATGAGGTTTCAGTGATATGAAGCAGAAGTTTGTCCAGCATTGGGATGACTGTGTTTGTGTTTCAAAAAAACACTTCACTGACTCACAATGTTTCTAAATGGTCCCTGAAAGCAGCAGAGTGTTATTGCAGGTTGATGAGTTCGATGAACAGAAACGAGATGAGATGATTTCCTCAATCAAACATTTACCAGGTGGATTTATATTCAGTCTGCAAACAAACTGAGTCAGAGGTTTTGTGTGGCTGAGGTCATTCTGTGTGTCTTTGTAGCAGTTTTGCATATTTTGACATTGTTTCCTGGTCATTTTGTATCAAAGAATTACCAGACTTTTTGTTCCTTCTGTGTGTGTTGTTATTCTGTGTCTTCCTGTCATCATTTTGTGTCTCTTTGTAGATCGTCTGTATCTCTTTGTAGTTGTGTGTTTTGTTGTGGTTATTGTGTGTCATTTTGTAGCTGTAATAAGTCCCTTTATTGGTTTGTTTGTGTCTTTACATTGTTGTTTTGTGTCTTTGTGTTGTTAATTCTGTGTCGTTTTGTTGCTGTTTTGTTTCTTCTTTGATTATTTATTTCAGTCGGTAGCTGTTTTTTAGATTTTGTAATTGTTTGTGTATTTTGAGATAATTTTGAATTAAAATTTGCATCCAAGCCTTGTTATGTTGTGTCTTTCTAATGTTGTTAAGAGTCTTTTTTGTGTCTTCTTGTACCTGTTTAATATCATTTTTCTAGTTTTGAGTAAATTTGTGGTCATCTTTTGTCTCTTTGTAGCTATTTCATACATTTCTAAGTCGTTTGGTGTCTCTATGTTTCGTCAATTCGTGCTCCTTGTGTGTCTTTGAGGTTTTAAGCTGCACCGGCCCATCAGAGTTCAGAACCGTGGACAGAGCTCACTCGCAGTGAGAGCTGGAGTTGGACCCTTCCCAGCAGCTCTGACCTGATCCACCACCAGCTGCTCTGCTCCGGCCATAAATCAGAGAAATGTGCTGGTGTGGAGGAAACACAGGATTTCCTCTGCACAGACTTTATGGACATCATCCCTCCCTGTGCTCTGCTGCAGCCTGAGCCGGCTCCTCGCTGCATCACAGCTTTAATTCCACACTGCACGTGCTGCTAAATGCAATTTTCACAAGTCAAACTCACACTGCATTGAATTATTTTGTATCAGAGGTGTCACAAAGCAGGAGTTTACAGTCTGGTTGTGGTTTGAGTTACATCACCTGCATCTCACCCTTAACTGCTGGTTGGTATTGTGCAGAAATGAGGCCAAAATGAAACTTAATCATCAGACTTTCCTTCTCAAATCGATTCATTTGTTGATATCATGGACTTTTAATTGTGTCTCCTCTGCAGCATCAGTGGTTAACAGATGCCTCCTCTCAGCGACAGGGTTTGAAACCGTTCAGCAATATAAGAAGCTTTGAATTAACCTATTGGACCAACAAGCAAACCAGCAGAGGACACTGAATAGAAAGAGACACATACCGGGATGAAGATGTAATCCAGCTCCTGCGTGTGGTGTTTAAAATGTTATCATTGTCTTCATCCGCAGCCTCAGCCTCCGTCCTCTCCCCGCCGGTGAATGTGTCTGAAAGGAGCCGCCAGATGGGGGATGGTCCGGGCTGCTCGCGTCAAGGCAGCCGTGATGAGCAGATGACTTCCCGGAAGCTCTTTCAAAACAAACGCTGTAGGGTATGGCGCCAGATTACAATTTTTAATGTAATTTAATCGTTAATGAAATGACACACAGCTCAAAGTTGAGAAAAAATATTAATAGACAATTATTAATTATGCCTTTATTACAAAACTATACAATAACATTAAATAACTCAAATTAAAGGTAATACTGTTTTCTTACAAAAGGCCGAGTAAAGATAAAGGGAAAAAGTGACATGATAATCTCCATGACCTATATTTATGTTATAATCATTACACCCAAGAGCAATATACAACACAGGATTAAGTCTTTATTATGTAAAGAGTAGTTACAGGAAATGTATGGTAAATATCTAAATTATTAGACCATGAACAATTTTGCAATAGGCACAATTTAAACTCCTCAAAATAAAATATGTCAAATAAAAAAAAATGCACCAACTCAACAATTTGTTTTTATGACAGAAAATATAATTTGATACTGACCTACATCTGTTTCTATTTGTAACTGAAGGGATTTAAATCCTGGATATGATAATGGGAATGTTTTACCCTGACAGATACAAAAAAAAAGAATCCAACATTAATTAAAAAAAAATATCAATTAATAAAATAGTAATGATGTACATAACATTCCTTAAACCCTCCAAACTAAGGGAACGAAACATCTCTACTCAAGAATTACCTTTAGTCCTTGTTTGGATATTGTTGATAAATTGTGCTCAGTTTGTGAAATACGGATGAAAATGTAGAATGATACGTGTGCTTTTGTTTGATATTCACAAATATATCAAATCGAATATAGATACTTTTTTTTCCAGTTTCTCTTTGAAGATGTTACATCATTCAGACGGCGTGTTCCTCCACACCGGCAGGGGGCAGCCACTCCCCTCCGAGCCCGAGCGCAGGGAATAACCCTTTCCCTCCGACTGCAGTCGTTCCTTCCGGCTCCGGTCCCCTCACAAGTGGAAAGGTAAAGAAAGACCCGGCGATTTAAATCTGAATAAATCTGCTTCATCTGCGTCCATATGAAACTTTAACGTTAAAGGTTCGACTGATGTTTATGTCACGCGGGGAAACGTTCAAGTATTTCAGCCCCAAATGTTTTTTAAACGTTGGATATTAAAGTTAGAAGTGGAGCAGTCACCCTCAGTGATGCTTCACGAACTGGCCACCATTTTTTTCTCGTTTGAAACACAGGCCTCCTCCAGCAGCGTTACCGTTTATTAAAAGTGTCTTTCAATGACGTTACTCTATTAACTTTATTATACATTAATAACCTAATCAAGCATTAGCCTGAAGCTCGTCTGCACCGTCTCCTTTACTCGCTAGCCTGATCGAGCTAGGTGCGCTAGCCCGTTAGCATGCTGCGTGTGGACTCTCTGACGCTGAACCCGCTTCCTCTGTCCTCAGATGCTGATGCCCAAGAAGAATCGCATTGCTATCTATGAGCTGCTCTTCAAGGAGGGCGTCATGGTGGCCAAGAAAGACGTCCACCTGCCCAACCACCCCGAGCTCACGGACAAGAACGTGCCCAACCTTCATGTGATGAAAGCGATGCAGGTGAGGGAGCGAGGATGAAGGTTCAACTCTCACTCTGTGGATAAGTGTGTGTTTGACAGAAAGCTGCTGTGACAGGAAAACATGGTTGTTATAGTACATGTTAATGTGGGTAGATCTTTGGCGGGTAAAGTACTACTTGTAATATCAATTAACTTTTCATTCACGTGGAGTATTAATTATTGAATTGTCTCCATCCTTGGATGCACCACGATAAGAGGTGGACGATAATCAAGTGACAGATCATCGCCAAATTAATATTCTTTTTAGCGCTTTCTTTCCACGAAATAGTTATAACCACATCTGCATCAGGACAGACACACATTAAAGATTCGGTCGTCCTGTGTCTCTTGTCGGAGTCTGCTTCCTCTTCACTCCCCCTCGGAGCGTCGCCAGATTTACACTTTAAACTTATACACCATCACTGATCACAAGTTATTAGGACACATTTACTTTGTGGGGCACATGTTTAAACCTGCTACACAACACGTAACACGCACATTCAGGACATCAGGGTTTGGGTGACCAGAACGATTCGGTATAAGGATACGACGTCATAGAAAAATTAATGCATGTGATTATCTGTTTGTGTGTGAAGAGTAAAAGAGACAAGCAGACACACACACACACACACACACACACACACACACACACACACACACACTCACACACACTCCTGGAGACGGAAGATAAGTTCCTCCTGCAGATTATGACACAACTCAGTGTTTTAACTTGACCGTTGCAGAAGATGAGTCCCGCTCTCGTTTATCCAGGATGTGACATTAATGTGACTGCAGCATGTTTTTAAATCAAGATCAGTTTGTTTGAGTGATTAGAAAACAGCCGAGGAGCAGAGTCACGTGGGGCCACCTTGATGTAGTAAAGGACATAAATACATGTAGATGAACATTCATTTTATTTACAAGTCAGGTAGAAATCTAAAGACTTTAACGATCCTCTGTATCAACCGACTTTGATTGTGATTTGTAGTGGTAGCATCTGCACTGTGTTTTAATACTGTGATGTCTGTTTTCCCTCAGTCCCTGAAGTCCTGTGGCTACGTCAAGGAGCAGTTTGCCTGGCGTCACTTCTACTGGTACCTCACCAATGAGGGCATCCAGTACCTGAGAGACTTCCTTCACCTGCCCCCAGAGATCGTGCCCGCAACTCTGCGCCGCCAGACCCGCCCTGAGGCCGCAAGGCCCAGGCCCAAGGGTAAGTGCCCCTGTGTACACGTTGTGTGGCTCTGGTCAGTTGTGTTGTTTCGGAAAAGCCAATATCTCAATCTACAGAACGCGGGCAGTGATAACTTCACACATACTGTTGCTTCTCTGTTCAGAACACATTCAATTCATTGTACCCTGATGGTGAATGTTAGAATCTGACATAACTACACAACAGGCCACTATCTGCTGAGTGGAAACATACCAAAGAGCTTAACTACACAGAGAAAAGGCTGCAGCCGAGGTTCAGTGTTGACTTCAGCGACTCTGATTCTGGCCAGTTGTTTCATGTAGGTGGTTCATCCACCAGTTAAATCTCTGGATGCTTCCACAATTCAAATTAAACATTTTAAAACAAATGATCAATGCATGAGAAGATTTTAACTTCAGAAATAATGTCTCTCCGTACTAACATGTTTAAAACACATGTCACACTGGTCATGTGCATACTGGTGTGAACAGGAAGCAGATTGTTCATGCTGCAGTTGGTGGTTTGGTCAATGACCTTCCTTCTTTAGTTCTGGTTACTAATGAAGATATTTCATCTTTATTTCAGTGATGAAAAAAAATTATAGGGGTTTAACAAACATCCTAAAAAGGTTAAATCTCACCAATTTCTTAGGTTGGTCCTAAATAATCTGCACATTCTTAAGGCCAGATGTTTTTTTAATCTTTCTGTCGAACATGTATTTAGCCAGGACCCTTGGTATTAATATAATTGAAATGAACCATTTTGTGAAGTGAAAGAAACAAAACAAAGTGTAAATTGAATGTGTTTTTCTTTTCTTGTTTCAGGAATGGAGGGAGAGAGGCCAGCCCGCCTTAACCGTGGGGAGGCTGACAGAGACACATACAGGCGATCTGCTGCACCTCGTACGTATACTATCCCATAATACTTATCCTCTTCAGCTCATGTGCTTTGAGTGTACAAGTTGAACTGAAATCTAGAAATGACTTTCGTTTAGTCTGTCAGATATATTGATTTTATAAAACAATATATGAATGAGGAATCCTTCAGTTGCAGAGCTGGTTTCAATACAAAGAGTTTAAACTATGCTTTGTGTTAGAAGTGTGAATTGGTGAATGTCATTGGCTGACTTGTTCATGATTCCTCCATCAGCTGGTTCTGACAAGAAAGCAGAGGCCGGTGCAGGAGCTGCAACAGAGTTCCAGTTTGTAAGTACTTTTCTTAATCTTGTTTATGGGGGAATTTTGCAAAGTGGTTTAGTTACAAGTAAACTGTGAACTTGGTTCTGTTAAGGGAAATTAGTTTTGATTTCTACAGAAGTTATGAATAAAAAAACAAAATGTTTGTAGTTTTAAGCTGCGTTAGGAAGCTACATTTTGTTTTATTGCGGTTATCAAACTTGCTTTTGCTAATAAACTGTGTTTGAGTGATGTACTGACAGAAGCTCTCTGTTGCAGAGGGGTGGCTTTGGACGCGGCAGAGGACAGCAGCCTCAGTAAATTTCACTGTTTCTTTGTACAATAAAGAAAAATCAAAATACAACCTTTTGCGTCTGCATTTGATTATTGGTTAATCGTGGTTACTGTTGCATTGTGATCTTGTTTTGATGCTGAGCAGAAGATATCAGAATTAAAAGAATGCGTGCAGGTATAAGGGGATGACAGTGACCAGGTTTAAACATGATTAAGTAAATTTTACCCATAAAACATTAAGTACAGTTTCAAACCACAATGGACCTTAGGTGATGGAATTTAAAGTGCTTTTGATTTTAAAATGTTGGTTTCTGCTCTAAAGATCTATATCAAAAGAAGCCTAATTAGGTTTTCAACTGAATTTTACCCTGCACCATCTGACCAAAGACTCCGTGCTGCTGGGACAGAAGCAAGGAATTAAAATTTTAGCATTTACTTGGTTAATGCATCTAATACCTATCACTGAGTCCAGGGGGCATTGTTATTACCCTGCAGGATGAAATGCTGATAAATATTTAGGCCATATCATCCTTGCTGATATCACTTTCATATTTTGGATTGTGTGAATGTATGTATCCTGTACAGTATTCAGGACTTAGTAAATCATTAGAAACTAGCTGCCTCTTCTGTAATCTAACAAAAACTCCGTAGCCATTATAAAGTTATTTTGACTTCGTGGTGAAAGCGCAGGATTTAATGAACAAGGATGTAACTGTTAATCACAACAAAGTACGATTCACAACTATTCTTGAGCTGTGAATTGTCAAGACCTGTGGCTTCATGCATCTGGCTTAAACCTGACAGTCCTGGAGTCTCGATGTACCATTACTGATTTGCTCATATCAAACCTATTCAAAGTAGATTTTGGTGACTAACTTCAACGTTAATATTGACAATATATCAAATCCATCTCAAAAAGTATCTGTTTAATTGCATTGTAAATTAGCATTGCCGCCTAATTTATTTGACACACGCACATTAGATCATTTCATTTTACTTCCTGCTTCAAAGTTCAAAACCAATTTATTGTTACACTCTAAAGTAGATCAGAGCTGCAGTGATAAAACAGGAAATTATCTGCTACCTTGAATAATATTAAAGCAAAACTTGAACTTGCTGGTTGATGCATCTCAGTTGTGAAAATATGGTGCGTCTTCTGATATTTGATTATAAAGTGAATGTTTGTGTTTAAGCAAGAACTTGAATACATCTGGGTTATGTAAATTGTGTCTATAAAATTATGGAAAACTTCAGAATAATCAATAGTTACAACCCCATAGATCAGCATGTGATATTAAAATCATCTCACCTACATTAGAGCATATCATTTATTATGTGACAAGCATTACAAATTCTCACAGACACGGACCTGAATGTGAAATACTGGTGTTTATTTGTTGGCACATTTATATTACAATCTTCAGTCTTCTCGCACTGGTTTAATTCCACAGTCCCAAATGACAAGAGAGGAAAAGAATATTCCAGTGACACACTTCAGAGAAAACAATGACGAGTAACTTCGAGGCTGAGGTTGACAGCTACAAGTGCACGTGTTCGTTTTCTAATTCAATTGCAAAGTATCTTGGGGGCAATGTTTGGTTTAAATAAATTTATATTCGTAGTTTAGCTGATTTTTTTTACAATCCTCAGCTGTTTAGTGATGTGCTTTTTCATATTGATTTTTTTGCTTTGGCCACAAGATGGGGCCAGTTAATGGAGATGACGATACATATGCTTCATCAGTGGATCCCATCGTTCTTCAACTAATAAATCCTCTGTTTTAACCAAGCTCACAAGCTTCAATATCATAGAAAAGGGAAGAATTGTTTGCTCCATGTTAACGTAAACTATATGGAGACGTTAATTTCACAAGTGCCCTCCTGAACTTCAGCCTGAATTACTCCATTTGTGGCGGAGCGTGAGTTTTGAGTTGAAGGGGAGTCGTTAAAAAAAATAATAATAAAGAAAATCAATTATTAATCAATTAATCCTTATTGACCGTAAGCCAGAGTGCGTCCTCCGGCTGTAAGGAGGCTGTGTTAGCTATATACAAGACATTAGCTCGTCAACAACACAACAGATTAAAGAAAAAGCAGAACAAAATAAAATATGGATAAAGAACAAGTGGTCATTAATGATCAGGTCACTGGCTGTTACTTGTGGAAATCCTCCTCACATTCATTTTGCCAAGTATCTATCGCCCACATCAAACCACAGAGAGTGAATTCAACCAATAAGCCAATTACTGAGGGTTAAGTTTGGTTTTTCATGCCACAAACTGGTTTGTCCCCTTAAAAAGTCTAATAGCACATTGAGATGAAGACTAGAAGCGCTAATCAACACAAACAATCTCAAAAGGAAGTGCCAGGTCGGGCATCGTAAAGCAGGACTTTGGCCACCGCACCTTTCTGATACACAGCAGTAAAACCAGCTCAAAGTCTATCATTGTTGTGAAGGAGACTTTAGACCTCTTCCACCATCACTGTCATTTAGTGAAAGCTGTTTCATTTCATTCCTGGATTATCACAAACCGGTCTGAGGTGTTTTGTGTGAAGCCTAACTCGCTGAGGAGGTGAAGTCACCGCGGCCCACGCCATTTCTTATCAGTCTCTTATCTAGTTTAGCATTTAGTCCACTAGCTTTCAGTTCTCCATGTTATTTCCCCACAAAGGCAGTTCCTGAATCATAACAGGTTGTTTTCTATGTCATATTCAAAAAGGTAGACGGGCAACTCTCGTATGTTTGCAACTCCCATGATTTTTAGACATGATATTGACTGTTTGGGGTCACTTCATATCTCATAGCATTTGCTTGTTTTCAATTAAAAGGCTACAACTCAACTGTACCTGCCTACATTTCTACGGCCGACACTGATCAACACAGTGGAGAATTGGGCAGTTTAAAGAACAGTAGATTACCATTGCATTTAACAGGTGGACACAAACATGTCTCTAAATTAACAATTCCCTGTAAATGTTGGATGTGCGTTTAAAGCTCGTTTCAATTTCCCCAAGTGGCCAAAAAATAAGTTGTTGCAGGTTTAAATATAGACAGAAAATAACCGATCGATCTTTGAGCTTTTGGGAAATAAACTACTGAAAGATTAACTCTTAGGGAAATATACTGAAAACCAGTGGAACAGCTGTTAGCCTAAAAAGACAGCAGGTTCTAAACTAAATAGAGGTTTAGAAACACAATTTTTCGTAACTTGGCCAAAGTAAATGCAAATAAAAAACCTAATATCTTGACGTTAATTCGATTTGGTCTGGAGAATATTTGAGTTTTTGATTATAGGCTCTTTTCTCGCACGTACGATCTCAGCCAACTTCCCAGTTCGTCTATCCTCGGATGTTCTCTTCGCTATCTCAAGAGAAAAAGTCCAAACCGCTCCAGAACCGACAGCGAGAGGTTCAATCAATTCTCCCAGCCTCGATGACACGTAAGCACTCACTGATGTGTAAGATGTGTTAAGTCATTTGTACTCTCACCTTTGATCTATACAGAAATAAACAATTTACAATAAAAACCTCTTACATGCTATCTACAGCGCCTCCAGTTTCACAGTATTGAGCCAGCTGCCTCGTGCCACAGAGGCCAAGTGACGCAGCTCAGTTAAAGAGACTTTTTACCAGACGTTAGAGAGGAGGAGAAAAAGAAAAAAAAAGAAAAGTATCCAAAAGCATTTTACATGTTAAAAACGAGGTTTTCAAACTGTACAAGGCTTGTTGTTCTGCATCTTGCCCAAGACAGCATTTTAGATTCCATTACTTTCAATGTCAAGCAGGTGCTTTGAGTGTTTCTGGGGATGCAGATTAAATACTAAGGACAGAAGGACAAAAAGAAGTGCCCACTGACGTCACCTGTGCTACGGACACAATGTAAACAAATGCTTTCAACCAAACTGAATGTGAGGAGTAAAATGCAAAAATGGGTTTAATAACTTAAGTGATATGTGCTGCATTTTGAAATTACAAGTCCATGATAGTTGAGATCTACCGCTTCTACCCTCTAAGTAAGTTTAGGAAGACCTTGTAATCAGTCACAAGAAAAAGCATTGAACAAGAGGAAAGAAAAGAAAATGGGATTAAAAAGGAGGTAAAGACACTGAGGAAAACAGGTGGTTCATTTACGTTATACGTTGAAATCCTTTCACTCTCTCCACAGTCTATCGGCTCCGGAGAACGAAACCTGTAGTGCTTGGGTCGTTTCCCCAAATAAGAGCGACTACCGAGGGGCCGCATCCTTCTGATAAAAAGAGACATCAACAACCACGATAAGTAGCAAACTGAAGAGACCTTTTCCAAATAATCCAAAAGACTTCACCACAAATCTGTCGCGGTCGGCATCGGGTCACTCGACTGAGCGTGACACAACACAATAGGTGCTCATGCAAAACAAGTCACTTCCCACAATTCTGTTCATTCAGACACAGACAGCACTTCTGATCCTTACAGCGGGGGGGGGAGTCTACACTGATGGGCCCATTCATTCACAGAGAGATAACCAAAGAAAAAATGGAGGAGAC
This sequence comes from Pseudopleuronectes americanus, assembly GCA_038501795.1. Taxonomy (NCBI): domain Eukaryota; kingdom Metazoa; phylum Chordata; class Actinopteri; order Pleuronectiformes; family Pleuronectidae; genus Pseudopleuronectes; species Pseudopleuronectes americanus. Next base: position 22,581,714 of record CM076717.1, on the reverse strand, counting down.
ATTAAAAAGACCACCAAAAGCCTTCAGCTTAAGCACTAAGTATACACTTTTACATTACAACAGTAAAAAGTAGTTCTTGCATTCAATAGACACCACGCTAAGGGCGCTTTAAGGAAAGAGAATGAAGGGAGCAAGAGGACATTTCATGCAGTTGTCAGTAAAAAGAAAAACAAAAAGGAGGTGGCGGGGGAGGGGGGGGGTCCAAAATTACATTTACAAAGTGTTTCAGACTTTTCACCCAACACTTGTCATCAAGTCTGTGCCACAGTTCTGGCACAAAGGAGTTGGCAAGGCAAACCATGTTATTGAGACAAGAAGAGTAGAAGAAGAAGAAGAAGAGAAGAAGAAGAGAAGAAGAGAAGAAGAAGAGACACAAATAAGAGCGCAAGTGGTGGCGAAAGCTCAAAAGCTCCAGGGGGTGTCAGAGTTATGGTTTTAGTTATCTGATGCCAGAGACTGAGCTCTGGTTGATGCTGTAGGTGGGGGAGAGGTCCCCACCTATCGTGGTCACCAGCGGGGTTCCGTTACTGGTGAGGCAGCTCTCCTGGAGCGCCTCGAAGTAGGTGGCCTGCACGGGCTTGTGACACAGCAACACTCGCATGGCTTCGTCTATTTTAAACCATTCCCTTTTTCTCCCTGTTGACAAAACAACACATCATTGTGGAGCAAGTTAGGACATGAGGAGAGCAAAAAAGAAAAAAGCATCATGATTATCTGCACTCTACGCAGCAGAGAAGTGAAAATCACAAGGGCAGGAACAAAGCTGGTGTTATGATCGGCTCCGACAAACATGCAATAAAATCCCTCGCCTGTGATATTACTGAGGCTGAGGCGAGAGGTATAAAGCCACTGACATCATGTGACGCCTGAGAACTTTGTCAAAAACAAATAAGTTGATTTACCAATGTTGACAGAGTCCTCCCAGTCCTCCAGCACCTCTGTTACAACAAGAACGTAGACGTAGGTTCTGTGTTTCCTCTCTTGGTTCTGTGGGCAAAAAAATTATAATCTTATTTTCAGTTCTCATTCGCAAACAGTGTGTTTATATGTGAAGACCGAAAATAAGTTAAAAGCAAACAGCTCACCTCAAATACTCCGACCAAGCGACCTAAAGTCCCCTTCACACCGGCCTGAGAAAGTAGAAAAATTAATAAAATGTTAAAAAGAGATTAAACACAGGATTTGTCTAAATATGAAGTTATGGGGTTTAATCCAATGTGGCTCATACAATAAAAGCCCTGTAGACACAGGGCCTGAGTTGTTGATTTATCTTTATTCAAGGTATTTCTGCTGCTTGTTGTTTGTGTTGCAGTGGATTACATTACATCATAAGACTGTTTTTATCCCCTGCAAATTCACTCCATCCAGTTTCTGGGAAAACTGAATCCATTTAATAATACACAAGGAGAAAAAATAACTAAACACAAACTCTTTTACTCAACCAAAAATGAAAGCTGTGTGCTGCCTTTACTGATTCTTCATTCACTTGATTCATTGCAGTGACCTTTAATTTAGCCAAATGCGAGATGAAACTGGTTTGCATGGAAATATCTTTCCATGTAAACGCTTTATACATTTGGTCGACAGTGAAGACAAAAACAGAAATGTGGCAAATCCAATCCAAACACTTGCAGGAGAGAGTTATGTCAAATAATCGTTTAAATTTGTTACAGTTCTAGATTATAGAACTGTAACACAATTGTTAACACTGTTGTTTAGCTCTCGCCTATTGTCACACACTGACCACTTCTCTAAGAGATGCTTCCAGCCCACGTCAGTAGCTGATACAATTTCCGTGATCATAAACCCCAGGCCACATGTCAGCACCTTTCCTTCAGAGCTGACACCATGAACACTTCTGTGCCTGTTCCCCTTAAACACATACTAATAACAAGAAAGTGGGATGTTCACTCCCAGAGGAGAATAGCAGGTTAGATTTAGACACAGAGCAAGGCCACTTGCTGGCATCTCTGAAGGTTCTTCTTCAGGTTCCAGTTTCATTCTATAAATAAATGTTGACTCCATGCACTGCACCACAGACTCAGTGTTGTATTCTTATGTCCTCCAGCTAAGATCATGTTAAATATGACCAGGCTCACTTCTAGAAACCCCAAAGATGTGCCAAGGATTAAGTAATAGGCCAAAAGTCAACCTGTATGTTTTCATGAGATGGAAAATGCCTCCAAGCTCAAGCATTTGTGTAACTTGAAAACCACTGGTCATCCACTTTGAAAAATATGTAGAGCATTGAGGCTGAATTACAAGTTATGCAACTGTGTCTTCACGATGCAAGGCCGGGGGTGCATGACTACCAAGGATAAGCAGAGGTTGTGACTAACAAGGAAGCTCTGTAACTTTGGGCCGGCTCCAGATTCCTGTGTTTTCACTGGCATCCCTGGAAAGACGCCAAACCAATAAGCACAAGCAATCACTCACCACTCATATGTTCATTAGAATGAGCCTGCAAGGATTAGGATATGTCCTGTTACACCACCGTCCAATAAGAGGCTTAGAAAGCCACAGGATGCGGTGATGCATCGAGAACCACTCAAAGTCACCACAAAGTTTCTGATTGTGGTCTTTCAGCACTTTCCACAAACTTCAGTAGTGATGTGACATTGCTCTTGACCCTGTGGAAATGTGTTGGCAAGGCACAGCATCCTGGGACCGCCAAAGGAGCCACACTACACAAGCCAGGATAAGAAATGATATCAGCGTCCATCATTGTGATTTATCGCACACAAGAGAAACTTTATATGGTCAGTGCCCTGCCAAGGGCTGACAGCCAGGCAGAATTTACTGTCTTCAGTGCTCTCTCGCCATTTTGATGAAAATGCTGAGGCGATAAACAGCATGGCCCCTTAAGGGCCTCCTGATTTAAGGGGAACAAAACATAGGTAGCATCAGCAGGATATTGATTTCCAATGAGCTTCAGAGCTGTCGACTAATTGCTAAACATCTCCTGCACAGATCCAAATGTCCAGTTTGTCCTTCAAGATGACGCATCAAGGCTGCTCTTATAAAAATATCTAAAATGTACGAACAATGAAAGTGGATTTGACGATTGGACAGCGCCGCAGTGGCACCTCTGGGTAGCCAGTGTACAATCTCAGTGTAACCTTATTTGACACCTCAACACTGCTTTGAAACACGATGCTATGATACAGCTTACGCATTGCTAGGCTTTCTCTCCTTCTGTCCGTACCAACAGGATGACTGCCCCGACCAAATGGGCTTTGAGAGCAAGGCATTACTGCCCAGTATTAAATACAGATATGATTTAATGGAAATTAAATACAAAACATTCCATGAGCCTATGCTCAAACCAATTTGCAACGCCGTGAATGGAAATCCATTCTCAGAACAATAAACCGAGTCCAGAAAGGGATGTTTCACAATCATGAGCAAAATACAAGGTTTATGTAGGTGAGCATGGTAAAAAAAAATAAATAGGAACTGCAATAAAAACTCAATCTAGATGTAATAATGAAAGTGATAGACAACTGACCTCTTCACACACTTCTCGAGCTGCAGCAACATTAGGCTCTTCCTCCGGCTCCATCCCCCCTCCGGGAACTATCCACTTGTCTGGATGTCGACTGCTGCTCACCAGCAGCACCTGAAATGCACCCAATGCAAGACAGTTCAGAGACATCTCTAACACAACGTTGCTTGTTGATAGTGTGTTCACATTACACAAGTACTGTTGCACGAGCGCGATACATTTAGCAACCTGTGTTGGTAATAGCGCCCAACTGATGACACAACAGCTACCTGTCAACTACCCCCCAGCACTTGTAGTGCTACACTGGATTTATCTCTGAAGTTGTGTGTCGCTGGATCCTGTGTGAACGCAGTTAACTCGCTGTGTCATGCTTGTTTTCAGTGGCTCGGGCTGTGAACCAGTGAGTCTGCTCCTTTCCCAGTTCACGGTGTCAGTCTGCTGTGGTAAATCTGAAACTTGGCCTGACTGTCGATCTGCTGGATTACAGTGTCTGGTATGAAAAAAGGAGAAGAAGTTTGGAGCTACGTGCAGGTCACACTGATGTTTCCTGAATTCAGCCCATGTGGTTCACAAGTCTTTCACCAGAATAAGGAATTAGTTTAGTCTCATTTCATCTCCTCCCCGGGTCAAAGAAAAAACAAACATGTTTCCACTACAAAGCCATCGTTGTGCTTGTTGTTGTTGACTGGACCTCCGCCTCCCAAATCGCTCCCGATCTCAAACAACCCTTTGCAGGGGTAGCTGCAGCGGCTACGAGGGGGGAAGAGCACGGAGGTAGCCACATTAGCTCATTAGCACAGATGTCAGGTGGGGAAATGTGAACAACACGTTTAGCTGTTGACACTGAGCAAATATTACAAAGCCCAGAAATATCAGTGTTGTGAATATAGAGTTATGACGGATTAGTGACGGTGTTGCAAAGTAGCCGGGTATCACTACCAGGTCTGGTTATTCTAGGCTCAAGCTAACACGGCTAATAGCTACATGTCAGTGTTTGGCTAGCAGGACCAGTTGCATTAACACCATCACAGTTAGCAGCAAGTCACCTTAACGCGCCCACTAACCTCTGAACACCGGCGGATACATGTCTTCACCTGTCACTTTATATATCTAAGTAACTGTTATCATCCATTAAACCGCTCCTGGTGCTACGGTAAGCGCCCAGAACAGCCCGGGCTCGGGGCTGTGGTCGCTGGCCGAGAGCCGGCTGCCCACGGCGGCTAGTTAGCAGGCTAATGCTAGCGTTAGCATGCAGCTAGCGGGCTGGCTCGGCGTGAGAAGCGGAGGCTGCTGCCCGCACAGCTAACGGGGCTTACATAACCGCGAGTACCCGCTGGAAAAACGACACATTTAATCACAACACCGGGGGGCTGAGGCTGAGGCAGCGGCGAGTTGGTTCGTTTCCCAAGCCGAAACACACGCACAAGCCGCGGGGGACGAATCGGTGTAACAGGACAGGAGGAGACACCGAGGCGGCTAAGGCTAGCGCGGCCCTCCCGGACGGCAGCATCCCCGGCCTCACCTCCTCCTCGCTCTCGCTCCTGAAGCACAGGCAGGCGGCCCGCTTCTTGTAGCCGTCCCCGTCGTACGTCCGGGTCTGGTTCGACTTGAGCTTCATCATCTCGGGGGGCAGCGGAGTTCAGAAGGACGGCAGCTGAGTTAACCACGTAAAGAGACGACGGCCGCAGACGCGCAGTCCTCCTCCAGGGGAACCTTGGCGATTCACTTAAAAGAAATAACTTCTTCTTCGCTTCATTTTCACAAACCTGGGCACAGCTACGGCACGGTCGCCATTACAAGGAGCCGCTACGCCCACGACGTATTTTAACCTCTACTAGCTCGGGGAGCGTAAGGAAATCACTCATCGGGCGTTGGAGAATTCGAAGCACGGATCCTGGGGAGGGGGGTGTGATAACCACGCAACAAGCACGCTGTGTGTGGAGGGAAACCCGCACTTTAATGCTCCAGCTGGCTCCCTGCGAACACTTGTTAGAGACTTTGTGTTAATGCAAGCGTGTTCCGGCTCACAGTGAAGAATTCAAATGTTACGTTATCCGCGTAGTGTGAGGTCAGAAAGAGCAGGATTGTGCGCAGGGTTAGGGTTATGGGTTTCAGCACCGCAGGTAATGGACAGCGACAAAACTGTGTTTTGTTTTATACATTTAAGCTTTTCAACAGGTTAAAAGTGAAATGACTGGTCGATTAATCAATTAGAGAGAATGTTTGATTATCAGTAAACTATTTTTTAAAGGTTCATTCTTTTCATGCATGCATTAATATCAGTTATATGCTGTTAAATTTTCTGAAAACGAAAACACACTACTTGTATTGGAACAGATGGTAAAACACAGGAATTGTAGTTTTTCTCAACCTGCAAATTGTTTATTTTATATCAACAGTGGCTCACATAGACACATTGATAAATACAAAGTACAATACATGAAATTTCAATCATATATTGATTCTATAGCCCGATATTCACTGTTTTGGGTATTTTACGTCTTTATCTGAGTTAATGATGTTTCTCTGTAATTGTTGGATGTGTGTCTAAAGCTCTTTTTTAATGCATGATGAATTTCAATGATTTATTTTCTGAAAAGTGAGAATTTTATCGTTTTATAGTTTTTATTTGACACATGGTTTAAAAACCTCAAACCATTTCCCCATTCAAGTTATTGGGAATTTGACTCAACAGCCATGTGAACATTTGCTATTTTCAATATTTTCTGGCACTATAGCGACAAAACAATTATCAGATTATTTAGAAAATAGCCATTAGATTGATTTTAATAATGATCATCAAATCATTATTTGATTATCAGATTATCATTGCCAGATGAGCACCAATTTGCCAAGAGTACTATTATTATATGTTGGTGTAGGGCACCTTAGGGTCATAAAGTGTTTTGTCCTCGTTATAAACGATACATGCCGAACTTGAGGGTGCACTGAGGCTAAAGGTAAACGTGACCGGCTACTGGCTTGTATGGCAGCACTGTGAAAGCCATTTGGCCGCTCAGTAGATCAGACATCTTTCCCTCTATGCCTTTTGAAACTAAACACTATCCCCCTTTTACAACATAGGACAAGATGGAGAATATCCCTTGTATACAGGACTAATTAATGCCCACCACCAGTTGATATCATAATATCGAACACTATCACCCTCATTAGCTTCACCATTTAGGATGTTATGTTTTAGTCTTTTAGCTTTTTTTGTTAGATAGTTAGCAGGATTGCATCAAAAACTATTTTTTCCTTATGAAATTGTGTGGAAGGGTGGGGCATGATCCAAGGTGGAACCCATTATATTTGGGTGTGGATCTGGATCAGAGGATGGTTTGGCCTCGGTGGAGGTATGTGCTCTACTACCAGTTGATACCTGTATTGTTTAAGTTTGCCAATGTCCTGTCCTGTCTTGTCTGTTTGAGCCACTTGAATGCATCATTAACAGTGTAATTCTAACTAATTATGTCTTTGTACAATTCGCAGTCATTGATTTATCATTTGCATATTAAGGCAATATACATCTTTTATTTGGAAATAACAAATGTTTATGGCATGAATTCGCTGAGGTAATGAGCTTCTGTATATGCTGAATGCATGCGTGAACACAAACGCAGCGGGGAAGGAAATAGTGCAGAGTTTTCATGTGCTCATGACGTTAATCCTCTCGACTCACTTCAGTCGTCTTCTCGCTTTAGGGGACATTTCTGAGCCGTTGTCTTGTTCTCCAGAGAGAGAGAACATCATAAAAGTCTTTGGAACTAATGACATTTAGCTTTGGTGAAAGAAGCAAAAGCAGAGGGATAGAAGGATGAGACAGGAACTGCTGCCAAGCACCAACACAGTTTTAGTATATTAATTATGAATATATATATATTTACTTTGCTTTGAAAATCTCAGACCAGCAATAATATTTCATATCAAAACAGAGTTCAGATAACTTGAACTGGATAATAGGCAAAATTATAGCCACAAACTGGTAATTTTTACAGTTGTCTATTCACTTATTTCACAAGCCTACGTCTCATTTTACATTTGCTATCAGCATTTTTTCTTATATGATGATACAACTGTTTGTTCTTTTCTGATTCATGTTTTTCCATCAACTCTTTTCTTACCCTATTTTTATCTTTAGATACTGTTGGAGTTTCTCTATTGGAGTCTACTTGCTCTCACTGCTGCAACAGTTCAATCTCCCAGCAGACATCATTAGTTCTAAGAAATGTTTAAGAATTAATTGCACGGTTGTTGTGTTGGACAGAATAACCAGTTGCTCATGATACTGGCCTCCACCACTTCATGTTTGTTGCTTAGTCAATTGATTATTCATTTAAAACCTCACAAAATGAAAAAAAATATGATTAATTTGATGTATTGCCTCCGGCCGCCTGTACACAGTAAACAAACAACAGCAACATATAATTAAATATGATTAAACAACATCAACTATTCTTTAGCCGGAAGGCAAATCAAAATATTCTCAGCTTAAGGAAGATAAATTGTTTATTTTACTGTAAGCATTAAAATTCAGCACTAAAACATATTGATGTTGAAGGAAAAGATAATATGGAAATGAAAAATTACAAAAATCCCAAATGGTCTCTGTGGTAAAATCGTGATATTCCCACTCCGCATCCAAGACCGACTCCTAATGTTGCTTTCAATAAGCAAGGTTGTGAAAGCAATACATTTCTTGGCCTATTAGCAATTATTGTTTTTTATATTTATTAACCTCAATATTTACTGATTGTTTAATTAAAGTATTGTTTGTATTGTAGTTATATATAAATAATACAGATTAGTATAAAACTAATTCTCACATGACAGACATTTTGTTCAAAATGAAAAACAATCAATTACAATTCAAATATATGTGTATTAACAAATCATTAAGGAAACAAGTTGTTGTCTAATGATTGAAAGTTTGAAATGTTTGTTGACCAGGCAGTTTGGGCTAAGTCGTCCATGTCGAGGTTTCAACCCTATCAATAATAAATGAAATTTTATTTTTTGTTATTATCTATCTTGCAAATGTATATCTGTCCCATCACATGTAAAAACTGCAAGAAAAATAAATCCTATATTCTGTTTTATCCCGAGCTTCATGCCTTTGTCTTATGTCAGGGTGAAGAGAACAGGCTTCATACAATCAAACTAGCTGTACAGTTTGTATAGGTTCACGCTCAAGAGGCTGCACTTTTACTCTCTGCAGTTGCTATGGCAACCATTTTTCAGAAAATCTAGTCCCTGTCTTTTCCAAAAGAGGGCGCTCACTCCTTTCAATAAACACATACGTCATAAAATACATTTATTTAGTATTATTTGGTCACTAGGAACTCTGTTTATATTAGAACACGTAATGCATGTCTCTCAATCTGGGAAGGAGTTGTTTTACTGAGATTTTCCTTTATGTGTATTAAAATCTGAGAGGTTTCTCTTATCGGGTTCGATGGCCTGAGGATTTACAGTTGGACATTGTACAGGTTCGTCAGGAAAATACTAATGAAGGGAAAACTATGAAGTTATTTAAAAAAAATTAACTTATGTCCATATGACACCTTATTGTTGCCTCACATTAGCCAGTGATGTTGGCCAGTATGTCTCACATACTAACAGTATTTACTTCTTTCAGGTAGATGTTGTAGGGTGTGGGTACAGGTAAGGCTTATTGGCACTAAGCATTATTCTGAAACTATGTGTAAAGGATCTTATATATTTGCAGGGAAACGTTTTGATACCAAATATGTTGCCAGTTAGTGGCATAGTTGGAAGAAGAACTCAGATAAGTTTAATTTAAAGTGTCAATAAAAATACACATTTACATATAAGTGCTCCTTCAAAGTCATACTCAAGTAAAAGAACAGAGTTTTTTTCAGTTAAAGTAAAGGAGGTGGCAGAAAACGGTCCCCTGTGAGTGATAAAATAAATGAAATGATTATAGATTG